>OZ002744.1:130408064-131608064 GCA_963924295.1 Dioctria rufipes
AATATTTTAATAAAGTCTCCACCACCTGACTGCACTATTTCACTGAGTTTGATACTAGAATAAGGTATAGCCACATCATTCGTATTTCCTAATACGTTGGTGCTAACAGTAGACTCACAAATATCCACTATGCCGGAAATGTGTGGTTTGTTTTGGCTGGATAAAACGCTTACCTTTTCTAAGGTAGAAAGAGCTTCTTGAACAGAAAGGTTTTGGAAGCAGTCCTTATTAGAAAATGCGTATTTAAAAATAATTTTATGTACTTTTAAAATATCTTTTGTTGTTAAAGCAACATTATTATCAAACATTTGGTTTAACCCTGATCTTAAAAAGCATGGGAAAAATGCTGCTCTCTTTTCTACAACTAGTTCTAAAATATTTAAAACTTATCTGTTGACATGGCACCGTTATTTTATTAATCTATTAAGGCTGGTGATACTGCTGAGAAGTTGCTGTAACAAAAAAAAAAGACAATATATTAAAACTAGCACTTTAATTTACTTCCAAAATTATGACTCTTACCTTTTACTTTTGCTTTTTTTTCTCTTCGCACTACCTAGGATTAATACAGCTTTTGATTTTAAAATACGCACAAGATTTCGTGATAAACACAACGTCTGCTTATAATAGTTCGCTTTCAATAAAAATGACGGTATTTTCGTGTACCTTTTATATACCCTAGTCTCCCCTGTTTAAGTGTATGTCTTGCTTACAAAGTAATAAAATCCAATCCGTTTGTTGGTTCTAACTATTAAATGCAACATTGTCGCTAACTTCTCCTATGTCTAGTAAAAGTATGATAATAAATATCCGGATGGTTAACTGATACCCTGTGGAACATTAAGTTATTGAAATATGTTGTATATTTTAAGATATCAATACTCTGCCTGTACAAAAGTAGGTAAAGTGTTAGAAAGTATTTCGCGATTTCGACCAAAAAAGTTGTATATAAATCCGAACTTTTCGCGTATATTTCACAGTTTTATATCATCAATTGAAAGAAAAGCTCTTGATTAAAAAATATTATTGTATAATATTGTAAGTCAAAAATAATAATTTTAAAACTTTTTACGTCAATAAAATAATATGATTAACCAATTCAGGCAAACTCCACATCGGAATTGTTGACGACAATCGGAAACGAGCCAGCGTATAAACTTTTGAGACTTGCAGAGCTGGAAACTGATAAGGAATATAAAATCAACTATTTCAAGTACGTGAAAACGCAGTACGGCCAGAAATTAACGGTTTACCTGGATGGTAACGCCGTATTAAGAATACTTTAAACGCCATCTCAATACTAAAGTTAATACAAAATTGTGTCCTGATTTTGTTCAGGATATCGGTGACAATGAGGTTATAAACGATATTAAATATTTGCAAGCAATAACTGGTCCAATTAATACGAATCGATTTTCCGAAAAAATAAAAACGCAAAAACAGCTGGATGAAATCACAACTCTATTCAAAATTATTTTATTGTTTTAACGCATAGAGACGAGGAGAACAAGTTTCTTCAGTTTTCATTCATTTAAAAATGAAAAAATGTTCATCGATTGTAATAAAATTACTTGACTGCTATTAATCACGTCTTTTATTTCTTCGCCTGACCTTTTTTCAGATCATCGCAATAATTCGAAACGACGCAAAAACTTACCTTACCCAACATTTATACACCGCTTCTCTCTATAACCAGCCACTTTCGCTTTCAACACAAAAAAATGCAGGCCCCCTCGAAGACAGAGTGTAAACAACAACTTTGCCCCGATCGTCCCCCCACGTAAACAAAAATCTTGCCCCGATCGTACCCCACGTAAACAAAAACTTAGCCCCCATGGTTCCCACATGGAAACAAAACCTCGCCACTGAAAAAACAAGAAATTCGAACGCGAAAATATAATCCATCCTCTGAGCAGGTACACTACATGCATTCATATGTGTCCGAACATAATAACTCTACTCTCATTTTTCAGATCAATAGTGTCACACGGATTAAACACATCTCCATATTCTGAAAGTTGTTTCCAATTCCGCCATTTACTTTACACACAAGTGGTACAAAAAGCAACTTTAGTCTCATCAACTTTCATTTTCCCGTGCATACGCGCAGTTCTCATATGATTTACAATATAATGGGACAAGGGTCTTTTGTCTCTTACATACGCAACGTTATTTGGTATCCAAAGTGTCCATATACCACTTACAGCGCTTAGCCCAAAGAGAGCTTACTAAGTACCCTGTTGGAGACCAGGTACTCCTGCGGGATTTCTATGTAGATGACGTGATGACAGGAGCAGATAGTCTTGCCATAGCTCGAGACATGCAAACGCAGTTAACCGGAATTTTGAAGGAAGCTGGATTTAAACTACGCAAGTGGTGTGTCAACCACTCTCAACTATTGCATGGCATATCAGCAGCAGATCAAGAAGTAAAACTAGATTTTTCAGATGACAAAACTTCTTGTATAAAGACATTGGGCTTAATATAGTTACCAAAAACCGATCAATTTCAAACAAAACTTACAGTAAATGAAGGATTGAAAGCAACAAAAAGAACAGTGGCATCAGAAATTGGTCGAATTTTCGATCCTCTGGGAATTATGGCTCCAGTTGTTATCAGGGCAAAAATTTTCTTGCAAGAACTATGGGAGCTCAAGCTTCATTGGGATGCTTCACTCACAGAAGAACTATACACGAAATGGATGTACAAATCTCTCAGCACTAAATGAAATTCGTACTCCACGAGTAATTCAAATCCACGCATTTTCAGATGCGTCAGAGGCTTTGGAACTGTTATATACATTAGATCAATAAATAATGAAGGAAGAGTGGTTGTGCGTCTCCATTGCGCAAAGTCAATGATTGCTCCCAAGAAAAAGCTAACAGTACGCAGACTTGAGTTATGCGCTGCCAAACTAGGAGCGGAGCTTCTCCAACGAGTAAAAACATCTTCGAAGCTAGAACAAGTAGCAAGATTTCTTTGGTGTGACTCAAAGATCGTATTAGATTGGATCAATACTACATCTACCTCATACCAGACTTTCGTAGGTAATAAAATAGCTTCCATTCAAACATTATCCCTTCCTCAAAAATGGAGACAAGTCAAATCGGAAGAAAATCCAACAGATGTCCACTCAAAAGGTCTATCATCCGAAAAATTAAAGTCCTGTAATCTTTGGTTTTGCGGACCACTTTTTCTTGATGGTAGCGAAGACATGTGGCCTCAACCTTACACAAAAATCTCCGATTGCGATTTGGAAAGAAAGCGAACAGCACTTGCTGCAACTGCAACCCAAACTGAAGACAAGAATACGTATTTCATCAAAAATATTGATCATAAAAATTCCAGACAGAAACACACGATAATTTCCCCAATGCTGATTGGTTCAGAGCTAGATGAAGCTTTATTCAATATAATCAAGCTAAAGCAACAAGATGAATTTCAAGAAGACATACGTCATCTCCTACGGTATAAAGAGGTATCTAAGCAAAGTCCACTAGCTACGCTAAGACATTTTTTGGATGAAAGAGGGATTGTACGAGTTGGAGGTCGACTTCAAGACTCTGGACTTTCATATGACTCGAAGCAACCAATGCTGCTACCGCACTCACATGAGCTAACCAAACTTATTATGTCAGCGAGTCACAAAAGAAACTATCAAGGACCGCAAGGGCTTCTATCAGCAATTCGTCAACGTTTTTGGCCTTTAAAAGGAAAGGGAATTGCGCGGTCAATAGTTCAACATTGCATTCAATGTAACAAAAACAAGCCCAAATGATGACACAAATGATGGGCAATTTGCCAGCAGCAGGGGTTCAACCAACGCGGCCTTTTATCAACAGTGGAGTTGATTTTTGTGGGTCCATATGGATTCACTATAAAATTCGAGGGAAACGAAAACAAAAGGCGTATGTGGCAATATTCTGCTGCTTCGCAACTACGGCTGTTCACCTCGAAGTTGTAAGTTACCTTACTAAGGAGGCATTCATCGGATCATTAAAACTTTTCATAGGTAGACGAGGACATTGTCGCATACTGCGATAACGCCTCCAACTTTGTGGGAGCAAGGAACCAGCTACCAAGACTCTCTGAAGCAATCCATTTCGATCAAGGACAACAAAAAATCACGACCATGTGCAGTCAAAAAGGAATCGACTTCCATTTTATTCCTCCACGCTCTCCACACTTTGGCGGGTTTTGGGAGGCCGCCGTAAAATCAGCCAAACATTTTTTGGTTGGCACAATATCTTCAGCTTCATTAACATATGAAGAGCTTGAAACCGCCCTGGTTGTTGTAGAGGCAATTCTAAATTCTCGCCCTCTAACGCCACTATCTTCAGATCCCAATGATCTTAGTGCTCTAACACCTGGGCACCTACTAAAAGGTGGACCACTGACAGCACCAATTGATTCACAAGCAAAACCTATAAAAACTTAATTGCTGAGAAGATGGGAGTTAGTTTATGTTATAAAACAGCAATTTTGGAAACGGTGGTCTTCGGAGTACCTAAATGAGCTACAGTATCGATTTAACTGGAAACAACAATCACCCAATGCCAAGCCAGGAATGCTTGTCATTTTGAAAGAAGATAATACACCAGTGCAGCAGTGGCCCTTAGGCAGAATTGTAGAGGTTCATAAAGGAAAGCATGGTTATGTTCGGGTGGCAGATATAGGAACGTCAACAGGAGTCCTTCGCAGACCAATACATAAATTGGCTCCATTACCTTTGGAGGAAGGCCCAGATAAAGAAAGAACATCTGAAGAGGATTCCACAGCATCTAAAGACGAAACCCTTAGACCAAGTTTGAACAAACGGCAAAATGACGATCAGACCAGTTCTAAATCATCACTTACAATAGCAACAAAACGAACAATAAACTTTTCTGGAAACATCGCTACTTACGTTATTACTAACTGTCTTCATGGTCCCGTCGTGTGCTAAGGGCGAATTCATCGAAATCTCGCAGTTCGAGCCTCAATTAGGCATACACTTCGAGGACCTTGGAGCGACAAACTTAATAACATCAGACTGGAAAATAATTGTTCATTACAACTTACAACCATATTGGATGGAACTAGACATTTTGGAAAGTGGGACTAAGGCACTTCAAATACTTTGTGACCAATTGACTCCCAGGAGCGCATGTCGACAAATAATCTATTAATTTGAGCATCTTCAAAATGAGATAAAAATTGGAAACGAATTGCTTTCACCCTATTCAAGTCCTAATCGCCAGAAGCGAGGAACACTCAATATAGTAGGGAACGTAGCCAATGTTCTTTTCGGAGTGCTTGATCAACAATATGCCTGTCTAAAAAATCCAATCAATCAACAAAAATGAAGACCACCTACTTACTTTACTAAGAAATCAGACTTCAGTCGTTGATTCAACTATAAACCTCATAAGGAAGGACCAAGCGGCCATCAAACAAAAATTCGATTCCTTGGATAACTACATCCTTCAGATAACAAATCCTCTCAATGAGCAAGGTGATACTGTACGAGTACGACAACAATTTATGTCGTTAGCACTGCAGATGAGCTTAGTCACCACAAACTTGCGGCATATTCAAAGTCTAATAATTGATGTCATCACTGACACAACTCACGGAAAAATAAATCCACTGTTGGTAATACCCAGCCAGCTGCGACAAGCTGCCGCAGTGATAAGAAATAATCTATTATCTACCCTTAAACTACCGATTCATCAAGACAATATTTTTGAACTATACAAACTGATGAATATGAATGGTGGAATCATTCAAGACCATATCCTCTTCCAAATTAAAATTCCCCTAGTCAATTGGGAAACGTTTAATTTATTGAAGGTCTAACCCATCCCTGTGTGGATCAACAATTCATTCCTCACTGTACAGACTCACTCTTCATTTTTGATGACTTCGCAACACCGTGATCGTTTTTATCCGATCACAGAGTTAAAACTGACCACATGTACAACGATAGAAGGGAAGGTACATTTTTGCAATCAACTACATCCGATTTACCATCAAGGTGCGAACATGTGAGCATGTGAAATGGATTTTTTAAACAATAATCTAAGGTCCGAACACTGCAGACACTGGAGCAGTCCATTCGGTTTCAATTGTCTAACGCCAATCAATGGATGTTCGCTACAAGTAATAATACGCCAATAAATATCGTGTGTGACAACCAGATCTTCTCTAAGATACTACAGGGAACAGGACTATTAAAAATTCAGCCCCAGTGCACCATAAAAAAAAAACTGATCACAATTCATGGGCACCATCAATCTACAACCAATGTGAAATCATCATATACTATCCTGGGATTGTCAATGGAGCACTTAAAAACAACGAAGTCACCAACACACGCCGAGTACGATAGTGAATATCAACCTCCACTGAAGGAACTATTGGAGTTACATGAGCGTGACACATTTCTAAACCTCGACAGTCTACCCAAACGGATCCAGGAAAGCACCATACATCAATTATAAATCAGTTATATAGCACTCTTCGCAGTCCTACTCATCGCCATATATCTGGCCTGGAAATGTAGAGCTGAAGCCTGCAATTGGTGCATGAAGAATCCACGGCCTATACCTCAGCCAAGGCAGCATATTAACCACATCAATCATATTTGAACCACGATTCAAACGTGGGGAGGATGTAAAATATAATTTTTCTGGCATATAATAAGCAAATGAGATCACGTTAATTTTTAGTCATTAATTTCTCAATGCTACAACTTTAGATAAATTAAGAGGTGAGTGCATTCCCTGAGTGCATCAAGTTTCCCAGTCATTCATCGAGTAAATGTGCATGTTTGCATTTTTGCGCATTTTGTCATTCCTAACATACTTGCAATTGCAATATGTTTTCTCCCGTATTTCTACATTCCTATTTTGCAATGTAATCGTTGTATGGGTTCATTGTTTCACGAACTCAATAAACGATAACGATATTGTTAGAATAAGCAATAAATTAATATAAATGCACGGACTCAATAAATTAGAAATACAGTTAATTTTTAACCATCGGCATAATCAGTGATTTTTATATTTGAATTTATAAGGTTGAGTTATTTTAAATCGGCACCCCCCTTCGCTTGAGCACAGATCTCATAGTGACTGATGCTGGGGACTGGGATTGCTTGGAGATATGGCGATATGACATTTGGCAGTTAGCTAATTGTCTGACTCGGTAGTCTCATATCCAGTAGAAGTTACAGGCGGACCGGAGTCTAAATGGTGTTGTTAGCTAAATTAATTTTTTTGTAGGGTAATGCTTGTGGTTTTGACACGTTGTGTGCTTGCATAGTGTTATAGAGCTATAACAAATTGGCGCCCAACGTGGGGCTACCTCAGTTAGACTTCGGTAGCCTGAGTATAACTTTTGCTGAGGACTGGGATTGCTTAGAGATATGCATATTTGGCTGTTAGCTAAATTGTCTGACTCGGTAATCTCACAATCAGTGGAAGTTATATGCACAATTGAGCCTAACTGTTCGTTATTTGAGATTTTTTTGTAGAGTAACGTTAAAGCTTTGAGGAAATTGAAAGTTTTCGATTGTGATTAGTGTAAAGTAAAGTATTTTTGAGAACTTGCATTTGAAAGTTTTTCTGTAAGTTCGACTATAGGTTGGACTTTGGTCAAGCCCCAAGTCTAGAAAGTTCAAATTTTTGCTTTTTGAATTTTTTTTGAATTGTTGATATTTCCCGCTAGCCTTCTGCTATACAAATAGTAGGTGGCCTCACAATTTTTTTGTTTGTGTTCTCATGGAGGCAACTGGCTGGACAGAGTGGTGAATCTGTGAGACGACTTTTTAGCTTTTATCTAACTAGTTGACCAGATTCATGACTCTGCCAAACTGGAAGATTAGATAGATATGACAGTCAGCTGAGGAGGTAGTAAGGACTTGTTGAAGGATGGAAGTGATGCTGGAGACCTTCAGTGATCAGCAGCTGGTGTTATGGTCGTAGCGGAATGCATATAGCATAATGCTACACTGAGACGTACTGCAGCATGTATGCCGGCCTGCTGCCAAACCGTCAGCCCGAACGCACCCCAAAAGCGAAGACCTCTGACTTGTTGGTTGAGAAGAAAAAGACAATCGTCTCTGTCTTGTCAAACCTTTCACACAGTGAAGACGTAGAAAACGTGAAATCATAATTATCCGAAGACATCGGAAGAAAATCAACCCCGCACAAGAAAATCCACTATCTGCACCGGAGTGAAACACCATCGAGATTTCGACAGCATCTGCATCTCGCCATTCGTAGCGAGGCTGTAGTTCAATATAATTGCAAATTCTCAACAAAAGTCTGGCAAAATTGTTACGGGATAACTGGGACAAAGTATTGAGCGATGCGGCAGATCTAACTTCGCCTCAATCATTTCAAGTCGTAAAGCCAACAATTCACGATCAGATGTTATTAGAGATTTACAGCTGGTGCATAATTTTGTACAAAAAATAATGTAATTCTTACTGCAGTCGAAACCCACAGAGAATCTTTATTGCAGTCGTTCCCCACAATAAAGTGTTGGTTAGTAATTTTCTTGTTACAGTCGTTACCCGTAACAAGAATCTTTATTGTAGTCGTTACCCACAATAAAGTGTTTAGTGTTAGTAAATTTCTTATTACAGTCGTTACCCGTAATAAGAATCCTTATTGTAGTCGCTACCCACAATAAAGTCTTTATTGTAGTCGTTACCCACAATAACGTGTTTTATTAGTAATTTTCTTGATACAGTCGTTACCCGTAACAAGAATCTTTATTGTAGTCGTTACCCACAATAAAGTGTTTTATTAGTAATTTTCTTGATACAGTCGTTACCCGTAACAAGAATCTTTGCTTTAGTCGCTATTCAAATAAATCTCCTAATCTAGTCGCAACCCAGAATAAGAAAAATTTATTTCAATTGTCAACCAAACAAAGTGTTAAACTGTTAATAAAAATTCACAACACTAGGAGATACCACTAAAAAATTATCAAGTTACTCACTGCACTGCCAAACTGAAAAAAAGAGATCGAGTCAAGTTAAATTGCTGTTTATATAGCCCTTGCTTGCACACGACACCAATGATGGAGTAGCAGAGGCGCATGATCACAAGAATTGGCCGTTCGTCTGTAATTTTACGGTACTAAAGATAAAATATGCATAGCAACGAACAAAAATGCATAGTAACAAGAAATTTAAAGCAACCCATGCTGCTGTGTTAAATTGAATTCTGTATATTTGCAAAAAATATTATCTCTATCACTTAGAGAAGAAATTCCCGTTCGATAGTACATATAATGATGATAGTGTTGAAAATTGATCTGCTTGATCTGATTGTATTTGTGCCATGCATTGTATGCTACATGACAACACATGCTTTAGTTAGATATTTTTGAGAAAATTTGTAATTAGATTGAATTTGTTTTGCTTTAAGAACTCAATTTTAGCATGGCATTTTTGCATATGTTCTTTTTTCAGTAATTGTTTTTAGCACGAATCTGATTGCTTCAATCATATGAAAAGAATTTTAATTTGATCTGCTTAATGAGGCTATATTGTTGTATTGTATTTGTGCAAAGTGTTATATAGATGACAAATACATGGCTTTGTTAGGTTCTGTACCTGGTTTTTGATTAAGAGTAATCAAATTAGATTTAATTTTCCTAAAATTTTATGCTTTGTTTCAGGATGTTTTCGTTTTAAAAGTAATCGATAAAAACAAAAATATATTCGAACCGATTTGGTTCGAACATACTGCCCCCCGTTGAAAGGCTGTAATGTTTTTCAAATAGTCTCATGTAAATTATGTTAATATATGTACAGGTGATAAAAGTTGAGGGATTTGTATGCACTGAAGTTTTAATAAGAAAAAGTTATTCACGCAAACAACAAAAAAAGGGGAAATACATGAGCGAATTGCAACTGGTTAACCTAAAAGTTTCGGTTTGTGTAATAAATGATGTTTTACTTTCACAGCGTCATTTATTTCAAAAATTCAATATCTTTATGTGACCATTTTTTAACAAACGTTGAGAATTTACTAAAAAGTTCATTAGTGTTTGACTGAATAGTAGATAAACAACTTACTCGCTTTTGTTCAGATTCTAAGTTGCTTTCCATAACAAGTAATGATTGAGGCCAATCTTCTTCAGGATTCAACAGCCACTGAGATCCGAGCCGCCATAAATGGTGGGAGCTTAATGTTGCAGGTTCAATGCCCCTGGAGTTACAATCGGCAGGATTATCATTATATCGAACCTGATGCCATGACTGTTTATCAGTTAAATTTTGGATTTCTGCGATCCTATTTGCAACAAAAGTTTTGTACTTGTTCGGATGATTGCGAATCCACGATAAAACAATAGAGGAATCTGTCCAAGCGAATGTGGGGATCTTAGTAAGATTTAGATCGGTTTTAATTCGATCAATTGGTCGAACTAAAAGTACTGCGCCACATAACTCGAGGCGAGGAAGCGTGATAGGTTTGACAGGTGCTATTTTGGATTTTGCAATAAGTAAATTAACATACACGTTTCCTTCTTGATCTATAGCCCTGATATATACTGCCGCCGAATACGCGTGATTGGAAGCGTCGGAAAATCCGTGTATCTGGCACATTGATAAATCACTAGTGGTGAATATCCACCGTGGTATATGGATTGAGCTAATGTGAAATAGCTTTTCTTTAAATTGTCGACAGTGCATGTCGATATGTGAAGGTATCGGCTCATCCCATGAGCATCCCGAAAGCCATAAGGTTTGCATAAGAATTTTGGCTGCAACTATGATCGGAGATATCCAACCTAGTGGGTCAAAAAGTATAGCAATTTCTGACAACACAGAACGCTTTGTAGAACTGCGATCTGCGAATTGTTTATATTGCAAAGTGAAATGGTCAGTTCCTGGGTGCCAATGTATTCCCAGGGTTTTTACAGATTCATCACTTGCTAACCGTAATGGAAGTTGTACTTCCCTATGTTCTTCCGGAATGCTTGATAAGAGATCCGATGAATTGCTTACCCATTTCCTTAGGTTAAAGCCTGCTGACAACAGAATGTTAATCATCTGCGCTTGTATTTTCAAGGCTTCATTTATGGAATCTGCTCCAGTGAGCAGATCATCAACATAAAAATTACGCGGTATAATTTTAGGCGCTATAGAATATTTTGCGGCTTCATCAATTGCTAATTGGTGAAGGGTCTTGATGGCTAAATATGGAACTGGCGTTGTGCCAAATGTGACCGTGGTTAACTTATAGTCTCTGATGCTTTCGCTGGGACTATTTCTCCAGACTATTCGTTGAAAATTTTGATCTGGGGGTTGAATGTTAATCATTCGGTACATTTTCTCTATGTCGGCTGACATAGCGTATTTATATTTTCGCCATCGAAGTAATGTTGAGAAAAGCTCAGATTGCAGTACTGGACCCGTATGCAGCTGTTCGTTTAAACTTTTCCCAGTAGTGGATTTAGCCGAGTCATCAAAGACGACTCGAACCTTGGTCGTAGTGCTATCCTTGATGACGGCGTGGTGAGGAAGATAATAACATTTATCACGACTGGCTTCTTTATCAGCCAATATCATGTGCCCTAATGATTTATATTCGTTAATGCAAGCCTTGTATTCCTGACTAAACTCAGGATTTTGTTGCAATTTGTGCTCTAGACAATAAAATCTTCGTAGAGCCATGCCACGAGAGTCACCCAAGCTGGGAGCTTCATTAATAAAAGGCAAGCGAACTTCGTAACGGCCGGTTGCATTTCGAAGATGAGTTTTTTGATAAAACTCTTCGCAATCGCGGTCTGCCTTAGACAGTTGTCTTCCTGGAGTAACTTCTTCGGTTTCCCAGAACCGCCGCAGAAGTTTATCCAGGGAAGACTCTTCCTCGTACTGAGCATTTACTGTTAAGGTGGACGCAGTGGATATTGTGGGAGTGTTTTTTAAATTGCCGAAAAGGATCCAGCCTAGGGTGCTGTTTTGTGCTATAGGTGTACCTGGAGGGCCTTTTCGCAACCCTTCTAAAAGGATTTCTCCATAAACATCTGCTCCTAAAAGCAGGTCGACTTTTCCTGGCTTGAAAAAGAGTGGATCTGCTAGTTGCAGGCCATGTACGTGGCTCCATTCCTTGCTTGGAATGGTGGACGGAGGCAGTATGTCCGTGATGGTGTTCACGATAAGGGCATTTATCGTGGTTATCTTATTCGAAGTTGAATAAGAGTGAATGTTTACTGATGCTTGTTTGCTAACACTCATAGTTTCTGACTTTCCTAAGCCAGTAATTTGCATCGATGTGTTCATAGTGGCCAATTGCAGCTTGCGTGCAGCAGCCTTTGTTATGAACGTGACTTGAGAGCCTGAGTCAATTAAAGCTCGTAAAGTGAACATGGTGCCCTTTTTTGATGGAACTTTAAGCAATGCTGTGGCAAGCAAGGCTTGTGTAGTTCGCATTGTTTGATTCGCGTGAAGCGTTTGAATTGATCCCTTGGATGTGGAAGGCGAATTACAAGGTTGTACTTGTAGTTGTGGGTTGTCTGATTGCTTAGGTGAACCCTGTGGATTTGTGATATTCTTATGTAGTAAGGAATGATGTTTCCTTCCACATCGTTGGCACGTAAACTTGCTAGCGCAATATTTTGTATTGTGGCTTTTTGAAAGGCAGTTAATGCACAATCGATTTGACGTGACAATTTTGAATTTTGAATCAACGTCCAATTTAATAAATTTGGGGCATTTGAATAATGGATGCTGCTCTTTACACATTATGCATCTGTCACCAGATGATGTAAAGTGAGTTGATGCTCTTGGTATTTGAGCTGATTTATTGGTTGAATTTGGTTTTGCGTCTGAGATTGCTTCGAGAGTTCTAAATCTTGTTTCTAGAAACGTCCTCAAAGATAGATTCAAGGGTAGGCAGTCCATCTGCACTGTTTACCTCTTGTTCCCATAAGCGATGAGTTTCTGCTGGTAAGCACTGCACTAGCATATAAATCAAGATTGTATCCCAGTGTTTAGTGGGGACTTCTAAGGCTTCTAGTTCGTATATACATTCGGAAGATTTGTCCAGCACTGTTTTTATAGCCCTGGCTAACTCTTGTGTTGCTTTAGGTAAATTGAATAGAATTTTTAGCTGAGCATTAATTAACACTCGCTTGTTGTCGTACCTGTTAAGCAATATCTTCCATGCGCTGTCATAACTCGAGTTAGTCATAGGAAGTTGACGCAATAAGTGTTCTGCTTCTCCAGAAACACTTGATTTCAAGTAATGAAGTTTCTGCACTGGTGATAGTGCAGAATTTGTATGAACCAAGGAATGAAATAGATCGTGAAACGACCTCCATGATTCATATGACCCTGAGAATTTTGGTATTGTGATGCTAGGCAATCTCAGAAACGAAGAAGATTCATTATCCGTGCTTGGCTTTGAGTCTACTTTTGTTTCGAATGCATCTAATGCATCTCTGAGAATACCTCGAAACGTGTAGTATCTATTTTCCGCACTTGAGAAGTGATCGTTTGTGAAATAATCGTATTTTTGAAGCTCGCTGTCCTCTAAAGCCTGAGTGGCTTGGACAATTGCATAATGTGTATTCTTATAATCGGACCAAATTTCGCTTAGGGCGCTTAACCGCTCAGAAATGAGTCCTTTCGTTCGTTTTTCTACATCAGTCTTTTTGTAGTTGTTGAACGATTTTTCGAATATTTTTGCAGAGGTGGTTTGGTTAGCGAAAAGTTTTTGAAGTGTAGTCATGTTTGAAAAACTTGGAATATATACCACTAGACTTTAAATTTGGCTGCGAAGGACCATTAAATCTACTGCCCGTAGTCAGAGCGTACATGCAAAGAATGTATAATGTTATAAAATTGATGCCACTGGTATAAAGTCAGTGGTTGTATTCGTTTATCTACAAATTCTACACTTCACTGTTAAACTAGAGCTTTAATTCGCTATAAATCTTAGACACAAATAGTTTAGTTTATCAATATTCAATAAATGAGAAATATAAAATATATAATAAATGTAGTAATTTTGTTGCAAATAACTTGTACTCACCTGATCTATGTTTGGCAGTTGATTAACTTGATTTTAATAATTTTTACTGAGGTTGGGATTGGGATATTCTTTATTCTGGTCGATACCCAGAATAAAGTGAGGTGAGTAATTCTTACTGCAGTCGAAACCCACAGAGAATCTTTATTGCAGTCGTTCCCCACAATAAAGTGTTGGTTAGTAATTTTCTTGTTACAGTCGTTACCCGTAACAAGAATCTTTATTGTAGTCGTTACCCACAATAAAGTCTTTATTGTAGTCGTTACCCACAATAAAGTGTTTTATTAGTAATTTTCTTGTTACAGTCGTTAGCCGTAACAAGAATCTTTATTGTAGTTGTTACCCACAATAAAGTGTTTAGTTTTAGTAAATTTCTTATTACAGTCGTTACCCGTAATAAAAATCCTTATTGTAGTCGGTACCCACAATAAAGTCTTTATTGTAGTCGTTACCCACAATAAAGTCTTTATTGTAGTCGTTACCCACAATAAAGTGTTTTATTAGTAATTTTCTTGTTACAGTCGTTACCCGTAACAAGAATCTTTATTGTAGTCGTTACCCACAATAAAGTGTTTAGCGTTAGTAAATTTCTTATTACAGTCATTACCCGTAATAAGAATCCTTATTGTAGTCGCTACCCACAATAAAGTCTTTATTGTAGTCGTTACCCACAATAAAGTGTTTTATTAGTAATTTTCTTGATACAGTCGTTACCCGTAACAAGAATCTTTATTGTAGTCGTTACCCACAATAAAGTGTTTTATTAGTAATTTTCTTGATACAGTCGTTACCCGTAACAAGAATCTTTGCTTTAGTCGCTATTCAAATAAATCTCCTAATCTAGTCGCAACCCAGAATAAGAAAAATTTATTTCAATTGTCAACCAAACAAAGTGTTAAACTGTTAATAAAAATTCACAACACTAGGAGATACCACTAAAAAATTATCAAGTTACTCACTGCACTGCCAAACTGAAAAAAAGAGATCGAGTCAAGTTAAATTGCTGTTTATATAGCCCTTGCTTGCACACGACACCAATGATGGAGTAGCAGAGGCGCATGATCACAAGAATTGGCCGTTCGTCTGTAATTTTACGGTACTAAAGATAAAATATGCATAGCAACGAACAAAAATGCATAGTAACAAGAAATTTAAAGCAACCCATGCTGCTGTGTTAAATTGAATTCTGTATATTTGCAAAAAATATTATCTCTATCACTTAGAGAAGAAATTCCCGTTCGATAGTACATATAATGATGATAGTGTTGAAAATTGATCTGCTTGATCTGATTGTATTTGTGCCATGCATTGTATGCTACATGACAACACATGCTTTAGTTAGATATTTTTGAGAAAATTTGTAATTAGATTGAATTTGTTTTGCTTTAAGAACTCAATTTTAGCATGGCATTTTTGCATATGTTCTTTTTTCAGTAATTGTTTTTAGCACGAATCTGATTGCTTCAATCATATGAAAAGAATTTTAATTTGATCTGCTTAATGAGGCTATATTGTTGTATTGTATTTGTGCAAAGTGTTATATAGATGACAAATACATGGCTTTGTTAGGTTCTGTACCTGGTTTTTGATTAAGAGTAATCAAATTAGATTTAATTTTCCTAAAATTTTATGCTTTGTTTCAGGATGTTTTCGTTTTAAAAGTAATCGATAAAAACAAAAATATATTCGAACCGATTTGGTTCGAACATACTGCCCCCCGTTGAAAGGCTGTAATGTTTTTCAAATAGTCTCATGTAAATTATGTTAATATATGTACAGGTGATAAAAGTTGAGGGATTTGTATGCACTGAAGTTTTAATAAGAAAAAGTTATTCACGCAAACAACAAAAAAAGGGGAAATACATGAGCGAATTGCAACTGGTTAACCTAAAAGTTTCGGTTTGTGTAATAAATGATGTTTTACTTTCACAGCGTCATTTATTTCAAAAATTCAATATCTTTATGTGACCATTTTTTAACAAACGTTGAGAATTTACTAAAAAGTTCATTAGTGTTTGACTGAATAGTAGATAAACAACTTACTCGCTTTTGTTCAGATTCTAAGTTGCTTTCCATAACAAGTAATGATTGAGGCCAATCTTCTTCAGGATTCAACAGCCACTGAGATCCGAGCCGCCATAAATGGTGGGAGCTTAATGTTGCAGGTTCAATGCCCCTGGAGTTACAATCGGCAGGATTATCATTATATCGAACCTGATGCCATGACTGTTTATCAGTTAAATTTTGGATTTCTGCGATCCTATTTGCAACAAAAGTTTTGTACTTGTTCGGATGATTGCGAATCCACGATAAAACAATAGAGGAATCTGTCCAAGCGAATGTGGGGATCTTAGTAAGATTTAGATCGGTTTTAATTCGATCAATTGGTCGAACTAAAAGTACTGCGCCACATAACTCGAGGCGAGGAAGCGTGATAGGTTTGACAGGTGCTATTTTGGATTTTGCAATAAGTAAATTAACATACACGTTTCCTTCTTGATCTATAGCCCTGATATATACTGCCGCCGAATACGCGTGATTGGAAGCGTCGGAAAATCCGTGTATCTGGCACATTGATAAATCACTAGTGGTGAATATCCACCGTGGTATATGGATTGAGCTAATGTGAAATAGCTTTTCTTTAAATTGTCGACAGTGCATGTCGATATGTGAAGGTATCGGCTCATCCCATGAGCATCCCGAAAGCCATAAGGTTTGCATAAGAATTTTGGCTGCAACTATGATCGGAGATATCCAACCTAGTGGGTCAAAAAGTATAGCAATTTCTGACAACACAGAACGCTTTGTAGAACTGCGATCTGCGAATTGTTTATATTGCAAAGTGAAATGGTCAGTTCCTGGGTGCCAATGTATTCCCAGGGTTTTTACAGATTCATCACTTGCTAACCGTAATGGAAGTTGTACTTCCCTATGTTCTTCCGGAATGCTTGATAAGAGATCCGATGAATTGCTTACCCATTTCCTTAGGTTAAAGCCTGCTGACAACAGAATGTTAATCATCTGCGCTTGTATTTTCAAGGCTTCATTTATGGAATCTGCTCCAGTGAGCAGATCATCAACATAAAAATTACGCGGTATAATTTTAGGCGCTATAGAATATTTTGCGGCTTCATCAATTGCTAATTGGTGAAGGGTCTTGATGGCTAAATATGGAACTGGCGTTGTGCCAAATGTGACCGTGGTTAACTTATAGTCTCTGATGCTTTCGCTGGGACTATTTCTCCAGACTATTCGTTGAAAATTTTGATCTGGGGGTTGAATGTTAATCATTCGGTACATTTTCTCTATGTCGGCTGACATAGCGTATTTATATTTTCGCCATCGAAGTAATGTTGAGAAAAGCTCAGATTGCAGTACTGGACCCGTATGCAGCTGTTCGTTTAAACTTTTCCCAGTAGTGGATTTAGCCGAGTCATCAAAGACGACTCGAACCTTGGTCGTAGTGCTATCCTTGATGACGGCGTGGTGAGGAAGATAATAACATTTATCACGACTGGCTTCTTTATCAGCCAATATCATGTGCCCTAATGATTTATATTCGTTAATGCAAGCCTTGTATTCCTGACTAAACTCAGGATTTTGTTGCAATTTGTGCTCTAGACAATAAAATCTTCGTAGAGCCATGCCACGAGAGTCACCCAAGCTGGGAGCTTCATTAATAAAAGGCAAGCGAACTTCGTAACGGCCGGTTGCATTTCGAAGATGAGTTTTTTGATAAAACTCTTCGCAATCGCGGTCTGCCTTAGACAGTTGTCTTCCTGGAGTAACTTCTTCGGTTTCCCAGAACCGCCGCAGAAGTTTATCCAGGGAAGACTCTTCCTCGTACTGAGCATTTACTGTTAAGGTGGACGCAGTGGATATTGTGGGAGTGTTTTTTAAATTGCCGAAAAGGATCCAGCCTAGGGTGCTGTTTTGTGCTATAGGTGTACCTGGAGGGCCTTTTCGCAACCCTTCTAAAAGGATTTCTCCATAAACATCTGCTCCTAAAAGCAGGTCGACTTTTCCTGGCTTGAAAAAGAGTGGATCTGCTAGTTGCAGGCCATGTACGTGGCTCCATTCCTTGCTTGGAATGGTGGACGGAGGCAGTATGTCCGTGATGGTGTTCACGATAAGGGCATTTATCGTGGTTATCTTATTCGAAGTTGAATAAGAGTGAATGTTTACTGATGCTTGTTTGCTAACACTCATAGTTTCTGACTTTCCTAAGCCAGTAATTTGCATCGATGTGTTCATAGTGGCCAATTGCAGCTTGCGTGCAGCAGCCTTTGTTATGAACGTGACTTGAGAGCCTGAGTCAATTAAAGCTCGTAAAGTGAACATGGTGCCCTTTTTTGATGGAACTTTAAGCAATGCTGTGGCAAGCAAGGCTTGTGTAGTTCGCATTGTTTGATTCACGTGAAGCGTTTGAATTGATCCCTTGGATGTGGAAGGCGAATTACAAGGTTGTACTTGTAGTTGTGGGTTGTCTGATTGCTTAGGTGAACCCTGTGGATTTGTGATATTCTTATGTAGTAAGGAATGATGTTTCCTTCCACATCGTTGGCACGTAAACTTGCTAGCGCAATATTTTGTATTGTGGCTTTTTGAAAGGCAGTTAATGCACAATCGATTTGACGTGACAATTTTGAATTTTGAATCAACGTCCAATTTAATAAATTTGGGGCATTTGAATAATGGATGCTGCTCTTTACACATTATGCATCTGTCACCAGATGATGTAAAGTGAGTTGATGCTCTTGGTATTTGAGCTGATTTATTGGTTGAATTTGGTTTTGCGTCTGAGATTGCTTCGAGAGTTCTAAATCTTGTTTCTAGAAACGTCCTCAAAGATAGATTCAAGGGTAGGCAGTCCATCTGCACTGTTTACCTCTTGTTCCCATAAGCGATGAGTTTCTGCTGGTAAGCACTGCACTAGCATATAAATCAAGATTGTATCCCAGTGTTTAGTGGGGACTTCTAAGGCTTCTAGTTCGTATATACATTCGGAAGATTTGTCCAGCACTGTTTTTATAGCCCTGGCTAACTCTTGTGTTGCTTTAGGTAAATTGAATAGAATTTTTAGCTGAGCATTAATTAACACTCGCTTGTTGTCGTACCTGTTAAGCAATATCTTCCATGCGCTGTCATAACTCGAGTTAGTCATAGGAAGTTGACGCAATAAGTGTTCTGCTTCTCCAGAAACACTTGATTTCAAGTAATGAAGTTTCTGCACTGGTGATAGTGCAGAATTTGTATGAACCAAGGAATGAAATAGATCGTGAAACGACCTCCATGATTCATATGACCCTGAGAATTTTGGTATTGTGATGCTAGGCAATCTCAGAAACGAAGAAGATTCATTATCCGTGCTTGGCTTTGAGTCTACTTTTGTTTCGAATGCATCTAATGCATCTCTGAGAATACCTCGAAACGTGTAGTATCTATTTTCCGCACTTGAGAAGTGATCGTTTGTGAAATAATCGTATTTTTGAAGCTCGCTGTCCTCTAAAGCCTGAGTGGCTTGGACAATTGCATAATGTGTATTCTTATAATCGGACCAAATTTCGCTTAGGGCGCTTAACCGCTCAGAAATGAGTCCTTTCGTTCGTTTTTCTACATCAGTCTTTTTGTAGTTGTTGAACGATTTTTCGAATATTTTTGCAGAGGTGGTTTGGTTAGCGAAAAGTTTTTGAAGTGTAGTCATGTTTGAAAAACTTGGAATATATACCACTAGACTTTAAATTTGGCTGCGAAGGACCATTAAATCTACTGCCCGTAGTCAGAGCGTACATGCAAAGAATGTATAATGTTATAAAATTGATGCCACTGGTATAAAGTCAGTGGTTGTATTCGTTTATCTACAAATTCTACACTTCACTGTTAAACTAGAGCTTTAATTCGCTATAAATCTTAGACACAAATAGTTTAGTTTATCAATATTCAATAAATGAGAAATATAAAATATATAATAAATGTAGTAATTTTGTTGCAAATAACTTGTACTCACCTGATCTATGTTTGGCAGTTGATTAACTTGATTTTAATAATTTTTACTGAGGTTGGGATTGGGATATTCTTTATTCTGGTCGATACCCAGAATAAAGTGAGGTGAGTAATTCTTACTGCAGTCGAAACCCACAGAGAATCTTTATTGCAGTCGTTCCCCACAATAAAGTGTTGGTTAGTAATTTTCTTGTTACAGTCGTTACCCGTAACAAGAATCTTTATTGTAGTCGTTACCCACAATAAAGTCTTTATTGTAGTCGTTACCCACAATAAAGTGTTTTATTAGTAATTTTCTTGTTACAGTCGTTAGCCGTAACAAGAATCTTTATTGTAGTTGTTACCCACAATAAAGTGTTTAGTTTTAGTAAATTTCTTATTACAGTCGTTACCCGTAATAAAAATCCTTATTGTAGTCGGTACCCACAATAAAGTCTTTATTGTAGTCGTTACCCACAATAAAGTCTTTATTGTAGTCGTTACCCACAATAAAGTGTTTTATTAGTAATTTTCTTGTTACAGTCGTTACCCGTAACAAGAATCTTTATTGTAGTCGTTACCCACAATAAAGTGTTTAGCGTTAGTAAATTTCTTATTACAGTCATTACCCGTAATAAGAATCCTTATTGTAGTCGCTACCCACAATAAAGTCTTTATTGTAGTCGTTACCCACAATAAAGTGTTTTATTAGTAATTTTCTTGATACAGTCGTTACCCGTAACAAGAATCTTTGCTTTAGTCGCTATTCAAATAAATCTCCTAATCTAGTCGCAACCCAGAATAAGAAAAATTTATTTCAATTGTCAACCAAACAAAGTGTTAAACTGTTAATAAAAATTCACAACACTAGGAAATACCACTAAAAAATTATCAAGTTACTCACTGCACTGCCAAACTGAAAAAAAGAGATCGAGTCAAGTTAAATTGCTGTTTATATAGCCCTTGCTTGCACACGACACCAATGATGGAGTAGCAGAGGCGCATGATCACAAGAATTGGCCATTCGTCTGTAATTTTACGGTACTAGAGATAAAATATGCATAGCAACGAACAAAAATGCATAGTAACAAGAAATTTAAAGCAACCCATGCTGCTGTGTTAAATTGAATTCTGTATATTTGCAAAAAATTTTATCTCTATCACGTAGAGAAGAAATTCCCGTTCGATAGTAAATATAATGATGATAGTGTTGAAAATTGATCTGCTTGATCTGATTGTATTTGTGCCATGCATTGTATGCTACATGACAACACATGCTTTGGTTAGATATTTTTGGGAAAATCTGTAATTAGATTGAATTTGTTTTGCTTTAAGAACTCAATTTTAGCATGGCATTTTTGCATATGTTCTTTTTTCAGCAATTGTTTTTAGCACGAATCTGATAGCTTCAATCATATGAAAAGAATTTTAATTTGATCTGCTTAATGAGGCTATATTGTTGTATTGTATTTGTGCAAAGTGTTATATAGATGACAAATACATGGCTTTGTTAGGTTCTGTACCTGGTTTTTGATTAAGAGTAATCAAATTAGATTTAATTTTCCTAAAATTTTATGCTTTGTTTCAGGATGTTTTCCTTTTAAAAGTAATCGATAAAAACATAAATATATTCGAACCGATTTGGTTCGAACATACTGCCCCCCGTTGAAAGGTGGTAATGTCTTTCAAATAGTCTCATGTAAATTATGTTAATATATGTACAGGTGATAAAAATTGAGGGATTTGTATGCACTGAAGTTTTAATAAGAAAAAGTTATTCACGCAAACAACAAAAAAAGGGGAAATACATGAGCGAATTGGAACTGGTTAACCTAAAAGGTTCGGTTTGTGTAATAAATGATGTTTTACTTTCACAGGGTCATTTATTTCAAAAATTCAATATCTTTATGTGACCATTTTTTAACAAACGTTGAGAATTTACTAAAAAGTTCATTAGTGTTTGACTAATAGTAGATAAACAACTTACTCGCTTTTGTTCAGATTCTAAGTTGCTTTCCATAACAAGTAATGATTGAGGCCAATCTTCTTCAGGATTCAACAGCCACTGAGTTCCGAGCCGCCATAAATGGTGGGAGCTTAATGTTGCAGGTTCAATGCCGCTGGAGTTACAATCGGCAGGATTATCATTAGATCGAACCTGATGCCATGACTGTTTATCAGTTAAATTTTGGATTTCTGCGATCCTATTTGCTACAAAAGTTTTGTACTTGTTCGGATGATTGCGAATCCACGATAAAACAATAGAGGAATCTGTCCAAGCGAATGTGGGGATCTTAGTAAGATTTAGATCGGTTTTAATTCGATCAATTAGTCGAACTAAAAGTACTGCGCCACATAACTCGAGGCGAGGAAGCGTGATAGGTTTGACAGGTGCTATTTTGGATTTTGCAATAAGTAAATTAACATACACGTTTCCTTCTTGATCTATAGCCCTGATATATACTGCCGCCGAATACGCGTGATTGGAAGCGTCGGAAAATCCGTGTATCTGGCACATTGATAAATCACTAATGGTGAATATCCACCGTGGTATATGGATTGAGCTAATGTGAAATAGCTTTTCTTTAAATTGTCGCCAGTGCATGTCGATATGTGAAGGTATCGGCTCATCCCATGAGCATCCCGAAAGCCATAAGGTTTGCATAAGAATTTTGGCTGTAACTATGATCGGAGAAATCCAACCTAGTGGGTCAAAAAGTGTAGCAATTTCTGACAACACAGAACGCTTTGTAGAACTGCGATCTGCGAATTGTTTATATTGCAAAGTGAAATGGTCAGTTCCTGGGTGCCAATGTATTCCCAGGGTTTTTACAGATTCATCACTTGCTAACCGTAATGGAAGTTGTACTTCCCTATGTTCTTCCGGAATGCTTGATAAGAGATCCGATGAATTGCTTACCCATTTCCTTAGGTTAAAGCCTGCTGACAACAGAATGTTAATCATCTGCGCTTGTATTTTCAAGGCTTCATTTATGGAATCTGCTCCAGTGAGCAGATCATCAACATAAAAATTACGCGGTATAATTTTGGGCGCTATAGAATATTTTTCGGCTTCATCAATTGCTAATTGGTGAAGGGTCTTGATGGCTAAATATGGAACTGGCGTTGTGCCAAATGTGACCGTGGTTAACTTATAGTCTCTGATGCTTTCGCTGGGACTATTTCTCCAGACTATTCGTTGAAAATTTTGATCTGGGGTTTGAATGTTAATCATTCGGTACATTTTCTCTATGTCGGCTGACATAGCGTATTTATATTTTCGCCATCGAAGTAATGTTGAGAAAAGCTCAGATTGCAGTACTGGACCCGTATGCAGCTGTTCGTTTAAACTTTTCCCATTAGTGGATTTAGCCGAGGCATCAAAGACGACTCGAACCTTGGTCGTAGTGCTATCCTTGATGACGGCGTGGTGAGGAAGATAATAACATTTATCACGACTGGCTTCTTTATCAGCCAATATCATGTGCCCTAATGATTTATATTCGTTAATGCAAGCCTTGTATTCCTGACTGAACTCAGGATTTTGTTGCAATTTGTGCTCTAGACAATAAAATCTTCGTAGAGCCATGCCACGAGAGTCACCCAAGCTGGGAGCTTCATTAATAAAAGGCAAGCGAACTTCGTAACGGCCGGTTGCATTTCGAAGATGAGTTTTTTGATAAAACTCTTCGCAATCGCGGTCTGCCTTAGACAGTTGTCTTCCTGGAGTAACTTCTTCGGTTTCCCAGAACCGCCGCAGAAGTTTATCCAGGGAAGACTCTTCCTCGTACTGAGCATTTACTGTTAAGGTGGACGCAGTGGATATTGTGTGAGTGTTTTTTAAATTGCGGAAAAGGATCCAGCCTAGGGTGCTGTTTTGTGCTATAGGTGTACCTGGAGGGCCTTTTCGCAACCCTTCTAAAAGGATTTCTCCATAAACATCTGCTCCTAAAAGCAGGTCGACTTTTCCTGGCTTGAAAAAGAGTGGATCTGCTAGTTGCAGGCCATGTACGTGGCTCCATTCCTTGCTTGGAATGGTGGACGGAGGCAGTATGTCCGTGATGGTGTTCACGATAAGGGCATTTATCGTGGTTATCTTATTCGAAGTTGAATAAGAGTGAATGTTTACTGATGCTTGTTTGCTAACACTCATAGTTTCTGACTTTCCTAAGCCAGTAATTTGCATCGATGTGTTCATAGTGGCCAATTGCAGCTTGCGTGCAGCAGCCTTTGTTATGAACGTGACTTGAGAGCCTGAGTCAATTAAAGCTCGTAAAGTGAACATGGTGCCCTTTTTTGATGGAACTTTAAGCAATGCTGTGGCAAGCAAGGCTTGTGTAGTTCGCATTGTTTGATTCGCGTGAAGCGTTTGAATTGATCCCTTGGATGTGGAAGGCGAATTACAAGGTTGTACTTGTAGTTGTGGGTTGTCTGATTGCTTAGGTGAACCCTGTGGATTTGTGATATTCTTATGTAGTAAGGAATGATGTTTCCTTCCACATCGTTGGCACGTAAACTTGCTAGCGCAATATTTTGTATTGTGGCTTTTTGAAAGGCAGTTAATGCACAATCAATTTGACGTGACAATTTTGAATTTTGAATCAACGTCCAATTTAATAAATTTGGGGCATTTGAATAATCGATGCTGCTCTTTACACATTATGCATCTGTCACCAGATGATGTAAAGTGAGTTGATGCTCTTGGTATTTGAGCTGATTTATTGGTTGAATTTGGTTTTGCGTTTGAGATTGCTTCGAGAGTTCTAAATCTCGTTTCTAGAAACGTCTTCAAAGATAGATTCAAGGGTAGGCAGTCCATCTACACTGTTTACCTCTTGTTCCCATAAGCGCTGAGTTTCTACTGGCAAGCACTGCACTAGCATATAAATCAAGATTGTATCCCAGTGTTTAGTGGGGACTTCTAAGGCTTCTAGTTCGTATATACATTCGGAAGATTTGTCCAGCACTGTTTTTATAGCCCTGGCTGACTCTTGTGTTGCTTTAGGTAAATTGAATAGAATTTTTAGCTGAGCATTAATTAACACTCGCTTGTTGTCGTACCTCTTAAGCAATATCTTCCATGCGCTGTCATAACTCGAGTTAGTCATAGGAAGTTGACGCAATAAGTGTTCTGCTTCTCCAGAAACACTTGATTTCAAGTAATGAAGTTTCTGCACTCGTGATAGTGCAGAATTTGTATGAACCAAGGAATGAAATAGATCGTGAAACGACCTCCATGATTCATATGACCCTGAGAATTTTGGTATTGTGATGCTAGGCAATCTCAGAAACGAAGAAGATTCATTATCCGTGCTTGGCTTTGAGTCTACTTTTGTTTCGAATGCATCTAATGCATCTCTGAGAATACCTCGAAACGTGTAGTATGTATTTTCCGCACTTGAGAAGTGATCGTTTGTGAAATAATCGTATTTTTGAAGCTCGCTGTCCTCTAAAGCCTGAGTGGCTTGGACAATTGCATAATGTGTATTCTTATAATCGGACCAAATTTCGCTTAGGGCGCTTAACCGCTCAGAAATAAGTCCTTTCGTTCGTTTTTCTACATCAGTCTTGTTGTAGTTGTTGAACGATTTTTCGAATATTTTTGCAGAGGTGGTTTGGTTAGCGAAAAGTTTTTGAAGTGTAGTCATGTTTGAAAAACTTGGAATATATACCACTAGACTTTAAATTTGGCTGCGAAGGACCATTAAATCTACTGCCCGTAGTCAGAGCGTACATGCAAAGAATGTATAATGTTATGCCACTGGTATAAAGTCAGTGGTTGTATTCGTTTATCTACAAATTCTACACTTCACTGTTAAACTAGAGCTTTAATACGCTATAAATCTTAGATACAAATAGTTTAATATTCAATAAATGAGAAATATAAAATATATAATAAATGTAGTAATTATGTTGCAAATAACTTGTACTCACCTGATCTATGTTTGGCAGTTGATTAACTTGATTTTAATAATTTTTACTGAGGTTGGGATTGGGATATTCTTTATTCTGGTCGATACCCAGAATAAAGTGAGGAGAGTAATTCTTACTGCAGTCGAAACCCACAGAGAATCTCTATTGCAGTCGTTCCCCACAATAAAGTGTTGGTTAGTAATTTTCTTGTTACAGTCGTTACCCGTAACAAGAATCTTTATTGTAGTCGTTACCCACAATAAAGTGTTTTATTAGTAATTTTCTTGATACAGTCGTTACCCGTAACAAGAATCTTTGCTTTAGTCGCTATTCAAATAAATCTCCTAATCTAGTCGCAACCCAGAATAAGAAAAATTTATATCAATTGTCAACCAAACAAAGTGTTAAACTGTTAATAAAAATCCACAACACTAGGAAATACCACTAAAAAATTATCAAGTTACTCACTGCACTGCCAAACTGAAAAAAAGAGATCGAGTCAAGTTAAATTGCTGTTTATATAGCCCTTGCTTGCACACGACACCAATAATGGAGTAGCAGAGGCGCATTATCACAAGAATTGGCCGTTCGTCTGTAATTTTACGGTACTAGAGATAAAATATGCATAGCAACGAACAAAAATGCATAGTAACAAGAAATTTAAGGCAACCCATTCTGCTGTGTTAAATTGAATTCTGTATATTTGCAAAAAATATTATCTCTATCACGTAGAGAAGAAATTCCCGTTCGATAGTACATATAATGATGATAGTGTTGAAAATTGATCTGCTTGATCTGATTGTATTTGTGCCATGCATTGTATGCTACATGACAACACATGCTTTGGTTAGATATTTTTGGGAAAATTTGTAATTAGATTGAATTTGTTTTGCTTTAAGAACTCAATTTTAGCATGGCATTTTTGCATATGTTCTTTTTTCAGCAATTGTTTTTAGCACGAATCTGATTGCTTCAATCATATGAAAAGAATTTTAATTTGATCTGCTTAATGAGGCTATATTGTTTTATTGTATTTGTGCAAAGTGTTATATAGATGACAAATACATGGCTTTGTTAGGTTCTGTACCTGGTTTTTGATTAAGAGTAATCAAATTAGATTTAATTTTCCTAAAATTTTATGCTTTGTTTCAGGATGTTTTCCTTTTAAAAGTAATCGATAAAAACAAAAATATATTCGAACCGATTTGGTTCGAACAACCATTGCGTACACAATTACAGCACTTGATTTGTAATAGATTCCTGAATTGGGTAGAAGACATAATCACATCCTGTGGTGGAGATAATCCCAATTGTTTTGTTTGGAATGAATTGCAGATAGCAAATTTCAGTTATAGTAATTTAAAGAATGTCGATACTTCTTCAGCTTTTGCACAATGGCTACAACCTCTTACATTAAGTTATAATCAGCTCACAAGTGTTGAAGCAATTAAGTGGCTTCCACATCCGAAAATTCTTGATTTGCGATTTAATCGATTGAACGTTTTGCCCAATTTTCATACGGAAGCATCACGTCGTTTACAAGTTTTTATCATAAGCAATAATTTCATAGAAGATCTTAGAGGAATTTCACGGACTAGAAGCTGTGACTGAACTAGACTTTTCTAGTAATCTTCTCTTGGATCATGTAAATCTTCTCCCTCTGAGTACATTGGTGTCATTGAGATGTTTAAATTTACAAGATAATCCTCTTTCTTTTATCTTAAAACATCGAGAAATAACTGCCAGCTATTTGAACAGAAACACATCAAGCGATAAATTTATTTTAGATGCTGAACCTCTGTCACAAGTTGAAAAAGCATTAACTGGACGTTTCCCAAATTGCTATTCTGCTATAACGTTAGATTATCCTTGAATATAAGATCAAGTGGACAGTCAACACCAACGAAAAAATCTCCGGCCGTTACACCTGCCTCGATTGTAGGATCTGTGTGCAGTTTAAAATTAAATGAAAAAGATTAGATTGATATGTCGGCATCCATTGTAGAAAAAGAAAAAAAAATTAAAGATTAGAAAGGTGAGAATAGAAAACAGTAAAAATCATTTAGAAGATGTTATTAAGACTACAACTTATTGGTAATCTGAAGTAAATAAGGCTGAAATTGAAGTGAATAGAGATCATCTAGGTCAATGGACCTTTATATATTTTTTAAATTTATAATTTTTAAACACTAATTACATTTAGCAAGTAAGCAGTGGCATAGCGGAACTTCCAATGAGGCGTCTCTTCGGGGGAAACACACGCAACAAGAACAGTTGTAGGTTTCGTTCCATTACTTTTGTCTGAAAATATTGATTTTACACTTTCATACTCATAAAATGGATTGTTTACTATATTTATATATATATATATATATATCGGTGAAGAATAGTTAGTGTAGTTAGTCAGTGTGTAATATAAGAAATTTTGAGCAGTTCTTTTTTGAGAATGGTTTCCATTAGATCGATGTTAGACCATTTTAATAGTCTTTAAATTAATTAAGGAATTGTGCAATTCGAGAGTTCCTATATTTTGAGAATTTACATTTGGAGAGAAATTATTAAGTATTCCATGGAATAATGGTGCCCCATTATAATATATATTTAGTTTATTATATCTATACATATATTCATAGCCCACACAATGGAAACCTTGAGTTTAATCATTCCGTTTAATGGTCATTAATAAATAATATGCAAAGAGTACCCGCACAGTAAGAAAGACTATATTGTTGAAGAGAAGAAAGCTATAACCACTATGAGTAGTTAGAATCCTTGTATAAATTATAAGATATGCCATTTCCATTATCAGTAGTATACATGTTAATAATTATGTCGGTTATAAGGAAATTTTTTATAACGTAATGATACTGTGGGCTCTTTTATTTCTCCTTTCACTGTCTCTCGCATGAAGGTCGTCTAGGTCCACTATCCTCTCTCTGTTCAGGTCTACAAAGGGATACTGTTCAATAGCGCCCGCAGTATCGTAGGGTGGTTGTGGCAACGGCGCTGGAAGGCAGAACATCTGCGCCTTCCCACGTGATGTAGATAAGTGATGTAAGGGTCCCTTCCGGACCGAATGTGTACCGGCATTTTTTTTTGTAACTAGGCACGAGTTTTTTTGTATATGGCAGGCGGCAGCGGCAGGTTTTCGTGGAACCCCCCCACACTCTCCGCCAATAGCCGAGGCGAGCTAGCGTGACGCCCTGCAGCGAACGCTGTCCGCCGAGTGATCTGTCAGCTCATGCTGGCAGTCGAGACTTCACGGCCAAACCAAACCGCTCAACATACATAGTTCCATAACAAAGTGGCGTTCAACGTGGGGCCACCTCAGTTAGGCTTCGGTGTTCTAAGTATAAATTTCACTGGGGACTGGGATTTAGGGTGAAATGGTCATGTGACACTATGCTAGTTTGCTGACCACAAGTCTCATATCCAGTAGAAGTTATATGTGGATATGGGTCTAACTGGTTTGCTATTTGAATCAATCTTTTTTGTAGAGTAAATTAACGTTTGTGAAAGTTTCGAAATTTTGATTTTTGATTTGTTAATTAAAGTAAAGTAAAGTAACATCTTTTTGAAAGTTTTTCAAAGTTTTTGTGAAAGTTTGTAAGTTCGACTTTAGTTTTGACTTTGGTCAAGCCTCAAATCTGAACAAGAGTAAGTTTTTGAAATTTTTGAATCGATCTTTCCCGCTGGCCTGGTATGGAAATAGTAGGTGGCCTAACAAATTTTTTTATTGTGTTCTCACGGAGACATGTGTCTGTTGGCCAACTGACTGGACAGAGTCGTGAATCTGTGAGACGACCAGATTCATGACTCTATTCAGATGGAAGGTTAGCTGGATAAGACCATCAGGTGAAGAGGGAGGTAAGAGTTGTTGGAGGATGGAAGTGATGCTGGAGACCTTTAGTATTCAGGTGTTGGCATACTGATTCAGTGCCACAGCAATTTCTGGCACTCTACGGGGCATCGCCTGTATTCAATTCGGCCTTTGGACTTATATAAATATAGATAAAAGGAAAACAAAACATTAATTATAATACAAATAAAATGGAAAGGTCTCAGATCACTACGATCTGAGACTTTTACATGAAAATTTTACTCACCTAAACCGTGGAATCCGACTCCCACGATGCACAGTGTTATGATCCAGATCTTAGTTATGAAGTTAGAAATTATATTCAAATTCAGTTTAATCATGATAAAACAAGAATTTCATTTAGTCTAGCGTAAGCATTTTAAAGGGTTATTATTCTTAAGTTTATTTAACCAGCGATCATAATTCACCACCGTGAACAATGCTAATTTCCATTTTTTCGCTTTACATGTAGTTTTTACAATATTTACGCCAGGGGAATTACTGCTGGGTCAGCATTCTCACTGCGGTGAATTATTAATCGCTCAAATCGATGAACCCTGTTTCTTACAGGTCAATTTGTGTATTGATTGTTAATATTGATTACGCATGTTCAATTTTATTATAAATACATTGAATGAAATAAATAATAGGCCAGTTTTGTTATAATCGAGAGTCAGTGCGTTTTTATTAAGTCAAGTCAGAACGGTCAGCTTTTCAACCATTCTCCATTATTTTGAGTATCGATGCATCTAGGCCTATACATCTCAGTTAAGGCAAAGGAGCTTTAACTTTAACAGTGGTGACCCCGACGTGATTCAAGTGCATCACTTGAGTCACATACATACATTCATTTTAGTTGAAACTGAGGCATTTCCACCAGAAAGAAAACTTATCATCGCCTTTGAAGCAAGATTTCATTTGCCTTCTAATCACAAAGTGAAATTACAAGTGGATTGAGTGAAAATCTCATTAAAACGAAAAATTCCATAACTCATCAAAATTATGGAAACCCTATTCAAGGAACAAGGTCTGAACGGAGATGAGATTGAATCAGTAATCTCGAATTATAAGAAAAATCCGGCCGACAGGAAAACCTTAGCATATTATAAGGAACGACTTAGGCGCCTCGAAGAACATTGGTCCGTGTTTGATGCTACAGACACCAAGATGCGAGCATTACACAATGTACCCAGAGATCGTGCTTATTTCACGAATGATTACTATAACGCCATCTTAACCATCTTCAACAAGTATAAAACCATTTCACCAGTCAAATTGAATTATTTAACAAAGCCGCCACTAAAGAGGTCATAGCTAGTGCAAGTGACAACGGCCATAACCAAGATGCCACAGATCCAAAACCACAAAAGTCTGATGACACCAGTGCTCATGAAGAGCGTTGTAGAACTACAGAGATTCAATCAAACCTACAACAGCAAATAGTTCGAGCAATAAGACGAAAAGTCGAAGCCATCAAGGCACTTCGTCGGCTCATTGCAGGAATGAAAATGGATGAGGATCAACAGAATATAAATTATTATGACCTGAAAATAAGCAGGTTAAATCAACATTGCTTGCAGATCGAAAATATAAACCAGAATATCTGGGAATTAGCCGAAAATCCAATTCAAATGGGTTACAATGCTGATGAATACGTCCAATTAGAAGAAGATGTACAAGATCAACTAGTTTATCTATCTGACGAACGGGATAAATTGACAACTTCTAGTACAACAATCAACAATAACACCATGATGAAATTATCAAAAATAGTGCTTCCAAAATTTGAAGGAGACTATTTAAAGTGGCGTCAGTTTTATGATCTGTTTAACCAAATGGTTCACAAACAATCAATGGCCAATTGCCAAAAAATGTGGTATCTTAAAACAAATTTGTCCGGGGAAACTGAAAGGTTAATACGCCATTTAACTTTGTCAGATGAATATTACACCGCTGCTTGGGACATGTTAAAGGATCGCTATGAGAACTCCAGATTGTTAGTCACAGCTCTACTCAACATATTATTATCGCAACCAGTTATTATGAACGAAGGTGCTATAGCAATTAAAACGCTCCATGATACAACACAGGAATGTTTACTGGCTTTGAAAAATCTTAAGGTTTCCACTGCTGATTGGGATCCAATACTAATGCATCTGCTAATCAAGAAATTGGATCAAACCACACATCGTTTATACGAACAATCTTTAAGTCATCCACGAAATCTACAATCTATGAAGAGCCTCTTATCATTTCTGGAGAATCGATTCCAATCTCTGGAAGCACTTGGAAGCAAGGCAAAAATTCCAGGAAACTACCACATTAAACAAGGCACAACAAAACCTTTCACCTCCGCTACTACAACTATATCAAATTGCATATCATGCAAGGGAAACCACGCACTGTTCTCGTGTAAGGACTTTCTTCGACTGACACCATCAAACCGGCTAACTCTCGTCAAAAAACATAATTTGTGTATCAACTGTCTGAGACCGGGCCATTCATCACAGCAGTGCACATTGAGAAACTGTACAAAATGTACTAGAAAACACAACACTCTGCTACATATCGAGACATATTCAGCCTCATCTCAGTCACTTCCGAAAGTAGTTCCACCATCACCAATGAAAGGTGAAGTTAACGACAGACTAACAACATTAACCGCACAAATAGCCACAGGACAACAAAATTACATTCTATTGAGTACCATTCTCGTGAATTTAGTTGACAGTGAAGGAATGAGCGTCGAATGCAGAGCAGTACTGGATTCCGGATCCCAGATTAATTTTATAACCGAGTGAATGATTAAAAAACTTGGCCTGACTTGTACCTATCAACAGATACAGATACAAGGCATTGGACAAACAAAACAGCATACACAACGAAGAGTAAATATGCTCTTACAGTCAAAATTGAATGGGTTTGCTACTAGGGTAGAGGCCTTCGTTCTACCACAAATCATAGCACCTCAACCTATTCAAGAAATAAGTACAGATTCCTGGGCGATACCAAAAAATATAAAATTAGCCGATCTCAACTTCAGCAATCCATCTCGTATAGACGTGCTGCTGGGAGCAGAATTCTATCATGACCTGCTATGTATAGGCCAAATAAAGTTGGGCGAAAGCTTACCAAACCTCCAGAATACTGTATTTGGCTGGATAGTAGCCGGAAGGGTCGGCGGAAGATATTTAGACAAGGCCATCTGTGGAGTTTGCAGTGAAGATGAAATGTTTGACATAGAAAGGTTTTGGAGACTGGAGGAGGTTGACACTACGTCTTAAACACTCTCACTAGAGCAAGCACGATGTGAGAATCATTTCAACCAAACTGTGAAAAAAAACCCTACGGGACGATTCATAGTGCGCCTACCATTTCATCAAGCCACTGACAAGCTACGGGAGTCCAAGGATTTTGTTCTACGAAGATTCCTGTCGCTAGAACGAAGACTTGCCAGACACAATGATGTTAAAGTACAATACGTGGAATTCATGAATGAATATATCAAGCTCGGCCACATGCAAGAAATAGACGAAAGAACTATTCAACATCCGTACTACTTTCTTCCTCATCATAGCGTTATCAAATCCGACAGCTTAACGACCAAACTAAGGGTTGTCTTTGATGCATCTGCCAAAACTTCCACGAACGATCGCTGAATGATGTCTTAGCAACAGGACCGACTATACAGGACGAACTCTTTTCAATCTTGCTGCGATTCAGATTGTCCAAAGTCGTCTTCACAGCTAACATCGAGAAAATGTACCGCCAGGTCCTACTCAATGAAGAAGATCGTCGATTTCAGCTAATCATATGGAGAAGTGATTCGAATGCCCCATTGAAATTCTATCAGTTGAACACAGTGACCTATGGAACAACAACAGCTCCATTTGTAGCCACAAGATGTCTAAAAAGGCTGGCACAGGAAGATGGCAAGGATTATCCCACAGCTTCGGAGGTGATTCAGCGCGATTTCTACGTAGGTGATGTCATGACAGGGTCCAATTGCCTAGCCACAGCCATAGACACTCAAAGACAACTGATTGCTTTACTCCAGAAAGGCGGATTCAAGCTTCAAAAGTGGTGTGCTAACCATCCACGCTTACTTCAAAACATATCACGAGAAGACACTTCTATTCAATTGGACTTCAATGATGAAGTTGAAGAGCATATCAAAACCCTGGGCTTAACATGGATACCTAAAAATGATGTCTTCTGCAATAAAACCAATTGGACTAAAACAGATCGAGTGACCAAAAGACTCATATCATCGGACATAGCTCACTTGTTCGACCCGCTCGGAATCATGGGGCCAGTTGTCGATACCGCTAAAATGTTCCTTCAACAATTATGGAATCTTAAACTTGACTGGGATGCCGCAGTCCCATCAGAGCTTCATACAAGATGGATCAGATTTTGTGAAGGGCTACAATTATTGAATGACGTAAAGATCCCAAGACACGTGTTCAGCCAAGAATGCCCAAGATCTACACAAATACATGCCTTTGCAGATTCTTCTGAAAGGGCATACGGAGGAGCCGTTTATATCCGTTCTGTCAATACTCATAACCGTATCGTAGTGAGGTTACTCTGCGCCAAGTCGAGAGTAGCTCCAACTAAGCAATTGATACTACATAGACTTGAATTATGTGCCGCGAAGCTTACTGCTGAGCTTACCAAGCGCGCAACACAATGGAGGCATGTAAATTCAAAGGAAAATCCTGCCAATATCCTATCCCGTGGTATTGCTCCAGAAAAATTAGAAGGCTGCAATCTCTGGTTTTATGGACCTCCCTTCCTACACGGCGAAGAATCAATATGACCAAAACCATACAAAACAGACCCACAGTGTGAGTTTGAAAGGAAACGCACTGCAATACCAGTAACAATCGAAAACAGCATTCGACATTTCGTATATCATATAAACCACCAAAATTCCTTCAAAAAATTGCAACGGATCACGGCTTACGTTCTACGTTTCATAGATATCACCAGAAACAAAGACAGAACTAACCTGAATAAGAGCTGTGCATTGACAAGCCTAGAATTAGATAAAGCTTACTCACCATAACTAAGATTATACAAGAGGAAAATTTCAAAGATGATCTATCTCAGCTACAAAAATTAACGGAGTTAAATAAATCCAGCCCACTTATTAGACTTACTCCATTTTTAGACGATCAGGGGGTAATTCGAGTCGGAGGAAGATTAGAAGCATCATCTCTGTCATATGATGCCAAGCATCCCATGCTCCTGCCCTGTAATCATCCATTTACCAAACTTTTAATGACCGACATCCACAGGAATCATCGTCATGTCGGCCCACAAGCTCTCCTGGCAATAACCAGGCAACAGTTCTGGCCAATAAAAGGGAAAACCATCGCACGCTCCATAGTGCAAAACTGTGTCCGATGTTTTTCCCTTTTATCCAGCCCACTTATTAGCCTTACTCCATTTTTAGACGATCAGGGGGTCATTCCAGTCGGAGGAAGATTAGAAGCATCATCTCTGTCATATGATGTCAAGCATCCCATGCTCCTGCCCTATAATCATCCATTTACAAAACTTTTAATGACCGACATCCACATGAATCATCGTCATGTCGGCCCACAAGCTCTCCTGGCAATAACCAGGCAACAGTTCTGGCCAATAAAAGGGAAAACCATCGCACGTTCCATAGTGCAAAACTGTGTCCGATGTTTCAGAAGCAATCAGAAAATGCGAACACAGTTAATGGGGAATCTTCCAGCTACCCGAATACAACCGGCACGACCCTTTACTAACTCAGGTGTGGATTTCTGTGGGCCAATATGGACGAATTTTCATCTCAGAGGGAAGAAACCTCAAAAAAGCTATGTAGCAGTGTTTTGCTGCTTTGCCACCAAAGCAGTGCATTTGGAAGTAGTGAATGATCTAACAACGAACGCATTTATTGGTGCTCTGAAACGCTTCATGGGCAGAAGTGGGCACTGCCAGAATTTATATTGCGATAATGCTACGAATTTTGTTGGCGCCAGTAACCAACTACAAGAACTACTGGATAGCATCTTCGCAGACAAGGCGAGGGAAGAGATCGAAAATAGGTGCAGCGGAAGCGGAATTGACTTCCACTTCATACCTGCGCGAGCTCCGCATTTTGGAGGTCTATGGGAGGCAGCCGTTAAGTCAGCCAAATACTTACTTCAACGCAGCTTAGCTTCAGCTTCACTTACGTATGAAGAGCTGGAAACGGTCATGATTGAAATAGAAGCAATACTCAATTGCAGACCAATTAGATCCATGTCCTCTGATCCAAATGATTTCACGGCTTTGACCCCTGGACACTTCTTGATAGGTGAGGCCCTCACGGCCTCTATTGATCCCAGATGTGAAGAAACAAGAATTAGTCTTCTCAAACCATGGAAACTACTGACTCACATTAAACAGGAGTTCTGGAGGCGATGGTCAAGAGAATATCTCAACCAACTGCAGCACCTTGTTAAGTGGAAGCAAAGTTACCAGGCAACAGTTCTGGCCAATAAAAGGGAAAACCATCGCACGCTCCATAGTACAAAACTGTGTCCGATGTTTTTCCCTTTTATCTAGCCCACTTATTAGCCTTACTCCATTTTTAGACGATCAGGGGGTCATTCCAGTCGGAGGAAGATTAGAAGCATCATCTCTGTCATATGATGCCAAGCATCCCATGCTCCTGCCCTATAATCATCCATTTACAAAACTTTTAATGACCGACATCCACAGGAATCATCGTCATGTCGGCCCACAAGCTCTCCTGGCAATAACCAGGCAACAGTTCTGGCCAATAAAAGGGAAAACCATCGCACGCTCCATAGTGCAAAACTGTGTCCGATGTTTCAGAAGCAATCCGAAAATGTACACACAGTTAATGGGGAATCTTCCAGCTACCCGAATACAACCGGCACGACCCTTTACTAACTCAGGTGTGGTTTTCTGTGGGCCAATATGGACGCATTTTCATCTCAGAGGGACGAAACGTCAAAAAAGCTATGTAGCAGTGTTTTGCTGCTTTGCCACCAAAGCAGTGCAATGGGAAGTAGTGAGTGATCTAACAACGAACGCATTTATTGGTGCTCTGAAACGCTTCATAGGCAGAAGGGGGCACTGCCAGAATTTATATTGCGCCAGAAACCAACTACAAGAACTACTGGATAGCATCTTCGCAGACAAGGCGAGAGAAGAGATCGAAACCAGGTGCAGCGCAAGCGGAATTGACTTCCACTTCATACCTGCGCGAGCTCCGCATTTTGGAGGTCTATGGGAGGCAACCGTTAAGTCAGCCAAATACCTACTTCAACGCAGCTTAGCTTCAGCTTCACTTACGTATGAAGAGCTGGAAACGGTCATGATTGAAATAGAAGCAATACTCAAGTCCAGACAAATTACATCCCTGTCCTCTGATCCAAATGATTTCACGTCCTTGACTCCTGGACAATTATTGATCGCTGAGCCTCTCACGGCCTCAATTGATCCCAGATTTGAAGAAACAAGAATAAGTCTTCTCAAACGATGGAAACTACTGACTCACATTAAACAGGAGTTCTGAAGGCGATGGTCAAGAGAATATCTCAACCAACTGCAGCACCTTGTTAAGTGGAAGCAAAGTTGCCAGAACGTCCAACCAGGTACTATCGTGATCATACAGGAGGATAACTTGCCAGCATTGAAATGGCCGCTAGGAAGAATTGTGAAAACATTCAAGGGCAATGATGGTCTTGTCCGAGTGGCCGACGTTCGAACGGTAAATAATACATTACGGCGACCAATACACAGGCTCGCTCCAGTGCATATAGAGGACGATAACGAAGATAGATCGGCTAGTCATGATGATCAGGACAGAGAAGGTCAAACTTCAAAACGACGAAACTCATCCCAATTGGCAGAAGCTTACGACAAGTTTACATGCAGTAGCGGCGAGGTTCCAAAAAAAAGGACACGTCATACGTACGGTTCGGCGCTAGCAACACTTCTCTTAACCTGTATGATTCTACACATTATCAGAGGGCAGCGTATTGAAACATCCCCTTTTACACCACAATCTGGGTTATATTTTGAGAATATCGGCACGACTAACATAATATCAAATGAATGGAACCTCGTAGTCTATTATGAAATGGAGACATACTGAAACGATTTTCACGCAATTATAAATAGCACCAAAACCCTAGATCACCTGTGCACTCAGATAAACTTTCTCTTTGTGCTAAAACAGACGAGTTCGTGTGTCAAACTAGTTAACCAATTCAATCGTCTGCAAGAGGAAATTTCTACTGATAACGAACTTCTACACGCCAAAGTTAAATCTACTAGAACCAAAAGAGGTTCTGTTAATATCATTGGCAATGTGGCGAATACCCTGTTCGGTGTATTGGACTCGGAATATGCAGCAGAAATGTTTAACACTATTGATGACATAAAGGAAAATGAAAGCCGTCTCCTCACACTCCTAAAAAATCAGCCGTCTTTGATAGACTCCACAATAAATATAATGAAAACTGATCAAGAAAGTGTTGACAGAAAGTACCAAGAAATAGATGATCATCTTGATCAGTGAAGGACTGTATCAGCAGAAAGCGATGGAACTGTTTTCTTCATTAGCAATGGAACTGACTCTGGTGACGTTAAACTTTCAAAAAACACAATCAGCAATAATAGACGCTGTTACCGACACCCACCATGGAAGGATTAATCACATGCTCCTTTCTCCAAGGCAATGATCTCAAGAGTTTACCATCATCAAAGCCCATTTACCCACATCTCTTCAATTACCAGCATCCCAGGATTCTATACTACAGTTCTATCACTTGATGACAATAGAGGGCCGAGTCGTTGAAAATTATGTTATCTTTCGATTGAAATTCGAATTATTCCGCGTCACTCCCATTCCAGCATTGATCAATGGAACACTTGTTGCAATTAAACCTGCGTCAGAGTTTCTAGCAATTAATCTGCATCGGGATCAATATTACCCATTGACTAAGCAACAGCAATCATCCTGTCTACAAACTGATGAAACTATCTATTTATGCAAGCAGATTCATCCAATCTATCGAAGAGGAGCAAATGTTAGCTTGTGCGAAATTGAACTGTTTCATCACAGGGAAATTTCACCTACATGCGATCTCAGAAGAACCAACAGCGACCCAGTATGGATACAGTTATTCCACCCAAATCCATGGATCTACGCTTTCAAGGAGAAGACTACCGTCAACGTCGTATGTGGAAATGATGTATCTCAAATATCAATCGAAGGTTCCGGTCTCTTGAAACTTCAAGCAAACTGTGTTATCAGGCAAGAATTTTTGACAATCCAAGGGCATCATTATATCCAACAACCAACAAATTGTCCTACACACGTGTCGGAAGCATTCCAAAACCCATAAGCCTCGATCATCTTCGAATGATTCAACACAATGCCATAGCGTATCACGCTAAATTAGCAGAATTGAGAGCCCTTCAGAAGGAAGTTCAAATGCAGGATATAAGGGAACTGCCAAATAAATTGCATGCACACCATGTCCATCACTACACGGTAGAATATCTAACTCTGTCCCTGGCAATCATTATTGCAATTTTTGGAATCATTTGGAGATGCAAAACAACTAAATCATGCTGCAATACATCTAAGCCACCTAAACCCAGCCCGAGACGAGTTACAACCCCGGACTTCGGGGTAAACATTGATAGTTGAACAAGATATGTTCAACGCGGGGGAGTATGTTATGACCCAGATCTTAATTATTAAGTTAGAAATTATATTCAAATTCAGTTTAATTATGATAAAACAAGAATTTCATTTAGTCTAGCGTAAGCATTTTAAAGGGTTATTATTCGTAAGTTTATTGAACCAGCGTTCATAATTCACCACCGTGAACAATGTTAATTTCCATTTTTTCGCTTTACATGTAATTTTTACAATATTTACGCCAGGGGAATTACTGCTGGGTCAGCATTCTCACTGCGGTGAATTATTAATCGCTCAAATCGATGAACCCTGTTTCTTACAGGTCAATTTGTGTATTGATTGTTAATATTGATTACGCATGTTCAATTTTATTATAAATACATTGAATGAAATAAATAATAGGCCAGTTTTGTTATAATCGAGAGTCAGTGCGTTTTTATTAAGTCAAGTCAGAACGGTCAGCTTTTCAACCATTCTCCATTATTTTGAGTATCGATATACAATTCTACAGCGGTCTAGATTGTGCATCTAGGCCTATACATCTCAGTTAAGGCAAAGGAGCTTTAACTTTAACACACAGCATTCCTCCCCGAGAACCGCAGTACCATATAAGCTGGAAATATAAACATAAAATATATTAACAAAAATAAATAAACAAAAATAAGGAAAACTTACCGTTTCACGGCTACTGCCGTCAACATCCAGTGACATTTGTGGTGCGTTGTCTTCTTCTTCCATTTACTAATGGATATCTCTAGTTCGCCAACGACAACAGAAAAATCTCCATGACGACGCGCTGCTACTGCATAGCGTCAAGGCAACGGCAACCGATAGACGCACTGCTCCCATTGTATTTCCGGCTATATATAGCGAGCTGTTAGGCATAGCAAATCACTTGCAAATTTAGCGGTCAACAAAACAGATCGGAAGCGATAAACCGAAATTAAATCTTGACTAACCATTAAGGGAAGAATTGAACCCTGTTTTTACTAATTAAATATATTAATTAAATTATATTTTTCAGCACCCCCAAGCTAAGGTAGTTTTGAGCCTGGAAAATTTAATGAGCAGTGAATGAAGCTCATTCTGTTTATTAAAAATTCGTTCTAATCTCGTTTTTCTTTATATTTACAGGTTAAAGGTGGGGTAATATTGGCTTATTATTTGGATTTATTTTATCAGTTGGATTATTAGTTGGATTTATTTTATCATTTGGATTATTAGTTGGATTTAGTTTTTTATTTTGGATTATTATTTGAACTATTATCTTGTTTGGTTTCATTATTCTTACAAGTTTCATTATTTTCGTAATTTTCATTTTTGTTTATAAGTAGCGAGTAAGAAGTCCTAGGCTAAGGCAAATTTTTGTGAAAGAATAAATATTGACATCTAAGAAATTTTGTATTCAATAGTTTTATCCACCACACCGACACCTCCCCTATATTATGTAAAGCCCACATTGGCACTTCACATTGGTCCTTCAAAGCCTGATAAGACTGGGAAAATTAAATGGCGGATGTCGATATACTAATTCTCACATAAAAGGCTCTACACGATCAAATTGAAAAAGCCGACATTAACCATGGCAAAGCAAGTACAGAAACCAAACAAGGAAAGAAGTATTATGCTACTCGCATTCAATATCAAGAAAAGCTATGGCAGGCATTCACAGAGACGCACACAGCATTCTGGTCAGCCGAAAACGGCGCTAACAGCGAATGTGCCGAAGGCAACTTATACGAAGAGATCGAAGAATTATACAACAACCTCATGTCAAAGTTGTGACAGGAGCTAGAAGAGTCGTTCCCAACGTTACCTCATACTGGAGAACAACCTGCCACACAGACAGTACGTCTACCAAAAATTGAGACTCGGCTTCCACCCATACAAATACCAATATTTGATGGCAATTACAAGACATGGCATACGTTCCATGATTTAATTCAATTCAATTCAATTCAATTAATTTATTAATGGCATCTACACAATTAAGTTTTTAGTTAAACCTATATCTATGCGCAGGAGATAATTAAAATACAAATAACTCTACAGCTAAACTTATGATATACATATGCTACAATAATAAGAAACAAAATAATAATAGTAAAATGGATAAATAAAAATAAAACAAAATAAAGATCAATTCAGAATGGAAAAAACAAATAAAACAAAAGCCGAAAGGAAACAAATATCTGTCTATCTATCTTGCAGGAAGCCCAACAAACCCACACAAAAACTATGACCACTGCTATTATTCTTGAGTTCAAGGGGAAGAGTGTTCCATAGTCTGATGGCTTGGACAAGGAATTGACGCTCAGAAACCCGATTACTGTAGCTTGGCATAGTAAAAAACTGAGCTTTTGATACAAATAAGTTGGTCTGCGATATTGAATCAAGTTACGTAAAAAAGTATCATGCGAAAGTCCAGATATGTACGAAGTGTTCAACCAAAGACTGAGTTCACATAAACAGAAACATGGTAATATCGCCGAAGCCAAAAACAATAACGAACCGCAGAGTTGAAAGCTACATTAAGTTTTCTCTGGGAAATTGAGTCAACTGCACAAAACAGCTCACAGCCGTAAGTAAGTAGTGGTACTACAAGGGCTTTAGTTAAAAATACTCGAGTCTGAACGGGCGTATACGATGCAGATAAAGATAGTTTGCGAAGAGTTGCATATATCCTTGACACAACAGAATTAACATGATCCGACCAAGTTAAAGTTCGATTCAATCTTACACCAAGATCTTTTACCACGTTATTATAGGGAATTACCTCATTGTTCTTACTGAGTCCAGGGCAGCTGAGTATATCAATTAAGGTTTTATGTATAATTATTGCACTGGACTTAGAACTATTCAGAACGAGCTTGTTTTCCACAGCCCAGTTATAGACATTCCTTAAATCAGAATTCATGCACTCGACTGCATCACAAATTTGATTCTTATGCCTAGAAATGTATAACTGAACATCATCAGCATACAAGTGGTATCTACAATGCAGAATAACACCAGTAAGATCGTTGATGAAGATGGTAAACACCAAAGGTCCTAGAGTGGGGCACACCACTCAATACTGGCAGAAAATCAGAAACTCTGCCGTCACAACAAATCTTTTGCTGCCGGCCTGTGATGTAACTGTTAATAAGCTTACATGCTGGAGTACAAAAATCAATGTGTAATGAGTTTATTAATTCAGACGGCATGATCAACTCTATCAAATGCTTTGGAGAAATCTAATAGGCTTAGAATAGTTAAATTATTTGCCGCCATTGCTTCGCGAATGTCATCGCTTATTTTAAGTAAGGCTGTGATGCAGCTATGTTTTGACCTAAAGCCAGATTGATAGCGTGATAATAGACCACTATTTTCAATATAATGACACAGCTGATTGTGCATTAATTTTTCGAGTAGTTTGAAAAGAAAGGAAGTATTGAAATAGGACGATACTCCTGGGTACCTAATTTTTTAAGAACTGGAACGATTTTAGCCAATTTCCATTTGATGGGAAATGTGGAAGATGAAATAATATTTGCTGAGACTCCAATCAGGTGTTGAATAGCGGCACGTACTGTTCAGGTGGCTCTCTAAAAAGTGTACCCATTACACCTGATTCTATGCTAAAGTGATTGTTTGTAACTAATTGGTAGATTATATGCACGTTTATTCCCTTTGGCTCGTTAAAGGGGGGTTTGCAGGAAAAATAATAACTCGAACTTGCAACGTTATAAAATTGAATTTATTTCAGCACAGATGTTGACTGCTTAGACTCTCAAACTTATCAGAACAGAATTAGATGAAACTGGAGCTCAGTTAAAAACAACAATGAAAGAAAATAGCGGAACATTATTTATGGCAATGAAAATTTATATACATACATATATGTTTGTATAGGTGTAGTTCCGATAAAACAGATAGAAATTTTTGCTGGCAATGCTACTGATTTCGTATTAAAAGGGCCACCAAGCTCTTTTATGGCAAGTGGGCGTGAGCCTGTTTGATACCCGGAGGAGGCCTGTTGTGCGATTGATTCCAAAGTAAGGAGATTTGCAGAGGATTTGGAACTGGAGGCCAGTAACACTATGCAATGTGGACTACAAGATCGCCTGCAAAGCGTCGGGGGCTATACTTCGCTCAGTGATTGCTTCGGTAATACACGCGGATCAGGCGTATGGTGTTCATGGTCATAGTACCTAGGAGATATTTGTTTGCCTACCATGAACAGACAGGTACACAAATGGCTCTCGAAGCATTTGGGTTCCCGCCCAGGTGGCTCGATATCCTCGGAAAACTCTATAGACTTTCAGCGATTTTGATTAAGCATCAAGGACAAGTTCTGACTCCTATCTCGTTCCATCGAGGTATCAGACAGGGCTGTCCATTGTCAGGTATGCTTTATGATCTTTGGTTGTAGCCGGTACTGGTGAATCTTCGTCGAATGCTCGGCCAATATCCAGTTCATCTACCATATACCAATGTGAGGCCACTTATGTTGGCATATGCGGATGACCTTTCTATTTCCGTGAAAAGAGATGAAGCTTTTCCGTTCGCTCTTGCTGTTTACGAAGAGTACGAACGTATAGCGGGCACTAAAATCAACCTTAGCAAGAGTAAAGGCTTGTGGTGTGGAAGGTGGAGAGATCGCACAGATAATCCAGTGAACATCCAATGGACTATCTGTCTATCTATCTACTTGCCTGAAGCATTTAGGTGTGTATATCGGACGCGAGAGTAAATCAAATGATAGCCGCATCGCTCATGAGAAACTCTCTAGAGCTGTAAACTCATGGCGTAGTCGACTGTTTCCTTTATCCTTAATTGGAAGGTTAGTGGTGATAAAATATTTGATTACCTCGTCCATCGTTCATCTGCTAAAGTCTGAGCTGTTTGATGAAGGCTTCGTAGTACAGCAGTCAGGACTTCCTCGTCCGCCAACCCATGAGCCCAGGCAACCACCTACCAATATCCATTTAACTACATATCTGCACATGAACTCCCAAACCCATTAGCCGGCCGCGAAGCACAACTTTAGCCACAAAAATTCATCCTCGAAGCCAAGGTAGAGAGCGCACAACATTTGCCCGCCAGCAATCGGCCAGGAAGGAGGGTTCTTGCTCTCTAAGCCCTGAGGATGTTGTGAAAAAAAAAACTAAAAAAACGCCACACAACAGACGGACGGACGGAAAATAACACTTAATTAAATTACCTGACACCAACTCACAGAAAAGGAGAAAAAAAAAGTAGTAGACTCCAGATATTGTGAGCCCCACAGGGTCTCAGTCGCTGTATACCCTTACAAACACAACCATCCCAACGATCAAACCTTCTGAGCCCTTATGTCCAGTCTGATCCCCTAACAAACACCGTGCGCGAGCGCGCGGGGTTACCCTACCTCATCACTCCACCCCTCACTCCTGAAAAGTCACTTTAATATATTTTAGTTAATAAAAGAAAATGGGAAGAAAAATATAGTGAATTCTAATATTTATTAAGGCACTTGGTTTATTTATTATCACCACTATCTGTATGGCGGGCAATCACCAGGAAAGGAAATGAAAACATATTGACACTGTATTACAGACTAATTACGACTGAAATCAGAAGAGTTATTCTCTTATTTATTTGACAAAAAAAAATTATCTTTTCCAGAGCTTTTTCGTTATGTATTATTATCTATTTTAATCACTGAGAACAACTTGCACGTAATGAAGAACACTGTGCACCAAACTAATTACGATTAATAAAAACAAATTGTTCCTTATTTATTTGATACAATAAAAAATTTCTCTTTTCCAGAGCTTTTTGGATATAAATTATTGCCTATCTTAATCACTGAGTAATAGAACCAAATTGTTCCTTATTTATTTGATACAAAAAAGAATTTTTCTCTTTTCCAGAGGTTTTTGGTTATAAATTAGTATCTATTTTAATCACTGAGAATAACTTGCACGTAATGAAGAACACAGTGCAACAAACTAATTATGATTAATAAAACAAATTGTTCCTTATTTATTTGATACAAAAAATAATTTTTCTCTTTTCCAGAGGTTTTTGGTTATAAATTATTATATATTTTAGTAAAATATATATATATGAGAACACAAAAGAAAAAAATATGTATATATTGTTTCAAAAAAAGGAAAAATTGAAGTTAAAGTGCCAAGGAACTTTGACCGATTGCTGGCGTTGAATCTGGCTTGAAAATTGCCCAAATTTCTTTAACTCCTCACCAGAAGAAATTTTTTCTCCCGAGAAACTCCTTGTAATATCCAGGACTCCAAATGACTTTGGAAACCTTTCCTAGATCCTTCATGAAACTCATGGAACCAAATAAACTCCAAAGCTTTTCACCACAGCAACTTCCTCTTGCGAAAATTATCACGACAAAGATTTTCCAGCAAATAAAACCGTTTTCGCAAAAGCACCTTCCGTCTTGTTAACGATTATTATGCATTTTCACAAAAGCACCTTCCTTCTTGTTAACGTTTATTACGCCTTTTCACAAAAGCACATTCTGGGAAAATTGTTTCAAGAAGGATTTTCCAGAAACAAAAAACACTTTTTCACAACAGCACCTTCTTGTGAAAATTGCGTCAACGAGGATTTTGCAGAAACAAAAAAAAACTTTTTCACAACAGCACCTTCTTGTGAAAATTGTTGCGCTAACGAAATTTTTTTTTTCACTTTATTTCTTCCACAGGTTAAACCAACCATCCGCTATGAGTTGCAAGGTTCAAGTCCCGATCCACCAACATATCGTCGTTCGCGATGCGTTCGCCTTCCTCCTCTCCAAATTGCGCTTTCAGATGTAGGGAGGGTGCGCGAAATACTCGCACATATGCATGCATCAGGCTCAAAGATGTTATTTCCCGGAAAAATTTCTTAAATGTCTCCCCGCCAGGCATGCCTAAATGAGTGATTTAGCGTCAAGGTAATGCACATAAAGATTTCGGTTGAAAATTTGGCCGAATATTGCCATTTAAGGTATTGAAAAATAGATCTGTTATGTATCTATGCCTGTTCTTGGGGAAATAAGTGAAAGGCATATAATGCTGAGATGAGAAAGCGTTACCAGGTCAGAATTTCTTTACATTTCGCAAATAAGTTGCCAATATGAACGAGAAGCGAAAAAAGAAATCGCTACAGCGTGGCGACGACCCACCTGAGCAACACTCTCAAGCCGGACTTTGCTAGCACCAGACTGGGCTAGGGTTTAATGTCCCTAGCATGATAAACACCAAGGGACAGGCCTTCAGGGGTTTTTACTTTATACGACACGGACCCAATCAACTCAACAATGATAGCTTTAATAAATTTTGGTGCTAATGTATATTCGAAGCGTTTTGCCGCGCTACTTTGTACATAATTGCGGACGAAAACTGTTTGACCAATTTTAAATAAATGAGAACGAGTACGCAAATTATATTTTGTGGAATATTTACGGTGATCCTCGGATGGGTGTGTTTTGACTTCCTCTCTTACCAACTGAAGGTTTTGTTTTCCTGGCACGTGCTCCACGCCTCCATCGAGGTCAGCCGTTATTTCGCGCAAAATGGAGTATGATCTCCGATCCATTACAGGATGCATGCCAAACATGAGGAAATGAGGTGAACACTTGGTGATTCATGAACCACATTACGAATTGCAAAGTTAATCTCACTCAAATGCTCATCCCAGTTCCCATGATCGCTGCCAACGTAAGCTCTAATCGCTGCCAAAATTGATTGGTTTACTCTCTCGGAAGCATTGGATTGAGGAGCATGTACGGGACTGAACACATGGTTAACCCCATATTTCTCCAGCAACCGAGAGAACACACGCGCTTCGAAATGGCTTACATTGTCTGAGTGAACAAACTCCGGAACCCCAAACACATGGAAGAACTCACCCTCTAAATACTTAACAACTCTAGCAGCCGTAGCCTCCGAAAGTGCCTTAATCAGAGCAGATTTTGATAAGTGATCTAAAACGAGGAAAATATATTTATTTCCGCTACGACTATGAGGGTATGGTCCGAGAAAATCGATTAATATCCGTTGCCATGGTAGATTTGTTAGACGTCTTTGACCCAAACGAGGCCTAGGAGAATAATTGAAGGGTTTAACCAGCTTGCATGTATCACATGCAGCGACAAACTTGAGAACATCCGAAGCCATGTTAGGCCAATAATACAGACGTCGTAATTTTTCTAACGTCTTAAGGAAACAAAAATGTAATGAGATAGGCGGATTATGTTCCTGCTCGAGAAAGTCTGATATCAGACCATCAGGCACCCACAATTTCCATTCGACTGGACTATGAGACAATGAAACTGCGTTAGCTGTAAATGATTACGCTCATTCACCAGTCGCAAGTTCGAAAATGATCCGGATTTGAAATAATCCTTTCCTTTCTTGCCAGATATGCCGCCTCCTGAAATGTAGGGGACTCTAAGTTTATAGCTTCCAGAGCGTGAACGCCTTTACCCTGCTCGAAAAATTCCACAATATCACTGACCTCTTTATCAACTGGAGCATCAACAAAAACGCGTGACAAGGCATCAGCAACCACACTATCATTGGCCTTTCGGTATTCAATTCCAAATTTGAAGGCCTGTAGCTTAAGACTCCACCGCGGAGTCTGCCACATAAATCACGTTGATCCATGAACCATTTATGACTTGCGTGATCAGTGATTATCGTAAACTGCAGTCCTTCGACATACGGTCGGAAACATTTATCACTCAAAACTGCTGCCAGGCACTCCAACTCAGTAATGCTGTAATTTCGTTGGGCGGAATTCAGCTTTTGAGACATAAAAGCGATGCGATGTCCATCACCATCGGAAGAAAGTTGAAACAGGACACTACCTACACCAGTAGCACTAGCATTGCACTGAATATAGAAAGGACTTGAAAAATCCGGATTTTCAAGAACCGGGGCTATTGTGAGACATTCTTTTAGTGAAATGATAGCATCTTCCACCTGCTCATTACATTTGAACTTGCCATTCTTCTGTAGAAGATCCGTAAGGGGACTTGCAATAGTTGCGAAGTAAGGGTTAAACCTTCTATACCATCCACACACCCTCAAAAAACTACGCACCTTATTCACTGTTGAAGGTCTGGGAAAATTCGAGATTGCTGCTACCTTTTCGGGGTCCGCCCTTAAACATCCATTATCCACCACAAAACCGAGGTACCTAACTTCCCGCATGCAGAATTTACTTTTCTCCACGTTGATAGTAAGTCCTGCATTGCGTAGCAGAGCAGCAATCGTTGCTAAAAGCTTTACATGCTCATCAAACGTGGAGGAAGTAATCAACTGATCGTCCAGATAAACCGATACTCTGTCATGCAATTGGTGTGGAATTACTTTACACATGAGCTTGCACATTATTTGTGGAGCATTACACAGACCGAAAGGTAATGCAGTGAATTGGTATAGAGGTCTGCCTGGAACAGAAAACGCGGTTTTGTCTCGTGATTCAAGAGCAAGAGGAACTTGCCACAAAGCGTCCTTTAAATCAATTGCTGTAATGAAATGTGTCTCTTGCAAACAGCTTAGAAGACTATCAGTAATTGGAAACGGAAAGGCATCAGTCACCGTGACCGAATTTAATTTGCGAGCATCCAAACAAAGCCGAGCCTTCCCGTTGGCTTTCTTTACTAGGCTTAAAGGAGAAAACCAAGAACTCTGGCTCCCTTCGATAACTGCCAATGCCAATATACAGTCCAGCTCAGCATACATAGATTTCTGCACTGCCGGAGAAACTGCGTAATGTCTCTGTTTGATGGGCCTAGCAGATCCGACGTCTAACTCATGCTCTAATAATCGAGTTCGACCACGGCATTGATTGCTAAAAGATGAAAATGTCTCTATTATCTCATTTAATTTTTCCTGATCGAATTCCGACAAACAATGCTGCTGAGAACATACTGGAGGTGAATTCGGCAGTAAATGTAATACGCTTATCATAACTGGTGCTAAGCCAGACAACTTCCAAGAGTCAATCCCCAGATATAAGGGTTGTTGGAAAGAAGGAACGATGTGCAAACGCATCATTCAAGTCTTTGCCCCATACTTGACAAGGACACGTATGTGGCCCAACACTTTCTGTTTCTGCCCATCAGCTGTAGAAATGAAAGTTGGTAGTGAATCGACTGAAATTCCCAACCTTCATTAAAAGTTCTCCGTCCTAGAACCTAGCACACTTACACTGACACCGCTGTCCAATAGACCTTGAATCTTTTCACCTTTGATGAAAACATCAGCGTAGGGACGATGGTCCATACCAGTGCGAATTATCGTTTCTGCCACGGCAGTTTTTATTTTGGTTCGCAGCCGACGGTACCTTTTTGTTCTATCGCTAGACTCTGAGAGGGGAGAATGTGAGTCAGTACGAACATGCTGGTCGGGAAAACTCTCGGAATCGGACTCATAAAAATCGACATGTAAGCTCTGAGCTCGCATCAACCGAAGAACTACAGCTACAATAGTCAGGGACTTCTGCCTGAGTATTTGTTGAAGCATCTTGTATAGACTGAAAATTGTTGGTACCTGCAGTTTGTACAAATTTTGTTTCCTCTTCAACCTGTGAACAGTTGGAAACACACACAGATTCATTTACAGAATTATTTATATAAGCAGAGTGTGATGCAACACAATATTTTTGACCCGATGTATCATTCGATGCAATATTGACGTTACTAGAGTTTAATGTTGAAAGACATGGATCTATTTTAATTTCAAGGTTATGACTTGATGTTTGTGCCAATGGATTTAAATTATATGAAGAAGACAAACAAAAATTATTAGACGCAGAATTTGTATTATAACACTTACTCGTATCACCATGGAATGCGATGTTTATCGGTGACGCTCAGGTTCGGTATTCGATGCGGCTTCCTCGGTCGGACCCCTGGTAACCTGCCTTGGAGTAAAAATTCGTGGAGTACTCGAAAAATTTTGACTCCGGCGCTGGTTTTCCGCAGAGCAATTACTGCAACGTGGTTTAATGATACCATAAGTCCCGCAGCCATAACAGAAAATATGCCTAGGACCCATTGGACAATCGTGATAAGTGTGACCTTCCTTTTCACAGTTCCAACAGCACAACATTCTTGAATGTTGTACAATAGGTTGACTTTTAGCGCTGGAATCACGTTATTGCCTTGATTGGAAAGTTTCTAAGGACTCGGAATTATATGAGCTGAAGTGCGTTACATGGTAAGGGTTAAGGTGTGCATAACCAAGAGGGTTTTGCTTTTGGGATACCTTAACTTCTGTAAGATAACTTCTATGCGGCTTGTAATAACGCTAACCTCCGAATTTGGATCCTTAGATGCGTGGGTTTTTGTGGCACCAAAGTATCATCTACACATTCCGCGTTATAAGACTCCTTTAACTTTTCAAGGCATCAGGTTCAGTATGCACTATTACTCTTACATCACATTCCACCACCTGATCCGCCTCGGATAGTAGATCAAAATTCATCCTGATCGGACAACGAAGATAGTGATAAAAAAAAATATTTAAAAGGTGACAAACACTGAGTCTTCTTAATGAAATCTGGACAAACAACGGTCTCAAGAAAAGTGCACAAAAAAAAAACCTTTCTAAACTTTGATTTGTCGTAAATCGAAAGTCCAAAAATGACATCCGATGATGATATCGAAATTAAATTTTATGTCTAGCAATATTGTCGAAGAGCAAGAAAACTAATATAATAATGATAATATCAATATAATAGTAAAAATTCTATAGTAGTAGTTATAATAATAAAACAAATATAATAGCAATATAATAGAAAAATGGCAATAATATTAATCTGTGCGAAAACCCTGAAGAATGCAAAAAAAAATGAGCAAATGATTACGGAGGGAGGCAGAATTATTCGGCACTGCACCCCGCACACAAGCACGAACAAACAAGACAGCAAACAACAACAAAAAAAAAACATAAATCTCTCCTCCTCTGCAAGAGAATGTCTTAGCCACCTCAGCAGGACTTTAGCCTTCAGTAACGAATCCTCGTTTAACCGGCGAAGTCACTAAAAGATTCCCTTAAAACAAACCGATAAAACAATAAGCTGTTAAATATTCGGTGCATATCTGCTCTCCGGAATGAGTCGGTAGCGAGTTTGGTTTTACACTAATATCGAAGAAAATCAGGAAGCCATCAAGTAATACCGTACTCATTCGGAGACCTAATGGTAGAAATGATTTGAGCAAATGCTTCAAAGTAGTGTGCTCCGAACAGAAAGATCATCCTCAACCACCGAACTCTTCAGCACTTATATAAAATAAATGACCCAACTAATATTATAAATTCCATGCAGGAACCGAAACAAGAAAATTTGAAAATTTTACAACTAAATCCCTACAGGAAAATATAACGACTGAACGCAACAGAGAACACTTGGCAAAAACTAGAGAGTAACTAAAAACCAAACTTGGACGCCATTTGTAGCGGTCAGGAGTTCCTCGTCCGCCAACCCATGAGCCCAGGCGTCCAGCTACCAATAGGCGTTTAACTACATATATGCACATGAAGTCCCAAACCCATAAACCGGCCGCGAAGCACAACTTTAGCCACAAAAATTCATCCTCGAGGCCAAGGTAGAGAGCGCACAGCATTTGCCCGCCAGCGATTAGCCAGGAAGGAGGGTTCTTGCTCTCTAAGCCCTGAGGATGCTCAAGATAGTTGTGAAAAAAAAACACACCACACAACAGACGGACGGACGGAAAATGACACTTAATTAAATTAACTGACACCAACTCGCAGAATAGGAGACAAAAAAGTAGTAGACTACAGATATTGTGAGCCCCACAGGGTCTCAGTCGCTGTAGGCCCATACGACACCAACCATCCAAACGATCAAGCCTTCAGAGCCCTTATGTCCGGTCTGATCCCCTAACAAACACAGTGCGCGAGCGAGCGAGGATACCGTACCTCATCACTCCACCACTCACTCCTGAAAAGTCAATTTAATACATTTTAGTAAATAAAAGAAAAATATAATGAATTATAATGTTTATTAAGGCACTAGGTTTATTTATTATCACCACTCTCTGTATGGCGGAAAGGAAATGAAAACATATTGACACTGTATTACAGATTAATTACGATTGAAAACAATAGAGTTATTCCCTTATTTATTAGACAAAAAAAAATTTCTCTTTTCCAGAGCTTTTTGGTTATGTATTATAATCTATTTTAATCAATGATAATTACTTGCACGTAATGAAGAACACTGTTCAACAAACTAGTTATGATTAATAAAAACAAATTGTTCCTTATTTATTTGATACAAAAAAAAAAGAATGTTTCTCTTTTCCAGAGCGTTTTGGTTATAAATTATTATCTATTTTAATCACTGAGAATAATTTGCACGTAGTGAAGAACACTCTGTACAACAAACTAATTATGATAAATAAAAAAAAAAATTTCCTTATTTATTTGATACAAAAAAAAATTCTCTTTTCCAGAGCTTTTTGGTTATAAATTATTATCTATTTTAATCACTGAGTATAACTTGCACGTAATTAAGAGCACTGTGCAACAAACTAATTTTGATTAATAAAAACAAATTGTTCCTTATTTATTTGATAAAAAAAAACAATTTTTCTGTTTTCCAGAGGTTTTTGGGGATAAATTATTATCTATATTAGTAAAATATATATATATGAGAACACAAAAGAAAAAAATATAAATGTATTGTTTCAAAAAAAGAAAAAATTGAAGTTATAGTGCAAAACCTTATTGAACTTTGGCCGATTGCTGTCGTTGAATCTGCTTGAGTTGCAAAGTTCAAGTCCCGTGCCAGAAACATACCGTCGTTCGCGATGCGTTCTCCTTCCTACTCTCCAAATTGCGCTGTCAGATGGAGTGAGGGTGCGCAAAATGCTGGCACATATGCATGCATCAGGCTCAAAGATGTTATTTCCCGGAAAAATTTCTTAAATGTCTCCTCCCCAGGCATGCCTAAATGAGGGACTTAGCGTCAGGGAAATGCACATAGAGATTTCGGGTGAAAATTTGGCCGAAGATTGCCATTTAAGGTATTGAAAAATAGATCTGTTTTGTGTCTATGCCTGCTCTTGGGGAAATAAGTGAAAGGCATATAATGATGAGAAGAGAAAGCGTTACCAGGTCAGAATTTCTTTACATTTCGCAAATAAGTTGCCAATATGGGTCGATTCATGAACCACATTACGAATTGCAAAGTTAATCTCACTCAAATGCTCATCCCAGTTCCCATGATCGCTGCCAACGTAAACTCTAATCGCTGCCAAAATTGATTCGTTTACTCTCTCGGAAGCATTGGATTGAGGAGCATGTACGGGAGTGAACATAATTCTCCAGCTACCGAGAGAACAAACGCGCTTCGAACTGGCTTCCATTGTCTGAGTGAACAAACCCCGGAACCCCAAACACATGGAAGACCTCACCCTCTAAATACTTAACAACCGCAGCCGTAGCCTCCGGAGGTGCCTTAATCAGAGCAGATTTTGATAAGTGATCTAAAACGAGGAAAATATATTTATTTGCGCTACGACTACGAGGGTATGGTCCGAGAAAATCGATAAATATCCATTGCCATGGTAGATTTGTTAGACGTCTTACTCCCAAAGGAGGCCTGGGAGAATAACTGAAGGGATTGACCTGCTTGTAAGTATCACATGCAGCGACAAACTTGAGAACATCCGAAGCCATGTTAGGTCAATAATACAGACGTCGTAATTTTTCTAACGTCTTAAGAGATGAGTTTACAGCTGATTTTACAGCTGATTTTTTAACGTCTTAAGGAAACTAAAATGTGATGAGATAGGCGGATTATGTTCCTGCTCGTGTAAGTCTGCCATCAGACCATCAGGCACCCACAATTTCCACTCGGCTGGACTATGAGACAATGAAACTGCGTTAGCTGTAAATGATATGTAGATACGCTCATTCACCACTCGCAAGTTCGGAAACGAATCCGGATTTGAAATAATCCTTTCCTTTCTTGCCAGATATGCCGCCTCCTGAAATGTAGGGGACTCTAAGTTTATAGCTTCCAGACCGTGAACGCCTTTACCCTGCTCGAAAAATTCCACAATATCACTGACATCTTTATCAACTGGAGCATCAACAAAAACGCGTGAAAAGGCATCAGCAGCCACACTATCCTTGGCCTTTCGGTATTCAATTCCAAATTTGAAGGCCTGTAGCTTAAGACTCCACCGCGCGAATCTGCCACATAAATCACGTTGATCCATGATCCATTTATGACTTGCGTGAGACATTCTTTAAGTGAAATGAAAGCACCAGCTTCCACCTGCTCATTACATTTGAACTTGCCATTCTTCTGTAGAAGATCCGTAAGGGGACTTTCAATAGTTGCGAAGTGAGGTTTAAACCATCTATACCATCCACACACCCCCAAAATCTAAGCACCTTATTCACTGTTGAAGGTCTGGGAAAATTCGAGATTGCTGCTACCTTTTCGGGGTCCGCCCGTAAACATCCATTATCCACCACAAACTCGAGGTACCTAACTTTCCGCATGCAGAGTTCACTTTTCTCCACGTTGATAGTAAGTCCAGCATTGCGTAGCAGGGCAGCAATCGTTGCTAAAAGCTTTACATGCTCATCAAACGTGGAGGAAGTAATCACCAGAATGTCCAGATAAACCGATACTCTGCCCTGCAATTGGTGTGGAATTACTTTACACATGAGCTTGCACATTGTCTGTGGAGCATTACACAGACCGAAAGGTAATGCAGTGAATTGGTATAGAGGTCTGCCTGGAAAAGCAAACGCGGTTATGTCTCGTTATTCAAGAGCAGGAGGAACTTGCCAAAAGGCGTCCTTTAAATCAATTGCTGTAATGAAATTTGTCTCTTGCAAACGGCTTAGAAGACCATCAATAAGTTGTAACGGAAATGCATCAGTCACCGTGACCGAATTTAATTTGCGAGCATCCAAGCAAAGCCGAGCCTTCCCGTTGGCTTTTTTTACTAGCGTTACAGGAGAAAACCAAGAACTCTGGCTCCCTTCGATAAGTCCCAATGCCAACATACAGTCCAGCTCAGCATACATAGATTTCTGCACTGCCGGAGAAACTGCGTAATGTCTCTGTTTGATGGGCCTAGCGGATCCGACGTCTATCTCATGCTCTACTAATCGAGTTCGACCAAGGCCCTAAAAGATGAAAATGTCTCTATTATCTTATTTAGTTTTTCCTGATCGAATTCCGACAAACGATGCTGCTGAGAACATACTAGAGGTGAATTCGGCAGTAAGTGTAATTCGCTTATCATAACTGGCGCTAAGCGAAACAACTTCCAAAAGTCAATCCCCAGATATAAGGGTTGTTGGAAAGAAGGAACGATGTGCAAACGCATCATTCGAGTCTTTTGCCCATACTTGACAAGGACACGTATGTGGCCGAACGCTCTCTGTTTCTGCCCATCAGCTGTAGAAATGAAAGTAGGCAGCGAATGGAATGAAATTCCCAACCTTCCTTAAAAGTTCTCCGCCCCAGAACCTAGCACACTTACACTGACACCGCTGTCCAATAGACCTTGAATCTTTTCACCTTTGATGAAAACATCAGCGTAGGGACGATGGTCCATACCAGTGCGAATCATCGTTTCTGCCACGGCAGTTTTTATTTTGGTTCGCAGCCGACGGTACCTTTTTGTTCTATCGCTAGACTCTGAGAGGAGAGAATGTGAGTCAGTACAAACATGCTGGTCGGGAATACTCTCGGAATCGGACTCATAAAAATCGGGATGTAAGCTCTGAGCTCGCATCATCCGAAGAACTACAGCTACAATAGTCAGGGACTTCTGCCTCAGTATTTTTTGAAGCGTCTTGTATAGACTGAAAATTGTTGGTACCTGCAGGTTGTACAAATTTTGTTTCCTCTTCAACCTGTGAACAGTTGGCAACGCACACAGAATCATTTACAAAATTATTTATATAAGCAGAGTGTGATGCAACACAATATTTTTGACCCGATGTACCATTCGATGCAAGATTGACGTTATAAGAGTTTAATGCTGAAAGACATGGATCTATTGTAATTTCACGATTATGCCTTGATGTTTGTGACAATGGATTTAAATTATATGAAGAAGACAAACAAAAATTATTAGACGCAGAATTTGTATTATAATACTTACTGTTATCACCATGGACTGCGATGTTCATCGGTGACGCTCAGGTTCGGTATACGATGCGACTTCCTCGGTCGGTAACCTGCCTTGGAGTCAAAATTCGTGGAGTACTCGACAAATTTTGACTGCACCGTAGGTTTAAAATGTTAGTAACTGGGTGTAATAAAAGAGCTTCCTGAAGTGCAGTCAGACGGAATTCACCAAACGATTCCCGGCTACATTGTTTACGTTGTTCTACCAAATTACGAATTTCGTAATCGGTTTCCTGTTTACGTAATTCTTCTAGTAGTGCAGCTTTGAAATCAGGCCATCTGGTTTCCGGAATTTCAGGGAAATAAAGCCAGAACCACTCTGTTGCTCTGCCCGTGATCACAGAGTAAAAGCCCCACAGATGTCGTCATCGCACACTTGCTCTAAACGCGCCAACGTTTCAATTCTTGAAACAAATTCGGCAACATCTAGACCCTTTTCTCCATCAAACCTTAGTCCCCACTTGAAAAAAGGGTTCCTTTAAGGACTTCTGCGTTTAGAATTATGAAATCTCTGTTGAACAAGAGCGACTTCATGTGTAAGTGAAAGAGGAATGTCTACTCCGGTAGAGTACGCTGGATTTGGCTGTGAATAATCTGGACCTTGATATACGGTGGAAGAATTTGACCAAGCGGGAGTTGTCACTGGCAAAAACGATTTATCATTCCGCGGGGCTTGCTTAAAATTGTTTGTATATGATATAGAAGTGAGATTACCTTTTCCTAGTGGTGTCCTGGTAGTATGATTCACTGAAAGTGGAAACTGAATATCTTCGTTACGTAATTCAACCAAACAGTCATCCAACTTTACTAATCTCTTAGGCTTTGTTCCGGTTGGCGGTACTGATTCTATCCCGGATGCTAAATTAAATGAATTTGAGAAGTTAAACAATTTTTTACCGCCATCAATACTTGTCTCCTCATTGGTAACTACATATCGCACATTTTGGGATGCAATTTTAGACAAGATTTCCTCCAACCGAGCAACTAATATCTTTGCCTGATCTTGAGCAGTTGGAGAAGTCAAAAAGAGTCGGTGGGCCCTACCCAAAGCATGTGGGGGTTTCAGCTTTAAGGTGTGCATAACCAAGAGGGTTTTGCTTTTGGGATACCTTAACTTCTGTAAGATAACTTCTGTGCGGCTTGTAATAACGCTAACGTCCGACTTTGGATCCCTAGATGCGTGGGTTTCTGTGGCACCAAAGTATCATCTACACATTCCGTGTTATAAGCCTACTTTAACATTTCCAAGGCATCAGGTTCAGTATGCAGTATTCCTATTACGTTACATTCCACCACCTGATCCGCCTCGGATAGTAGATAAATATTCATCCTGATCGGACAACGAAGATAGTAGTAAAAAAAAATATTTAAAAGGTGACAAACACTGAGTCTTCTTAACGAAATCTGGACAAACAACGGTCTCAAGAAAAGTTCACCAAAAAAACCTTTCTAACTTTTGACTTGTCGTAAATCGAATGTCAAAATGACATCCGATGATGATATCGAAATTAAATTTTATGTCTAGCAATATAGTCCAGGAGCAAGAATACTAATATAATAATGATAATAGCAATATAATAGTGAGAATTCTATAGTAGTAGTTATAATAATAAAACAAATATAATAGCGATATAATAGAAAAATGGCAATAATATTAATCTGTGCGAAAACCCTGAAGAATGCAAAAAAAATGAGCAAATGATTACGGAGGGAGGCAGAATTATTCGGCACTGCACCCCGCACACAAGCACGAACAAACAAGACAGCAAACAACAAAAAAAAAAAAATAAATCTCTCCTCCTCTGCAAGAGAATGTCTTAGCCACGTCAGCAGGACTTTAGCCTTCAGTAACGAATCCTCGTTTAACCGGCGAAGTCACTAAAAGATTCCCTTAAAACAAACCGATAAAACAATAAGCTGTTAAATATTCGGTGCATATCTGCACTCCGGAATGAGTCGGTACCGAGTTTGGTTTTACACTAATATCGAAGAAAATCAGGAAGCCATCAAGTAATACCGTATTCATTCGGAGACCTAATGGTAGAAATGATTTGAGCAAATGCTTCAAAGTAGTGTGCTCCGAACACAAAGATCATCCTCAACCACCGAACACTTCAGCACTTATATAAAATAAATGACCCAACTAATATTATAAATTCCATGCAGGAACCGAAACAAGAAAATTTGAAAATTTTACAACTAAATCCCTACAGGAAAATATAACGACTGAACGCAACAGAGAACACTTGGCAAAAACTAGAGAGTACCTAAAAACCAAACTTGGACGCCATTTGTAGCGGTCAGGAGTTCCTCGTCCGCAAACCCATGAGCCCAGGCGTTCAGCTACCAATAGGCGTTTAACTACATATATGCACATGAAGTCCCAAACCCATAAACCGGCCGCGAAGCACAACTTTAGCCACAAAAATTCATCCTCGAGGCCAGGGTAGAGAGCGTACAGCATTTGCCCGCCAGCGATTAGCCAGGAAGGAGGGTTCTTGCTCTCTAAGCCCTGAGGATGCTCAAGATAGCTGTGAAAAAAAAACACACCACACAACAGACGGACGGACGGAAAATGACACTTAATTAAATTAACTGACACCAACTCGCAGAATAGGAGACAAAAAAGTAGTAGACTACAGATGTTGTGAGCCACACAGGGTCTCAGTCGCTGTAGGCCCTTACGACAGCAACCATCCAAACGATCAAGCCTTCTGAGCCCTTATGTCCGGTCTGATCCCCTAACAAACACAGTGCGCGAGCGAGCGAGGATACCGTACCTCATCACTCCACCACTCACTCCTGAAAAGTCAATTTAATACATTTTAGTAAATAAAAGAAAAATATAATGAATTATAATGTTTATTAAGGCACTAGGTTTATTTATTATCACCACTCTCTGTATGGTGGAAAGGAAATGAAAACATATTGACACTGTATTACAGATTAATTACGATTGAAAACAAAAGAGTTATTCCCTTATTTATTAGACAAAAAAAAATTCTCTTTTCCAGAGCTTTTTGGTTATGTATTATTATCTATTTTAATCAATGATAACTACTTGCACGTAATGAAGAACACTGTGCAACACACTAGTTATGATTAATAAAAACAAATAGTTCCTTATTTATTTGATACAAAAAAAAAAAAGAATGTTTCTCTTTTCCAGAGACTTTTGGTTATAAATTATTATCTGTTTTAATCACTGAGAACAACTTGCATGTAATGTAGAACACTGTGCAACAAACTAATTATGATTAAAAACGAATTGTGCCTTATTTATTCGATACAAAAAAAAATTCTCTTTTCCAGAGCTTTTTGGTTATAAATTATTATCTATTTTAATCACTGAGTACAACTTCCACGTAATTACGAGCACTGTGCAACATACTAATTATGATTAATAAAAACAAATTGTTCCTTATTTATTTGATACAAAAAACAATTTTTCTCTTTTCCAGAGGTTTTTGGTTATAAATTATTATCTATTTTAGTAAAATATATATATATGAGAACACAAAAGAGAAAAATATATATATATTGTTTCAAAAAAAGAAAATATTGAAGTTATAGTGCAAAACCTTTTTGAACTTTGGCCGATTGCTGACGTTGAATCTGGCTTGAAAATTGCTCAAATTTCATTAACTCCTCACCAAAAGAAAATTTTTCTCCCGAGAAATTCCTTGTAATATCCAGGACTTTGAATGACTTTGGAAACCTTTCCTAGATCTTTCATGAAACTCTGGGAATCAAATAAGCTCCAAAGCTTTTCACCACAGCAACTTCCTCTTGCGGAAATTATCTCCACAAAGATTTTCCAGCCAATAAAACCCTTTTCGCAAAAGCACCTTCCTTCTTGTTAGCGTTTATTACGCCGTTTCACAAAAGCACCTTCCTTCTTGTTAACGTTTATTACGCCTTTTCACAAAAGCACCATCTTGTGAAAATTGTTTCAAGAAGGATTTTCCAGAAAAAAAAAACGCTTTTTCACAACAGCACCTTCTTGTGAAAATTGTTTCAACAAGGATTTTGCAGAAACAAAAAAAAACTTTTTCACAACAGCACCATCTTGTGAAAATTGTTGCGCTAAAAAAACTTTTTTTTCTCACTTTTTTCTTCCACAGGTTAAACCAACCATCCGCTATGAGTTGCAAAGTTCAAGTCCCGAGCCAGCAACATACCGTCGTTCGCGATGCGTTCTCCTTCCTCCTCTCCAAATTGCGCTGTCAGATGGGGGGAGGGTGCGCAAAATGCTGGCACATATGCATGCATCAGGCTCAAAGATGTTATTTCCCGGAAAAATTTCTTAAATGTCTCCTCGCCAGGAATGACTAAATGAGGGACTTAGCGTCACGGAAATTCACATAAAAATTTCGGTTGAAAATTTGGCCGAAGATTGCCATTTAAGGTATTGAAAAACAGATCTGTTATGTGTCTATGCCTTCTCTTGGGGAAATAAGTGAAAGGCATATAATGATGAGAAGAGAAAGCGTTACCAGGTCAAAATTTCTTTACATTTCGCAAATAAGTTGCCAATATGAACGAGAAGCGAAAAAAGAAATCGCTACAGCGTGGTGACAACCCACCTGAGAAAGAATCTCAAGCCGGGCTTTGCTAGCACCAGACTGGGCCAGGGTTTAATGTCCTTAGCATGATAAACACCAAGGGACAGGCCTTCAGGGGTTTTTAATTTGTACGACACGGACACAATCAACTCAACAATGATAGCTTTAATAAATTTCGGTGCTAATTTAGATTCGAAGCGTTTTGCCGCGCTACTTTGTACATAATTGCGGACGAAAACAGTTTCACCAATTTTAAATAAACGAGAACGAGTACCAAAATTATATTTTGTGGAATATTTACGGTAGGCCTCGGATGGGTGTGTTGTGACTTCCTCTCGAACCAACTGAAGCTTTTGATTTACTGGCACGTGCTCCACGCCTCCATCGAGGTCAGCCGTTATTTCGCGCAAAATGGAGTATGATCTCCCATCCATTACAGGATGCATGCCAAACATGAGGAAATGAGGTGAACAATTGGTCGATTCATGAACCACATTACGAATTGCAAATGCTCATCCCAGTTCCCATGATCGCTGCCAACGTAAGCTCTAATCGCTGCCAAAATTGATTGGTTTACTCTCTCGGAAGCATTGGATTGAGGAGCATGTACGGGAGTGAACACATGGTTAACCCCTTATTTCTACAGCAACCGAGAGAACAAACGCGCTTCGAAATGGCTTCCATTGTCTGAGTGAACAAACTCCGGAACCCCAAACACATGGAAGAACTCACCTTCTAAATACTTAACAACTCTAGCAGCCGTAGCCTCCGGAGGTGCCTTAATCAAAGCAGATTTTGATAAGTGATCTAAAACGAGGAAAATGTATTTATTTGCGCTACGACTACGAGGGTATGGTCCGAGAAAATTGATAAATATCCATTGCCATGGTAGATTTGTTAGACGTCTTTCTCCCACAGGAGGCCTGGGAGAATAATTGAAGGGTTTGACCTACTTGTATGTATCACATGCAGCGACAAACTTACGAACATCCGAAGCCATGTTAGGTCAATAATACAGACGTCGTAATTCTTCTAACGTCTTAAGGAAACTAAAATGTGATGAGATAGGCGGATTATGTTCCTGCTCAAGTAAGTCTGCCATCAGACCATCAGGCACCCACAATTTCCACTCGACTGGACTATGAGACAATGAAACTGCGTTAGCTGTAAATGATATGTAGATACGCTCATTCACCACTCGCAAGTTCGGAAACGAATCCGGATTTGAAATAATCCTTTCCTTTCTTGCCAGATATGCCGCCTCCTGAAATGTAGGGGACTCTAAGTTTATAGCTTCCAGACCGTGAACGCCTTTACCCTGCTCGAAAAATTCCACAACATCACTGACCTCTTTATCAACTGGAGCATCAACAAAAACGCGTGACAAGGCATCAGCAGCCACACTTTCCATGGCCTTTCGGTATTCAATTCCAAATTTGAAGACCTGTAGCTTAAGACTCCACCGCGCAAGTCTGCCACATAAATCACGTTCATCCATGATCCATTTATGACTTGCGTGATCAGTGATTATCGTAAACTGCAGTCCTTCGACATACGGTCGGAAACATTTATCACTCAAAACTGCTGCCAGGCACTCCAACTCAGTAATGCTGTAATTTCGTTGGGCGGAATCCAGCTTTTGAGACATAAAAGCGATGGGATGTCCACCAGCATCGGAAGAAAGTTGAAACAGGACACTACCTACACCGGTAGCACTAGCATCCCACTGAATACAGAAAGGACTTGAAAAATCCGCGTTCTCAAGAACCGGAGCTATTCTGAGACATTCTTTAAGTGAAATGAAAGCATCTTCCACCTGCGCATTACATTTGAACTTACCATTCTTCTGTAGCAGATCCGTAAGGGGACTTGCAATAGTTGCGAAGTGAGGGCTAAACCATCTATACCATCCACACACCCCCAAAAAACTACGCACCTTATTCACTATTGAAGGTCTGGGAAAATTCGAGATTGCTGCTACCTTTTCGGGGTCCGCCCTCAAACATCCATTATCCACCACAAAACCGAGATACCTAACTTTCCGCATGCATAATTTACTTTTCTCCACGTTGATAGTAAGTCCTGCATTGCGTAGCAGAGCAGCAATCGTTGCTAAAAGCTTCACATGCTCATCAAACGTGGAGGAAGTCATCAACATATCGTCCAGATAAACCGATACTCTGTCATGCAACTGGTGTGGAATTACGTTTCACATGAGCTTGCACATTGTCTGTGGAGCATTACACAGTCCGAAAGGTAATGCAGTGGATTGGTATAGAGGTCTGCCTGGAAAAGCAAATGCGGTTTAGTCTCGTGATTCAAGAGCAGGTGGAACTTGCCAAAAGGCGTCCTTTAAATCAATTGCTGTAATGAAATGTGTCTCCTGCAAACGGCTTAGAAGACCATCAATAAGTGGTAACAGAAATCCATCAGTCACCGCGACCGAATTTAATTTGCGAGCATCGAAACAAAGCCAAGCCCTCCCGTTTGCTTTCTTTATTAGGGTTACAGGAGAAAACCAAGAACTCTGGCTCCCTTCGATAACTCCCAATGCCAACATACGTCAGCATACGTAGATTTTTGCACTGCCGGAGAAACTGCGTAATGTCTCTGTTTGATGGGCCTAGCAGATCCGATGTCTATCTCATGCTGTACTAATCGAGTTCGACGAAGGCCCTAAAAGATGAAAATGTCTCTATTATCTCATTTAGTTTTTCCTGATCGAATTCCGACAAACGATGCTGCTGAGAACGTACTGGAGGTGAACTCGGCAGTAAGTGTAATTCGCTTATCACAACTGGCGCTAAGCCAAACAACTTCCAAAAGTCAATCCCCAGATATAAGGGTTGTTGGAACGAAGGAACGATGTGCAAACGCATCATTCGAGTCTTTTCCCCATACTTGACAAGGACACGTATGTGGCCGAACACCTTCTGTTTCTGCCCATCAGCTGTAGGAATGAAAGTAGGTAGTGAATGGAATGAAATTCCCAACCTTCCTTAAAAGCTCTCCGCCCCAGAACCTAGCACACTTACACTGCCACCGCTGTCCAATAGACCTTGATTTTTTCACCTTTGATGGAAACATCAGCGTAGGGACGATGGTCCATACCAGTGCGAATTATCGTTTCTGCCACGGCAGTTTTTATTTTGGTTCGCAGCCGACGGTACCTTTTTGTTCTATCGCTAGACTCTGAGAGGAATAGAATGTGAGTCAGTACAATCATGCTGGTCGGGAATACTCTCGGAATCGGACTCATAAAAATCGGGATGTAAGCTCTGAGCTCGCGTCATCCGAAGAACTACAGCTACAATAGTCAGGGACTTCTGCCTCAGTATTTGTTGAAGCGTCTTGTATAGACTGAAAATTGTTGGTACATGCAGGTTGTACAAATTTTGTTTCCTCTTCAACCTGTGAACAGTTGGCGACACACACAGAATCATTTACAGAATTATTTACATAAGCAGAGTGTGATGCAACACAATACTTTTGACCCGATGTACCATTCGATGCAAGATTGACGTTACTAGAGTTTAATGTTGAAAGACATGGATCTATTTTAATTTCAAGGTTATGCCTTGATGTCTGTGACAATGGATTTAAATTATATGAAGAAGACAAACAAAAATTATTAGACGCAGAATTTGTATTATAATACTTACTCGTATCACCATGAACTGCGATGTTCATCGGTGACGCTCAGGTTCGGTATTCGATGCGGCTTCCTCGGTCGGACCCCTGGTAACCTGCCTTGGAATCAAAATTCGTGGAGTACTCGACAAATTTTGACAACGCCGCTGGTTTTCCGCAGAGCAATTACTGTAACGTGGTTTAATGATACCATGTGTCCCGCAACCATAACAGAAAATATGCCTAGGACCCATTGGGCAATCGTGATAAGTGTGACCTTCCTTTTCACAGTTCCAACAGAACAATCTTCTTGAATGTTGTACAATATGTTGATTTTTAGCGCTGGAATCAGGTTATTGCCTTGATTGGAAAGTTTCTAAGGACTCGGAATTATATGAGCTGAAGTCCGTTACATGGTAAGGATTATCGGAATAGATTTCCTGAACAGATCGTCGTACGACTGATTCACGTGGTTCCCCAATTTGTGTCCATAGTTTTTCAAACTTACGACACAAATCTCGTAGGTTTAAAATGTTAGTAACTGGATGCAATATAAGAGCTAACTGAAGTGCAGGTTTCATATTGCGAAGTAGAATTTCTAACAAAGCAGGCTCTGGAATAGGACCGTTCATCTTTGATACCAGAGCATGTAGAGCCAGACGGTATTCACCAAACGATTCGTTGTTCTACCAAATTACGAATTTCGTAATCAGTTTCCTGTTTACGAAATTCTTCTAGTAGTGCAGCTTCCAAATCAGGCCATCTGGAATTTCACGGAAATAAAGCCAGAACCACTCTGCTGCTCTACCCGTGATCAAAGAGTAAAGGCCCCACAGATGTCGTCATCGCACACTGGCTCTAAACGTGCCAACGTTTCAATTCTTGAAACAAATTCGGCAACATCTAGACCCTTTTCTCCATCAAACCTTAGTCCCCACTTGAAAACAGGGTTCCTTGAAGGACTTCTGCGTTTAGAATTATGAAATCTCTGTTGACCAAGAGGGAGTTCGTGTGTAAGTTAAAGAGGAATGTCTACTCCGGTAGAGTACGCTGAATTTGGCTGTGAATAATCTGGACCTTGATATACGGTGGAAGAATTTGACCAAGCGGGAGTTGTCACTGGCAAAAACGATTTATTATTACGCCTGGGTTGCTTAAAATTGTTTGTATATAACATAGAAGTGAGATTACATTTTACTAGTAGTGTACTGGAAGTATGATTCATTGAAAGTGGAAACTGAATATCCTAGTTACGTAATTCAACCAAAGAGTCATCCAACTTTACTAATCTAGTAGGCTTTGTTCCGGTTGGCGGTACTGATTCTATCCCGGATGCTAAATTAAATGAATTTGAGAAGTTAAACAATTTTTTTCCGCCATCAATACTTGTCTCCTCATTGGTAGCTACATATCGCACATTTTGGGATGCAATTTTAGACAAGATTTCCTCCAACCGAGCAACTAATATCTTTGCCTGATCTTGAGCAGTTGGAGAAGTCAAAAAGAGTCAGTGGGCCCTACCCAAAACATGTACGGATTCAGCTTTAAGGTGTGCATAACCAAGAGGGTTTTGCTTTTGGGATACCTTAACTTCTGTAAGATAACTTCTGTGCGGCTTGTAATAACGCTAACCTCCGACTTTGGGTCCCTAGATGCGTGGATTTCTAGGGCACCAAAGTATCATCTACACATTCCGCATTATAACCCTCCTTTAACTTTTCCAAGGCATCAGGTTCAGTATGCAATATTCCTCTTACATTACATTCCACCACCTGATCCGCTTTAGATAGTAGGTAAAAGTTCATCCTGATCGGACAACGAAGATAGTGGTAAAAAAAAATATTTAAAAGGTGACAAACACTGAGTCTTCTTAATGAAATCTGGACAAACAACGGTCTCAAGAAAAGTTCACAAAAAAAAACCTTTCTAACTTTTGACTTGTCGTAAGTCGAAAGTCCAAATGACATCCGATGATGATATCGAAATTAAATTTTATGTCTAGCAATATACTCCAGGAGCAACAAAACTAATATAATAATGATAATAGCAATATAATAGTAAAAATTCTATAGTAGTAGTTATAATAATAAAACAAATATAATAGCAATATAATAGAAAAATGCCAATAATATTAATCTGTGCGAAAACTCTGAAGAATGTAAAAAAATAAGCAAATGATTACGGAGGGAGTCAGATTAATTCGGCACTGCACCCCGCACACACGTACGAACAAACAAGACAGCAAACAACAAAAAAAACATAAATAAATTTCTGCTCCTCTGCAAGAGAATGTCTTGGCCACCTCAGCAGGGCTTTAGCCTTCAGTAACGAATCCTCGTTCAACCGCCGAAGTCACTAAAAGATTCCCTTAAAATAAAACGGATAATACAATAAGTGGTTAAATATTCGGTGCATATCTGCACTCCGGAATGAGTCGGTAGCGAGTTCGGTTTTACAATAATATCGAAGAAAATGAGGAAGCCATCAAGTAATACCGTACTCTTTCGGGGACCTAATGGTAGAAAAGATTTGAGCAAATGCTTCAAAGTAGTGTGCTCCGAACACAAAGATCATCCTCAACCACCGAACACTTCAGCCCTTATATAAAATAATTGACCCAACTAATATTGTAAATTCTATGCAGGAACCGAAACAAGAAAATTTGAACATTTTACAACTAAATCCCTACAGGAAAATATTACGACTGAACGCAACAGAGAACACTTGGCAAAAACTAGAGAGTACCTAAAAACCAAACTTGGACGCCATTTGTAGCGGTCAGGAGTTCCTCGTCCACCAACCCATGAGCCCAGGCGTCCAGCTACCAATACGCGTTTAACTACATATGTGCACATGAAGTCCCAAACGCATAAACCGGCCGCGAAGCACAACTTTAGCCACAAAAATTCATCCTCGAGGCCAAGGTAGAGAGCGCACAGCATTTGCCCGCCAGCGATCAGCCAGGAAGGAGGGTTCTTGCTCTCAAGATAGCGGTGGGGAAAAAAAAGAACACGGCACAACAGACGGACAGCCGGACAATAACACTTAATTAAAGTAACGGACACCAACTCGCAGAATAGGAGAAAGAGAAAAAAAAGTAGTAGACTACAGATGTTGTGAGCCCCACAGGGTCTCATTCGCTGCAGGCCCTTACGACCCCAACCATCCAAACGATCACACTTTCTGAGCCTTTATGTCCGGCCTGATCCCCTAACAAACACAGTGCGCGAGCGAGCGAGGATACCGTACCTCATCACTCCACCACTCACTGCTGAAAAGTCACTTTAATAAATTTTAGTAAATAAAAGAAAAATATAGCGAATTGTAATGTTTATTAAGGCACTTGGTTTATTTATTATCACCACTGTCTGTATGGCGGGCAATCACCAGGAAAGGAAATGAAAACATATTGACGCTGTATTACAGATTAATTACGATTGAAAACAGAAGAGTTATTCCCTTATTTATTTGACAAAAAAAAATTTCTCTTTTCCAGAGCTTTTTGGTTATTAATTATTATCAATTTTAATCACTGAGAACAACTTGCACGTAATGAAGAACACTGTGCAACAAACTAATTATGATTAATAAAAACAAATTGTTCCTTATTTATTTGATACGAAAAACAATTTTTCTCTTTTCCAGAGGTTTTTGGTTATAAATTATTATCTGTTTTAGTAAAATATATATATATGAGAACACAAAAGAAAAAAAATATATATATATTGTTTCAAAAAAGAAAAAAATGAAGTTATAGTGCAAAACCTTATTGAACTTTGGCCGATTGCTGACGTTGAATCTGGCTTGAAAATTGCTCAAATTTCATTAACTCCTCACCAAAAGAAAATTTTTCTCCCGAGAAACTCCTTGTAATATCCAGGACTCCAAATGTCTTTGGAAACCTTTCCTAGATCCTTCATGAAACTCTGGGAACCAAATAAGCTCCAAAGCTTTTCACCACAGCAACTTCCTCTTGCGGAAATTATCTCGACAAAGATTTTCCAGCCAATAAAACCCTTTTCGTAAAAGCACCTTCCTTCTTGTTAACGTTTATTATGCCTAGATTAGCTAGATATAGCTTGGTTACAAAAACACCCATCCACCTGGAAAACATTCGTGTCTAACCGTGTCTCCAAAATACATGAAAACATTCCACTAGCCATATGGAAACACGTTCCATCAAAATGCAATCCAGCTGATATAGCATCTAGAGGAATTCTACCAAATACCTTAGGTACAGCATCAATATGGTGGAATGGTCCAGACTGGTTATATCAAGATGAACAATTCTGGCCTCAACAAACGCCAGAAGCGCACACTCAATTAGAATAGAAAAGGAAATCACAAATATTTATCATTTCAAAAACAATAAGAATAACCGCCTACTGTCTCCGATTCATAAATAGTGTACGCAAGCTACGTCCGACTACTCAATTCTTATCAGTACACGAATTAAAAATTGCGGAACGATGCCTAATTAAATTGCTCCGGAACATTACATTCCCCAACGAAATCTCCCACTTACTAAAAAATCTTCCCCTTCCTAAAAAGAGTCGACTTCTTTCCCTCACTCCCACGCTCGACTCTGCCAACATTCTCCGAGTTGGAGGTCGTCTTACAAAATTTCAATTAAATTATGACCAACAACATCCTATAATACTCCCTAACAACCATCATATAACCAATATCCTTATAGATCACATCCACCATTACACGGTACATGGAGGCACCCAAATAATATTAAGCATTATAAGGAATCACTATTGGTTACTCAACGCCCGCAATACTATTAGACATCGCATACACAAATGTGTTGAATGCTTTCGGTTCAATGCACGGCCTAATACTCAGTTAATGAGTTCTCTACCCTCAGCTAGAGTCAACATATCTTTACCCTTCCAACACACTGGGGTAGACTATGCAGGCCCGCTTGATATGAAAACATCAAGACTAAGACGAAAGAAGATAACAAAAGCATATATCTGCTTATTCGTCTGCTTAGTCACTAAGGCTATACATATAGAGCTCGTCTCTAATTTGTCCACACCAGCCTTCCTAGCCGCCCTCAAACGACTTGTTGCATGAAGAGGCCTCTGCTCACATGTTTATTCTGACAGAGGAACTAATTTCGTTGAAGCCAAGCGACTTTTAGAGTCAAATCTAGGAAATCAATAAAAGCGATCGAAGTCCATCAAGCTAACGAAATTGCTAACCAACATATAACTTGCCATTTTAACCCTCCTGCAGCACCTCACTTTGGGGGCCTATGGGAAGCTGGGGTAAAATCCACCAAGCCCCATCTCTACAACACCATTAAAGATACAAAACTCACATACGAAGTACTCTACACAGTCTTAACTCAAATCGAGGCATGTTTAAATGCCCGACCTCTTTCCCCTCTGTCCAATGATACAACTGACTATAATATCCTCACTCCCGGACTCTTCTTATCAGGTCGTCGTCTCCTCACTACATGTGAACCTCCCCCACTCAATCCTCTCCAACATCCTCTCAAGAGATGGCAACACATTCAATCTCTCTCCTACACTTTTTGGAAGCAGTGGTCGAGAGATTATCTCCATACCTTATATCAACGACATAAATGGCAGACTGAAAGGGAAAATATAAAAACTGGAACTCTCGTTTTAATAAAAGAAGACCAAATCCCCATAGGAAAATGGCCACTAGGACGAATCATTGAAATTCATACTGGTCATAATGATATAGTGCGAGCAGTCACCATTAAATCACCGAAAAATATTCTGACTCGCCCTATTTATTTATTTATTTATTTTTAAGTTAATAAGATAGAACACAGATTAAGTCCATTAGGATACTACCTTAAAAGTAAGTAATATGAGAAGATTACAAAAATAAAAAAGAAGAGAAGCTAAAGCAGAAATTCAAGCAAAATAATATACATACTTACATTACAAAAGAATACACAAAAAGAAAAAGGAGAAAAAAAGAAAGAAAAAAAATACAACTAGAAAAACTACAAAATACTAAAAAACTAAGTAATTACAAACTGAAAAAATAAAAATATAATTCAGAAAAAGAAAAAAAGTGCAAAGCGAAGCAAAAATAGAAAGAAAATAAGCAAACATATCGAGAAATATAAATTACGATCAGTGATCAATCTCATTTAAGACCAGTCTTTTAAACGTCAGAGGGCCAGAACCGAAAATATCAATGTTACTGAAATTCAAATTGTATGCCTTCTGAATTCGATATAGTGGAGACTTTTCTCGCAAAAATTTGTCCTAGAAAATGGCAATCTAAAAGGAGTATATTGTCTTGCATATCTTGAAGGAATATTTATACCAATTCTGAAAAGTAAGTCAGGACAGTGTACATCGCCGTTCAGAATTTTGTACAAAAACACACTATCGAGAAAGACACGACGACGCTCCAAAGATAAGATGTTGAAGCGGGTTAATCTCGCATTATACCCTAACTCATTATGTTCCAATTTGTACAATAATAATCTGGTAAATTTTCGCTGGACAGATTCGAGTAGATTATTATAGCAAGTGTAAAAGGGGCTCCAAATTTGACACGCATATTCTAAGGTGCTTCTCACCAGTGAATTATATAGAGAAATAAAAGAGGCGCTTGATTTGAAAGATTTACATGTTCTAAAAATGAAACCAAGAAGACGATAAGCTTTGATAGTAATAAGGTTCAAGTGGAAGCGAAGAGAAGTTTGTTATCGAAAGTAACTCCCAAGTCTTTTATTTCGTTGACATATGATAAGGATATATCGTTTATTTTATAATGGAATAGGATTGTGTCACGTTTTCTAGAGAAAATTATGCTTTTACATTTGTCTATGTTAAGGTCCAAATGGTTATTTTTACACCAACTTTCGAGCTTTCTAATATCATCTTGCAAGCTCTCACAGTCATTGATGTCATTAATTACTCTAAAAATTTTAGCGTCATCAGCGTACAACAAAATGTCCGATGTAATTTCAGTCGGTAAATCATTGATATAGATTAGGCAAATAAAGGGACCGAGTATTGTGCCCTGGGGAACACCAGATGTCTGTTCTAAAGAACTAGATTGGGAGACGTTGAAAACAACATGACTGGAAGAAAAGGACAGTGTCCATATTGAATCCTATTTTTAACATTTTTATTAGACATTGGTTGTGCCGGATCTTATCAAAGGCCTTAGCAAAATCAGTGTGTATGGAATCAACTTGTTTATTCTCATTCAGACCAGAAGCAATGGTATCAGAGAGAAGAGCTAAGTTTGTAACCGTCGAGCGCCCAGGGAGGAATCCGTGCTGCGAATTTGATATATAAGGCATAGTTTGATAAAGGAGTTGAGTGTACATAACTCTTTCAAATATTAAAGCCATTGCAGTGGAGATGGATAATAGACGATAGTTAGTAACTAATCTAGGATCTCCCGCTTTAAGAATTGGGATAACGAACCCGTTGTTTAATATAGGTGGAAAAACATTTCTAAGTATTGATAACTTAAATAGAGAACTTAACGGCTTCGCTAAGCTATTAGAGCAGGTCTGCCCTCTCCCTTCAACAGATATCTCTCACCAGTAATTTAAAATCCCCACCAATATCTAACACTCTGTGGCAGTACGAAAATTCAAAAAAAGTAACGTTTTATTTGAATATAAATAAATCCGCAATCCGACAAAAATCACTTCATATTTGAAAGTTGACAAGTGAAGATCAAGTGCAATTTAGTTTCAGTTATCTTTCGTTTTTATTATTTTTGTTTTTTTTTGTTTTTTTAATTTGATTGCCATGGAGGAACTCTTGGAGATTTTCAATTCCGAGTCTTTAGACTCTGTGGATGCTGGTCTACCTCCCACACCACCAGGACTTTTGGCTTCCTTTAAGCCAATCAGGCATGTGAGTTCTCTGCCAACAACACCAAAGAAGGTCCCAAAATGAAGTCAGCCATTGTACGGCCAGCACCACACAAGGTTTTACCTGTGACTAAGCTCTTCAGGCCATTTGAAGCAAGGCCAGCTTCATCTAAAGTAAAAAGACTTAAAAGGGAACCCAAAGCGAACGACTGCCTAAAATTCAGACCCAGGCCAAAACATCATTGTCCTGGAATTCGAGTTCCAACTCAGCCCCGTCATCCTGAACAAAAATCGGCAACAAACACATCACTAAATATGCCAGACTTGCATATAACAATACGCAACAAACCAATGGACTCCATCTGCATAACAAAAATGAAGCCAAGTTCAAGAAAATGTTGCCCAGGAATTCGGGTTAACACTCAGCCACAGCTGCCTACAGCATCTCGTACTAAGCCACTTAGTATGCCAGATTTAAGCACAACAATGGATCCAATTAACGCACAAAGTTCCAGTAATAACGCATCAGGGTTATAAACTGCCATCAACGCAACGCCACTAACAAAAAGCAACAACGTAATAACTCAGGACACAATCAGGGATCCATCAATACAGTTTATGGTCTTGCCAGTCACTCCTCCAATGGAATTTTAAGACCCCCCGTCAACAAACATATAACCACCGAAACCATTAAAACCAGGGATACCAGCAGATGTTAAAAATATTACAAAAGCCAGCCCTGACATTCTAAAAATAATGGAAACCTGCTCTATACCATGGGATAGAATACGAAGGGCAAAAGCTTCTTCCGCTGCCCCATCCCTGGCGGCCTATTCTTAAAAGTAAAAAGGAAGAGAGATACGCATTACGTCATCAATCAGAACACAGTAAGTTGATCCAAAGCAAATCATTTATTTAAAATATTCCCTTTCTATCTAATTCTAAAACTTTTTTTTTTGCGAGAGTGGACGATGTTCAGTCCACATACATATTTGCACATTCCTCGTTGAAATCTCACCGTCAAAGTATATCACTCGATGAAACCACCTTTGCCTAAAAATATATATAAAAGGAAACACAAAGCATCATGTTCCCAATCAATATAAAACAATATACTTATCTAATTATATAAATATTCCACCGCAAATCCCTTCTCATAGCCATCCTATGCAATATTTTAACTAGAAAAAATAAAGAAAATGCATTGATTACATATAAATTAACCAAAAATATTATAAACTTACCAAATCACTTCCCTCCAAATGTTTACAATTTTGTAATGTCATCTATTGACATTAAGTCAAACAGCTGGTGTTACCACAATCAAAATTGGGCCATCGAAACCAGCGTTGCCAGTGCAACACATTATGAAGCTGGGACAAAGCTGTTCACGGCGGCGGCTATAAAAAGGCGGTGAGCCGCATCTAAATCACCATTCGAATTTCAGAGTCTAATCTGAAAGCATCCTCCACCAGAGTCTAATCTGTTTCCTATCCTTTGAGCAAAAGTATAATTTTGTTTTATCCTTCATATTGAAGTTTAATTCTATTATTGTAGAAGCATAATTCTACTCATATCCAGCATCCAATTTTGCCGCACATTATAATTTCAGAGTTTAATCTGAAAATATCCTCCATTAGAGTCTAATCTGAATCCCATCCTCGGAGCAAAAGTATAATTTTGCTCTATCCTTCATATAAGAATTTAATTCTATTAAAATCCACACTCCCAAAACTCTGACACTTGATCCCCAATCGTGTAACAGAAGTTTAATTCTGCTTACACGCTCCAGGACGTTGCGATTGAAGTATAATTCTGCGCAGACGTTTTGACATTCGCTGTAACAGAAGTTTAATTCTGCTTACACGCCCCAGCACATTGTAGCAGGAGTATAATTCTGCCTATACGTTTCAATACTCACTGTAACAGAAGTATAAATCTGCTTACACGCTTCAGCACGTTGCAGTCGAAGTTTAATTCTACTACATCGTCGCACTCTTTCTCAGAATTCCTACTCTGTGCTTAAATTTGTTGCCATCTAATTTTTAAGAAATAAAAACCTTCTTCTTCTTCTTTCCAGGAATAAAATTAAGAACAGATAGTGTGGGCAAAGCAGCAAGATTGTTAGATTGAATTTTTATTTTGAATTTTTTTTTAAATTGTCTTCATTGTTGTTGTTGAATTTTTGTTGAATTTTTAGTAGTATTATTAGTTTTACTAGATTGTAAGTTATGATTATAATTGGGATTTTGAATTAAAACACATGAATTGTGATATTTAGGTTAATTGCTTTAATAAAATTTATATTTGAATTGAATTTAAAGCTGAGTTATCCTTTATTAAACCGGCACCCTCCCTTACGCTCGAGACTAGATCTCACAATACGGATATTTTGAATATGCATGGTGTGTATGCTTATGCAATCTATATTTATTCTCATTTGTAATGTCCATAGGGGGTAAGTAATTGTCCATGTGACTGTGATTTTGGGATCACAACCATAGCGTCTCGCACGAGTATCTCCTGACTGCTCTCGAGGCATTTGGGTTCCCGCCTAGGTGGCTCGATACCATCGGGAAGCTGCATAGAGATTCAGCGATTATAATTAAACATCAAGGACAAGTTCTGGCTCCTATCTCGTTCCATCGAGGTATCAGACAGGGCTGTCCATTGTCAAGTATGCTTTATAGTCTTTCGTTGGAGCCGCTATTGGTGAATCTTCGTCGAATGCTCGGACAATATTCAGTTCATCTAACATATACCAATATAAGGCCACTTATGTTGCCATATGCGGTTGACCTTTCTATTTTCGTGACAAGAGATGAACCTTTTCCGTTCGATCGTGCTGTTTTCGAACAGCGCGATCGTATAGCGGGCACTAAAATCAACCTTAGCAAGAGTCAAGGCTTGTGGTGTGGAAGGTGGAGAGACCGTACAGATACCCCACTGAACATCCAGTGGACTAATACTTCTCGGAAGTATTTAGTTGTATATATCGGACGGGAGAGTAAATCAAATAATAGCCGCATCGCTCTTGAGAAACTCTCTAGAGCTGTAAACTCATGGCGTAATCGACTGTTTCCTTTATCCTTAATGGGAAGGACAGTCGTGATAAAATATTTTATTACCTCGTCCATCGTTCATCCGCTATAGTTTGAGACGTTTGATGAAGGCTTCGAGTTCTTCTTCAAGCAAAAGCGATAGACGCCTTTTGTTGCGGAAGATGATGGGTTGCTGAAAGCACGCTCTGTCTGCCAGTCAAGATAGGTGGATTAGATCTCACTAACTTGATTGTCAAATGCAGGTGTCTCCAAGTGCGTGTATTCCGACGCGTGTTTTGCCAGAGATACGTCTTAATTTCTCAACTGTAGGTGAATGCACTGGGAAGGATCGGCATAGGGAGTATTACTACCTGCTCTCGGTTTGACCACCCAATCCTCATGACTGGCCGCAGGATCTAAACTCAACGATTCAGACCTGGAACAGAATCAGGCCGGCATTTCACCTTAAGTGGTTTAATCCTGAGTTAATAGATTCAGTGTTCAGTAGTGCTCGGGGTTTTGAAGCTGACCATACACTGACGGTTCTCGGAGATATTATTGATATCTCTGGAAACTGTCGAATAAACACTATCACTCCATAACTACACGACATCGCTGCTTCTGCGCGGTAGAGATTTCGCCAACTTGGGACCAGTAACCCTGGCACTTAATTAGAAGATGCTTTCGTTCTGAACAGACCACCTCACACATCTTTCAGCACACTTACAACACGTGTGCTCCGTGACGTGCTTATGCTAATAAGACCTCCGGAGTATACAGGATACAACAGATGGTGATGGGAGGAATAACTTGTAGAGTAGTCTACAGTTATCCTTCTAGTTACAAAGATGCTGATGTATCATTCAAATTGCTGCATCACAGTATTACGCATCCTAATCAGTTGTCACATATCGACCGGCGGGTTCAGAGGATCTGCACAGTTTGTTCTGGTGAAGACACCTTGTTTTACAGGTTCTTCACTTTTCCAGCTTTTCAGAGTTTAATAAAACTGGTGCGCGATATGTGTCAGTTGATCCACTCGAATTTTGGCATTACCAGGACATCGTTTCTATGGGGACCAAAGGTTTGTAGTCGGGTGAATTGTTTGATTAGCTATGTGTTGACACTGGCCAAATCTACAATTCACTTGTACTGCATGAGAGTCGGTTATTGGATCCCTTATTTTGGCCCTGGTAGATACCTTGTTAAGCTTCCCTTCTCTGGTTTCAATCCACCAGCCTTAGGTGAATCCAGGAATGCTGCTCTTTCTAGGCTTTATCACATGCAAAGAAAGCTTAGCAAAACTCCTGAAGTTTACAAAGAATATTCCGCATGTATTAATGAATACTTGGAACTATCCTATATGAAGCTCGCCATGCGATATATTTTTGGATTAAAAATGCTCAGGTTAAAACGCTTTCAAGGGAATTTTCTAATTTAAAAGCTAACAAAATCGTTCATTACAAAAGTCCAATATTCGCTTTAACCCCATTTATATGCAACGACGGATTAGTAAGAGTAGGAGGCCGCTTACAACAAACAAATCTCAACTATAACGAAAAACATCCAATAATATTGCCTATCAAACATCATCTGACTCATCTCATTGTCAAACAAGGTCACCTTATAACATTACATGGAGGACCCCAACTAATGGCAGCATATTTACGAAGAACTTATTGGATTCCACACTCAAGAAATATGATTCGAAAAATTGTTCATCAGTGTATGACTTGTTTTAGATATAAAAAGTCATTCTCCTCACAACATATGGGTAACTTACCAAAACCACGTTTAAATAAATCCCGAGCATTCTTACATTACAGGTGTTGATTATGCTGGCCCAATCTCGGTACGTATGTCAAAAGTGAGAGGAAGTAAGATCCTTAAAGGGTATATAGCCATTTTCATCTGTTTATGTACAAAGGCAATTCATTTGGAACCTGTCAGCGATCAGACAATTCAAGCATTTTTGGCTGCATTTCAAAGATTTACGTCACGAAAAGGTATGTGTTCAGATAAATACTCAGATTGTGGGACCAACTTCGTCGGTGCAAGTAAGGTTTTGAGAAATGAATATGAGAGGTCTATTGATGATACATTACAGGAATCTACATCAAAATTAGCTTATGAAAATGTCAGGTGGCACTTCAACCCACCAGCTTCCCCTCATTTCGGAGGTTTGTGGGAAGCAGGGGTCAAGTCTCTGAAACATCATTTCAAACGGGTAACAGGCAAAACATCACTTACATTTGAAGAGCTAGCCACAATTCTAGCTCAAATTGAGGTCTGTCTAAATTCGAGACCCTTAAGTCCTATGTCAAACGATCCATCAGATTTTTCCGTATTAACTCCTGGGCACTTCCTCATTGGCGACAAGCTTCTGGCTCCACCAGAATCCTATATTTTGATATGAACGTTCACACATTAACACGATGGCAGTATCTGCAAAGTTTGAAACAACAAATTTGGAAAAGGGGTCACGGGAATATATCTCGAGGTTACAAGAGAGACCCAAATGGACAAAGCAACAGAGAAATTTCGAAATTGGAAACATTGTTTTAATCAAGGACGATAAACTTCCCCCAACACAATGGCTACTTGGAAGAATCGAGGAGACATTCCCTGGCCAAGATGGATTGGTTAGGGTGGTGACAGTCAGAACAAAAACAGGAATTCTTAAGCGTCCTATAACTAAAATCTCATTGTTACCCATTAATGATAATTACATCGATGAAATAAAAAAGTGTTAGAGTGAACTATATTTAAAATACACAAACCCTACATGTATCAGTTGTGAATTAAAAAATAAAAATAATATTATGAACTATAGTACAATTACAATTATTTCCGCGTGTGTCAGCTCCACTCGCGGTTATCGTGGTTCGCGATATTTTACACTAATGAAATTCAGCAATCAACTCTTAGACTACCTTCAGCACAAACAAAGAGTCAACTAATATTTGATACAACTTCGTCATATCAAGGCGGCCGAGGATGTTGGAGCATAAATCAATCTGAAAATAGGATATCAATATTTATTTCACAAATATGAATGCATTTAATCAATAATTATTTACAGCATATTAAGGTTTTACTTCCCTGGATTTATTGTTAAAACTCGTCCACTTCTTATCAGAAGTAACATCTCACAAATATACCGCTTGTTGGTTCGCTTATCGGCAGTGAGCTCGATGCAATTCTAATTTTTTGACCACTTGGATCTCGATCGCAGCTGTGCAAGTTATTAAAGATTTTTTCATTTTTTAACTCGAAAGTTTTTCTAATATAGAAGTAATTTGTGAAATAACTTTTTTTGTTCATAAAGAAATCGTGTAAATAAAAAGGCATACTTATACCCAGCACACGGTGTTTTTTAGTTAACACCTCACACAACACATCACAAACATATCTCGGCAAAATACGAGACACAACACGCCGCATATTAGAGAATAATTTCTAACAGGCCCTCCGGAGCCTTTACTAAATTATTTGTGCCTTCTGAGCGCCATTCCAGAAATACAACCAAAACAAGCAATGCTGTTCCAAAAAACTGAAGTCGCTTTCCCTTTACTATCAAAATGTAAGGGAGATTCGGACAAAAACTGTTCATATCTTCAAATCCTCTGCTGCAACTTGTTTTGATATAGTTGCTTTCACTGAAACATGGTTGCATCATGGCTTTCGCGATGCCGAAATCTTAGACAATTCTTACCAAATTTTTAAGAAAGATAGATATATTGACTCTAAAGCTCGCGGAGTTGGCGTACTCCTCGCATGTAAAAACCATTTCAATTGCACCCAAATTGTGGTTCCCAGTTTTTCCAACTCTCTTGATACCGAACTTATAGTTCTTAACCCATATTCTCCTCGCGTCGTCATATGACGACGCAAATTACCCATAAATAAATTGCATGTATAAGTGTATCCGAAGTGTTCTAACATGTCGGCAAAAATGTTTTCTTATTTACTGAGTATTGTTTTCTGTATATAAAGTCATTGGATCCCAGCATGACTTATCAGAAAATGCTAAAATCATGACGTCTACAAGCAAGTAAGTACTGAATAATATGATTGCAGTAAAAATTAATTTTTTTCTTTATATATTTCGATTATATATTTGTTCAGCATTAGTTATAAATATAATAAATTTTTCCAAGAAAATTGGGAAAAGAGTGATCTTTACATACTTTTTGATGTCGTCATATGACGGCGCTAGGAGAATATATGTACATTTCTTTGCCTCCATTAGACCTATCCATTTTATTCAAAGAAAATCTCTGCTTCTTCTACATCTTCTTAGAAACCCAGTTTGCATACTGCTAATCGTAAATTATTTGAATTTTCCTGTCAAATTCGTATCAATTTTGGTGGAGTTGTGTATGATATCTACGTAGTCGTGCAACAATACGGGTTTCCTTTATTTGCCCTGACTTCCGCAACACTGCAATATATGAAGCTATGGCGAGGGATCAGTTTGATAATATTATGAAATCTTATCATTTTCAATCAAATTTGACAAATTTTCCAAACTTCGACCCCTCATTTCACATCTCCAAATAACGTTTATGAAGAATAATATATCTACTGCAGCAATATCGCACGATGAAACAATATGGAATATTTTGGTAAGCATGGATGCAGGCAAGCGATTACAATCCAAATTTCCATACTATATAGTGTGATAATTTATTTACAACGTTCCTTTTACTCAAGGAACTAAAAGATCGCAGATATTACTGTACCGGTACAATAAGAGCTAATCGCTTAGGAAATTGCTGCTGTTTTCTGAAGCCAAAAGAGTTGGAAAAGGAAAATAGAGGCTATAGAGAAATTGCTACGCAAAAACTAAAAAAAATGAAATTTTGAGTCGGTGGAAAGATAACTCATTATATCTATTGCTTCTACTTGTTTAGCATCTGATCCAGAAGGAAGTGTCAAGAGATGTAGTAAGACTGATCTCAAGCGCACTTCTGTCAGTATTCCTAATTCTGTCTAAAATTATAACCAAAATATGGGTAGTAGTGACGGAATGGATCAAAATATAAGGGCTTACCGCATATCGATACGTGGCAAGAAATGACACTTCTGTGCAGAACGATTGGTTGCTAGCACGGAAACAAACAAATGATACGAAATTGACTAAACTTAGTTTTTGCCGTGATTTGGCAATGTCATATCTATTAAAACACAGAAATGTACCAAAAACAGTTGGAAAAAAGCCGCCGAATTCTGCAGGATCTAAAGTAGCCCATTTCGACAAAATTGAACACTTTGTTCGCAAAACAGTAAACAATATACAAAGCCGGTGTGCTGGCAGTAAACTATAAGTCTATACAGTTAGAACTAAATGTTCTAAATGTAATGTAGGGCTATGCATAATTTGCTTGAAACCATATCGTACAGATTAACATGTTATGCAAAATACATATGTATAAATTAAATTTAATTCCTTTTATATACCTTATATACTTACTTTCAATAATATATCTTAATTTAAAACACATAATTAGATTTTCATTGTTCTGTACCCATATTCTCCTAGCGTCGTCATATGACGACAACCCCTAACTAAGGGTTGTCGACCGATAGAATAAATTGGTGTCACATTTCATGCTGCGGTGACCATTTTTAGACAACTCCTTTAATTGCATAATGTTTTGATAAGTATTTCTTAATTCCGGAGAATACGGGTTAAGCTGTCTCTCTTAAGACATGACTTATATATTCTTTGTTGTAATATTCCTCCAGATTGTATAAATATTGTTGATGACAAAGGTCAAAATTTATACGACCTGCTCATTTCATCTTCTAATTTTATCCATGATAAGATGGAGCCTCTTGACGAATTACTTCTTCTTGGTGACTTTAACTTACCCAATATACAATGGGTATTAAACGATGATAACGAAGACTATATCCCACTTAATAACTTGACAATAAGAGAATCACTCTTTCTGGACACTATTTCATCTCTTGGTCTCAGCCAAATCACTAATGTTAAGAATGACATGGCTAGGAAGTTAGACCTGGTATTTTCTACTGACACGGGTAACTTAATAGTTGAACCTGGCCCAGTTATAATGTCTACTATTGACAAATATCATCCCCCCACTACTAATTACATATTGTTATGAAACCGAAAACTTTACAAATTGTGACGAAACAGAATAATTTTTCAATTTTAGAAAGGCTAACTTTTCGGAACTTTCCAGTAGACTTACATCTATTGACTTTAACACATTACTGGCTAGCAGTAATGTTGACGAAGACGTTTCTAAATTTTACATAATTCTTTTTGATTTGTTTTCCTCTCACGTTCCCCGCGAGCGTCAGCGGCTCTCTAAAATGTCTCCACCATGGTTCAATAAAGAACTGAAGCGTCTCAAAAATAAAAAGAATAAATTGTGGAAAAGTTATATGAGGGACAAGGACATTATAAGTCACAACAACTTCCTCACATCATATAATGGGTTCAAAGATCTTTCCTCTTCACTCTATGACGAGTATATTCAAAATATGCGTGCGACATTATTTAGTGACCCGCGTAACTTTTTTAAGTTTATTAATATGAAGAAAAAAACGGACAACTACCCCAATACCATGAGGTACAATGATTCTGCTAGTGATGATTCGTCTGAGATTTGCGATATGTTTACTTCTTTTTTTGACAATGCCTTTTTCTCGTCAAATTTTCAACTAGTAGCAACTGCAGTCATATGAACGACTCTCATAACGTTTCATTCACTATCCAATTTCAGAAGAGGATATACTTGATCATATTAATGGGCTTAAGTCATGTTGCCTCTCCCTCGCAACCCCGCTCAGAATTATTTTCCCACAATCGCTCGATAGTGGTTGTTTTCCTCAGCTATGGAAAAATTCTTTTATCATACCTGCCTACAAAAAAGGCAGTAAAGAAGAAATCTCTAACTATAGACCTATTGCGAAATTATCTTGCATGCCCAAGTTATTCGAATCTATCATCTACTCTCCGTTAGCAATAATCTGCAAGAATATATGCTCTATTCAAACCAACATGGATTTATTTCGGGACGGTCTACAACCACTAACATATTGGAATTTGTCTCTGATACCATTCACGGGTTTGGAAAAGGCAACCAGACAGATTGTATTTATACAGACTTTAGTAAAGCTTTCGACAAGCTATCTCACTCCGTGATACTGTTCAAAATGGAAAAGTATGGGTTTCCCACAATGTTCCTATAATGGACGGAGTCATATTTAGATAACAGAACATACCAATTTATTTCCGCCATTAAATCTCTAGAGTCTTGAAAGCTTCATTTGGCGTACCTCAAGGAAGTCATTTGGGCCCGTTCCTATTTATACTATCTATTGACGACATTGTCTCTGTAGTGAAGCACTGCAAAGTCTTAATTTATGCTGATGACATTAAACTTTTCGCTCAGATTAAATCTTTTAATGATTGTCAACTGATACAGGATGACCTCCACAAATTTTATGATTGGTGCAAAAGCAATAATTTGGTACTCAATATCGACAAATGTGAGGTGATGACTTTCCACAGGAATCTCAATCCTAAATCTTATATCTATGGGTCCTCGGCTTCCTAGATTCGCCGCGTTAGTTCTGTCTGTGACTTGGGTGTCAAATGTGACCATATATTGAATTTTAACTCTCACATAAACCACATGGTATTTAAGAGTAGTTCTATGCTGGGCTTTATAAACCTTTGGTCCCGAGAGTTCTCGAATCCCTCCATAACGAATTGAATACGCTAGCCAGGTCTGGTCTCCTTTTTACGGTACATACATCGTCCGTATCGAGTCTGTTCAGCCAAACTTCCTGCGCTTTGGTCTTAGGGACCTACCCCGGAATAACTCTTTGATTCGTCCACCCTATGAGGATCACTTGGAGCTCTTGAATATGTACTCTCTTGAGAAACGTCGCATGGTTGCCGACGTAATTTTTGATCACCAACTCTTAAACGCGAATGTTGATTCCCCGCTATTACTGGACAAAATCACTTTCCGTGATAATAGGCACAATTTGAGAAGGCTACCTCTGTTGCATGTCAACTCCTCAAGGTCTAACTGTGGCATGTATGAACCTATTAATCGCATGTGGATTACTGTTAATAATTTGTCTGAGTATTTTGTTGTTGACGACTCTAAGCATGTCTTAAAAAAACGTCAATATAATATTTAATCTTTTGTTAAATTAAATTTAATTTTTTAACTTTTGGTTCTATGTCGCATTGCATGACATTTCATCTGGCGTTTGGTCTATGTTTAGGGTAACATACTAATACTAACACCGACTAAGTGATGAAACGCATGTCTTGTTGACCGTTTGTTTATTAACGTGTCCATGCAGCGAGCTTGTGTCAAGCTGGTTCTGATAGTCATGTGCAAAAAAGATGGGAATCAGAACATTGACCCACTACACCATGCACAAGCACTTAAGCGCCAATTCGTTGACAGAGTGAAGGGACATTTACGTCTTGAATAACTGGCAACGAACGCAGCCACATTCAACCGCACATGGCAACCACTATCGTCGGTGCAGGACGGAGTTCTTGTCCACGGGGCTTCTCCGCGCTTAGGAATCGTTGCTCGTGCTGTGGGAAGGACTAGTACTCTATTAGAGATGCAAATCGGGAGGGATGATGAGGGCAATTTGTAGAGGTCCATGATACTACACGCTGCCCTCGCGGGACTCTATAACGGTATCGCGCAAATTTTTCGTTCGTTCGGCTATTATGTTTTTATTTTGGTTTCGTTTACGGTGCGAAATTGCAAAATTTTTTGTTTAAATTCGCTCGTTTAGGGATATTTTTATTAGTTTATTTTGGAAATTTGGAACTCCTTGGAACTGCCACTTACCTACTTGTCACAGTTGGGACTGGTTCTAAATTTTCGGTTAAACTTTACATCTTTTCAAAAATTCTTGTGTCCGTGTTTAGTCTCTTTTGAGAATTTTATCTTGTTTGTCTTGCGTTTTGTGTGTCATTTTTGTTGCATTAATTATTATAATTGTTTTTAATTGTCCCTTTTGACTGTTTATTAGTTAGTTTAGCTAGTATCTTTTAACAGTTTTGTGCCTTTTGCCAATGAGTTCTATGGAATATTTAAAAGAGCCACAAAAAGAGCCAAAAATAAAGAGCAAATATAAATAAAAAAAAAAGTAATTATTATATCTAGTCTTCGAACCCAGCTACAAACATTGGTACATGCAGAGATTACACAAAGCGTGAATGCTCTACGTAACGAGATCACCGACGTCAGATAGCGAGTCTCTGCTGTGATTCAGCAGGCGGATGTTTCTCGTACACCACCACCACCCTTTGGAGAACGTGTTCAAACTCCCAGCTTTTTGGGAAACCAGAGCAACCCGTGCAATCGACACTCATTCTCAACTCAGACCTTCATTTCCGCTGGTCCCACCTTTCGTTCCTCAGGCACCTCCATCTCCAAAGCAACAAACTCAAAATCATCCCGGGCATAGACGCTCAGGCAGTCCTAGCAGGAGATAGAACCTGTGGTATAATGGCAATAACTCCGAGCTATCAGTGGATTGGTTTATTTTTCGAGTCGAAACACTCACTTACTCCGCTCTGGAAGGTGATTTTGAGCTCCTCGTAAGGAGTATGCTCACGTTATTGACAGGACCAGCGAAGGATTGGTACTGGTCTCTATTAAGGTACAACCCTTTTCCAACTTGGGAATTTGTCAGGGCTGTATTGCCCGTTGAATGGGGAGTGCCCACGGATGTCTTGAAAATCCGCGTCCAGCTGATGTCAAGAAAGCAAAAGTCCGGAGAATTATTCTCTATGTACCACTATCACCTAGTAATGCTGCGAGACCAATTGCAGAACTCCATGCCAGACCAAGGATTCTTTGAAATCGTCAAGTACAAAATACTACCTGAGATTCAGGAAAAGATCTGTCTGCACCCTACTAATAATGTCAGTCAGTTAAGATCACTCGTCACTCAAATTTAAGCTACGCGGTTGCGCATTGCAGCGGCTAGTGGCTTGAACCCGTATCGACATGAGCGAGTGAGTGAGATTGAGGAAGCAGCAGATTTTGGCCATGACGTGCCCATGTTACCCCAAGGTGAAAATAACTTACCTGACTTATCAGCGATTACCAATAGACCTGTCGTAATGTGTTGGAATTGTGATCAGCAAGGCCACTATTATCAATACAGTATACAGGGGAGACAACAAGTGTTCTGCCATGGATTCGGACGCAAAAATATCTTTAAAGCAAAGTGTAGGCACTGCTTGGCGAAAAACGAGAGACGGGTCGGGAATCCAACCACCTATTGTCGACCAGTTTCGACGTCTCGAATGACAACAGCTCCAACAAATCCAGGCCATTCATTGAACAGGGAAGCCGGCCCGCTCAATCAGCAGACATAAACGACGGAACACTAGACTGCCCGTCAATATCACTCAGTGACTGTGGTGATATCGACCATCTATCTGACAGTTACACGGCTTTTAACAATCCTTCAGTAAAAGCAGGGAAACTGATTGACTCATCTGCAGATCTTCAAGCTCCTGTTTTCACCTGTAGGGAGACCACGACACTACTAGACACTTCTTTGGGAGAGTCTTTAATTTTCGACGTTCCGATAAAACCGACAGCACTTTTTGCTGGCAATGTTACTGAGCAGGAGGTTCGGCCTCCTGTCGTTTCTGTATTAAAAGGACCACGGAGCTCCATGATTTCACTTGACCAGAAAAAGACTTTTGTTAGCTTCTCGCACGAGTATCTCCTGACTGCTCTCGAGGCATTTGGGTTCCCGCCCAGGTGGCTCGATATCATCGGGAAACTGTATAGAGATTCAGCGAATTTGATTAAGCATCAAGGTCAAGTTCTGGCTCCTATCTCGTTTCATCGAAGTATCAGACAGGGCTGTCCATTGTCGGGTATGCTTGTCACACCCCTTTATCGTCCTAACCTGTCGGGGCGGCGAACTGGCTAGGACAGGCACGGCTAGACCCTGTGGAGACGGGGCGGGTATTTCTATCCACCAAAAGAAACGAAGGGCTGGGCGCCACGCAATTTTTCTCACCAGGAAGGCCAAATTACGAAATCTGTACTATGGCTAACAAGCCTGGGGGCTGAAACCAAACTCCGAAACGGCCGGAATATGACGGAATAAAAGTAGATACTCGGGTAGATAAGCCGACTTTGAGAGGGCTCAATTATCCCTTCTCTTTGCATTTCTTCCCGTTCTTTATCTATGTGGACCTGTAGCATTGGGGATACGGGGTAATACCGTTGTTTAATGGGTTCGGCATTTGCCCTAATTCTGTGCTCAACCCAATGTGTGCATCCTAACCCTTGTAGCGTCTGGGCAAATACTTCTTCTATAAAGCTTTCTAAGGCTTTCGCTTGATCCACGCTTAAATTGTCCTTTCTTCCTATCTTGCTCATGAAATTCACTCCTAAAATTAGCTCTACTGATAATGCAGGGATAACCAAGACCTCGATCAAACAAACACGATCCTTGATGCAAAATGGTATCGAAACAGTTCCTAAAACTTTTACCCCTTTGCCATCAGCCAGCGCGACCTTCCCTACCTAAGTGTCCTTCACCGTTAACCCAAGCTCCTGCAAACTTCTCCACCCGCGATCTCCAACAACAGTTTGCGACGCCCCTGAATCCAGAAGTCCTATCATTTCTTTTCCATAGATGCCTATCTTAAGGTGAGTTCGACTTTCTCGTTCACAATACTCCAAGACATAATCGAGTTCCACCTGTTCGCTCCCCCTCTCTTTAATCTCATTCCTAATTCCCCTTCCGCATATCTCATTGGTATTTTTTTGGTGTTTTAGAGGATGCTGTTCATGTATGATGCTATGAGCAGAATTGGACGATGCACCGGAACTCATCGGCCTGCTCCACCCTGAGTCCCCTTTCCATTTCTCGTGCATGCCGGGCAGTTTGCTTTGATAACACCCTGCTTCCCACAGCCAAAACATCTACGCGTGTGTCGACAGCGATTAGCTAAATACCCTTCCTGAGAGCAATTATAACACTTATAACTTGGCTTCGGTTTCCTCGGTGCTATCATCGCTACGTTAGGAACAGCCGTAGGGCCGACGTAGGCAAGGTCTGCCTCCAACAACTTACTACCCTTCTTGGATGGTGGTCTAATGAAAGCCTCGACTCTCATGCGTACTGTTTGTAACCTCCTTCCTAATTCAATAAGTTCCCTAATCGACCTCGGATCTGACAGCCCTAATTGTGACTGATAGAAGGGATTAAGGTTCTTTCTGATTATTGCTAACTGTTGACTCTTGGTACACGGAATAGCCAACCTACGTAAAAGACTTGACATTGCAACCACGTTAGGCCTATGGTTTCATGCTGGCCTTGTGTGCGATGGCTTATTTCTTCCATTAACCTGTCGTCAAAGTCCGCCGGCAGAAATTCCTCCTTCAGTTGGTGTACCAAAGAATCCCAGTCATGGGTGGACTGACGTACGGTCCGGAACCAGATTAGGGCTTTGGAGGTGAAGAGGTAAACGGCAGCATTGTACAACATCGCTTTCCCTATCCCGCGCGCTATACTTAACTCTTCTATTCGCTCTAAAAACCGTTCAACGATAACCCCGTCTTCTCCCCTGAGAATCGTACATCCCAGCGACTGACGTCTCCCGGTTTGATTTGGATAACTTCTCTGGATGCGCTAGCACTATTTGTCCCTAACACAGTATTCCTACTCAATGCACTCGCAGAGTTAGTCTGGTCTATATTCGCAGTTGTTTGGCCTACAATAGATCCACACTGACTGACAGCACCCCCAGACTATTCTACGCTTTCCCGAGGTATACTACCTGTACCCCCTTTTCCCTGGCCCGCACTATTTCTTTCTTTTTCCGAACTATCTTTTAGATTATGGGTGGATTCTTCCCCTTCCGACTCAGATGACCCTGCGACTTCTGCCAACTCCACCAAAAACCTTGGCATTCAATTTTAGTCATCGCCTTAGCGTAATCCGAAGGACGCTTAGCTAACATATACGCTGAGATCGTTACTCCAATTTCCTTTATCTTCCCGACAACAGCGGCCTGGTCTTCTACAAATTTAAAGGGATAGGTTGGCCAGTTTGTGAGCGAGCCTTAGTTCACATACCAGTTCTTCCTGGCTTAACCTATTTATTTCCATTTCCCCCTTGGTTCAAGTATTGGTTACCAAAACTACTACCGAGGTCAAATGTTTCACCCACAGAATAGTAAGCGTTAGCCACTAAAGATATAGGCTCAGTCCGAGTTGCTAATATTAATTCTAATAAAATATACTGATAAAACTGTTTAAAACTACCACTGTATTTTAGATTTACCCTTCGCAATTCTTTGTATCCAATCGGGCCCCACGTTGGGCGCCACTTTGTCACACCACTTTATCGCCCCAACCTGACGGGGCGGCGGACTGGCTGGGCCAGGCACCGCTAGACCCTGTGGAAATGGGGCGGGTATTTCTATCCACCAAAAAAAAACGAAGGGCTGGGCGCCACGCAATTTTTCTCACCAGGAAGGCGAAATTACGAAACCTGTACTATGGCTAACGAGCCTGAGGGCCGAAACCAAACTCCGAAACGGCCGAAATATGATGGAATAAAAGTAGATACTCAGGTAGATAAGCCGTACTCGGATATATGGTTGAACTGATATACATTAGTTTGTCTGACAGTCGGCCTAATAAGGTTCGAAATGACAAAATAGGACACGTATTGGTATCTCTGTATTGATTTATTACTCCTAACATTTACTATAACAAATTCAGAACTGGATTTCGTCCACAACGGTGACTCCAGGATATATTATATATAACATGAAGGTTGTAGTGAATTAGTTGGTTTAAATAAATAAAAGAGACTCCTACTTCACTACGTTATAATATTTTTTTTAGGTACTACACTGCTCGACTCACAAGATGCGTCTGCTTAAAAACTAGAACAGAAAAGCGGTGAAGCCGCTATATACAAGAACAATAGAGATAATACATTTGCTGAAGTGTGTGTTGATAGAAGACTTATTATATAATTCACAATTCATAAGTTCGTTCATTCATTCACCATAGACTTTCTCATTAGAGTTTAATTGCACCATGGATTTTTAGTTAATATTTAATTCATAGTTATTTGTTACTCCATCCAAAGATTTATGTAGTATTTATTTAATCGGAAGTTACTACGTAACTCTCCCTTCTGAAGGGGAAAAATAATTGTTTTTTTTTTCCGAATCCATTTGTATTAAAAAATTTTATTATTATGTTTTTGTTAGAAAGAAGAAAAATTATAATTTAGTTATAGAATTTAACACCTTTTATGTTTTGCTCACTGCTGTTGACTTCGTTTGCAACATGTGCTGGTTTCAATCTGTCGATGGAAACAGATGTATTTTTACCATTAATTAATACTATAAAGTGTTTTCTAAAACGTCTTACGACCTTAAAGGGGCCCTCGTATGGTTGCGATAGGCCTGTTTTAACTTTGTCTACACGTATGAATACATCTCGCATTCGTTTATATCCTTTGGGATATACAAATTATCTTGGGTTCTCTTTCTTGAATCTGTGGCTGGCAAGGATCTCATACGTTGTCTTAATGTGTTAATGAAATCGCTTGAATCCATTAGGGTGTTGCTGCTGGGTACTATTAATTCTCCAGGGTTTGTCCATAAACGAGCTCTGCCGAACTGCAATTAATATCGGTTTGTAAGCTGTTCGGATCCCTAATAATACTAAAGGTAGAGTGTCACTCCAGTTAGTTGTATTCCCATGCGCTTTTAATGAGGCCTTAAGTTGGCGGTGGAAACGCTCGACCATTCCATTTACCTTTGGATTGTATGCGGTAGTATGAATCCTGTGAGTTCCAAGAAATTTCATTAGTTCTTGGAAAATGCTGGATTCGAATAGTGAACCCCGATCTGTTGTAAGATCTAGAGGAACTCCAAAACGAGCGATGTGGTTTTCGACTAAGGCTCTTGCAATGGCCTGCGCTGAAGCGTCTTTTACTGGTATTACTTCAGGCCAGCAAGTGAAGCGGTCGATCGTGGTTAGGATGTAATTGAATCCATGAGAGTGTGGTAATGTCTATATGGATGTGTTCAAATCTGGCGTTTGGGGTCTTGAATTGTCCAAATGGCGTATGAATATGTCGAGTTATTTTAGATTTTTGACATGGAACGCAGGTTTCGGTCCATTCTTTTATATCTGCATTCATAGACGGCCAGAAGTAACGTCTTGTTATAAGTTTGCGAGAAGCTCGGATTCCCGGGTGGGATAAGTTGTGAAGATTATTAAAAATTGTTCTTCGCAACTCACTGGGTATATATGGCCTATTGTAACCAGTTGACGTTTCGCACCAAATTTGTTTATTGGAGAATTTGATTGCTTCTAATACTGTTTTTGAATTAATGTTTGGCACATTTTCGTGTAGAGTTTGTAGTTCTTTGTCAGACTGTTGTAACTCTATTAAATTGTCGATGTCTAGACCTTGAAAACTTATCGACATTTCTTCTTGAAAACGTGATAAGGTGTCTGCGACTACGTTTCGTTTACTTTTAATATGCCGAATGTCCGTTGAGAACTGTGAAATATAATCCAAGTGTCTGGATTGTCTAGGACTTTTGTCGGATTTTGACAATATTGCCGTAACGAGGGGTTTGTGATCCGTAAATATGATGAAGTCTCGACCTTCGAGGAAAAATTTAAAATGTTTGACTGTGGAGTGTATGGCTAACAGTTCTCTATCGAATGTCGAATACTTTTTCTCTGCTGGAGAAAGTTTTCGTGAGAAGAAAGCGAGTGGTTGCCAGTTGCCTTCCTCGCGTTGTTCTAATACCGCCCTTATGGCTGTATTAGAAGCATCTGTTTTGATGCAGTATTGGCCTGTCTTACTTGGGTGTGTTAGTAGTGTGCAATTTTCTACGGTTTCTTTAAGGTTATCTGTAGCTGTTGCGCATTCTGCTGGCCAACTAAATTCGTTGTTTCTCTTTTTTATTTTGGTGAGATACGATAAGTGTGAATATATGGGAGCCATATGCTCGGCCATATGTGGGATACATCTCTGATAATAGTTCAGCATCCCGATCAACCGTTGTGCTTGTCAGAGTGACTCCGGTTGACGAAAATCTCTAATGGCTTTAATTCGATAAGCTGAAGGCCTTATACCTTGCTCAGAGATTTCGTAGCTGAGGAAATCTATTCTTGAGACACCAAAAATACATTTGGATGGTTTAATATTTAGACTATAGTCGGAAAGTCTTTTGAATAGTGTTCGTAGATGTTGTATATGTTCCTCTTCGGTTCTGCTGAATACTAATATATCATCGATATAACCAAAAATGAATGGTAATCCCTTTGTAACTTCATCCATGAATCTTTGGAAAGTTTGCGCTGCATTGCGTAAACCGTATGGCATTCTTAGGAATTCGTATAATCCAAATGGTACTGCAATAGCCGTTTTTTGTATATCGTCGGTGGCCATTGGAATCTGGTGGTATGCACGGACTAGATCAATTTTAGAAAATATGGTGGATCCGGAAATATTTAGTGAAAAGTCGTGCAAATGAGGAATTGGGTAACGATCGGGTATTGTTACTGCATTTAACCGGCGATAATCCCCGCATGGTCTCCAGTCACTAGCTTATTTTTTTGGGACTAGGTGCAAAGGAGAGCTGACAGGTGAAAAAGAAGAACGACTGATACCTAATTGATGCATATATTCGAATTCTTCTTTTGCTATACTTAGCTTATTTGGTTCCAAACGACATGGTCTATAAAAGGGTAATGTTCCTTTGGTTATTATCGTATGGACTACATTATGCTTAACTGATAGGTTATACTGTGGCTCCTGTGTCAGTGATGGTAATTCATTTATAACTTTCCCATATGTGCCACTAATTGTGAATTGTTTGGGTGTCGATGATGTGTCGATTCTCATGGAACCTTTCGAAGATAGGGCCGTACATTTATCTGTCAGCCTTTTTCGCTTTAGATCTACAATAATGCCAAACTTGGTTAGAAAATCTGCCCCTATTATTGGCTTGCTTACGTCCGCCACCACGAAGGGGTGCTGTAAGTTTCGCCTTAAGCCTAGGTTTAGATTAAGTAGTCTTTTTCCGTATGTTTGGATAGATGAACCATTAGCAGCAGATAAGAAGAAATCTTTATCTGGGTACAGGTTTGCGCAATACCACTTGGGTATTACCGACAGGTCTGCACCTGTGTCGATCAAGAAGTTAAGTTTGTGTTTTGGACACTGAATAAAAAGGCGGCGCGAATAGATTGTCCTACCGTTGGCCGCATTTACGGCAGGAGTACTTAGTTTCCCGAATCCGTGTGTTGTTTGTAAAAATCGCAATGTACTTTTGTACACTTACGAGCTCGTTGCCCGAACTTGAGATGGTATTTACAGATATTTATTTTCTTCTCAGTTCGTGCGTTACTATTTGTATAAAATTTGGTTCTGGATGGGCTTCTGTGTCGAGGTACAAATTTTTTTCTATTTGGAAAATGGTTTTCAAATCGGTTTAAACGCGATCGAATAATTTCATCAGTTGAAGTATGTAATTCCTGCATAGTAATATATTTCGGTTGGCTTGTGGATGCGGTTGCCGGACTCTCTAGGCTTCCGCAGAATGAGATTTGGGGTTGATTATTCATTCCCCAGATTTCGTCAGCCATTTTATGTAGGTTATCAATATCTTTGTCTTCGAAAGCTGTAATAACCGCGCTAATATTTGGAGGTAACCGTGATATCCAAATTTTTTTGATTAGATCCGAGGTAATTACATTTGAACTACCCGCGATTTTTGTTAGCTGTCTATAAAATGAGGACGGTGATTGATTGCCCATATCCATTGTGGAAATCAGGCTTTCAATTCGTTTTTGTTCCGATTTACTTGTACGCTCGATTAAATTTGTTTTAATAGTTTCGGATATTTTTTCTGTTGGCGGTCTAAGGATTATATCCTCTACTATGCTTACAAATTGCTGCCCTAAATTTTCTATTATATACAAGAATTTTATTTTGTCGTTAGTAATTTTTTTTAACGCGAACGTGGCCTCAGCCTGAGCAAACCATAATGGGATATTATCGTCCCAAAAATGTGGGAGAACAACCGTAGCTTCTGATACTTGTTTTTCTTCGTTCTCACTTTTTTTTATTTCTTTTTCATTTCCGTGTGTGTCGTTGTCGCTGCCGTTAACCATTTTAATTTTATTTTACGTATTAGTAATAATTTAGGAATCACTTATTTTTCTGTATTTAGTTCTAAATTAATTCTAAATATGTTTGTTCGAAATATAATATATATAATGGAAATATTTGAATAAAATATATTTTGAATATAATTTCTGAAATAAAATTTGGTAATTCGTTTGTAAAAGTTTTGCTTCAATCCATGTATAATTAAATTCAGAATGAATGAATGAACTTACTGTGATCCTAATGATTAATAACTTGAAAGTTTTAAATGTGAATAAAATTTTTGACAGATGATGATAATTAAAATGTATGCGCCAATATTCAGTTCAGGTTCTCTTATTGAATATTTAATCGCTTCGGCTGCTGTTGAGATTTGCTTGATTAACTCTGTGTTGTATACTGGTAAATAATCAATCCACGTATTCGCCCTTGTATTCACTTCACGTATCAGATATGAATGGTTGGTTTCTGATGTGTATATTATAAATGAGAACTGTCCTCGTGCATACAGGAATAAGATGTTTTAATACATTCGTGCTTGTGTTGTTCCGTATATTGCAGGAATTTTGTGTTGCTACTGACAGCAAATGCAAGCAGTTGAATGCGTTGTGTTGCGATGCTTATGTTGCTGGTGAATGTGTTATTGCGTGTGTGTGTGCAGCGAGTGTGATGATTGGTAACACTTGTGAGTAGCGTGCTTGTGAAATTATACCGTTATTATGCTGCTGGCTTCGAAAACCTTTTGGAATTTATTTCACTAATTATTATATATGACGCTTATTATTTTCTTTTTTTGACAAGATTGTACGAGTAATTAATTTCTGCTTACCTGTTTCACACTGCTTGTACGCTTGTTGTCTCGCTTGAAATGTGCACGCGGTGATGGCACTGCAGGAGTACTTGTTACTTGTAGCAGATAATTATTTTCTCGTAAACTATCCACCCTGCATACACCACACTTGAATACAATTCGGGGTCACCAATTGTAGTGAATTAGTTGGTTTAAATAAATAAAAGAGACTCCCACTTCACTACGTTATAATATTTATTTTAGGTACTACACTGCTCGACTTCCAAGATGCGTCTGCTTAAAAACTAGACCAGAAAAGCGGTGAAGCCGCTATACAAGAACAATAGAGATAATACATTTGCTGAAGTGTGTGTTGATAGAAGACTTATTATATAATTCACAATTCATAAGTTCGTTCATTCATTCACCATAGACTTTCTCATTAGAGTTTAATTGCACCATGGATTTTTAGTTAATATTTAATTCATAGTTATTTGTTACTCCATTCAAAGATTTATGTAGTATTTATTTAATCCGAAGTTACTACAAGGTATACACGTATTATCATGTAATAAAAAAAATCAAACTGGGAACTTACATACAACCATGACTAAATACATTTCCAGAATATGAGGATAATTGTGATCTCTAAAATGAAAATTTCCCCAATGAACAAATAAGAAATTTATCCGCTATGGGATCGAACTCTCATGACATAGGTCTATTCGCCTTTTTTTCCACTGCACCAAATCACACTTTGGTAATAGATTCTTTAAAAATGTATAAAAACACACTTTTCCTTTAAAATTAATTTCACAAGCAATTTATTCAAAACCTAGTAATTATTGTTTACAATGTTCGAAAAATACTGTTTGAGTTCAATGTACTATAATTCAAGAAAATAAAAATGCACAAGATGATTTAAACACAAAAGCAACCGTTCTCGAGATTTCTATAAAGTTTCCATTTTTAATAGAAAGATTCCGACCGACGTGGAAAGAGTTCAAAATTTTTAGTGAGTAATCCTCGCTTTCAAACGGCTTTTTTGATAAAGTAGGTACGGTAAAACCAATCATTTTGAAAAGATGAGTTTCATTGGTTATTAACAAATCATATAAGTATTAAAGTCAATTAACATACATTGTAACCTTCTAGCCAGGCATATCTACCTCTGAGCGTGGCCGCTTCTCGACCATCCAGCTCAGCCAGACAGATGACTGATCATGGCTACCTTATGTCCCTTTTAAAGTTGTTGTGGGACAATGGAGGTTGATCTGTAGACGAGCACGGTACAGGCTTCTTGCCGGCTCAAGCTCAGGCCTGGGTTGGGTTCTTGCTCGCTGTTCAACCACCTATTACTGTACCGCTCTAGAGGAATAATTAGGATAGAAAGAAAACAAAAAAGAAAAAAAAGAAAAACTGAAAGATGGGAATACGGACCCCACTCTGAATGATTGGCCCCTCTGGATTACTTGAAACCTCATCCCACTGCCCCACTCACCAAACTCATAGGAGAGATTACCACCTGCGTCCGCCACCTGGCATCTTGTTCTTTCCAAAAAACCCCAACTGAACCCAGCACCAAACGAAATAGATATTTAGCCTATTGCCATGTTATTTTATTTATTTTTTCATAACCCGCACAAAAACAAAAAAAACAAAAATTTTATAGAGAAAACCAATTCGTTAGTATACTAATATTTCTATATCTTAAAAAGGAACAAGTAAGAACAATTCGTATAACTAAAGGAGTTACGCTACTATCTGTTCTATGTATGAGGTGCAAACATATGAAAAAAAAACAAAAAAAAAACAAAATTTAAGTTTTATACCGTAAACATGAAGTTCTTACACTAGTAAACCCGATAATTGATAACTGCATAGGAAGGAGATTTTACGATATTATAGACATAAGCATGAATAAAATCAAGAACAAAAAAAAAGTTTTACACTATTGCAAGAAAAAAAATGTTTGCATTATTTTTATGAATATACTCAAATCTAATTGACTATCATAAACCATGTGAGTTCCAAGCGAAATACGAGAAGACAAGAGAAACAGAGCATTTTGTATTTATTCTTTTTTTTTGTTTCCTCTTTTTGCAACACTACACTATCACGACAAAATATAAATTGATGGAAAACTGTGTTGGTACTTACATATTAATCCCCCCGGCGATGAAGCGCTTCAGCAAATGTAAAAAGAAAGGAAATTTCCTTGTTCTTTTTGCTTTCTTGTGTGTGTTGTTTTCGTTCCTCCGCCTTCTCCCTATCTCGTCCCGTTGACAATTAGGTTATACGATTTTTTTTCTAATTCCAGATGAAGTTAGGCGGCTCTCGTCTCTTCAACAGGTATGCCGAAAATCTCCTGAAAGGAACTTTGGGTGCCCAAGCAAAACAAGGCCTGGTTTATGAAAAGATGGGGCTCGCTTCCTATCCAATTTTTGTCGTTATTGTTGATTCATGTACCGGTGTAATCACACAATTCACTGTACAGACCGAATCCCTGTCACCTGATATGTAAAAATTAGCTAAATAAATCACTCCTACCACGAGAAGGTAATTCCACCTCACCTTATACGTAAAATAAAAAAAAACTTGAACGAACACTTTGTGCCGTTTAGATCCACTTGCAAAATAAAACAAAATAATTACGACTTCTGGTGTGGTTATCCACTATAACTGGAAGATTGGTAAATCTCAATCGCAACTTGCAACAACAAAAAAAAAACCTAGACAAACACTTAGTGGCGCTTGGGTCCACTCACAGAGCAAAACAAAGTAATTGAAATTTGTTGTGTATATCATTCACTATAACTGAAGACTGTGAGGGTCTCGATCCTCACCGTTCTTGATGACATCCAAGGGGCGATACAGGGAAAATTACCCAAGTGCATTTCACTTGATTGATCAGCACCTTTGTTGGGTGATCGGAAATGCTCAAATTGCATTTTCTTTGTTTTTACCTTCTTTCTTTTCCACAAAAGAAACGTTTAGTGGGCGATTTATTTTATTGAGTTTCTCGCGATTGATTTCCGCTTGGACTCAATCTACTGACTTTACTTTACAAGAATTTATTATAATAAATTTTTTTTTCCTGTGTATTTGGATGAGAAGTTCATTTACTTTAATTAGATTATTTTTCCAGGGACTGGGTTTGGGATGCATCTGACTAATGATGATTACATATGCCCTGTTGCCCAAGATACACGAAATTAGAATTTTGCAAATGAGGAAGAGTATTATAGCCGTTACAGATCAGGTTCGGAAGTTCCCATTCCAGAGCGGAATTCTCCGAGGCTGAGAGAACACTACGGCTGTGGTCCAATCCTAAAAATAAGGCCCAACGCGGGGACGCCCCACACCCTGAGATCAAAGAGGCTCATGCTCTACCGACTGAGCTAGCCGGGCATAAGTCTACGAAAGATGATATGGATACCCTGTAAGATATAAGAAAATAGGTTTTTGATAGAAAATCTTAGTAAGCTATTACTGAATTTTTATTCAAGAGACAAAGTAAACACAAATGTATCAAAAGTATGGTAAGAAAGTATTTAACTTTTTTACTTATCGGGAAATTTCAGTCGATCTGGTTGCTGATTGGAACGACCTTAACCACGGTAGAAATGTATTACTGAAAGATTGATGTTCTTCTAAGGCTGGGCGTTGGGGTACAGACGAGCTACTCGGTCCTTCAGCCTGATTATTTCGTCTAGGGTGTCTTTTGAAGCTCCAGGTGGTGACGTTGTCTGTGCTTCTTCTTCCGTTAAGGCACTGGCGAGGCGATCATGGGAAAGATGTGTAGTGACGGAGTCCGGATATGCAGTAGCTTGCTGTTGATGTTGTTGATGTAGAATATGGTTTGTCATGGTGTTCCACAAAGCTGCTGATAATTTCCAAGTCCTCCCATAAATCGCTCCGAGCACCTTGGCATTGATGAAGGTATCGATGACAAACTTGACTGCCTTCAGACACACGTAAATTTCCAGTACGGAGGAGCAGACACTTCCCAAAAAATTGAAAGCGCCCCATATCTTTGTCCGTACCGTTGTGACTAGGTCCTCCATTGTCTTTGGAGATAAAAGGTCGACGGCGTTAATATCTTGGTGGTGAGCATCTTGACCCATTACACGTTGCGTGAGTATGTTAATAATGATGATCTGGTGGCGAAGGTTTTCCAGAGACTCGCTGTGGTAAATTCCTGCCCGAATAAGTATTCCTGGGTCTTCGTATGACCAGTCAGCAGTGTTTGATGGTTGAAGTTGAGATGGTTCTTTAATTTGGTGAATTGTTGGATTGGTCCCGTACCAGGTTCCTCTAATATAGTATGCTGGGCTCAGCAAATCTGAGCAGATAATCTCAGTTGCACGCTGCTGCAGTAGGTGGATTAACGGAGCTAGGAAGTAGTCACTTTCTCCATAAGTTACTGGTAGTTCCATATAACACCGGTTGCTCTTCCGAACAGTGACTTCGACTGGTTGGCATCTCACTAAGTAGATGATTTCCCCCCTATGTACAGCGGTAAACCCTTGCTCTTTCATTCTTATAAGAGCGAACTCTGCCGGGTGGTGCAGGGCCATGATTAGCTGGGTTTGAAGTAGTTCTCTTTCTAGTTCGCATTTCTTCCTCAGGAGGTTGGTGTATAGTATCTCGACTTGAACCTTAAAGTGACGCTCAACATAGACGAACTTCGAATTAACGTACGTGAAAAGATCGAGGTTACGTGTATCCAGGTTTTTTTCCTAAACCAGTAATCGGATGCTGCCTTAGGTACAATGATCAGCCTGGGATGCTCAGTTTGAAAACCGGGGAAACGACAAACGGATACTTGCTTTTTTACTTCGAGTGCAAAGATTATTTCTCAGGACGTCACGGTGTATAAGGTGTTGCTAATGGATTTTTTCGAGGTCCTAATCTTCGTAGCCATTCCTTGCCATAATACGTCGTACTTTTGACTTTCGCAAGAATTGTCAGAGATGAGATCCCAAAAACTCATTCCGTATTCTGGATCCGTACATTTACCAGCCAGGTAGGGACATAGCACGTTGTTACGTAGAATAACCATGTTGTCATCAATGCGGACCGAGCTTTGGTAGTCCATAATGGTTACTTCCATCGCATGCATAACCACAACATTATTCCAGGAATTTGCTCCTGACGTATACGGAACTCCGTTGCAATTTCCGTTTTGGTCGATTGACCCGCCAACGAATTCGGTCAGTGAGGTTGAAGCATTCGCCTTAATATCAGCAATTGTTCTGCCGTTTCGTAATTTAAGAGTGTTATACCTATGAATGTTCATGCAGTTCTCTTTACTTATATCCATAATATATGTACTCAATCCTCCAGGTACTAGAGAGAGATGGCTGAACAAACCGCATTTGTACACTGACTGTATGACGTTAATTTTGCATTGAAAGATGTGTAGCGTGGTAGTCTCGCTCGTTTGCAAAAGCTGTATATCCTCTTCCTCCTTGACCAATTCCTTATTGTTAAATATGCATGGACCAACGGATACCAGTGAAATGGCGGTGAGATTCACTCTGTCATGACCACAGTCATAGGCGATGATTCCGCAGGCAATAGGAGCATTTGTCGTCAGGCCAATCACCAATAATAGGCCGGTTGTTGGAGAGAGCTCCATTGGCTTCCACATGGTTGTAATTTCTCGTCCGTGACCGTTCTGTATAGAGAAAGGCTTGGTTATTAAGGTTGAGTATATTTGCTACCCGTCCTTAGAAGTAAGCCGAGCAGCCAGCCGAATTCATATAGGGCTCCGGACCAAATACAGGGTATGGATTCGAAAAGGTTAAGGGCGAGGTTATGGTCTGGCTACTATATATATATTACTCCTCTCTTTTGCGAGTTGAACACCGATATGTATTTTATAGAATGATTTAGGATTTAGAATTTTATTGGCGAATGTTGCTTGCGTGGTAGACGCCAATAAACTTACCATCTATATTTTCAACTTCATAGTTCACGTTACCATTCTTTTTCCGTATGCGAGCCTTGACGAACTTGTTGGCAAGTTTGGCCGCGAAATTGTCTGCGGCTTTGCTCTGTACGAAGTTCCGGACATATACAGTTTGTCCTGGTTTAAACGTGATCTGCCGCGCTCGAAGGTTATAGGTGTGAGCGTTTCTCTGGTATGCTTCCTGGAGATGGTCTTTCACTCGCTCGTGTACTAGTAGAAGTCTGTATTTACTAGGTAATACTTCGAAGTTACCTTCTGCCAAGCCATCAATTTGGCGGAGAAGGTTGTATGTACCTCCATGTAAGATCATGTGATATCCGTAAAGTAAGAAATAAGGGGAAAATTTGGTTGACTGATGCGTTGCATTACGCAAAGCGCAAGCGACATCACTTAGGTGGGAATCCCAGTTGGTATGTTCCTCTTGCACATACGACCTAATTGCTGCCATGATGAAGCGATTAACTCTCTGTGCAGCATTCGACTGTGGCGAATATCCTGCAGTGTTTGTGTGGCGAATGCCGAAACGTTCTATCATGCGAGCAAAATCTGTTGAGATAAATTGTGGCCCATTATCAGTATGTATAATCTCGGGTACCCCATAACAGTGAGATATATTTTCCTCCAGATTTTCGATGAGTTGTTTAGTTTTAGCTTGGGGAAAAGCCTTTAGTAGTACGAATTTGGTAAACTGGTCTACAACGACTAGGATGGTGGTATTCCCGCGTTTACTTCTTGGAAGGGGTCCAATATAGTCAATGTACAATCTCTGCCATGGCCTTTCCACCTCAATCTGGTTTCCCATTTTAGGCCTTAGCCTACAATTTGGAGCTTTGGTTTGTTTGCAGACATCGCATTGTAAGATATAGGCGCGGCCTTGTTGGCGCATGCCTGGCCAGAAATAATATCTTCGCAGTCTGTCGAGGGTTTTATGGATTCCGCCATGAGCTGCAGTAGAACTCTCGTGTTCCCTACTAATTAAATCTTTGGTCAGTCCTTAAGGAATCCAGAGTTTCCAACTGGGGATATCGGATAGATCATTATCACCCCCGCCCTCAATACGAATGAAAATGTGCAGTTCAGTGACTTGCAGGTTAGGATACTGTCTGGTGTAGCAGAGATTTTGTCTTTCCAACCTACGTAATCCGGGTCAGAGAAATGTGCTCATGTAAGGTCTACTAGGTAATCCAGCTTGCTCAGGTCAGAGATAGTCGCCTCTGCCGAATCAAGATACATTCGAGATAATGCATCCGGCACTACATTTTGACTTCCTTTTACGTGCTCGATCTCGAGGTCGAACGACTGTAGTTTTAAGCTCCATCGAGCGAGTCGCCCCGTAAGTTCTTTTTGAGACATTAGCCACTTCAAACTCTGGTGGTCGGTGATGATTGTAAAGTGGAAGCCTTCGATGTATGCCCTAAACTTCTTTACGCTCAGTACCGCAGCGAAGCATTCTAGTTCAGTGATACTATAATTTCGCTGCGCAGGATTCAACTTTTGGGACATAAATGCAATTGGCCTTTCGGCTTCATCCTCCGACTTTTGAAATAAGACACTGCCGACTCCCATAGTGCTGGCATCACATCTTATATAGAAGGGCTTCGTATAATCCGGATTAGCTAGCAGTGGGGCCGAACATAGGTTTTCTTTTAGTTGTTTAAAGGCTTCTTGAGCCTACGGAGTCCACTGAAACCTCGCACCCTTCTTCAGAAGCTCTGTGATCGGAGCAGCGATGCTCGAAAAGTTTGGGATAAATCTCCTGTACCATCCAGCCATGCCAAGTAGTCTGCGTGTTTGCCGGACTGTTGATGGGCTAGGAAAATTTACAATCGCAGATACCTTTTCAGGATCGACCCTCAGACCTCCTTCACCTACCACATAGCCAAGGTATTTAATTTCACGAAGAACAAACTTACTCTTCTCAACGTTTATGGTCAGTCCTGCCTGACGAAGCTGGGAAGCGACTTCCCTCAGTAAGTCCAAATGTTCATCGAACGTAGTGGAAGTAATGAGTAAGTCATCTAGGTAGACGAATACTCGATCGTGGTATTAATGAGGCACTACCCGGTCCATAAGGCGACACATAGTTTGAGGGGCATTGCACAGACCAAACGGCATGACTTTAAATAGATATAACGGCCTTCCAGGAACTGTGAATGCAGTCTTATCACGAGCGGGCTCTGCGAGTGGTATCTGCCAGAATGCGTCTTTCAGATCTAAGCTTGAGATATATCTGGTTTCCCGGAGGCGACCTAAGAGTCCATCTATCAATGGTAGTGGATAAGCATCTTTCTTGGTAACAGAATTTACCTTGCGAGAATCTAGACACAATCGCACCTTCCCATTAGATTTTTTCACGAGAACCACTAGAGAGCTCCAGGAGCTCTGACTCCCTTCGATAACGTCCATGACTAACATTCGGTCCAGTTCCTCATATAACAGCTTTTGAACTGCTGGGGATACCGGATAGTGCCGTTGCTTTATTGGTGGAGTATCTCCTACGTCAATGTTGTGTTCCAACAGCTTTGTACGGCCGAGGCCATGCTTCGAAAGGATGGAAATTGATGTTTGAGGTCTTGCAGTTGGGCATTTTGTTCTAGCGTGAGGGTGTGTTGCGGGGGATGGATCTTCGTGGTTTTATCAATATCCAGGGAATCTATTACAGCAGGGGTAATGCCGCATCCCAAAAATCGATTCCTAAGTAAAGTTGCTGTTGTAAGCTGGGCACTAAGTTAAAATGAATGGTTTCTGTTTCCTCAGCATAACGGACGGGCAGCTTTATGGGACCAATGATAGAATTCCGTGAGCCATCCGCTGTGCGAACATATGAATGACTCTGGTTGTAACTAAGACTATTCTTACGCAGAAATTCTAGAGAGTGTTTTCCCAATATGCTAACAGAAGCTCCACTGTCAAGCAGACCAACTATATTTTCTTCAGCTATTTTTACTGTGACGTATGGACGATGGTCCTCTCCATCACGCTGAATAGCGGCGGATACTGCTTTACGAAGCAGCTTTTTGGATTTCCAGTACTTCCGAGATCTAAGCTGACGCCGCCGGCCTCGACTCTAAGCGATATATCTAGAGCGAGGGGATTCCTCAGGAGTTGTTTTTGATGTGTCTAAGTCCGATTGGACAGTTTGGGTTGATTGGGTAGATGCTAATTGGGAAAGGGATGAAGTGGGTAGCAATTTCGATAAAGCATGCCCATCCTCTAACGATGGATGGCAGGCTCGGTATTGGTGGCTGCTTCTACTCTCCTGGCACTGGCGTAACTGGTCGTATGGCCCGAACGCATAACCCCAGCTCTTTCTACGTTCGGGGTCTTGTTTACCGCACGGCCTAAACAGGTCCCACAATTTGGCTTCAGCACGCCAGGACGTCCGCAACCGTAACAGAAAATCCCAAGATGACCCTTTGTTCAGTCTTGATATCTGTGGCCTAAGTCTCGGCAGTTCCAACATATATCCAACGAAGCGCGGTTAGCAGTGTTTCTCCTTAGCACTGGGGTAAGCGCTGCTACTTGCGGGTCAATGTCATTATCAACGTAGTCTGACAAGGGTATTACCTCCTCTAGCTCTTCGATTTGAGCTCTATTTCGGAAAGTGCGAGCCATAGTCAGCTGAAGAGGATCGTGCCCAGATCTAGCCCACAATTTTTCTAGTCTCTGGCAGATAATTCTCACCTCTTCCGTTGATCTGAATATTGTCGTGGTAGTGGCACTCTGCAGAGCCGGGTCCATGTTTTCTCGGACAATTTCGAGTAGCTCTCTGTCGGGAAATGGTCTTCGAAGCCGACCGTTAAGCCGTTCTACGTCCAGCAGGAAATTATTGAACGTTTCCTTCGGGCCTTGTCTTCTTGTTTCAATGGCCCTTCGCGTTTCTCTTTCTGAGACATAGCTCCTGTTAAGTTTAAGTAGTTTATTTTGTAATTCATTCCTATTAATTGAAAATCAGTATAGTTGGCAATGTCGTAAAAATTTCCATGTTCTTGTTTAGCTCTTATCAGCAAAATCCATTGTGTAAAATCTATTGTTCATTTTTTTTCATTTATGGTCTTTTTTTTCTTATGAGTAGCGGTTTGTGCTTCCGATTTTACAATTTTTCTATAAAACATTCATTAGCTCTGTAGCAGTCATAGCATTCAGTACATTTATTAAATAAAATTTTGTTAGTCCCAAAACTTTTCTTTTCTTTACATTTTTGTTTTGCTCTCAATATCTTTTTGTGGACTTTGTTGCATTTTCATTGTCAGATAAATTTGAAAATTTTTTTTGTTTGCTTCAATATCAGCAGTGACAAAAGTGTAAACACAGTGAGCAATTTGCGTTATAAAACTTAGTTTATACATATGCTATATCTGTGCGTTTCAATTTCTTGATCAAAGACAAAGCCTTTAATAAATATTCCGTAGTAATTTTTTCTAACGCTTTGTGAAATTCAGTTCCCTTTGCAACATATAGTTTGAACTATCGCAATGCCTGGTAATAACACAACTAGTGCCGACGGGGAAACCTCATAAATAGACAATAAAAAAGTAATTAGTGACTTACGTGTCTCGCGAGGAACTGTCACAATGCAGCAAACAAAATTAAAAAATTATGTTGAGACTCCAAATAGAACTATGTCATTATCCGAGCTTGAAACGAGATTAGGTTTGTTAGATGGCTACATGGTTCAGTTTAATGAAATGCAAGCCCGTTTAGAAGTAGTCGATCCCGGTGAGATAAATGAGGACAAGCGGCAACCGTATGAACACACGTACGTCTTGATAAAAAGTAAATTGCTTACACTAATATCGCAAAAGCGGCCGAGAGCCTCCTTCCCAGAAACTTCGTTTGCTACTCTCATTAAGAAAGGCGGCAGTTTACCAAAAATACAAATCAAAAATTTCTCTGGTAATTTTCACGATTGGCCTGATTTTCACGCGACCTTCAAGAGAGTAGTTGAAGATAATGAAGAGCTAACCAAGATTGAAAAATTAGCGTATCTTCGAGGCGCCTTAGACGATGCACCTCTGCAAGTTATTGGTAATATTCGTTTAAGCGACGACGGTTTTAACATTGCAATGGAACTCCTAAAGTCTCGTTATGGCTTGTTTAATCTTAATTCTGCTGAAAAGGGTTCAGCTTCTCAGCTGCGATCATTAAGTGACGCACTTAACTCCCACATAAGAGCTTTAAAGAGTATTGCTACAGCGGAACAAATCGCAGATGGATTACTACTCCAACTATTTGGAACCAAGATTGACTCCGTCACTAGAAGGAAATGGGAAGAAGACGCCCCGCTTAACGTTTTGCCTTCATGGAATGAATTTTCAGCATACCTAGACAAAAGATGTCAAACTTTAGAAAACACCGAACATAGTCAGTCTAATTCAGCAAAACAGTCGATGTTGATAGGACCATCCCAGCGAAATCAAAATAAAAATCATTCCCAATCGCGCAAATCATCGTTCGTCGCGGCTAAAGCTGAAATTAATTGCAACTTCTGCAAGGGGACTAACCATATAATTGGAAAATGTGATGCCTTTGTTGCATTATCGCCTATAGATAGATACACGGAAGCTAAACGTTTAAATCTATGCATTAATTGTCTGAAGTCGGGTCACTCTGTTAAGAATTGTAAGTCCAGTCGTTGCCGATACTGTAACACAAGACACCATACATTACTCCACAGGCATGCCGAACAGGCAGTCATCAATGTGAGCACTTCAACGGCTCTGAACGCTGCCGCTGCCCTTAATACTGTCACACCTGTCGATAAACTAGCGTCGCCTAGCAGTTATACCGACCCTTCGTCAACTGCTATTGTGATGACATCTCAATTAAATTCACCATGCAAGAACACAAACTTTAGCGATGTCGTATTGGCTACAGCAATGGTTGACATTCAGAATAGTGCGGGTGAATTTGCTTCATATAGAGCATTATTGGATTCTGGATCCTCTCTGCACTTTGTATCCGAACGCCTTGTTCAACATCTTCGTTTAAAAAGGTCGAGAGCTTACGTTGATGTAACTGGCATTGGGCTTGCCACTACATTCGTCAACTATAAGACACAATTAGTCCTCCGTTCACGAAATAATGAATACCGCGCTTCTTTTGAAGCTTTCGTTCTACCTAAAATCACAATGAATCAGCCATCTCGTACTATTAATGCAAGCAGTTGGAGCATCCCTAGCAATATAGTCCTAGCGGACCCGCATTTCAATACTCCAGGCCCTGTGGATTTGCTAATTGGAGCTAATTTGCTTTTCGAAATACTAGCAGTTGGACAAATTCGTCTCGGTCCCCAGCTCCCATTCTATAGAAGACTCTGTTAGGCTGGGTCATAGCAGGAGGAAACGGAATAGCTGCATCTAACTGTTTGGTTGCTTTGAACAAAATTGAAGACAATGAGGATGATCTTGTAGAGTTGGTGAAGCGATTTTGGGAGCTTGAGGGGTTCAGAACGCCATCGCATCTATCGAAAGCTGGAAATGAGTGTCAGAAGCACTTTTTGGAGCATGTTCGACGAGATATTACTGGAAGATTTTGGGTTCGATTGCCCTTTCAAAAGAGTCCTGAACTTCTTGGAAACTCATTAGATACAGCCAAAAGAAGATTTTTTGGTTTAGAAAATAAACTTATGAAGAATCCTAGGCTTAAAGAATCATATACAAATTTGTTGATGGAATACCTAAAATTAGGGCATATGGAGAAAATCGCATTCTCTTCGCTTTCTAGAAATCATTATATTTTGCCTCATCACTGTGTCGTAAAGCCCGAAATTCGCAGCACCAAGGTCCGAGTAGTCTTCGATGCCTCATGCAAAACTTCATCAGGCTATTCTCTTAACGATGTCTTAATGCCAGGACCGGTCGTTCAAGATGATTTATATACTATTCTGCTTCGTTTTGGTCTTACAAATACGCCATAACAGCTGACATCTCTAAGATGTATAGGCAGGTGCGAGTTCCCTCATCCGACGCAAGTTGGTAGTGCATTCTATGGCGTAATTCACCAAAAGATCCTCTCGATTTATACCAACTGGTTACTCTAACTTATGGAACGAGTCCTGCATCCTTTTTAGCCACTGAATGTCTTAATCACCTTGCTCGCGAAGAACAAGCCCAGTATCCCATAGGAGCTACTGTACTTAAGCGTGACTTTTATGTCGACGACATGCTTAGCGGAGCAGACAGCTTAGTCGAAACCAAGCAAATTCAAGCTGAAATTATTGAACTACTTAAATCTGGAGAGTTTATATTAACTAAGTTGTGTCCCAATGCGTCAGAGCTTCTTGCGTCATTTGACAGCTCAGATTTGGAAAAATATCTGGAAATTTCTGGCAGCAACGCGATAAAAACCTTAGGAATGATATGGCAGCCTCAGACGGATGATTTTCGATACAATTATCAAGATGTCAGAGTTTCAGTACTGGCGACCAAACGAAGCATTCTGTCAGCAACCAGTCGCTTATTTGATCCATTAGGTCTACTATGCCCTATTATAGTTAAGGCAAAAATTCTTTTGCAAATATTATGGAGCATGAAGCTTGCTTGGGACGAATCGCTTCCCCAAAATTTACATTCTGAATGGATCGCCCTTTATGATCAGCTAAAGCTCATCAGAAACTTAAAGATTCCTCGCTACATATTTTCAACACAGGTTGAAATTGAAATACATAGTTTTGCAGATGCCAGTATGGCTGCTTATGGAGCTTGCGTGTACATTCGCTGTATAGCTGACGGAAGCATTTCCTGCAACTTACTTACTGCAAAATCGAAAGTCGCCCCTTTGAAAACCATTTCTATACCAAGGTTAGAGCTCTGTGCTGCTCTCCTTGCTGCTGAACTTACATCTCGCATCTACAACGTTTTTGCATCACGCATTAAGAAAGTATACTGTTGGTCAGATTCAACTATCGTCCTTGCCTGGATATCATCCCCGCCTTCAAAATGGAGTGTTTTCATCAGCAATCGAGTTTCGAAAATTCAGGAATTGACTAAGAACTACGAATGGAAACATGTACATCGAAAAATAATTCAGCAGATATCGTTAGTAGAGGAGCTTATCCTTCAGACATCCTGACATCTGAAATGTGGTTCAAGGGGCCTAGCTGTCTTCAACTTCCGGAACATCTATGGCCTAAAAGCAGAGTTCGTGTTGACCCGAATCCTCCTGAAGCTAGGAAAACAGCATTAGTTCTCAACGCCTTGAAAGTAGAAGATTTAATTGAATCATCGAAGTTTGCAACCTCTTACCTAAAATTGGTCAACACATTTGCTTATATATTTCAATTCTACAAAAATGCGAAAATAAAATCTGAACAGGCATTTGAGCCCTCGCGCGGTCCGCTCACCGTTCAAGAATTTGATTTCGCGCTCCACGCGGTCATTCGTTTACTTGATAAAAGACATTTATTCGAAGAATACGTAAAATTAATTGCTGGAAAACATGTGAGTTCGTGTAGCGCGCTTAAGAACTTGGATCCGTTTATCGATAGTGGTGGTTTAATACGCGTTGGTGGCCGGCTTCGCAATTCCGATCTTGATTACGGCGCTAAACACCCAATAATACTACCTAAGTCTAATTTTACAAAGGCGTTAATAACACACTATCATTTCAGAAACCTTCACGCTGGCACTCAAACTTTGCTGGGCATTATTCGCACTCGTTTCTGGCCGATGTCTGGCAAAACCTTGGTAAAGAAAACCATTCGAAATTGTGTTCGTTGCTTCCGCCTACGACCGAAAGTCATGGAACAAATAATGGGTCAACTTCCACCTGCTAGAGTGCAGCCAAGCCCAGTCTTCTGCCACACAGGCATCGACTTCTGTGGGCCCTTTTACATAAAAAACACGGTCCGGAATCGACCTCCCACAAAGGCCTACGTTTGTTTGTTCATCTGCTTATCTGTGAAGGCTGTACATCTGGAAGTAGCACATAACTTGACGACGGAATCTTTCATATCGGCTCTCAGGAAATTTATATCCAGGCGACCACATGTATCTGTCATCTATTCTGATAACGCAACGAACTTCGTTGGTGGAGCCCGTGAGCTAAAGCAGCTTAGAACTCTCTTCCTTTCGGAACAACATTGTAAGCTACTTCATGAAATTTGTCGCGCAAATGGAATTGAATGGAAATTCATTCCTCCTCGTTCTCCTCATTTCGGCGGCCTCTGGGAAGCAGCGATCAAATAGGCTAAGTACCACATGCGTAGAATACTTGGTTCGGAAGCATACTCACTAGATGAGCTTCAGACGGTGACATGTCAAGTAGAGGCAATATTAAACTCGCGTCCACTTACTCCTCAATCCGAGGACACTCAAGATCTGCGAATACTAACCCCTGGGCATTTCCTAACTGGTGGACAGATGGCAGCTATTCCTGAGCCTGATTTTTCTATGGTAAATGTCAACTTTCTAGGTCGCTGGCAAAATTTATAGGCAAGGCTACGTGTTTTTTGGACTAGATGGCAAAGAGATTATCTGCAAACTCTTCAATCTCGTAACAAATGGCAAACTCCTAACACTGATCTGAAGGTGGGAGCACTTGTACTACTTAAGGATGACAACTTACCTCCTCTCAAATGGCCTTTGGGTCGCATAGTGGAGATTATACAAGGGAAAGATGGCCACGTTCGCGTAGTGATGATCAAAACCATGGTTGGACTAGTCAAAAGAGCAATCACCAAGGTTTGCCTCCTTCCTATAGATGAGAAAGAGCCTTCAATACCTTTTGGAAGCCACACTTCCAAGGTGGCCGGATAATGTTAAGTTTAAGTAGTTCATTTTGTAATTCATTTCTATTAATTGAAAATCAGTATAGTTGGCAATGTCGTAAAAATGTCTATGTTCTTGTCTAGCTCTTATCAGCAAAATCCATTGTTTAAAATCTATTGTTCATCTTTTTTCATTCATGGCCTTTTTTTCTTATGAGTAGCGGTTTGTGCTTCCGATTTTACAATTTTTATATAAAACATTCATTAGCTCTGTAGCAGTCATAGCATTCAGTACATTTATTAAATAAAATTTTGTTAGTCCCAAAAGTTTTCTCTTCTTTACATTTTTGTTTTGCTCTCAATATCTTTTTGTGGACTTTGTTGCATTTTGGTTGTCGACCACCAGCATCATCTCTATCGCATCTGGACAAATTAAAAATTTCAAAAAAGCTTGAAATTTAACAGCTCCCGAATCGCTCGAGTAGGGCTGTCTTCATACCCTGCCAACTCGTATCGGGGTATTTCCGCTTGTAAACTCAGAACCAGCTTTCAGCCGTACCTGAGAGGAAATTAGGCAAAATGCCAATTAAACGATATAGCGGATAGTTATCGTCCTTGGAAAGCATTTCTAGTCGGAAGACAAATTCGGTGACGTCAAGTCCGTCTAGGGACCCGTTAAAAGATATCTTCCATTTTGGTAGCCTTGGCTGCCAATGGGGAAAGCTTGAAGTTTCTGGGCGGCCACTGTACTGAAAATGGCCACTGGGTTGGTTCCCGCTAGGTTTGCTTCCACGATTTTGTTCTGTACCGTACTGAAAATTACCACTGGGTTGATTCCCGCTAGGGTTACTTCCACGATTTTGTTCTGTAGGGAAAGGAGTTGTTGACAAGGGATCACTCTGATTGCCCAGGCGCGGCGTCATGGTTGTATAATTTAATGGATTCGTGGTTGTGCAAAAAAACTGATTAGGAGACCTTCCTAGATCCCCAGCTGTATTCCCAATTATCGCCAGAGATGGAAGTGTCAAACTTTTAGGAAACTGAATACGTCGACGTGCTGCGCCTGTACCAACATTAGCGGCCACAGCTCTTTCAGCATTTGTCTCAAAGCTAGTTGGTGCCGGAGTACTAGTTGCTCCTGCAGGGGCTTGGAGCTTTTGGCTCTCAGAGGCATCCCTACGAGGAGGAATCTTAATTTTCATGAATTCCTTAATAAGCTCGTATAGGGCCGATACTTGTTCAGTGGCCTCTTCTGTATGATCTGTCGATGAGCTTGCTAAGCGTATAGCACGCCCACTTAGATGACTCAATCGACATCTCACGCGTTGATAGTCGTCATGCGTTTGGACTTTATTCTCATTAATTAGTTGAGTTAGCAAGGCGAGCTTTTCTTTACAAATTTCAAGCTCACTCCCCGCCTCGGATGGATCGTGCATAATTGTTGGTGCTCGACCAGGAAAGGATGCCTCTAAATCCAATAATTCTCTAAGTTTTGTAGAGGCTTCAGGATCAGTTATATCTAGGCCCCTGACCTTATACTCAACATTGCGTTCGTCTTCTAATAGGAATTTGGGATCCATTATGAGTAAATGCGAAAGGTAAACGAGTTACGGATATAAATATATATTAAAATATGAGGTGAATAAAGATATTTAGGTTATCAAGGAATGCAATTGAAGGTAATGGAGAAAAAAAATATACTAAAATAAAACCATTAGAAGTAAGATAAAATACAATAGGGTATTCGTTGGTTTCGAATGTGTAAAGATTGTCTAATCTTGCTACCATACAGAAACGAGGACGCTATAACTATACCGAATAACCAATAAAGACTAATGATATACCTATAAAAAAACAAAAAAGGAGAATATAATGCTTAGATCTCCGCCAGAGTAAGTTTCGGCTCAAGTACTGGTAGGAAAAGAGTTATATTAGAGTTCGTTGAACGAAAGGCAAAGAAAGAAAATCAAAACAATCAAATAACTTAGAGAAAAAAATTAAAGTTCAATAGAAATGCGAAAATAAGTACAGTTAATTAGAGATAAAATGTACCAGTATATTATAAAATAATAGATTTAAGACTGCAGATTCTGAGCCAATAAAATAGATGTCCTGGATCTTCAGCTTCCAACAAGACGTGTACTGGTATATTTATATGTTTATAAACAGAATTCAATAAAAAAAGTAGATTTCCTGAATTGAAAGTGGTTAATATTTCTTCGTTTGGTGACACGGTTCATTTAGTTCAGGTTTTAAGGGTTTGATGAGTCAGTGGCGAGTGGTCAACGGTTTCTCCTACGTAAGTAAAAATATTCTATAATCGCTATCATCTCCACCAGCGGGGCTAATAGAGAATACTAATCTACTTAATCTAACAGCCCGCCATGCGGAATATGCGATTGGATACTTTTTTTCCAGAAATAATTATTTAACAAACGACAACACATAACAAACCTCAAGCAGGGAAACCTTCAACAGTCACATATCAACTACTTGACGGCAATGTTGTCGACAATAAAAAAAAAATAAAAGCAAAAACGTGAATAAGTGAAAAATAAGAATAGCCTTCTCTATCGAGGTTTTTACAAAATCACTAAGAGTCGCTAATACCAATCGAACATAAGGGCGAAGCCTGCAGTGAGGAACATCCTAACCACTTAGCGAAAGCATTGATACGACCGCTTAAGAATGCAAAAGTGTTAAAGAAGCCAGGGTTAATCTATAAACGAACAAACCTAATAAATTGACGCTGTGATTATAGCGCAACCGTATTCAGTTGATATCTTAACTCGTAAAAATAAACAGCAACAAAAAAAAACATTAACTTGTAAACTACAGAAAATTATGCATGCTTGGGCGCCATATTTGTAACCTTCTGGCCAGTCATATCTACCTCTGAGCGTGGCCGCTTCTCGACCATCCAGCTCAGCCAGACAGATGACTGATCATGGCTACCTTATGTCCCTTTTAAAGTTGTTGTGGGACAATGGAGGTTGATCTTTAGACGAGCACGGTACAGGCTTCTTGCCGGCTCAAGCTCAGGGCTGGGTTAGGTTCTTGCTCGCTGTTCAACCACCTATTACTGTACCGCTCTAGAGGAATAATTGGGATAGAAAGAAAACAAAAAAGAAAAAAAAAACTGAAAGATGGGAATACGGACCCCACTCTGAATGATAGGCCCCTCTGGATTACTTGAAACCTCATCCCACTGCCCCACTCACCAAACTCATAGGAGAGATTGCCAACTGCGTCCGCCTCCTGGCATCTTGATCTTTCCAAAAAACCCCAACTGAACCTAGCACCAAACGAAATAGATATTTAGCCTATTGCCATGTTATTTTATTTATTTTTTCATAACCCGCACAAAAACAAAACAAAAACAAAAATTTTATAGAGAAAACCAATTCGTTAGTATACTAATATTTCTATATCTTAAAAAGGAACAAGTAAGAACAATTCGTATAACTAAAGGAGTTACGCTACTATCTGTTCTATGTATGAGGTGCAAACATATGAAAAAAAAACAAAAAAAAAAACAAAATTTAAGTTTTAAACCATAAAGATGAAGTTCTTACACTAGTAAACCCGATAATTGATAACTGCATAGGAAGGAGATTTTACGATATTATAGACATAAGCATGAATAAAATCAAGAACAAAAAGAAAAAGTTTTACACTATTACAAGAAAAAAAATGTTTGCATTATTTTTATGAATATACTCAAATCTAATTGACTATCATAAACCATGTCGGTTCCAAGCGAAATACGAGAAGACAAGAGAAACAGAGCATTTTGTATTTATTCTTTTTTTTTGTTTCCTCTTTTTGCAACACTACACTATCACGACAAAATATAAATTGATGGAAAACTGTGTTGGTACTTACATATTAATCCCTCCGGCGATGAAGCGCTTCAGCAACCTGGTGATTAACGCTGTAAACAAAAAGGAAATTTTCTTGTTCTTTTTGCTTTCTTGTGTGTAGTGTTTTCGTTTCTCCGCCTTCTCCCTATTTCGTCCCATTGACAATTAGGTTATACGATTTTTTTTTTTCTAATTCCAGATGAAGTTAGGCGGCTCTCGTCTCCTCAACAGGTATGCCGAAAATCTCCTGAAAGGAACTTTGGGTGCCCAAGCAAAACAAGGCCTGGTTTATGAAAAGATGGGGCTCGCTTCCTATCCAATTTTTGTCGTTATTGTTGATTCATGTACCGGTGTAATCACACAATTCACTGTACAGACCGAATCCCTGTCACCTGATATGTAAAAATTAGCTAAATAAATCACTCCTACCACGAGAAGGTAATTCCACCTCACCTTATACGTAAAATAAAAAAACTTGAACGAACACTTTGTGCCGTTTAGATCCACTTGCAGAATAAAACGAAATAATTACGACTTCTGGTGTGGTTATCCACTATAACTGGAAGATTGGTAAATCTCAATCGCAACTTGCAACAACAAAAAAAAACCTAGACAAACACTTAGTGGCGTTTGGGTCCACTCACAGAGCAAAACAAAGTAATTGAAATTTGTTGTGTATATCATTCACTATAACTGAAGACTGTGAGGGTCTCGATCCTCACCGTTCTTGATGACATCCAAGGGGCGATACAGGGAAAATTACCCAAGTGCATTTCACTTGATTGATCAGCACCTTTGTTAGGTGATCGGAAATGCTCAAATTGCATTTTCTTTGTTTGTACCTTCTTTCTTTTCCAAAAAAGAAACGTTTAGTGGGCGATTTATTTTATTGAGTTTCTCACGATTGATTTTCACTTGGACTCAATTTACTGACTTTACTTTGCAAGAATTTATTATAATAAATTTTTTTTTCCTGTGTATTTGGATGAGAAGTTCATTTACTTTAATTAGATTATTTTTCCAGGGACTGGGTTTGGGATGCATCTGACTAATGATGATTACATATGCCCTGTTGCCCAAGATACACGAAATTAGAATTTTGCAAATGAGGAAGAGTATTATAGCCGTTACAACATTATACATCATTTTCCCTTTGCAACATGCTATCTCTATCATGAATTATTCGTGTTTGTATTGTTAACGAAACTATCAATCAATTCGATATTTTGGTTGATTCTTTTTTCGGAGATCGCATAATATGATAATAGAATAACATCGCACCTATGATAGCCACTCGACATGACAAGTCAATTGCCGCTGACGTTGTTGACAGCGACGGATTAATGGGTTTTTGAAAACGAGGTATGTAATTTAGAATTTACTCCTATTATTTATCTTTGACTGATATGGTTTGATTTGGTTGTATTTCGTTTTGTGTGCAATCATCTTGTTTATTTTACGTGTTATGTGTTATAAGTATCTGCTAGATTGGTTAAGGTATCTTTAATCTTTTAATAGTTAATTGGAATTGAAGTAATTAATAAATTTTACCTAATTTTTTTTTTTTTTTTTTTTTTTTTTTTTTTTAGCCATTTAAACCTACTATATAGAAGCTAAAACAACTCCATGTGAAGGATGAATGAGGAACTAAATTTCAATGCTCAGATAAGTGTTGACTTTGTTGTTTTAAAACCAATTTTTTTGTGTGTTTTTTGCAGGTTCTTCTTCGTAGTGCTCTTCACGGAACATACTCCCCGTCTTGGCATCGATGATTAAAGAAGATGACAAGCATGATGTGCTGTGAATTAAGTACGTACTATTGCTGGATCTAGAAAAAAAAAAAAGAAGGAGAAATGGCCAAGACGAAATAGGATTATAGCGCCCGTACTCGCTTTCAGGATTATAAGGAGAGGAAGGGCACACTGAAGGAAGGACAGACTGTATAGATAGGATATTTTTCGAAGGGAATTTTTATGTGTAGTGAGGTGAGAATTAGTCTTTTGTTATTGTGGTTTCGTGATATGTGTTTTGTTTACAATTATTCAGACAGACTCTACATTATGAAATTGTTCAATTAGTATTTGATTCGTCAACGCGCGCGGAATGATATGGTATGACTAAGTCTCCGATTTTAACATTTTTAGTTTTGTTAGTCTATTTTGGCCTGTAACCTACAAAGGTATTCCGCATTCCACCTTTTCCAAAAATGTTGATGAACTTTTTGTAGAAGCTGCCATCTATCTAGTCTGTTAATATTGAGTTCCAATAGAGACGGTTCTGGTGGTGTTAGCATCAAATCTCCAATAAGAAAATGTGCAGGTGTCAGAGGATTTAGGTCCCGTGGATCGCTACTCAACTCGCAAAAAGGTCTAGAGTTCAAAGAAGCCTCGATTTGAGTTAATATGGTTGCGAACTCTTCATAAATCAGTACAATGTTCCCCAGAACTCGTTTCAGGTAGTATTTTGTTGATCGTTCTCCCGATTCCCATAAACCACCAAAATGAGGGGACGCAGGAGGGATGAAGTGAAAGTTTATCCTTCGTTTTCTAATATTGTCGCCATTTTGACATTTAATTGATCAACCATTTGTTTTTGTTGTTTTGTGAGAAGCCTATTTGCGCACACAAAATTGGTTCCACAATCGCAGTAGATGTCTGTACATAAGCCACGTCGTCAGCAAAATCTTCTAAACGCTGCAATGAATCCATCCACGATTAAAACTGTAACTAATTCCAAATGCAGAGCCTTGGTGGCCATACATACAAGTAAGGCTATATATGCCTTGTACTTCTTTGGATTCCGTCCCTTATGGGTCTTCAGATCGAAAGGACTACAATAATCGACACCGGTGGATGTAAATGGCCGAGAAATGCGAATTCTCGGTGTAGGAAGATCTCCCATGAGTTGAGTTTGCACAAATGCTTTCTGCCTATAGCATGCAATGCATTTATGTATATGGTGTCTAATTGTGTTTCGTGCGTTTATCAACCAATAATTCCTTGTGAGTACATTCATCATCAATTGTGGACCGCCATGAAGCGTATCTTTATGGTTTTTTTTCTATCAGAAGCTTAGTAAAATTGCATTTGTCTGGTAAAATGATCGGGTGCTTCTCATTGTACGGTAAGGTAAGTCCGAGTATCGCAGTCGACCGCCGACTCTAGGTATTTCATTGGGATCAAGGAATGGGTTCAATTTTAATAGAAGGCTCCTACGATCAACTGATTGATTTCCTTTAAGTCGATGGATTTCTTCAATAAAATGCTGGTGTTGGATTGTTTTCAACCATATTTTTAATGCTTCCTGGATTTCCTTTGCCTTGAGATATTTAGCTTTCTCTCGTTTCTCTGGTGATTGCCTTGAATTATTGATAAAGCGTTTGCAATAAGCTGTTATGCGTAACAACCTTGATAATGATGAGAATCGCATTTCAAGATTTTCAACTGCTATGCTCACAAGATGGACGGAAACTTTCCTATGTTCTAAATTAGTCCTGAATGGCTTTTTATTGTTTGGCCATTGCAATCTTGATTATCATAACCAATCCGGTCCATTCCACCATAATTTATGTTCTCGCAGCTCTTCTGGGTAAATACCTCTCGACGCACAATCTGCCGCATTCTCCTTTTTTGCGACGTGAGCTCACACACATTGTCCCAGTAGGTCGTGTATGTAAGATACACGATTAGCAACGAATGTGGCCCATCTTGTTGGATGTGATCTTAACCATGCAAGCACAATTTCCGAGTCTGTCCATGAATAAATTGATATTGGTTTTGTTATGTTTAACGCCTTTACGACAAATCGTAAAATTTTGCTACTAATACTGCTCCGCACAGTTCCAACCGAGGAAGAGACACTGCCTTTATTGGGGCAACTTTGCCTTTTGCTGTTACTAGTGTCACGTTTCTATCTCCTTTGAGTTTGTGGTACAGATGTATAAAACGGCTGCATACGCCTTTACAGGCGCGTCCGAAAATCCATGTAGTTCTATGCCTGTGCCCGTTTCAGAAAAATGAGTCCATCTGTTTATGTGAATAGTGCTGATATATATTATTTTTTCTCCATATTTGATCCACTCTCGTTCTAGATCTGAAGGAGTCTCTTCATCCCATTCTAATCCCAATAACCATAACTTTTGTATTAAGATTTTCGCCAGTATTAGCGAAGGTGCTAACCAGCCTAATGGATCGAATAGTCTGGCGATTTCCGATAAGATAATCCTTTTTGTCCAAATCGGTGGTTCCTCTTCCAACTGGATGGAATACAAGAACAAATCAGCTTGAGGATTCCAATATAAACCTAGAGTTCGAATGCTCTCTTCACTATTTATGTTCAATGACAAATTTCCTTCACGATGATCTTCGGGTATGGTTTTCAATAACTGATTATTATTCGACATCCATCTTCTAAGGGAAAAGCCTCCAGCTACCATAACTTTCGAAAGTTGTTCTTGTGATTCTGAAGCCGACTTGACAGTGTCTGCACCGGAAAGCAGACCAACAACATAGAAGTCCATGAAGGCTATCTTGAAGCCGATGGGTTACCTCTGATGCTCATCGAAAGCCAATTGTTTCAAGATTCGAGTAGCTAAATAAGGTGCGATCTTTGTGCCAAATGTGACTGCGAGAAGTTTATAATTTTGTATTGGAGAATCTGGAGATTCCCGCCAGACTATTCTTTGATACTCCGTGTGCTTGTTGTTTACTCGAACTTGCCGGTACATCTTCTCGATGTCCGCTGGGAAAGCTATCTGGTGTTTTCTCCATCTAATTAGAATTGATGCCAGATCATCCCGTAAGAGTTTGTCATTCAAGGAGATCTCACTAGCTGTAGCCCTTGATGCATCAAACACGACACGACATTTTGTGGTGGTACTGCTTTCCTTGATAACTCCATGCTAGGGAGATAACTGCATGAATATGTCGGAATTCCATCTCATTTAGTTTTATGATCATCCTCATTAGTGTAGACTTTCTCCATGTGGCCGAGTATTACGTATTCTCCCCAGCATTTTACGTATTCCTCTCTCAGTTTCGGATTTTTAGAAAAGCGGGCCTCCATTTGATGCAAACGAGACAGGGCGCTGTTTTTAGATTTTCCAAGATGATCGTATTTTGTGTCTTCCTTAAATGGTAACTCGACTTCATAGCGACCATCTGATAGGCGTCTATGAGTCTTTGTGAATAGTTGTTCACACAGTTCTTCTTCTTCTGTGAATCTTTTCTCACCTTGAATCTCCTCGAATCGCTTTAATTGATTATATAGCTCTGCACATAAGTGAAAGGTGCTCATACTGACTGAGTTTTCAGGTGAGTCGACAATTTCTCCTGACAAAATCCACCCCAGAGCAGTTTGCTGGGCTATCGGACTACCAACTGAACCCTTAATAAGACCATCCATTATGAGTTCACTATAGATATCAGCTACTAAAAGTAAATATATTCTGCCAGGATTATGGAATTCTGGATCTGTTAAGTCTAGCCCTTCAATATGGCTCCAATTTCGTTCGAAAATTATTCTTGATGGGAGAAGATTCGTAAGTTTTCGTAAGACTAGACTCGAGACTGATATTTCTGCTTCGCCCTTTAAGGGTTTTATTTTTAAATTTACTCTATAGTTTACATGACTTACATAGCTTTTTCCTACACAATGAATATTTGCACTTACAGCTTCTATTTTCAATTTTATACTTTGTACTACACATTCGGTGAGAAATGAGGCTTGTGAGCCCTGATCAATCAGTGCTCGATCTATGTGCTCTTGACCTGACGGAGCGACCATCTTTACCAACGCAGTGGCTAAAAGAACTTGGTCTTTATGAACCTTGCTTACCAGAAAGGAGCTGAAATTTGCTGAAGTGGACGGTTTGTTTCCAGGAACAAAGCGAGGAGCTGTGGCAGATATGATTTGAGCTGTTTCTACTTGCGCTGAATTACTATCAATATGAATATTTTTATGATTACCAGAATTTTTATGATTACTAGAATTAATAAATCCATTTGGATTTTTTTCATTGTCTGCCTTACCATGTTTTCTATGCAGGATCGGATGATGACGTTGCTTGCAATGGTAACATTTATGTTGGCTCGGACAGTTAGCTATAACATTACCAGAACCTAAACAGTTTATACAAAGGCCTTTCATCTCAACAACTTCCATTCTTTTCAACGGATTCAACGAAAAAAATTTGTGGCATTGTCTAATGCTGTGACCACCGAGACAGACAGGGCAGTCAGAATTACTAGCAATATGAAAGGATTGCGTTGATGGTTTCGACCTTTTAAAATTATTTTTATAATCCCTATAAATCAACAGTTGCTTTGGAGAAATAGCCTCTAACGTTCGAAATCTAGAGTCCAAAAATTCTTTTAATTGACTTTACTAACATCCTGCTCCCATAATTGTCGTGTTTCTTGGGGTAGCCTTTGCACGGTTAGATACACGATCATTGGATCCCAACCTAATGTATTTACTTCTAAATTAATTAGTTAACGCCTGAAGACCTTCAGTTGTTGTATCTAATAATTCTTTAACCGCCTGTACAGATTCACTTGAAATTGTACCTTGAGATAATAAGATATTAGTAGTAAGGGTCCCACCTCCCTATACTTTTTACATTGCGTCCGATAGAGACAACTGCCACGAGTATCCCACTCGCGGGTTTTCTGCAATACGGTTCCCACCGCCGATAAGAAGTTGTTGAGGAGGGAGTAGGATAGACACGTCCCTCTCGCAACCATTGGGGGCTAAAAATAAAAAGGTTGAGTTGCCACCGAGTTGTGTTGTTGCAGGATGTTGGTTGGAAGGAGAGGCTGGTGCTGTCTGTGGTAAAGACGGTAGATGGGTCCCTGTCGTAGGCATTGGGAGGCAAAAATAAAAAAAGCTGACTTGATACCGAGTTGTGTTGTTGCAGGATGTTGGTTGGAAGGAGAGAGCTGGTGCTGTCTGTGGTAAGGACGGTAGATGGGTCCCTGTCGCAAGCATTGGGGGCAAAAATAAAAAAAGCTGACTTGATACCGAGTTATCTTGATGCCGGCTGTTAGTTGAAAGGAGAGAGCTGGTGCTGTCTATGACAAGGACGGGAGATGGGTACTGTTTTTCAAAGGTCCAGTTGCTAGGGTGGCTGAGCCTAGTGGGTGCAAGCAGATGTACTATAGGCGGTTTACGTACAAGCATAGTAAAGTTTTACAAAAATGCACTACCAGGCGAGCAGATAACTAAAGCACAAAATCTTGCGATCATATGTAGCAAGCATGCATGGTTTAAACCTGTATCGTTGTCGTCACATCTTCAGCGGTTATCGCGCCTCTTTTTTTATATTCCGTTCATTTTTTCTTCCACTCCAAACAAGCTTTGATCAGTTAGTCACACTTCTTCAACGTCATTTTTCCATACGAGTTTTAAAACTTGAACTTGACCGCGATGCGGTCACGATTTGTTGTTTCTTTTTGCATAGAATTTTAAATCTACCTGAATTGAAACTGCGAGACATGTGGGTGACTTTATTTTCTGAATATTTTTTATGTAAAGGAAAAAAGATTAAGGAAAGATGGCAAAGAGCAAGTTCTGATGCTGCTTATGCAAGGGTTCTTGATACTTGTGACGTTCAATACTGGCGGCGTATGATAAAGAGCTGCAAAACAAGAAAAGATCGGCGGCAGTCAGTGAACTTGATGTTGTGAACGACACGAATGTGGGTGAAGGTGAGCTAAAAGAAACGGGTTGCTTGAGTAAAAACAAACTAATTCGGCTGAGATGCCTTTTATTGAAGGTCAGTAAAGACAGACTGTATGGCTGATAGACAATTTCTTCTACAAAAAACGTACATACTTAATCTTTTATTCGCGCTTTTTAAAACTGATTTTCAAAAATCCTCCTCTGGTATCATCTTTTCCGTCAAAGGTTAGATAACATCCCACGTGCTGCTGGTTAAGATCCTCAATCTGTCGCTGGGTTTTAATTTTTTCAGCAAAACGGGGTGGTAAGAACACATATGTGTTGTCTACAAAGTGTACTGTCACGCGAAGTCCGTATTGCGACTTTAACAGCTTGAAAGTCTTCACCTGGTAGTCCTTCCCCAGCTCCAACTCTGTGATTGGCACAAGAGTATCGTAGCTATTTTCCGACACACTTTGCAACAGTTCAAAAGTGTTCTGTAAAAAATTGAGTTATAGTAATGGCTGCTGTACAATAATCAGGAAATGTTGAACGTGACCAGTAAGCTGAAAAGGAAATGTTTGGATGTTAAATAAAAAAACACAAAAAGCCGATCATATGAATTTTATTAATTTATTTTTTGCTGAGACATTTTTTAGTTAAAAACGAAAGCTGCGGTATAAATTTCAAAAAAAGCGCGTGGCGGTTTTACTGCTTTGCTGCATATTTCTTAATTGCTCTATTCCAGCGTGTTTTATCAGCCTTTTTTTGTTTTTTTGTTCGGATTCGATTATAGTCGCGCTGGTCCATATACATAACGGAATATGGAGATCGAGAACATCTTATCCCCATACAATTAAAACACTTGTTAAAGCATAAAAAATGCATACACTTAGGACATATATGATTCTTTTCGTGAACCGAACAATATTTGCTATTTGTTTCAGATGTTGGTAAATCACAAATATTACACTTATCACTCATTTTGAAATTTTTAATCTATGGTTTAAATTTAAGATGGATTCTATTATTGACGCTACTTGTGTAATTCGTCTATTAAATCGGTCTCTGTCTACCACACACTGTTCCCGTGGTCCTTTACGATTGGAACAATATGCAAAACTCCATGCATACATATATTTAATGCACGGTATATCATTAAACCTAACCTTTTTTTTCATAGTGTTTCTGTAGTGATTCAAAAACCAAATAAATTTCACAACACAGTCCTAACACTACTAAAATAGTTGTTAAAAATATAAATGTGTTGAAGGCGAAACTTGAAATTTTTAAAGACCGTGGCTTAACGACCGCTGTGTTAAATGGTCCACATACATCTTTCCCGTTTGCGTAGACACAATTTGGAGAAAGACGCAGATGTTCTGTCTCAATATCTTCAGAGCAATTGAGAGCATTCATCTCCAAGGAGCAAAAGTAGCATTTAACTCCATCCTTCAGATTAGTATAGAAAAATCCACTTCGTGCTAATTTATGTGACTTCTTCTCATCTAGCGGAAGATTTCGGAACGTTTTCAAACGATCGTATTCCCTTTTTAAAATTAACATTTTAACTGAGTTAAAAATTTGTTATAGCACGTCTTTTATATTGATCCAGGTGTTGTGTTTTGGTGGAAATCCTAACCATTTTACAAATACCTTGTTTCCACGTCGTTTCAAAATTTTTTCAACCAGGTATAGATCGGGGTATTTTACTGGTGCGAGTTCTAGTTCATAAAAACCGCCCTGTATTAGGTTTCCTTCATAGTCTTTGAGAATATATGTTGGAGGGTAGGTATTTTTAACTTTGTTTATTGTAAATATTTCAGTAGACCAGTTTGGTGTATAACCTTTTTCAAAAACATGTTTGTGCTTACTAATCCGAACAAAATCACCTTCGTTATACTTCGGTATAGGTTGTGGTTTTATATACATGTACACTGTTCTTAGCAGCTCCTTTTCGTTATGCGGTCCTACGTCAATAGGGCGCATTTTAATAGTGCGGTGTTTCATTTGATTATATTTATCTGTTAACTTGTTTAGCATGCTAATCCAATGGTAATTGCCTTTCATGAACTGGTAGTTGTAATTGTTAAAAGTTTCAGTTAGTTTTATATTACTTTTAAGAAACCGGTTTATATACGGCTTACATATATAAAGTCTTGGAAATATGAATTTCAATATCAATCTGGTATTTTCTTTGTAAAGTATAAGTCATGAGTTCAGGAAGTGTAATATTAGACATTCAGTTTGCTGTTGGAAACAATGCACAATACTTTGCGAAGGAAGTTTCTATTCTTCGAACAGGCTCTATAATGCCTAGCCTATATTTCTTCAAGGCGCCTTATCCTCTGGAAGAGCTGGATTTTAAATACAGATTGCAGAACGAGTTCAATTTTAAAAATATCAATGGCTTGAAGTGGAACAGTGGAATTATCAACTATAATCATCTACCTGGTCTGTTATCAACTCTTGCATCTTTTACAATATATGTAAAAGGTTTTGATAAAAAAGTGTTTCTTCAAAAATATCTTCCAAAAAGTGAAATAATTAATCTGAAAATACCAAAAATAAGCGAACTTGAAAATTTTCAGACTTATTGTAAAATCCACAATGTGGATTCCCACCTACGTTGTGCTGTTCAAAATTGTGTTAATATTTATTTACACATGTTAATAAATAAAGTTATTGAATAAAATAAAAAAATTTTTAAATTTCTATTTCATTTATTTTTAATCAAAGTTCATTGCATCAAAAATTAGATTTGCAATACAATACAGAGGTATTTCATAAAAAAGTCTGGAATAATTTAAGTGTACATAAGAAGCACGACTTGGAATAAAAAAATTTTCACTTGGTAATTTTAATACATTTTTTTCTTTACATTTGTCAGCATATCTTTTATAATATTCCTTTAGAGCTTCAGAGGCGTTGTTATTGTGAAACATGACAATATTGAAGAATTTCAGCATTTCAAATAATTTATAAAGTTCCGCTTGTGTTAGTGTAATGCTACCATTGTTGACGGGGATCTTGTATTCGTTTTTTAACTCGGTCTGATTTGCTGGAAGCGTCCCTTCCATTTTGGTTTTTAAATCGTTGAGATTCTCGTAAACTGCCACCCAGCCGGGGTAAGATGTTGATATCGGAAAGACGCCGTGGCGATGAAACACTATTTTTGCTTCGAGCGATAGCGGGTCAAACCCAAGTATTACTTTCCGGTTATGGCAGTCGTCCAAATAATACGTGTAGTTTAGCAACACATTTTCACCGGCCACTTCTGCTTCACATTTAGACAATTTCATTTTTCCTTTTACGGGTGCTTCAGATTTGGACAATCTCTTTTTACCTTTTGCGGGGCTCCTTTGTTTTTTACGTGGTAGTTCCATCTTAATCAAATCAAACTTGTGCGCTGAATATAAAGCAGCCAAGGTTCAGGCTTTTATAGTTTCAATCTCAGCTTTGCAAGACTGCCTACAAAAATCCCCTCCAGATTATGGATGATTTTTTTTTATATATATGCTGTGGTATAAATTAACAATTTTGTTATCATTTAAACTTAGATCGTTCGAATTAAACTGTTTTAAAAAAGTCTTAAAGCTCCGACCTCTGCATCGAGAATATAGAAATACACAGCAATAATGTCCACAGGTTGATGAAAATTGGCCTTGCAATCGTTTTTTATTATTACTAAAAGAGCTTGAATTAGCTAATAAAAATTTACGAAAAAACCTGTTTGCGGGATACTTTCCAAATGAATCAAAGTACTCTGCGGGGCCTTGTTTTGGGAAATAAAAGGCTACCCAATGAGTTCCACCTTTATTTGCAGGATTCGTATTAGCTATTACACATGCAGGCTTTTATATCTTCTGTGGTAATTGGTTGCATGCATAGATGCCTCTAAAAGACTTGTTTGTCATGCGGTTGTTTGATAATACATTTGTAAGCTCAAGCGTGTTCATTCTTGTTCAGAACAAATGATGGTTTCCACGTCAATGATCTTGGTGTGAGAAGTAGCGTAGTTATTTATAAATTCTCTGGTTGCAGCTCCACGAACAAAAATTGTGGTAAATTTTGATAGAGTTTTTATAAGATCTTCGTCCATACGCTTAAGTTCGAGATTACCAAATTTACTTATTTGTTCAGTACATCCTGTACTAGATGTGGGGTACTTGAAAATTATTTCTTTCGCAAAAGACTTATTTTGCGCAGCGAATCCCGCAAAAGAAACTCTTTTTAAAAAGGTGAAGGGTCCTCCGGAAAAGAACTCCACATTTACTAAACAGTAGCTCATTATAGATCACGTATTAAGAGTCTTGAGTGAAATTAAGTTCGAAGAACAGTTAGCCGGCCTTATATAGGTTTTTTTTAAAAGCTGGTATATACATTTTTATCTTTACCTATATCAAGGCTGCTATCATATTCTGCATATACAATACATGTCACTGTCTTTTTTAGTGCTTCCTTAAACCTTCCTTCAATTCTCACCGTTCCCTGATTCAATAGATTTCCACATGTTGAATTATACGAGAGATCTGTCCTTAAATCAAAAGCAAGTAGAAAACACCCGTTGTCAAAGAATTTTTTTGAAATTTGGTGGCCTTTATCGAAATAATGTATACCGGTTCCTTTAAACAGCGTAATATATCCTCGAGTGCTAGCAGGATTTTCTTTTGAATAATCAAATTCTAGCGGTTGATTTGGCACATGTACCCCGTTCACTGATAAGTTAAACCTGGTGATATTGTTGTGCTTAAAGTTGTAAGAATTTTTTGTTCGTTTTCCGCTATATGCGTCGTTGTCAACCATGCCAAAGACTAGTAGATTTGGTAATTGTCCTATAACCACATTGTCCAGTGATAATGTAAATGTATTTGCGGGTATTGTATAAGTCTTAACTTCAACTCGTTTATACGGATATATAGCGTTGGAGCGTTGGAGAACAGCTTCATGAGCCAGCAAGATGTTAGGATTAATAGTTACATGATTCATATACATAGTTGCTTCTACTATTTTAACTCGTGGGGAATTGTCATCATTTTTTGACCAGAGGTAAAATTCCGGTTTTTCGAGTAATAAGACTATCCGTAAATCAACACCGTTCATTAATAATTTATCTTGATTAAACATATCGCCGTGAATCTTCCCCATCAACTCAACAACATTACTTTTATCAAACAGCTTTTGTCTTGCCAAATAACCTTCATTTAGCTCAGGGCTTTCAACAACTTCCATATTATTTTGATCGAGATACCAGCCACCCATGCTCTCAAACAGCTTATTTATACCTTTCTGTGATAGTTCTTCGGCAGCTGTTTTTCCATGTTCTTTTAAAATATCTGTTAAAGGCTTGCTACCTGCTTCTTCTAAAATAGCTTTTCCTGTTTTAATTACCTGCTGCTTCAAAGCCTTTGCCCCCGATGTAACCAATGGCTGTAAATATCGCAATAGTCCGCTGAAAAAACTACCAATTCCTCTTCCACGCTGGTAAATAAGAGGAGATCGATATAATTCTCCAATATCCACTAAGGCCCCGCCACTTTGAATGGAATAATATTTAGTATAATATGAACTCATTTTCGAAGCTATACAAAATGCTCTTAACTTTGCACTATGTTAAATCGACTGCTGTATGAGTATTTATAGCCGATTTTCTTTTAAAATGGAGCATTATATATGTAGGAATATAGTCTGGCTTTAAATCAATTAGCTCCCCTTGCTGATTAGTTATCTTTATAGAAATACTTTCGATAAAAGTTTTTTCAATAGGACAGTAATCTACGTGTTGAAATCTTATTATGTTTTCACATTATTTTAAAGGTATTACACGTAAGTATCGCACTAACTGGTCACCTATAAATCTGGGCTGAATAATGTCAGTGTAGACGTAAATTATATATTTTTCATAACAGTCCTCTGCTGTTGGCCGAGACTCTTGCGGCAACCTTAGTGTCAAGTCCGTAACTGATCTTTCCACTCTATTAAGTATGTCTATTATTGACATATGTTCCTGACGTAATCCTGCCGTATTAAAAGATTCTTTTATTTCTGCCAGTATGGCGTCAGGTTCACGCTTACTTTCGGGTGTTTGGAGAAATATATCCGTAAAGAAGTTGGACAGGTTGTCTATATTAGTATCAATAGGCACTGGTGTAGTTAAATATTCACCGGAACTTTGCTTTTCGTATGGAACATCCAAAATATTGCTACTTTTAACAATTTTTCGCTGTTCGGATGGTTTAGCACTAATCGAATCTTTGCTCAATCTATTCAAGATGTTAAAAATAGTATCCTTAATCTGAATAATTATCTTTTGTTTTTCTTGCTCACTAAGGGTTTGATCATCAAAGTGTACATTTGATATAAAAAGCGTAATAAGATCTCTAACATTAAGGTGAGATGGTAGTGGTTTTTTTATTTTGATTGTGACTCCCAAATCTTCCAAACGCAGTTCAAATACATCGTGTACTCTTTTGCCGCCAGTATTTTTTTCTGTCTCACGAGCTCTTTTGATGCTAAGCGCTGGATGTGTGTAATTGTCTATCGAGTCTTGTATGATAGCATACTTTCTCTTCTGTCTAGGAATTTGTCCAAATACGTCATCAACAAAGGCTTCAACTGACTCATAGCTTTTATATTTTAAAACAACATTTTCTGAAGCCCTTTTACCCTGATATATATGTAGTGTAAATTCGTCTGGATCCTGTTTGTAGCTTACTTCAGGAATTACGCCATCAAAAAAGTCAGCCTCTAACCGATCCCACATCTTTTTCTTAACATCATCCAAGTACATGGTATACCATGACGGTGAAATAGCGTTATAAAATGTTAGTAGGAATGCAGAAAAATTTACTTGACCTACTCTGTAACTAGCCTGCTCAAGACTCTCTTTTGTCCACTCAAGTTTAACGGTTTCATTTATTTTTATGCTAAGTGTTTTGATTTCGTTTCTATGCTGCTCTCTTATTTCTTTCAACGGATCAGGCGCATCACGCCTTACCCTTTTAGCATTACTCTGACTTACTTCTTCAGTTGTATTTCGCTTGACTCCCCCTTTTACGGCATGGTATGGCAATGAAATTTCAGTTATTCCAACACACCAGTCATCAGTAAACTTGCACGGTCTAGCTAGTGCATTTGTAAAAGCCGATAGTGTATTTTCGGGATAAAGCTGCATGGAGTTATTACTTAAAAGGCAAACGTAAAAGTCATTATCTTCTATATCCACAGGCATTATTAAATTCTTTTCCAATCAACGCTCAGTAGACTTATTATTTTTACAGGCTTTCCCAAGCAATTACTGGTACGCTAGCACTTCTGGCTTTTGCTGCGTTTATTAGGCGGTCACTTTGTCGGACAACTTTCTTAACTGGCAGCGAAAGCATATATTGACTCGGATCTAGCAGAGACGGCTTTAATATAGATTGTTTTTTGGATGGTTTTCCACCTTTGTCGCCCGTAGTACTTTCCGTATCGAATACTTCTAATATGTTCGCGGCTTCATCTATACTCATGTCTACAGGTACAGTGTACTGCGTTAAACCATCCTCAGCCGTGATCACTTTATAATCTTTATCGCGAGACTTATCTTTAGAAGCCGTCTTAGGTATTTTTGAAGGTGGTTTCAGACTTTTCCCTATACCACTGGCTGATAAGCGGCGTTTGGAGGCAGGTGATAACGGTTGTCTTGGTGGTGATATTTCAGCCAGTTCGAAGAAATCCTCTTCCATTCTTTCAGGTGTATTTTCTTTTAAGGGTGATGTTTGTGTTGATATTTCATCTTTAAAAATAAATTTAGTTTGAGTAGTGCTATCCCGCAAGCTTTTCTGGTAGCATGCGAATATTTGTTTTTTTCATCTGTCACTCGCGTAGCTTTTCGTCTTAAGTTTGAAAATTTTATTAATTCATTTCGGTAATTATACCATTTTTCCCTATCAGATAAATTCTTATTTTTTAATATTTTATCCATAGTCTTATCGAACCTAGATTGATTCACGGAATCCTCAATCTCGTTTTTCAATTTTTCGTAAACTTCCGGTGAAAGAAGTAACATTTTATTCAGATTATTGTTTTTAAACATATTTCTCAATTAATGAACCAATTACACCTGATAATACACTTCCTAACAGCACTGGTAAAAAACCTCCACGCTGTATCAGTATTTTACGTTGTCTGGGCACAGATCTTTTCGCCTCAACTAGTTTTCGTAAATCCTTTTTATACCTACAGAGCGAATTGTATATCTTTCCGCGAGGAATATGATTACCCTTTAAAGTATTAAGAGTAATTTCACAAAGTGTTTTTATAACTTCGGAGTCGGCATTTTTAATAATGGCGTGTCTTAATTTCGGACTCGCTGTTCTAAGAACATATAGCATATGCTTGTTGTCCCTTAATCGATTCATTCGTGACACCATTTTTACCGATCAGAGAGTTATGCGGACAAAAACAAGTTGTAAAGTTTTTATTAAAAATGTCAGTACGGAATATTAATACCTCGTTGATATCTTGAGTTGAATCTATCAGTAAATATCCGTGCGGCATCTGTGTAATCTCTTTATATATTTTTAGCAGCTCTGAACTATTTTCTGGATAAATCTGCCTCGCAAAATGGATAAACTGACTTTTATCTCGAGGGTTTTTAAATACAACTAGGTATTTACAGTTAAGTGATATATCTCGGCAAAACTTGCCCTGGTGAAATACATTTTGTGTTACAAGGATTGCTGAAAGGTTGCGATGGTGAGAGCCTTTTGTAAAGAGTTCACATACTTGTCTGCTAAAAGCATTTAACATCATATCATCCAGTACAATTAATGTAGGTTCCTGTGTATAATTTACAAACTCTTCAGGGATGCTATCTTTACTGACCTTCAATAAAAGGCATCTCAGCCGAATTAGTTTGTTTTTACTCAAGCAACCCGTTTCTTTTAGCTCACCTTCACCCACATTCGTGTCGTTCACAACATCAAGTTCACTGACTGCCGCCGATCTTTTCTTGTTTTGCAGCTCTTTATCATACGCCGCCAGTATTGAACGTCACAAGTATCAAGAACCCTTGCATAAGCAGCATCAGAACTTGCTCTTTGCCATCTTTCCTTAATCTTTTTTCCTTTACATAAAAAATATTCAGAAAATAAAGTCACCCACATGTCTCGCAGTTTCAATTCAGGTAGATTTAAAATTCTATGCAAAAAGAAACAACAACTCGTGACCGCATCGCGGTCAAGTTCAAGTTTTAAAACTCGTATGGAAAAATGACGTTGAAGAAGTGTGACTAACTGATCAAAGCTTGTTTGGAGTGGAAGAAAAAATGAACGGAATATAAAAAAAGAGGCGCGATAACCGCTGAAGATGTGACGACAACGATACAGGTTTAAACCATGCATGCTTGCTACATATGATCGCAAGATTTTGTGCTTTAGTTATCTGCTCGCCTGGTAGTGCATTTTTGTAAAACTTTACTATGCTTGTACGTAAACCGCCTATAGTACATCTGCTTGCACCCACTAGGCTCAGCCACCCTAGCAACTGGACCTTTCCAAAACAGTACCCATCTCCCGTCCTTGTCATAGACAGCACCAGCTCTCTCCTTTCAACTAACAGCCGGCATCAAGATAACTCGGTATCAAGTCAGCTTTTTTTATTTTTGCCCCCAATGCTTGCGACAGGGACCCATCTACCGTCCTTACCACAGACAGCACCAGCTCTCTCCTTCCAACCAACATCCTGCAACAACACAACTCGGTATCAAGTCAGCTTTTTTTATTTTTGCCTCCCAATGCCTACGACAGGGACCCATCTACCGTCTTTACCACAGACAGCACCAGCCTCTCCTTCCAACCAACATCCTGCAAAAACACAACTCGGTGGCAACTCAACCTTTTTATTTTTAGCCCCCAATGGTTGCGAGAGGGACGTGTCTATCCTACTCCCTCCTCAACAACTTCTTATCGGCGGTGGGAACCGTATTGCAGAAAACCCGCGAGTGGGATACTCGTGGCAGTTGTCTCTATCGGACGCAATGTAAAAAGTATAGGGAGGTGGGACCCTTACTACTGATATTCAAGTGCGTATTAACCAAAACCGTTTTATTGTCGTAACGCTCCTTCAAAAGATTCCAAGCAGTTTTATAATTTGCATCCGTGATTTGAATATGACGAAGAAAGTGCTCTGGTTCTCCACTTAAATGTAATTTCAAATATTGTAACTTTTGACCGGGAGACAAAGCGAAGTTCGTAAGAACTAACGTATTGAAAAGGTCATGGAATGTCGGCCAGGTCGTATAATCCCCACAAAATTTAACAAGGGAAATTTTCGGTAATTTAATCGAGAACCATGAGACTAGGAGGGAATTCCTTTATGAATCTGTCTTCTATAAGCGCATAATTGGAGAAAAAAAATTCTTCCATACTAACATATATATCTTGTTCGAAATAGGCTAACTTCTTTTTAGCAAGCCTATCATCTGAATATTTAAGTGCTGGAATCGACTTATGACGGAGGTTAAAATCATTCCAATGCTCCTGGAAGTCTTTGATTCTTTTTTCGTAATAACTTTGTGTTCTTCTGTCTTTTCCATCTTTCTTATAATATTCGACAAATCTCTCCACGATTTCCTTTAGTGCTAATTGCATGTAGATTAATGCCTCCATTTTGTTTAAGCAATTTAAGCAATGTAATTGAATAAAGAAAAATTGGACTTACCGTTGATTATGCTGTAGGGGCCCAGAAGACTAAAGCGATGTTCTGGAACAATCGAGCTCATACGCTAACCGTACCGAAACCGACTATCTTATTAAACAAAGAGTTTCTTGTTACAGTGTAACGGATTTTCTATGGGATTGTTGCGGATAGCTCGCCGGATCAGTGTTTTTTAAAAATGAAAATCCTTTAGTTATCATATAATAATAAATTCTTTATTGAACGAATAGCCTATCACTTACAATGCTAATCATATTCTAATTCCTTAAGGTCTATGATATGTACCCTATACTAGTCTATGTTTAATACTATGTTACCACTAAGACCTGAGAGGGAGACGGGCAGTATTTCTAAAGGATTGGTTGTCGGATACAAGAGTTCTTCACACGACGTATCCAAAGTAACAATAAAATAGCTTGGCATGACTAGTTCTAATAGAGACGCATGGTACGGGGATTTCTCACACGACGTACCAGTGCAATGTCGAGGCGGGATATTTCTCGCAAACCTCAACGCGGGAATACGGATTGATATGGTACGGGGATTTCTCACACGACGTACCAGTGCAATGTCAAGGCGGGATATTTCTCGCAAACCTCAACGTAGGAATACAGACTAATATGGTACGGGGATTTCTCACACGACGTACCAGTGCAATGTCGAGGCGGGATATTTCTCGCAAACCTCAACGTAGGATTTTAGGAACGACACGAGGATTATTTCACTCGACGTGTCAGGTTTGCTAGTGCGGGAATTTCGCTCACCACTAGTACCCTAGTAAAATAAATAAAAAGAGATTACTCTTTTGGACTTTTTACCGGGTTAAACTTAATTTTCTTCAAGAAAGAATTTTTTGGGGTATCTCCGGTATATAGCAAAAGCTAAAAAATGTTCTAATTTGTTATTTCATCACACAATCCATTAATTTTTGGTGACAAGTTTCAAGTCTTGGTTTGACTCATCAACAGGTCCCAAATAGCGAAATTGGGTGATTAGAAAAACAAATGAAAAAATGAAAAAAGAAGAAAGAAATGAAAAGTTTAAGAAAAATAGAAAAAAAACAATTTTTTTATTTATTAAAAAAAAAAATTTAAAAAATTTTAAAGAAACAGATTCATTCGAAGCGAATCGAACCTGTATACGCCACGCAGTGGGCTGAAAAATGAAGAAGAAAAAGGAAGAAGAAGAAGCGTTTCGTGTCAGCAGAAAACCTTCCAATCATCGGTGCAGCTTGGTTTTCTGCCTGCTGCAGACGCTTGAAAATAGATCAAACCGATCTCTTCTCATATAAACTCAGAATAAATTCTGGGTGTGAATTATATGAGGAAAAAACACTCCTATACAAGCCCAGGAGGAAAATAAATAAAAAGAGATTACTCTTTTGGACTTTTTACCGGGTTAAACTTAATTTTCTTCAAGAAAGAATTTTTTGGGGTATCTCCGGTATATAGCAAAAGCTAAAAAATGTTCTAATTTGTTATTTCATCACACAATCCATTAATTTTTGGTGACAAGTTTCAAGTCTTGGTTTGACTCATCAACAGGTCCCAAATAGCGAAATTGGGTGATTAGAAAAACAAATGAAAAAATGAAAAAAGAAGAAAGAAATGAAAAGTTTAAGAAAAATAGAAAAAAACAATTTTTTTATTTATTAAAAAAAAATTTAAAAAATTTTAAAGAAACAGATTCATTCGAAGCGAATCGAACCTGTATACGCCACGCAGTGGGCTGAAAAATGAAGAAGAAAAAGGAAGAAGAAGAAGCGTTTCGTGTCAGCAGAAAACCTTCCAATCATCGGTGCAGCTTGGTTTTCTGCCTGCTGCAGACGCTTGAAAATAGATCAAACCGATCTCTTCTCATATAAACTCAGAATAAATTCTGGGTGTGAATTATATGAGGAAAAAACACTCCTATACAAGCCCAGGAGGAAAATAAATAAAAAGAGATTACTCTTTTGGACTTTTTACCGGGTTAAACTTAATTTTCTTCAAGAAAGAATTTTTTGGGGTATCTCCGGTATATAGCAAAAGCTAAAAAATGTTCTAATTTGTTATTTCATCACACAATCCATTAATTTTTGGTGACAAGTTTCAAGTCTTGGTTTGACTCATCAACAGGTCCCAAATAGCGAAATTGGGTGATTAGAAAAACAAATGAAAAAATGAAAAAAGAAGAAAGAAATGAAAAGTTTAAGAAAAATAGAAAAAAACAATTTTTTTATTTATTAAAAAAAAAATTTAAAAAATTTTAAAGAAACAGATTCATTCGAAGCGAATCGAACCTGTATACGCCACGCAGTGGGCTGAAAAATGAAGAAGAAAAAGGAAGAAGAAGAAGCGTTCGTGTCAGCAGAAAACCTTCCAATCATCGGTGCAGCTTGGTTTTCTGCCTGCTGCAGACGCTTGAAAATAGATCAAACCGATCTCTTCTCATATAAACTCAGAATAAATTCTGGGTGTGAATTATATGAGGAAAAAACACTCCTATACAAGCCCAGGAGGAAAATAAATAAAAAGAGATTACTTGAAACTTGTCACCTTGTGTGATTGAAAATAACAAATTAGAAACATTTTTTTTAGCTTTTTGCTATATACCGGAGATACCCCCAAAAAATTCTTTTCTTGAAGAAAATTAAGTTTAACCCGGTAAAAAAAAGTCCAAAAGAGTAATCTCTTTTTATTTATTTTCCTCCTGGGCTTGTATAGGAGTGTTTTTTTTTCCTCATATAATTCACACCCCAGAATTTATTCTCAGTTTATATGAGAAGAGATCGGTTTGATCTATTTTCAAGCGTCTGCAGCAGGCAGAAAACCAAGCTGCACCGATGATTGGAAGGTTTTCTGCTGACACGAAACGCTTCTTCTTCTTCCTTTTTCTTCTTCATTTTTCAGCCCACTGCGTAGCGTATACAGGTTCGATTCGCTTCGAATGAATCTGTTTCTTTAAAATTTTTTAAATTTTTTTTTTAATAAATAAAAAAATTGTTTTTTTCTATTTTTCTTAAACTTTTCATTTCTTTCTTCTTTTTTCATTTTTTCATTTGTTTTTCTAATCACCCAATTTCGCTATTTGGGACCTGTTGATGAGTCAAACCAAGACTTGAAACTTGTCACCAAAAATTAATGGATTGTGTGATGAAATAACAAATTAGAACATTTTTTAGCTTTTGCTATATACCGGAGATACCCCAAAAAATTCTTTCTTGAAGAAAATTAAGTTTAACCCGGTAAAAAGTCCAAAAGAGTAATCTCTTTTTATTTATTTTCCTCCTGGGCTTGTATAGGAGTGTTTTTTCCTCATATAATTCACACCCAGAATTTATTCTGAGTTTATATGAGAAGAGATCGGTTTGATCTATTTTCAAGCGTCTGCAGCAGGCAGAAAACCAAGCTGCACCGATGATTGGAAGGTTTTCTGCTGACACGAAACGCTTCTTCTTCTTCCTTTTTCTTCTTCATTTTTCAGCCCACTGCGTGGCGTATACAGGTTCGATTCGCTTCGAATGAATCTGTTTCTTTAAAATTTTTTAAATTTTTTTTTAATAAATAAAAAAATTGTTTTTTTCTATTTTTCTTAAACTTTTCATTTCTTTCTTCTTTTTTCATTTTTTCATTTGTTTTTCTAATCACCCAATTTCGCTATTTGGGACCTGTTGATGAGTCAAACCAAGACTTGAAACTTGTCACCAAAAATTAATGGATTGTGTGATGAAATAACAAATTAGAACATTTTTTAGCTTTTGCTATATACCGGAGATACCCCAAAAAATTCTTTCTTGAAGAAAAACCTAGTAAAATAGTCTGTCCAACTTGCTTGGTTGAGCTCGCTGATCAGACTGATTTCTGTGAGCGAATGGCGCGCTTTATATAGCCGAGGGTCAGACCTTCTCAGTGGCTGAGTGCCTGATGCTTCTACTGGCGTAAGTATAAAAGAGCTTGCAAGCTCTTTTAAAAAAGCTTTTCTTGTGTTTGGCCAGCACATGTGCTGGCGTGCTGATCATGCAGCCTATGACTATGGCAGCTTGTTTGCATGCCTCAGTGGCGTGGTTACCTGAACTTAACTTCAAGTTTTAATTAAATAACCCAGTGGTGGCAAAAATAATTTAATTTGGTTTTAAATTTGTAACTTCGTTACATCCCACTCTTCGAAATAAAAAGAATCGGAGGTTCTAGACTTATAACCTGGAAGTAGAAGATCTCTAACGGTCGAACTTTGTGGATAAAACAGCACCAATCCGACCCAGCAATTCAGTTTGACAGACTCTGGCGTTTGGGCAGGATAAGCTCTATTTTTAGTGGTAGTACCTCAGAATACAACGACTGGAGAGAGAGGAAAGCTGTAACTTCTGGTATTTCTACTGACGGCAAAACAAAAAATCTCTATGAGGCATATTCTCTAAGGAATTCGAATGTTTCTTTACTGGTACAATTAACTAAATAGCCTACTTCACACACTTGTCTTTTACTTCCTAGGCACTGAACGAATTCAAACAAACTTAAATAAAAAAAGTTCACAGGTTTGTTTACTCTTAAAACTACAAAAAATTCAACGCTTATTAGAAACAAAAAAAAAATACAATGAATTCAACGCTTAGTCTTCTTCCTCTCAATGGTCAACGCTTATCTCGTCATCCTTCGGGATCTTCGGCGTTTTCCTGGGTCTGGTTTATGGACCTAGGCGTCTCGTACCAGTCCTCGCCATCGGAGAATCCATGTCCCGGTCGTAAGACGTCGGGCTCGAACGGTTCCAAACGGGGTTGTCAGCTTACACTCACGGCCTTTGGGTTGGAGTATCTGTAGTCGGCGTCGGGCTGCTGCAAAAACCTTCTCGGGGTGGTTTTGTACTGGGATGACGGTTGGTGGTGTTTCGCCTCGGGTTCTGGGCTGCTTGGTGGTAGCGGATCTGATCAGGGATGGGGGTACACGTCCCTCCTAGTGTGGATGTTGGGATGATCCACCGGACGTGACGTCTTGAGTGTGTGTCCGGGCAGGTCGGTTCTTTGTGGTACCCTCTTGGTTACTGCGGGCTGTATGAACTTCGTTGTAGGCAGCTTATTCTTCGTAGTTCCCTTCAACGTCGGGGAAACGGAAGTTTCTGGTCGGCTGATGGATGTGAGTGACTTGGTTTGGACATCTGTCTTCTTCGTAGTCCTCGGTGATGTCACATCTAGGGACGGGATAAGCTTCGTCGGGGGGTGTATACGCTGGGTCATCTTCCTCGGCATCGAAGGAGCGGGAGCTTCTTCCTGGCTGATGAATATGGTCGTCTTCCTCGGTTGGTATTCCTTCTCGTTGGTTATTATCCCCGATATAGTATCTCGGGACGGCATCGGTTGCTGGCTGCAGCTGGGCGAATGGTTTGCCGTGATTGTCGGGGTTCCTGTTTGTTTCGAGGCATCCTCTGGGACAGTAGTCATCTCAAGGGTTGGAGTCGACTTTGGATTGTGGATGGGTGTCTGGCCAGGTACTGGTGGTGTTGCCACCGGTTGTGTCAGTATTCTTGGATCCGTAGGGATCCCATCTGGCGTAGCCTCTAGATATGGCATCGACTTCGGTGTCTGGATGGTTGTCGGCATGGGTGGGGCTGTTTTCTGCTTCGGGACTTCCTTCTCGGCTAGTATCTTCTCGGACGGACCGGGCGCGGGGCGTATTATGGGGGCAAACTTTACCTTCTTCTTTCCCTCGGTATTGGTGGATGGAACCCGGGGCAGTGTTCAGATGGCGGCTACCGTGGTCATCTTGGCTGGCCGTGTTACCTTGCGGATGGTTGGATCGCCCATTTTGTGGCTAGAGCTTCGACTGACCTCTGATCTGTTTGGACTTGAAATGAGCCTCTGGTCGGGACTGCTTGGCCTTTTATAAGATTGTGGCCTCGTGGGGTCGTCTGGGTGGTGGTATAACTTGAGGTCTTTGACATGTGCCTTTCCAGTCATGCGGCCTCTTTCGTCTGTGAGCTCAACAATAACGGGGGAGACAATCTTGGTGACGGTATAGGGGCCTTCGTATTTGGCTCCTAACTTAGCGGAGTAATGTTTTATTGCGGAGCACAGTAGTTGCTCTTTTCGTAAAACCGAGTCTCCCAGGTTGGGGCACCAGGGTCTCCGTCTCAGGTTGTAGTGGTGTTTTTGCTTTGCAAATGCTTTCCCTATCTAACCATTTCGAAGGCCTCCGCAAGTTTTTGCGATCTTTCGTGGGGGGAAGTGTATTGGTGCTGAGTCGGCCCGCCGACTTCCTGATACAATGATTTGGGTAACCTCGGCTCTCTTCCAAAATTCAGGAAAGCGGGAGAGTAACCAGTAGTATCAGTCTGGTTCGTGTTGTAAGCCAACATTAACTCTGGTATATATTGGTCCCAATTTCGCTGGTCTCTATCTATATATTTGGATATCATACCTTTTAGAACACGATTGGTTCGTTCGGTTGGGTTGGCCTGGGGGGTATACGGGGGAGTTAATCGATGATGAGTGCCAAGTTCTTTTAGGAAATTTCGGAACTGAGAGCTGACAAATTGTCGGCCGTTATCCGAGATGAATGTTCGGGGGCACACAAAGCGGGAGAATATCCGCTCTTTGACCGCTCGGATTAATGCTGGGGTGGTGGCATCTCGCAGTGGTACAAACTCTGCCCATTTCGTGAATTTATCTTGTAGTACTAAAATTACGGTGTTCCCTTTGCTTGATCGTGGCAGTGGGCCAATAAAATCGGCGCTGACGATTTCCCATGGCTCGGATGTCTCAGTTATGTACATTTCTCCTGCCGTTCTCTGCTGGAGGGCTTCGTGTCGGAGGCAGGAGTCACACGAGCGGACATACTTAGCTATATCTCGGAACATGCCGGGCCAATAATAATTTTTAGCAATTCGGCAGGTTGTTTTATATATTCCGCCATGCCCTGCGGTAATATCGTCATGGTTCTCTTTTAGGACTCTCTGTCGGAGAGGGCCGGGTACGCAAAGTTTCCATGGTGTGGTGACGTCGTCGTCAGTGGGGTTAGATACAATATATATGTGCCGGTATAGATTCCCATCTTGGAGCCGGAAGTCGGGGTGTGCGGCGGAGTTTTCTTGTACAGAGTGAAGCTTCCGCTCGTACCATGTACATTTCGGGGTCTCGGGGTTTATGGTGCACATGGCTGTATCGGGTATGGGCTGTCGGGAGAGAGCATCAGCGACGACGTTCAGCTTTCCTTTACGGTAACGGATTTCATAGTCATACTGCTGTAACTTAAGAGCCCAGCGAGCTAATCTGCCAGACGGACTCTCTATCGAGTTGAGCCATTTGAGTGACTGATGATCGGTTATGATAGTAAAATGATACCCTTCCAGGTAGGGTCTCATTTTTCTGATACCCCATAAGATGGCGAGACATTCTTTCTTTGTTACAGACTATCTCTTTTCGGTTTCATTCATTGTGCGGCTAGCATGAGCTATGACACCTTCTCTGCCTTCAATTTCCTGGTAGAGTACAGCGCCCAGCCCATCTTGGCTAGCGTCGGTTTGCAGCACAAATGGCTGTGTGAAGTCGGGGCATGTGAGCACAGGTGTTTCGGTGAGCTTCCTATTAAGCTCATGGAATGCTTTCTCTTGTGTTTCCTCCCACTTCCACTTCGAATTTTTCCGCAGTAGTTTAGTGAGGCGTGCGGTGGTTGTAGAGAATTCGGGGACAAATCGTCTGTACCAAGAGGCAATGCCAATAAAACGTCGTAGTTCTCTCGGATTTCTTGGGGGATTTAGCTCTCGGATATCTCTTACCTTATCAGGATCTGTCTGTATACCTTCGCGACAGATGACATGGCCTAAATATTTTATGCTCTCACGCAGGAATTCACACTTCTCCGGATTTATTTTTAGGTTCGCTTGTAGGAGTCGGTCGAAAAGAATCTTCAATTTTTCTAGATATTCGTGAAGAGTTCGACCCAGAATCACTATATCGTCGAGATAGGCGAAAGCGAAAGGTTCCATTTCTGGTCCATTGACTTGATCTAACACCCTTTGGAAAGTGGCGGGGGCTGAGTGGTGTCCGAATGGCATTACTTTCCATTGAAACAGACAACGACCAGGTACGGTGAAAGCGGTGTATTGTCGGCTATCACTAGCGAGTGGAATCTGCCAATACCCTTGCTTAAGATCAATGGAAGAGATATAATGCGCACCTCTCAATTTATCGAGAATGGCATGAATCTGCGGTAATGGGTATGCGTCCTTAATGGAGTGTTCATTTAACTGACGATAGTCAATGCACAGCCTCCATCCGCCCTGTTTCTTTCTTACGAGCACAATGGGAGAACTATAGGGACTAGTAGACGGTTTAATTCGGTCGTTCTCGAGCAGCTCATCAATCTCTTTATTGATTATTTCTTGCATAGCAGGGTTACGCGGGAAATAGCGTTGCTTAATCGGACAGTCCTGTTTCATACGGATTCGATGTTCCGTGGAATACTATCAAATCGGGAGAACTGTTCGGTGAGAAATTTAGAAATAACTTGCTATTCCTCTGATGATAGTCCCTTGGGAGTGTCTATAGCTAGGCTACTGCTCTCGGTACCATAACTGAGATCTTCCTCATTCGGGAACATTTCTTCCCCTAATAGGTGTAATTTAATGTGGTATCTCTGTAATAGATCGACACCAATAATGACGATTTCATCGAGACCGGGCATGTAGTAGAATGCATGTGACATGACCCTTTCTCTCCATCGAATGTCGAGTTTATAGTAGGTAGTGATCGGTACTTCACATTGGCAACTGATGTTTTCACGTTGCACTTATGGCTGGGGATTTTGAGACTCTCTATCCTGCTCTTCAGTTCATCTCCTATAAAAGATTTCCCTGAGCCGGTATCTATTAGAGCGAAGAGAGGTTTTCCTAATATCTCTATGTTGAGAAAGTATCGGGATTCGCTACTGCTGCTGGTAGATTTTGGACTGGTGTTGGGGCTCTCTAGTGTTTGGGTTGGGGTGCCCGGTCCCCCGGTGTTACTGGCACCCCGGTGGCGTTTCCCGGTCTTCTGGTCTCTTTTGGACACTTGCAGTCTCGAGATAGAGTATCTTCTTGGCCGCAGCGTGAACAGAATAATCGGCGGGGATTGCGACATTCCCGTGAGCGGTGTCCTGTCTCTCCACATCGCCAACAACACTATTCTCGAGAGTATGTCTGTCTAATCGGTAGGACACGAGGAGAGGAATTTGTACGGCTAGTGGAGGATTTCTGGCCTTTAAGTTCCTCTAGTTTGATCTGTTCGAACTCTTCTGTGAGCTGGCAGAGTTCCAGTAGATCAGAGAAATCTCTTCTGCGGATGTACAGCTTGTACTCTAGTCGTAAATTTTCATACACCCTCTATAATTTCTGATTAGGTGATAAATCGCTCTGCCATCGCATTAACGACTGGATGGCTATAACAAAATCTTTTGCCGTCTCTCCAGCCTTTTGGACACGGCTTCGGATGATCTCGGCTAGTCTATCGTGAAAACGAGGTGGGAGGAAGAATGATTTAAATTCTTCAACGAACTCTGTCCATTCTGACCATCTCTCTCGGTTGCTTCTGTACCAAGCTAAGGCATTCTTAGTTAGTAGCTCCGGAAGCGTTCTGAAAAGTCGGTTTATGGGTATCTCGTAGCAATCGGCCAGCTCCTCAATTTGTTCGAGGAAGGCGAGGGGGTCTTGACCTTGGTCAAATTTCACTGCCCATTTACGAACTTTGTCCATAATATCAGCATCGGAGAGGCGGAGTTCTTTATTCATCGTTATGAGCTTGGGCGGACCAGTATGAGGCGGAATGCTCATCTCGAAATCCGTTTGAGTATTGAAATCTTGAGTAGGCTCTTTCGATGTGGTCTGAGTATGGGCATCTACACTGTCTGCTCCTGCCCCAGAGTAAGAAGGACTTATATTCCGTTCTTCGGAGGACTGAAATGTCCGTGTCTCTTTAATAGCGTCGCTGAGGCGCTCCCTCAGCTCTTCTGCGGTACCTTGGGTATCTAAACCACGAGCTTCTAGCTCTTGGATGAGTTCCCCCTTTCGTAGCAGGTATACTGTCGTTGCGGTTGTGATAGGCATTTTATATGATTGTTTGCCTATATGAATACTTGTTCTCTTATTTATTCTGCTGAGTGAATGTCACACAATATTTCACGGGTGCAACAAAGTTCACTCTCAATATTTTTGTTCTATTCTAATCTACTACTGGTTAAATATAATTAGTCTACACAGGGAGTGCTTAAACTCGAAAACTGTCTGTGTGACAAGTCGGGGCTATCTCGCAGGTCACTCTAAATAGAGCTGTCCTATTCTAATCTACCTCTAGTTAAACTAGATAGTCTACACAGGCAGTGCTTACACTCGAAACTGTCTGTGTGACCAGTTGGGGCTATCTCCCAGGTCACTCTAAATAGAGCTGTCCTATTCTAATCTACCTCTAGTTAAACTAGTTAGTCTACACAGGGAGTGCTTACACTCGAAACTGTCTGTGTGACCAGTTGGGGCTATCTCGCAGGTCCCTGCCCGGGCGCCATTTTGTAACGGATTTTCTATGGGATTGTTGCGGATAGCTCGCCGGATCAGGGTTTCTTAAAAATGAAAATCCTTTAGTTAACATATAATAATATATTCTTTATTGAACGAATAGCCTATCACTTACAATGCTAATCATATTGTAATTCCTTAAGGTCTATGATATGTACCCTATACTAGTCTATGTTTAATACTATGTTACCACTAAGACCTGAGAGGGAGACGGGCAGTATTTCTAAAGGCTTGGTTGTCGGATACGAGGATTCTTCACACGACGTATCCAAAGTAACACTAAAATAGCTTGGCGTGACTAGTTCTAATAGAGACGGATAGTACGGGGATTTCTCACACGACGTACCAGTGCAATGTCGAGGTGGGATATTTCTCGCAAACCTCAACGTAGGAATACAGATTAATATGGTACGGGGATTTCTCACACGACGTACCAGTGCAATGTCGAGGCGAGATATTTCTCGCAAACCTCAACGCAGGAATACGGATTGATATGGTACGGGGATTTCTCACACGACGTACCAGTGATATGTCAAGGCGGGATATTTCTCGCAAACCTCAACGTAGGAATACAGACTAATATGGTACGGGGATTTCTCACACGACGTACCAGTGCAATGGCGAGGCGGGATATTTCTCGCAAACCTCAACGTAGGATTTTAGGAACGACACGGGGATTATTTCACTCGACGTGTCAGGTTTGCTAGTGCGGGAATTTCGCTCACCACTAGTACCCTAGTAAAATAGTCTGTCCAACTTGCTTGTTTGAGCTCGCTGATCAGACTGATTTCTGTGAGCGAATGGCGCGCTTTATATAGCCGAGGGTCAGAGCTTCTCAGTGGCTGTGTGCCTGATGCTTCTACTGGAGTAAGTATAAAAGAGCTTGCAAGCTCTTTTAAAAAAGCTTTTCTTGTGTTTGGCCAGCACATGTGCTGGCGTGCTGATCATGCAGCCTATGACTATGGCAGCTTGTTTGCATGCCTCAGTGGCGTGGTTACTTGAACTTAAGTTCAAGTTTTAATTAAATAACCCAGTGGCGGGCAAAAATAATTTAATTTGGTTTTAAATTTGTAACTTCGTTACAACAGTCTTCTTTGATCTTTATTGCGAGTCCAATTATAAGAATAGTTCTACAGGAGCACTAATTCACTTTTGTTTTGTTTTAGGATTTCTACAATCCCTTTATCCGGCTCGAAGGACCAATAAATAAATTTCCAGAATACGAGGATAATTATGATCATTACAATGAAATTTTCCCCAATGAACAAAAATGAAATTTATCCGCTATGGGATCGAACTCTCATGACATAGGTCTATTCGCCTTTTTTTCGACTCCACCAAATCACACTTTGGTAATAGGTTCTTTAAAAATGTATAAAAACGCACTTTTCCTTTAAACTTAATTTCACAAGCAATTTATTCAAAACGTAGTAATTATTGTTTACAATGTTCGAAAAATACTGTTTGAGTTCAATGTACTATAATTCAAGAAAAGAAAAATGCACAAGGTGATTTAAACACAAAGCAACATTTCTCGAGATTTCTATAAAGTTTTCGTTTTTAATATAAAGATTCCGACCGACGTAAATAGAGTTCAAAATTTGTATTGAGTAATCCTCGCTTTCAAAATGTAAAGTCAAACGGATTTTTTGATAAAGTAGGTACGATAAAACCAAGCATTTTGAAAAGATGAGTTTCATTGGTTATTAACAAATCATATAAGTATTAAAGTCAATTACCATACATTAAACATCATTTCCCCTTTGCAACATGCTATCTTTATCATGAATTATTCGTGTTCGTTCAATGATCATTGTTAACGAAACTATCAAACAATTCGATATTTTGGTTGATTCTTTTTTCGGAGATCGCATACTATGATAATAGAATAACATCGCACCTATGGTAGCCACTCGACATGACAAGTCAATTGCCGCTGACGTTGTTTACAGCGACGTATTAATGGGTTTTTGAAAGCGAGGTATGTAATTTAGAATTTATTTCTGTTATTTATCTTTGATTGATATGGTTTGATTTGGTTCTCATTGTATTTCGTTTTGTGTGTAATCGTCTTGTTTATTTTACGTGTTATGTGTTATAAGTATGTGCTAGATTGGTTAAGGTATCTTTAATATTTTAATAGTTAATTGGAATTGAGGTCATTAATAAATTTTATCTAATTTTTTTCTTTTTCTTTTTTTAGCAATTTAAACCTACTATATAGAAGCTAAAACAACTCCATGTGAAGGATGAATGAGGAACTAAATTTCAATGCTCAGATAAGTGTTGACTTTCTTGTTTTAAAACCAATTTTCTTCGTGTGTTCTTTGCAGGTTCTTCTTCGTGGTGCTCTTCACGGAACAATGACTGAGGTGTAATGTATCTTAGCCTAACGATGTAGTATTACGATATGCGGTGCAAAATAATTTACCGCAACAATTCAAGTATGGGTCTGTTGCAGCGTTCACCTGCACACGAAACGTACAACCACAAAGAAACAAACTGAAAATTTGGAAACAACCTAATTAATCGAATGCTCAACAGCATTAATAAAAAGATAGTGTGCGACTTAACTAATTACGAACGTAATATATGACTCAAATATGGCGTGAGTATTATAAATTCGATAATGTCGCTAACGCCCGCAAGTTTCAGTTTGGCGCAAGAGCACTGAGCTTAATGTCGAATTGGTTTTGTGTGGTGGGGGAGCCATTATATAACTAGCATAACGCGCATGCTTAGTTTCAGATTGGTTTAAGCCGGTCTACGGGGAGTTTGCCATATTGGAATTTGCCAAAGTAGTTAAATAGTGGAATTTGCCACAATTGACACCTGAGTGGAATTAGCCACAATATTTAATTGGTATGTACATATATTAATAAATAATTTTTCTCTTTCTGTCGCATAGATTTCTATTGAGATTCGGACTTGGGATTTCTTGGACCTTTTTGGAGTAGTGTATGAATTTAGAGATTGGGATTTACCATTCTCTCACAGGGTTAGCTTGACCGATGGGACTTACCAGAGGTCCTTAGTTTAGATATTGTTTTTTTTTTGTTTTTTAGTGTAGTGCAACAAATTTGGATTGAATTCTGGACAAACAGCTGCACTGGACAAGAGTATTGTGTTTGACGACGACCACGGATTTGAAGTCACCACGAAATGTATTGCAATAAAGTGATTTTTATGATAAATTGAGAAATTTTTAATTTATAAAGTGTTCGAGCCGTGACTGTTTAACGGTAGAAATTATTACATTTGTTTGTTTTTAGATTAAAGATTAAAGTATTTAACACTTTGTTTACTGTAAACTGTACTGAAAAACTGGATGTATTTAATAAATCGAATTGAACTTGAAAGGATCGGCATTTGTTAATTTGTATTTACTGAATCAGTCCTATCCCTGATTCGGAAAGTTAGTGACGACTTAGCGTTGACACATCAGAAAACTTTCTGAGCAAGTGTTTCGTATACCTGCCGAAACATTTAATGGTCCTTTGAGCCGGATTTGTATCCTTTCAGGTTCAAGCGATAATTATTCAGTTTTTATTCTAAAGTAGTCATATTTCGATCAAATTTGAACACGTTAAACAGTCAACTTTCGATTTGAGAGGTGATAGAACATTCTGCTTTCAAAATGAGCAAATACGTGTCTGCCAAAACGCAAGCTCGCCTGTTTCAGATGCTACAGAAAGCCATAGCAAATCATCGCAAAATCCAGAACAGTGATAGTACGATAGCCTACACGAAAGGTAGAGTTAAGTACATTCAACAGCTGTGGAAACAGTTTCAGGATCATGACCTGAAGCTGTCTGGTATTGATGAAGAGACAGCAGACGTTTCGATTACTGAATACGTGAACAGCGATTTGTATGAAACATTTGAAGCCAAATACTTTGCCTTTCTTGGAGAATTACAACAAACGCTAGAAACTCCTACAGTAAGTACTCCAGACAACGAAAGAAAGGTGCCAGTGAATTTGCCTACCATTGATATACCAAGGTTCGATGGGGAATACACATCATGGAGATCGTTTCAGGACATGTTTGTGTCACTAGCTCACAGTAACAATAAAATCGTCGAGGTACCAAAACTACATTATCTGGAGGCAAGTTTACCTGGAGAAGCAGAAAGGATACTGAGACAATTCGACATCACTAGCTCCAATTATTCAAAGGCATGGGACACTTTAACAAAAAGGTATCAAAACCAACGAGTCCTAGTCTTCACCCAACTCAAAATGTTATTTAACCAAACGCAGGTAAAACAAGAGTCAGACAAGGCTATAAGAAATTTACTAGATAAAACTCAAGGGTGTTTACACGAGCTAAACGAATTCTTAATCGCTGGTATTTGTTTTTAAAGATAATTTATTTTTTATCTATATTCATTTTTCATTTGTTATTGTTTTCGATTGTATTTGTGACTATTCTCGCTTTGCGGAGATAATTGTACATTTCGGTATTCTCTCCGCGGGCTTAAACCATTCAACGGGCAAGTACATTGCGACTGAAAATTTTTCTTTATTTTTTTTATTTATTTTTTCTGTACATCTTCAATTTTTTTTTTTTTCAATTGCCGTCACTGAGAATGCCAACATGTAAAGTCTGCTCTTTAGAGAAATCAGAGGAGGTGGTGGCTTGTGACGGTATATGTGTGTTAAAGCAATGTTAAAGCCCACAAATAGAGTGCGCTACTTGCTATTGATGAACGCACCCAGGGAAATTAGAATACGTCAAAAGGGCCAGCTGGACCTTGTTCCTGTCTAACCCGCCGTCCGGTTTGTACGCCATACAAGACTTGCATTTATACGCATATTTAATAAAGTAAGTAATCAATCATCATAGCGTGTTATTTCTTCAATTTATAACAGTGGCGCAGTCGGTATTTGCGAAATTAAGAAACAGCGTAGAAGAAAGGCGGATGCTTGAGATATCAAGTGATTATGGTAAGTGCTGAATAGGAAAAGCAGAACATGAGCAGCACAGTTCCACAAAACTTTACCATCGAATATTTCGATGACTGTAAAAGCAGATTTGACCGATGGGTTCAGCGACTACAGGGCGCGTTTAATATTTTTAAAGTCGAGAAGGAAGAAACAAAAAAGAATTTACTTTTGCACTACGTTGGTTCTACCACTTACGACTTACTGTGCGATGGGCTAGCACCAGAGGAGCCGGAGAAAAAATCATTTGAGGATTTGGTTAAATTATTACAGGCTCATTTCAATCCGCAGCCCATCGAAATCGCCGAAGTATACAAATTCCATCACCGACAACAGGCAGAAGGTGAAGACGTACGCCAGTACACAGTTACCTTGCGGAAAATGGCAGTACATTGCAATTTTGGGGGATATTTACTCACAGCGCTGCGAAATCAATTTGTGTGTGGCTTAAGGGACAAACGTATGCGAGATCGTTTGTTAGAAACCAAGGAGTTAACTTACGATAAGGCAGTAGAGTTAGCACTCAGTTTGGAAGCATCACAGAAGAACTCTCTGGAGATAAACGAACCGACAGGAATTAGCACAATGCATGCAGTCAGTGCGTACAGAAGGAAAAACACAGCGTATAAAACTCACAAACATACCATAAAACCCACTACAAGCGGTAAGCAGCATGAAAAAATTGCATCTGGTAAGCAATATACAACACAAAGAGATTCAGTGGAATGTTATCGATGCGGAGGCGCACATTTTGCTTCGAAATGTCAACATACGGAGACGATTTGCAGTTATTGTAAAAAAAGAGGTCATTTGCGGCGAGTCTGTCAAAGGGCAAAGAAGCAGGTAAATGCTGTCAAGTCATTTGAAGCGGAATCACAAGAAGACATGAACAGTGTGGTATATGTAAACACGCTCGAATAATACTAAGTTAAGTATGGAATTAGATAGCGGATCAGCTGTATCCATAATTACATATTTTCAATTTAAAGAATATTTTCATGCATGCAAGTGATATAAGACTAAGCACATATGCTAATGATATTCTTAATGTTTTAGGTTATGTGAAGGTGGCGGTTGATTTGGGTGAACAGAAAAGGACTGGACTACGATTGTATGTCAAAAAAATCCCAGAGAATCGTCATGCGTTATTCGGAAGAGAATGGATACGAGCTTTTGGTGGATTGTCCAGTATTGTGAAGATATGCGAAGAGATGAAGGTTTGCGCCATTAACGAGCATAGTCAGACAGCAAATAGGGAATTTGGAAGTAAGGTAGGAAACCCTTTATTAATTAGTAGCAATTATAGTGAAAGTAGCGAGATTATGAGTCTGTTACATAAATATAAGGAGTTGTTTAATGAAAATTGTGGTGAGGTCAAAGGTGAACCAGTGGCAATTAGAGTAAAACAACGTGCCGTGCCGAAACATTTTAAACCGCGACCGATACCATTCGCTTTGAAGGACGGTGTAGAAAAAGAATTGACTGAGATGATTAAAAAGGGTATTTTAGTACCGGTAGAACAGAGTGAATGGGCTACGCCGATCGTGCCTGTAGTCAAGTCAAACGGTGACGTGCGCTTGTGTGGTGATTTTAAAATAACACTAAACCCCAATCTGTTAGTTGATGAACATCCTTTACCTACCATCGATAAAATGTTTTCAGTGTTAAGTGGGGGACAAAAATATTCGAAAATTGATTTAAGGCGGGCATATCTTCAGTGTAGGGTTAGAAGTGAAGACCAGAGTAAACTCACTTTAACTACGCATAAAGGCCTTTTCAAATGTACACGACTCCTTTATGGTCTCAGCTGTGCTCCTGCCATATGGCAGCGGAAGATTGAAGACCTTCTTAAAGGTATTCCAGGTGTAGTAGTTTTCATAGATGATGTTTGTATAACCGCGCCAAACAATAAAATCCATTTGGAACGGTTAGAGCAGGTTTTCGATAAACTTTTCCAATACGGATTAAAAGTTAATCTTGCTAAGACAAAATTGTTTCAGGAAAGCATTGAATATTGTGGTTTTAGAATAGATAAAAAAGGTATTCATAAGACCCAAAACAAAAAAGAAGCTATTAAGGCATTTCCCAGGCCAAAGAATATTTCAGAAGTAAAATCCTTCCTCGGTCTCGTTAATTATTATGGCCGATTTTTGTCAAATCTTAGTAATTCGTTGGAACCCCTGCATAAATTGTTACGGTCGAGTACAAAGTGGCACTGGAACCAAGAATGTGAACAAACTTTTGAGAAGTTGAAAGATTCTATGCAATCGGATAATTTTTTAGTACACTATTCTCCTAAACTGCCGGTCGTACTTGCTACAGATGCTTCCGCTTATGGAGTAGGAGCTGTTTTATCACACGTGTTGCAAGATGGTACGGAGAGACCAATTAAATTTGCTTCTCAAACGTTGAATGACACGCAGCGTAAGTGGTCGCAAATAGACAAAGAAGCATATGCCATAATCTTTGGGGTGAAAAAATTTTATCAGTATCTTTTCGGTCGTGAGCTCACTCTGTATACGGACCACAAGCCCTTGCAACAAATTTTCGCACCAGAAAAAGCTCTCCCTCACATGTCGACAACCCGAATGCAACATTATGCAATTTATTTGCAGGCATTTAACTATAAGATCAAGTACAGGAACTCAAAGGCTAATGCGAACGCAGACGCCTTGTCGCGATTGCCGATCAAATCAAGGGATAAGGTGGCAATAGAAGAAGCGGATATAGTTGAAATAAATCAAATTAATGCAATGCCTGTGTCGGCTGAAAACATTGCATTAGCTACAGAAAAAGATTCACAATTAAAGCCTCTTTTACAAGCTCTCGGTACTGGAAGTGAAATACAGAAAGAGAAGAGGTTCCATGTAAACCAGTCCGAATTTTCTTTACAAAGTGGATGTATTATGAGAGGTATGCGGGTAGTAATACCAACAACGCTAAGAGACCCAGTACTAAGGGATCTACATTCTGTTCACTTCGGGGTGAATCGGATGAAGTCTTTAGCTAGAAGCTACTGCTGGTGGCCAGGTATAGATAAAGATATAGAGAGTATCTCACAGAATTGTACTAGTTGCCGCAAAGTGGCAAATAATCCTCCCAAAATGTATCATCAGTGGATACGACCCGAAGCGCCTTTCTCGCGTATTCACATAGACTTTGCAGGCCCGTTCTTAAATTCTTACTTCTTGATAGTAGTAGATGCGTATTCAAAATGGCCGGAGATCCACACAATGAAAAGAATAACCACTGAAGATACAATAGAGATCTTAGCAAAAATATTTTCAACATTCGGTATTCCACGCGTTATTGTTTCAGATAATGGATCACAATTCGTGAATTCCAAGTTTCAAAATTTCCTTAGGTCACAAGGGATAGTACATAAGCGCTCTGCCCCATTCCATCCAGCTACAAATGGGCAAGCTGAGAGATTTGTGCAAATACTAAAAAATAAACTACGGGCACTAACGGGAAGTTATGGGAGTTTGGACTCAAAAATATCAGAAATAGTTACTTTCTACCGAATTACACCACACTCAAGCACAAACTTAGCCCCTTCAGAAGTTGTTCTGAAATATCCAGTTCGGACAAGGTTTCATCTCTTGTTACCAAAGGAAGATGACGATAGTATAGTAGATCGTCAATTTGTAGGCCCTCTGAAATTTCGGGAAAATGATCGAGTAGCAGTGAGGAATTATTATGGATCAAATAAATGGAAATTCGGTCGAATTAAAGAACCAACGGGTAAATTGCACTTTAATGTTAATTTAGATGATGGTAGGATATGGCGCAGACATTCTGATCAAATTCGTAAAATTGGGCCAGAAGTTAAAGAAGAGAAGGATAGTCCATTCCTTGATGTGGCTACATATACTGAACATTCACATCGATCGCTTCCTTCACATACGCCAACGTCGCAATCCAATACAGATACCAATGTCACTAACACATATACTTCAAATACCGCAATTTCAGATTGTAATACAGATGTAATTAGCGCAGGGAATAAAAATTGTAAACAAGTTGAAGAGAATAGAAATACTCAAAATACACCTGTAGTAAGAAGAAGTCAAAGAGTAAGAAAACCAATTTTAAGATTGCAATTGTAATACAGATTATTATGTTAACTAGCAAAACAAACACTTAATACTATCAATTATTATTATTATCATTAATGAATTATATTATATGTACATGTTCTGTAAATGGTGATGCAACCCGGATGAGCTCCAATATGTAAAGATAAATTCCTTAGGAGGGGAAGAATGTTAAAGCAATGTTAAAGCCCACAAATAGAGTGCGCTACTTGCTATTGATGAACGCACCCAGGGAAATTAGAATACGTCAAAAGGGCCAGCTGGACCTCTTCCTGTCTAACCCGCCGTCCGGTTTGTACGCCATACAAGACTTGCATTTATACGCATATTTAATAAAGTAAGTAATCAATCATCATAGCGTGTTATTACTTCAATTTATAACAATGTGGTAAATCTTTCCACGCTTCTTCCTTAAAACGGAGCTCCAGAGCTCCTACTCCTGGACTTACAACAGCGAATGCTCGGATATAAAGCCCTGCCACACTAAAGTTTTTAAAAAGCTTTACCGAATGTCTTGACTCTTTCTCTACCGTTGAGTTTCTTATTGCGTATTAATTTAGTAGCTTATCTATGAACTGGACTGGTCTTGAAGTATTTTCCGATGACATTAATGTTTTAAATGGTAAAATTGATAAGCTGTTGAAACTTGTGGATGTATTGAGCATGAATTCAGACACACTCCTTGAAAAGTCTCATAACCTATCTTTAAATGTTCCAAATTTGTCTGACTCACTGGTTGATGTTAATGCAGTATTTGCCAATGACTCACCATCTGCGTCTCAGAATTCCAACAGCACGTTACTTATCCCAGTAATCGACGACGTTCAGCGTAGTTTAAGGCGTGTTGAAGGCGATGTTGGGTCTTGGGTATCTGCTGTTTCCGAAAACTCGAGACTTATCAGCTCCTTGGCGACTGATGTCAAGAAATTATCTCCAGTGGATAAGGAATTGTCTGACTCTCAACCATCACCTCTCGTGCAGCAAGAAGTAGACTCTAACCGTCCGGTACCTAATACACATCGTAGTAAACCAGCCAAAAAGCAGAGGAACCACCGAAGACGCCAATATAGCCCCAATGAGGCGATTCTTTCAAATCAGGACTCTGTTCAATCTACAGCCAGCGGTGTTCTGGCTCTCGTTATATCTGCTTCTGTAGCTGAAGTGGGGGAGCGTTCCACAGTATCGAATGATACTTCATCTGTGTCCTCTCTAGGAAATGGTAGTGGTGCGTCTTTGAGAACGGTACCTAAACCTTCGAGTGTTTTTGTCACCCGTTTCTCTCCAAAAACGATATGCGATAACATATTGAAGTATTTGAAGTCCAAGAATATTGCAACAGATGGTATTTCTTGTCGAAAAATTAGTAAATCCTCTAAACTTGTTGCATCTTCCGCGGATGAGCAGGATAAGTTATTGGATCCCAAATTTTGGCCCTCTGGCGCTTTTACTAAATTGTTCGTACCTTCTGGGCACCAAATTAGAAGTACAGCTAAAATAAGCAGCGATATCTCAAAAAACTCAAGTCGCTCTCACTTTATTATCAAAACGTAAGGGGGATTCGGACAAAAACTGCAGAAATCTTTAAATCCTCTGTTGCAAATTGTTTTGATATAGTTGCTTTCACTGAAACTTGGCTGTATCATGGTTTTCGCGATGCTGAAATCTTTGACAATTCTTATCAAATTTTTAGAAGAGATCGGTATACTGATTCTGAAGCTCGTGGCGGTGGCGTACTCCTCGCCTGTAAAAACCACTTAAATTGCAGCCTAGTTGAGCTCCCCAGTTTCTCCAACACTCTCGACATTGAACTTATAGTTCTTAAGGTGTCTCTCTTAAAATATGACTTATACATACTTTGTGGCTATATTCCACCAGACTCCATAAATATCGTCGACGACAAAGGTCAGAATATTTATGACCTACTCATTTTAACATCTAATTTTATCTATGGTAAGATGGAACCTCTTGACGAATTACTAATTATTGGTGATTTTAACCTACCCAATATACAATGGGTACTTAATGATGATGACGATGACTATCTTCCACTTAATAACTTGACAACAAGGGAATCACTTTTCCTTGACACTATTTCATCTCTTGGTCTCAGCCAAATCAGTAATGTTAAGAATGACATGGGTAGGCAGTTAGACCTGGTATTTTCTACTGACGCGGGTAACTTATTAGTTGAACCTAGCCCAGTTATAATGTCTACTCTTGACAAATACCACCCCCCTCTTCTAATTACACATTGCTATGTAACCGAAAACCTCACATATTGTGACGAAGCGGAATACCTTTTCAATTTTAGAAAGGCTGGCTTTTCAGAACTTTCCAGTAGGCTTGCCTCTATTGATTTCAGCACACTGCTGTCTTGCAATAGTGTTGATGAAGATGTTTCTAAGTTTTACGCAATTCTTTTCGATTTATTTTCTTCTTGTATTCCCCGCGAGCGTCAGCGGTTGAATAAAATATCACCGCCATGGTTCAATAAAGAACTGAAACGTCTTAAAAATAAGAAGAATAAACTGTGGAAAAGTTATATGAGGGACAAGGACACTATAACTCACAACAACTTCCTCACATCATATAATGAGTTCAGAGAACTTTCTTCTACACTTTATGATGAGTATGTTCAAATGATGCGTACGAAATTATTTAGTGAACCACGCATCTTTTTTAAATTTATTAATATGAAGAAAAAAACTGACAACTACCCCAATACTATGAGGTACAAGGATTCTGCTAGTGATGATTCGGCTCTAATTTATGATATGTTTGCTTCATTTTTTGACAATGCCTTTGCCTCCTCAAATTTTCATCCTCAAAATAACGACTTCAGTCATATGAACGATTCCCATAACGTTTCACTCACTATCCCTTCACTTTCAGAAGAGGATATACTCATTCATATTAATGGGCTTCCAAATGACTTCACAACTGGTCCTGATGGGATCCCTCCAGCCTTTTTTAAGTCATGCTGCCTCGCCCTGGTAGCTCCGCTGAGAATTACCTTCCAAAAATCGCTCTATAGTGGTTGCTTCCCGCAGCTATGGAAAAACTCCTTTATCATACCTATCCACAAAAAAGGTAGTAAAAATGAGATTTCTAACTATAGACCTATTGCAAAATTATCTTGCATGCCCAAATTATTCGAATCTATCATTTACTGTCAACTATCATCTTCCTGTAAGAATTTGCTCTCTTCAAACCAACATGAGCTGACCTTCACAAATTTTACGACTGGTGCAAAAGTAATAATTTGGTACTAAATATAGACAAATGTGAGGTTATGACTTTCCACAGAAATCAGAAACCAATCAGTTATGATTACGAGTTCTCGCATTCCTCGATTCGCCATGTTAGCTCTGTCTGTGACTTGGGTGTCAAATGTGACCACAGATTGAATTTTATCTCCCATATAAACTACACAGTATCAAAGAGTAGTTCTATGCTGGGTTTTATAAAACGTTCGTCCCGAGAGTTTTCAAATCCTACCATAACATTGCGTTGTACACTTGCTTTGTAAGACCACTTCTTAAATACGCTAGCCAGGTCTGGTCTCCATTTTACGGTATACACATCGACCGTATCGAGTCTGTTCAGCGGAACTTCTTACGATTTGCTCTCAGGCACCTACCCTGGAATAATTCATTAATCCTTCCACCCTATGAGGATCGCTTGAAGCTTTTAAATATGCACTCGCTTGAGAAACGTCGTATGGTTGCCGATATAACGTTTGTGCATCAACTCTTAAACGAGAATATTGGATCTCCATTTTTACTTAACAAAATCTCTTTCCGTGATAGTAGGCACAATTTAAGAAGGCTACCTATGTTGCATGTTAACTCCTCAAGGTCTAACTTTAGCATGTATGAACATGTTAATCGCATGTGTATTACTGTTAGTAATATGGCTGAGCATTTTGTTCTCGACGTTTCTAAGCATGTTTTAAAAAAACGTCTATATAATATTTAATCTATTTTGTTTAATGTTTTCTGCAGGTGTTTGGTTTATGTTTACTGTAACATACTAGTACTAACACCGACTAACTGATGAAATGGATGTATCGTTGACCGTTTATTTATTAAACGTGTCCATGCAGCGAGCTTGTGTTAAGCTGGTTCTGATAGTCAAATAGGAGTTCCAACAGATAATTGGGACCCTGTTATCTTATACATAATAACACAAAGATTACCAGATTAATCCCGAAGTTTGTGGGAACAAGAAGTGTCTAAGTCCACTACATTACCAACTACTCAACAATTATTTGAATTCTTAGAGTCTAGATGCAGGACTTTAGAAGCTTTGGCGGGAACGGCGATCAATAGAATTCCTAAAGCAATCAACAAAACCACTAATTATCACGTCAAGGATCAACAAGATTGCTTGATGTGTAGAGGGAACCATACATTGCAACTATGCAAAGGGTTCCAGCGTTTAACCACTCAAGCTAAACGTACTTTCTTATCAGAACACAAAATTTGTTTCAAACGCTTGAAACAACATTAGTATGGCAAATGTCCACACCCGAATTGCAATATGTGCAAGGATGGTCACTTTCTCTATAAGTGCAAACAATTTCAAAACCTCGCGATCAAAGCGAGGAGGAAATACGTGGCTAACCAGAAACTATGTTTCAACTGTTTAAGCCCTCACGACAGGGATGCATGTCCTAGCGAAACAACTTGCTTTAAATGTGGGAAAAGACACAGCACACTTTTACACGAAGACACACCAGTGTCAGAAAGCACTAACAAAGTTGCGAATCATGCAATGAGTTCTACGACCAATTGTCACTATAATAGACAATCACCACAAGGATTGCTAGCAGCAGCAATGGTGGTTGTAGAAGTTGATAATGGTGTATCGCTGACCCTACGGGCATTAATTGACTTAGGGTCGCAAAGTTCATTCATCACAGAAGCAGTCTATTAGTTGCTACACACGAGAGCCTTACCAACATCCTTACAAATTACTGGTCTAGGCTCATATAAAGTGGCAAGATCATCAAAGGAAATTGAATTTACGCTTAAATCGCAACACGATCGAAGCTTCAATTTGCCAATGCGAGCATATGTAATAAAACGCATAACGAACATTTCGGCTCCAGAGAGATGTAAGGATATCAGGCTAGATGGGTTAGAGGGCCTGCAGCTAGCAGATCATAATTTCGTACAATCTAGTAAGATCGATCTCCTGATAGGCGTGAACGCTTATGCAAGGATTATAAAGGAAGGAATTCGTCACATATCTAACACAGGACTTGTTGCACAACAGACAAGGTTAGGATGGACTCTTTTCGGTGAAACACCTTCAACTCACACAACAAGGAAACAAGAAGTCTCATCAATGTTTTCTACCTTCACAACCAATGAAGCGTTGGACGCTAGGTTGGACACAGAGGTACGTAAATTTTGGGAAGATGAGGAGTTATTGCCGAAGCGCACCTTAACTCAAGAGGAGACTGAGTGTGAATTATTTTACTCGAGAACACATACACGCTTAGAAGACGGTAGATATCAAGTTAGACTACCATTGAAGCATGAAAGCAGTCCCCAACTAGGGGAATCCAGAAACATGGCTGTACATAGATTCTTTCAAATCGAACAAAGGTGTGAAAGAGCTCCAAACTTCAAAACACTTTATACCCAATGTATGAAAGAATACACCGAGTTAGGTCACATGGTACCAGTTAAAAGGACCGATGAACGGAATGTCGTCTAGAGTATTTACCTGCGGTATTACCTTCCTCATCATGCCGTGATGAAAGAAAGCTCCATTACCAAACTGAGGGTAGTATTTGACGCATCAGCAAGGACGTCTAATGAAAGGAGCTTAAACGAGCAAATGATGACAGGTCCAGCACTTCAACCGAAACTATTTTCTACATTGATGAAGTGGTGAAAGCATAAATACGTTTTAAACGCTGATATCGAGGAAATGTATCGCATGATACGGATACATCCAGATTAACGATATCAAACGATTGTCTGGAGAGAAACAAAGACTGCATCGCTCAAAGAATACGAGATGGTGACAGTCACCTTTGGTACCACAGCAGCCCCTTATTTGGTCATAAAAACCATACAACAGCTAGCAATCGACGACAGTAACAAATTTCCAGTAGCATCAAAAATAGTCCTGGAAGACTTATACGTTGATGATGTCCTGACAGGGGCAGACACAATTACCGATACCCTAAATCTACAACAGGACCTTATCGCATTGTTTAAAGGGGGTGGTTTTAATCTGCGAAAATGGGCCGCAAATCACACAAGTCTATTGGAAAATATACCACCAGATAAAAGAGAAATCGACCTACCTCTGACATTTGAGGAAGGAAACGAAATTAAAGCATTAGGTATACAATGGCATCCAGCAGCAGATAAATTTTCATTTGCATTCAAGGACCACAATGTCCAAAATATTACCAGTAGGAAACGTAAAATTCTTTCAAAAGTGGCTAAGCTGTTTATATAAATCTTTCAAATGAATGGACTAAGTTCAAGAACGAAATGCATCACTTTAATGAGATCAAAATTCCACGATGGGTCAACCTACACCCAGGAATAACAAGTTGTCAGATATATGGTTTTTGTGATGCTTCCACTCAAGCATTTGCTGCTAGCGTATATCTGCGGATAGTAGATGCTGACAGTCAATTATACAAAAATCTGGTGTTATCTAAAACACGCGTCGCTCCAATCAAACCTACTTCAATACCGAGATTGGAGTTGTGTGGATCAGTCCTTCTAAGTAGACTAGTCATGCAAGTCAAATCAGACATGCAACTATGTGACATCAAAACGGTCTCCTGGTCTGATTCCAAAATCGTACTCGCTTGGATCAAAGGCCACCCAAACAAATGGCAAACGTACGTTGCGAACAGAGTGGTGGAACTCCAAGAAAATTCAAAAAAACAATGTCTGGAGGTACATACCAACAAAGGATAATCCAGCAGACATGGGTTCTCGTGGTATTATGCCATCGTTATTAGTTAACAATAAGAGTTGGTGGAATGGCCCATCTTGGTTATCACAATCTGACGAGTTCTGGCCTACGCACAATGACGTTTGTGCAACAAATTTGGAAATTAAATCATCCCAAGTATTGCTCACCACGCAGCAAGAAGATGAATTTATATTACTGAGAAAATACTCATCCTTCAACAAATTATTACGCATTACTGCGTATTGTCGCCGATTTCTCAATAACAGAGATTCCGAGCAACGAAGTTCAATGACGTATCCAAAGGTCAGAGAATAAAAGGAGGCCACAACAGCAATCATTCGCTGTCTACAAAAACAAATTTTTCAAACAGAATACCGCCTGCTACAAGCCGGGAAACCAATAACGAAAAGAAGCATTCCCTTAAGGCTTAATCCGTTCACAGATAAAGAAGGAGTAATCAGAGTAGGTGGAAGGTTAGAGCATTCAAACCTGCCATATGATATGAAACATCCTATGATTTTGCCTAGTAAGCATAACATAACAGACATAATAATTTATAAATATCATATGACAACGTTGCATGGCGGTGCACAACTGGTTTTAAATACACTACGTATGAAGTATTGGATTAAAAATGGTGCGTCCACAGTTAAAACAAAAATATGTCAATGTGTTACTTGCGCAAGATACCGAACCCATAGTAAATCAAGCTCGACCATTTGAAAAGACGGGACTTGACTACGCAGGTCCAATAGACTTAAAAATGTCAAAACATAGAGGAGCAAAATTATACAAAGGCTATATTTGTATTTTTGTCTGCATGGCAACTAAGGCGTTTCACCTCGAAGCTGTTTCAGATTTGACATCTGAAGGCTTCCTAGCCGCCTTTAGAAGATTCGCAAGTCGACGAGGTCTATGTGCAAACTTGTATTCCGACAATGGTACAACATTCATAGGAGCAGATAGGATTTTGAAACAAAACTTAATTCAGGCTATCAGAGAGGCAACGGAACATGCTGCATGCATAATGGCCACCGAAGGGGTCAATTGGCATTTCAACCCACCACACTTTGGTGGCCTTTGGGAGGCCGGCGTAAAAAGCGTTAAACACCATTTGAAAAGAACGATAGGCCTGACAGTCCTAACCTTTGAAGAACTCAGCACTTTATTGACACAGATCGAAGCAGTGTTGAATTCGCGACCATTGTGCAGTATATCAAATGACCCAACCAATATCTATGTCCTCACGCCAGGGCACTTTTTAGTCGGCAAGGCAATCACAACACCTGGAGAAGCTAATCTTCTTGACGAAAATGTACATGCATTAAGAAGATGACACGCGGTTCAACGGATCAAACAAGAGTTTTGGAAAATATGGTCTTCTGAATACTTAAGCCAATTACAGCAACGAAAAAAGTGGAATACGCCTGAAGAAAACATAAAACAGGGCCAGGTAGTCTTGCTGAAAGAAGAAAGGCTTCCACCGTGTAAATGGGCTTTAGGTGTTGTTGAAGAAATCTATCCAGGAGACGATGGAAGAATACGAGTCGTCACAATCAGAACCCAATCTTCAACGTTCAAAAGACCCATAAACAAACTTGCTCCTTTACCCGTTTAACTATCCTATAATCCCATAATGTCCAATGGATGGCGCGTCGTCGTAGTATTTAGTGAAGTCATCCTTTCAATATTCTATTCTTAAGTTGTTATTAAATTACTAATGAACTTTCATTCTTCAGGACAGTTGAAGAACGAACAAAGATGGAAGACGTCCTGGAGATCACCACCAGTGAAGCTGATCTGGTGACCCCGCCTAATTCTCCTAAGGCTCCCCATTCTTTATCTACGCAACGTTTTTTGGCGTACCTACTAAAGGACATACAAGAGATTTCGCCAATAATCACGCCAGATAGAGACTTGTTTACTGCCCCTAAGAAAGCCGAGTCTGCAGACGCCAAGGCCAGGGCACATTATTCGGTACAGTGTTCACCGATAACACCAGTGCCGGCAACCGATTTGAAGACCCCATTAATTACAACTGGACTGAGCTCATCAGCTGAAGTAGAACCGCTAGCGTCCACATCAGAGTTCATTATGGAGGAATTACAGGCGTTACCTCCGAAGCGACTGGATGAAAAACGGTATGACCTGACCACTGCAGAAGGCCATCATTTCCAAATAACTTACGGACAAATGCAAACCATTCCCTGGGATGCCATTAGAAGTGGAAGACGAAAAAGATACACGGTGTTTTTAGGACCAAACAGTCAGGTCCGCCTGCGAATCAGGAAAAAAAATCATTTGGTATAGCTACCATAACAAATAATCATCTATTTACATGATATATAAAAAATAAAAAAAAAAGATGTAAAAATGTATGTACACGCTCGATTTATCTTGATGTCAATACATCAACGGAGTCGGAGTATGTTGCAGCGTTCACCTGCACACAAAACGTACAACCAAAAAGAAACAAACTGAAAATTTGGAAACAACCTAATTAAGCGAATGCTCAACAGCATTAATAAAAAGATAGTGTGCGACTAAACTAATTACGAACGTAATATATGACTCAGAGATGGCGTGAGTATTATAAATTCGATAAGGTCGCTAACACCCGCAAGTTTCAGTTTGGCGCAAGAGCACTGAGCTTAATGTCGAATTGGTTTTGTGTGGTGGGGGAACCATCATAAAACTAGCATTACGAGCATGCTTAGTTTCAGATTGGTTTAAGCCGGTCTACGTGGAGTTTGCCATATTGGAACTTGCCAAAGTAGTTAAATAGTGGAATTTGCAACAATTGACACCAGAGTGGAATTAGCCAAAATATTTAATTGTAATGTACATATATTAATAAATAATTTTTCTCTTTCTCTCGCATAGATATCTACTGAGATTTGGACTTGGGATTTCTTGGACCTTTTTGGAGTAGTGTATGAATTTAGAGATTGGGATTTACCATTCTCTCACAGGGTTAGCTTGACCGATGGAATTTACCAGAGGTCTTTAGTTTAGATATTGTTTTTTTTTTTTTTTTTTTTTTTTAGATGAAGTGCAACAAATTTGGATTGAATTCTGGACAGACAGCTGCACTGGACAAGAGTATTGTGTTTGACGACGACCACGGATTTGAACTCACCACGAAATGTATTGCAATAAAGTGATTTTATGATAAATTGAGAAATTTTTAAATTTATAAAGTGTTCGAGCCGTGACTGTTTAACGGTAGAAATTATTACATTTGTTTGTTTTTAGATTAAAGATTAAAGTATTTAACATCTCGTTTACTGTAAACTGTATTGCAAAACTGGATATATTTAATAAATCGAATTGAACTTGAAAGGATCGGCATTTGTTAACTTGTATTTACTGAATCAGTCCTATCCCTGCTTCGGAAAGTTAGTGACGACTTAGCGTTGACACAGCAGCTAACTTTCCGCGCAAGTGTTTCGTTAGTTATCTATGTAGTATTAAGATATGCAGTGCAAGATAATTAATCGTACAAATTCATATATGGGGCATATCTACGAATGTGACGAAATTATAATATAGGTTAATTGTCTATGTAGTATTAGGATACGCAATACAAGAAAATCTATCGCATAAATTCAAATATGGAGCATATCTACGAAAGTGACGAAATTATAAAATAGGTTAGTTATATATGTAGTATTAGGATATGCAGTTCAAGATAATTTATCGCAAAAATTCAACGATCTACCGCGACAATCGGCATGGTTAGACTTCCAGATGTGGAAACGAAATGTGACTCATATAAAAGGGGCCTTCACCTGGCCAGTGACAAACACGGGCTCAGGACCGTAACCGCCCGTTAACCTTACGGTGATTAAAAATTATAATAAATTTTGTCGGCTTTCGTCTAGCATGCCACCACTACGTGATCCTAGAGGCAATCGAATTGCACTAACTATATGTATTCCCGTGAAGACGATACCCGAAACGACAAACAACGTAACATATATACTGAAAAAAACACAATAGATAATACAAATATGGCTACTTAGCTTGCACACTCTTTCCACATGGCTCTGTCCTCGTATGACTTCCTTAGAAGGTCACACCCCTTTATCGCCCCAACCTCAGGGGGCGGTGGACTGGCTGGGCCAGGCACGGCTAGACGCTGTGGAGACGGGGCGGGTATTTCTATCCACCAAAAAAACAAAGGGCTGGGCGCCACGCAATTTTTCTCACCAGGAAGGCAAAATTACGAAACCTGTACTATGGCTAACGAGCCTGAGGGCCGAAACCAAACTCCGAAACGGCCGAAATATGATGGAATAAAAGTAGATACTCAGGTAGATAAGCCGTACTCGAATATATGGTTGAACTGATATACATTAGTTTGTCTGACAGTCGGCCTAATAAGGTTCGAAATGACAAAATAGGACACGTATTGGTATCTCTGTATTGATTTATTACTCCTAACATTTACTATAACAAATTCAGAACTGGCTTTCGTCCACAACGGTAACTCCAGGATATATTATGTATTATATATGACATGAAGGTATACACATAGTATAATGCAACAAAAAAAAATGTAACTGGGAACTTACATACAACCATGACTGAGGTGTAATGTATCTTAGCCTAACGATGTAGTATTACGACATACGGTACAAAATAATTTACCGTAACAATTCAAATATGGGTCCTATCTACGAATATGACCATACTATACTATAGGTTACTTATCTATGTAGTATTAAGATATGCAGCGCAAGATAATTTATCGTAAAAATTGAAATATGTGGCATATCTACGAATGTGACCAAATTATAATATAGGTTAGTTATCTATGTAGTATTAGGATATGAAGTAGAAGATAGTCTATCGCAAAAATTCAACTATGGAGCATATCTACGAATGTGACCAAATTATAATATAGGTTAGTTATCTATGTAGTATTAAGATATGCAGTGCAAGATAATTTATCGTAAAAATTCAAAAATGTAGCATATGTACGAATGTGACCAAATTACAATATAGGTTACTTATCTATGTAGTATTAGGATATGCAGTACAAGATAATCTATCGCAAAAATTAAAATATGGAGCATATATACGAATGTGACCAAATTACAATATAGGTTGGTTATCTATGTAGTATTAGGATATGTAGTACAAGTTAATTTATCGCAAAAATTCAACGATCTACCGCGGCAATCGGCATGGTTAGATTTCCTGCTATCCAGTAACATTCAAGTGGTAAACTTTAGATATTCAGGTGCCGACTAATTGACAGATTAATATACTAATATTGATAATATATTACTTAAATCCCATACGGATGTGGAAACGAACATGTGACTCATATAAAAGGGGCCTTCACCTGGCCAGTGACAAACACGGGCTCAGGACCGTAACCGCCCGTTAACCTTACGGTGATTAAAAATTATAATAAATTTTGTCGGCTTTCGTCTAGCATGCCACCACTACGTGATCCTAGAGGCAATCGAATTGCACTAACTATATGTATTCCCGTGAAGACGATACCCGAAACGACAAACAACGTAACATATATACTGAAAAAAACACAATAGATAATATAAATATGGCTACTTAGCTTGCACACTCTTTCCACATGGCTCTGTCCTCGTATGACTTCCTTAGAAGGTCACACCCCTTTATCGCCCTAACCTCAGGGGGCGGTGGACTGGCTGGGCCAGGCACGGCTAGACGCTGTGGAGACGGGGCGGGTATTTCTATCCACCAAAAAAACGAAGGGCTGGGCGCCACGCAATTCTTCTCACCAGGAAGGCAAAATCACGAAACCTGTACTATGGCTAACGAGCCTGAGGGCCGAAACCAAACTCCGAAACGGCCGAAATATGATGGAATAAAAGTAGATACTTAGGTAGATAAGCCGTACTCGGATATATGGTTGAACTGATATACATTAGTTTGTCTGACAGTCGACCTAATAAGGTTCGAAATGACAAGATAGGACACGTATTGGTATCTCTGTATTGATTTATTACTCCTAACATTTACTATAACAAATTCAGAACTGGCTTTCGTCCACAACGGTGACTCCAGGATACATTATGTATATATATAACATGAAGGTATATACGTAGTATAATGCAATAAAAAAAAATGTAACTGGGAACTTACATACATCCATGACTGAGGTGTAATGTATCTTAGCCTAACGATGTAGTATTACGATATACGGTACAAAATAATTTACCGTAACAATTCAAATATGGGTCCTATCTACGAATATGACCATACTATACTATAGGTTAGTTCTCTATGTAGTATTAAGATATGCAGCGCAAGATAATTTATCGTAAAAATTGAAATATGTGGCATATCTACGAATGTGACCAAATTATAATATAGGTTAGTTATCTATGTAGTATTAGGATATGAAATACAAGATAGTCTATCGCAAAAATTCAATTATGGAGCATATCTACGAATGTGACCAAATTATAATATAGGTTAGTTATCTATGTAGTATTAAGATATGCAGTGCAAGATAATTTATCGTAAAAATTCAATAATGGAGCATATCTACGAATGTGACCAAATTACAATATAGGTTACTTATCTATGTAGTATTAGGATATGCAGTACAAGATAATCTATCGCAGAAATTAAAATATGGAGCATATCTACGAATGTGACCAAATTATAATATAGGTTGGTTATCTATGTAATATTAGGATATGCAGTACAAGTTAATTTATCGCAAAAATTCAACGATCTACCGCAGCAATCGGCATGGTTAGATTTCCCGCTATCCAGTAACATTCAAGTCGTAAACTTTAGATATTCAGGTGCCGACTAATTGACAGATTAATATACTAATATTGGAAACGAACATGTGACTCTTATAAAAGGGGCCTTCACCTGGCCAGTGACAAACACGGACTCAACCCGTAACATGCTTTATGATATTTCGTTGGAGCCGCTACTGGTGAGTCTTCGTCGAATGCTCGGACAATATTTAGTTCATCTACCATATACCAATGTGAGGACACTTATGTTGGCATATGCGGATGACCTTTCTATTTTCGCTCGTGCTGTTTTCGAAGAGTACGAACGTATAGCGGGCACTAAAATCAACATTAGCAAGAGTGAAGGCTTGTGGTGTGGAATGTGGAGAGATCATACAGATAATCCACTGAACATAAGATGGACTATCTATCTATCTATCTACTTGCCTGAAGTATTTAGGTGTGTATATCGGAGGCGAGAGTAATTCAAATAATAGCCGCATCGCTCATGAGAAACTCCCTAGAGCTGTAAACTCATCGCGTAGTCGACTGTTTCCTTTATCCTTAATTGGAAGGTTAGTCGTGATAAAATATTTGATTACCTCGTCCATCGTTCATCTCCAAAAGTCTAAGACGTTTGATGAAGGCTTCGTAGGTCTTCTTCAAGCAGAAGCGATCGACGCCTTTTGCTGCGGAAGACGATGGGTTGCCGAAAGCACGCTCTGTCTGCCAGTCAAGATAGGTGGATTAGATCTCATTAACTTTGTTGTGAAATCAAGGTGTCTCCAAGTGCGTGCATTCCGACGCGTGTTTTGCCAGAGATACGTCTGAATTTCTTAACTGTGGGTGAATGTACTGGGAGGGATCGCTACCCGCTTAGGAATCATTGCAAGTGCTGTGGGAAAGACTAGTACTCTGCTAGAGATGCTAATCTGGAGGGATGATGAGGGCACTTTACAGAGGACTATGATAATACAGGCTGCCCTCGTGGGACTATATAAGGGTATCGCGCAAATCTTCCGTTCGTTCGGCTATTAACTTTTTAATTTGGTTTCGGTTTCGGTGCTAAATTGTAAAATTGTTGTTTAAATTCGCTCGTTTAGGGACATGTTTATTAGTTTATTTCGGAAACATGGAACTCCTTGGAACTGCCGCTTACCTAACTGTCACAATTGGGACTGGTTCTAAATTTTTGGTTAAACTTTCGATCTTTTTCAAAATTCGTGTGTCCGTGTTTAGTCTCTTTTGAGAATTTTGTCTTGTTTGTTTTCCTTATTGTGTGTCATTTTTGTTGTATTAATTATTATAATTGATTTTAATTGTCCCATTTGACTGTTTATAAGTTAGTTTAGCTAGTGTATTTTTTAAAATTTTGTGGCTTTTGCCAATTAGTCATAAGCAAGAGCGACAAAAAGAGCCAACAATAAAGAGCAAATATAAATAAAAAAACAGTTATTATTATATATCTGCGAACCCAGCTACAAACTTTGGTACATGCAGAGATTACCCAAAGCGTGAATTCTCTGCGTAAAGAGATCACCGACGCCAGACAGCGAGTCTCTGCTGTGATTCAGCAGGCAGATGTTTATCGTCCACCACCACCACCCTTTGGTGAACGTGTTCAAATGCCCAGATTTTTTGGGAAACCAGAGCGACACGCGCAATCGACACTCGTTCTCAGCTCAGACCTTCATTTCCACCGGCTGCACCTTTCGTTCCTCAGGCACCTCCAGCTCCAGGGCAACAAACTCAAAACCATCCCGGGCATAGACGCTCAGGCAGTCCTATAAGGAGATAAAACCTGTCGTATAATGGCAGCAACTCCGAGCTATCAGTGGATGAGTTTGTTTTTCGTGTCGAAGCACTCACTTACTCAGCTCTGGAAGGTGATTTTGGGCTCCTCGTAAGGAGCATGCTCACGTTATTGACAGGACCAGCGAAGGATTGGTACTGGTCTCTATTAAGGCACAACCCTTTACCAACTTGGGAATTTGTCAGGACTGTATTGTCTGTTGAATGGGGAGTGCCCACGGATGTCTTGAAAATCCGAGTACAGCTAATGCCAAGAAAGCAAAAGTCCGGAGAATTATTCTCTATGTACCAACAATATCTAGTATTGCTGCGAGGCAAATTGCAGAACTCCATGCCAGCCCAAGAATTCTTGGAAATCGTCAAGTACAAAATACTGCCTGAGATTCAGGAGAAGATCTGTCTGCACCCTACTAATAATGTCAGTCAGTTAAGATCACTCGTTATTCAAATTCAAGCCACGCGATTGCGCATTGCGACTTCTAGTGATCTGTCTACAGAAGAGGCAACAAGTGTTCTGCTATGGATGTGGACGCAAAAATGTCTTTAAACCAAATTATAGGCACTGCTTGGTCAAAAACGAGAGACGGGACGGGAATCCGACCAACTTTTCTCGACAAGTTTCGACGTCTCGAATGACAACAGCTCCAACAAATCCAGTACATTCATTGAACAGGGAAGACGGTCAGCTCAATCAGCAGACATAAACGACGAATCACTAGAATGTCCGTTAGTATCACTCAGTGATTCTGGTGATATCGACCATCCATCTGACAGTGACACGGCTTTTAACAATCCTTTAGTAAAAGCAGGGAACCTGATTGACTTCTCTGCAGGGCTTCAAGCTCCCGTTTTCACCTGTAGGGTGCCCACGACACTACTAGACACTTCTTTGGGAGAGTCTTTAAATTTCGACGTTCCGATAAAACCGATAGCACTTTTTGCTGGCAATGCTACTGATTTTGTATTAAAAGGGCCACCAAGCTCTTTTATGGCGAGTGGGCGTGAGCATGTTTGATACCCGGAGGAGGAATCTTGTGCGATTGATTCCAAAGAAAGGAGGTTTGCAGAGGATTTGGAACTGGAGGCCAGTACCACTATGCAATGTGGACTACAAGATCGCCTGCAAAGCGTTGGGGGCTATACTTCGCTCAGTGATTGCTTCGGTAATACACCCGGATCAGGCGTATTGTGTTCCTGGTCCTAGTATCTAGGAGACATTTGTTTGCCTACCATGAACAGACAGGTACACAAATGGCTCTCGAAGCATTTGGGTTCCCGCCCAGGTGGCTCGATATCCTCGGAAAACTCTATAGAGTTTCAGCGATTTTGATTAAGCATCAAGGACAAGTTCTGGCTCCTATCTCGTTCCATCGAGGTATCAGACAGGGCTGTCCATTTTCAGGTATGCTTTATGATCTTTGGTTGTAGCCGCTACTGGTGAATCTTCGTCGAATGCTCGGACAATATCCAGCTCAGTTCATCTACCATATACCAATGTGAGGCCACTTATGTTGGCATATGCGGATGACCTTTCGTGACATTTTCGTGACAAGAGATGAAGCTTTTCCGTTCGCTCGTGCTGTTTACGAACAGTACGAACGTATAGCGGGCACTAAAATCAACCTTAGCAAGAGTAAAGGCTTGTGGTGTGGAAGGTGGAGAGATCGCATAGATAATACAGTGAACATCCAATGGACTACTTATCTATCTATCTACTTGCCTGAAGTATTTAGGTGTGTATATCGGACGCGAGAGTAAATCAAATGATAGCCGCGTCGCTCATGAGAAACTCTCGACAGCTATAAACACATGGCGTAGTCGAATGTTTCCTTTATCCTTAGTTGGAAGGTTAGTGGTGATAAAATATTTGATTACCTCGTCCATCGTTCATCTGCTAAAGTCTGACCCGTTTGATGAAGGCTTCGTAGTACAGCAGTACACCTACCAATAGGCATTTGACTACATATCTGCACATCAACTGCCAAACCCATTAGCCAGCCGCGAAGCACAACTTTAGCCAAAAATATTCATCCTCGAAGCCAAGGTAGAGAGCGTACAGCATTTGCCCGCCAGCAGTCAGCTGGGCAGGATGGTTCTTGCTCTCTAAGTCCTGAGGATCCTGTGCAAAAAAAAACTAAAAAAAACACCACACAACAGACGGACGGACGGAAAATAACACTTAATTAAATTAACTGACACCAACTCGCAGAAAAGGAGAAAGAAAAAAAAGTAGTAGGCTCCAGATAATGTGTGCCCCGCAGGGTCTCAGTCGCTGTATACTCTTACAAATACAACCATCCCAACGATCAAAACTTCTGAGCCCTTATGTCCAGTCTGATCCCCTAACAAACACCGTGCGAGAGCGAGCGAGGATACCCTACCTCATCACTCCACCCCTCACTCCTGAAAAGTCACTTTAATATATTTTAGTTAATAAAAGAAATTTGGAAGAAAAATATAGTGAATTATATTATTTATTAAGGTTTATTAATTATCACCACTCCGTGTATAGCGGGCAATCACCAGGAAAGGAAATGAAAACATATTGACACTGTAATACAGATTAATTACGATTGTAAACAGAAGAGTTATTCCCTTATTTATTTGACATAAAAAAATTTTCTTTTCCAGAGCTTTTTCGTTATGTATTATTATCTAGTTTAATCACTGAGAACAACTTGCACGTAATGAAGAACACTGTGCAACAATCTAATTACGGTTAATAAAAACAAATTTTTCCTTATTTATTTGATACAAAAAAAAAATTCTCTTTTCCAGAGCTTTTTGGATATAAATTATTGTCTATTTTAATCACTGAGTACAACGTGCACGTAATGAAGAGCACTGTGCAACAAACTAATTTTGATTAATAAAAACAAATTGTTCCTTATTTATTTGATACAGAAAAGAATTTTTCTCTTTTTCAGAGGTTTTTGGTTATAAATTATTATATATTTTAGTAAAATATATATATATGAGAACACAAAGGAAAAAAATATGTATATATCTGGCTTGAAAATTGCCCAAATTTCTTTAACTCCTCACCAAAAGAAATTTTTTCTCCCGAGAAACTCCTTGTAATATCCGGGACTCGAAATGACTTTGGATACCTTTCCTAGATCCTTCATGAAACTCAGGGAACCAAATAAGCTCCAAAGCTTTTCACCACAGTAACTTCCTCTTGCGGAAATTATCTCGACAAAGATATTCCAGCCAATAAAACCCTTTTCGCAAAAACGCCTTCCGTCTTGTTAACGCTTATTACGCCTTTTCACTAAAGCACCTTCCTTGTTGTTAACGTTTATTACGCCTTTTCACAAAAGCACATTCTTGGAAATTGTTTCAACAAGGATTTTCCAGAAACAAAAAAAAACTTTTTCACAACAGCACCTTCTTGTGAAAATTGTTTCAACAAGGATTTTCCAGAAACAAAAAAAAACTTTTTCACAACAGCACCTTCTTGTGAAAATTGTTGCGCTAACGAAATTTTTTTTTTTCACTTTATTTATTCCACAGCTTAAACCAACCATCCGCTCTGAGTTGCAAAGTTCAAGTCCCGAGCCACCGACATACCGTCGGGAGGGTGCGCAAAATGCTCGCACATATGCATGCATCAGGCTCAAAGATGTTATTTCCCGGAAAATTTTTTTAAATGTCTCCTCGCCAGGCATTCCTAAATGAGGGACTTAGCGTCACGGCAATGCACATAAAGATTGCGGTTGAAAATTTGGCCGAAGATTGCCATTTAAGGTATTGAAAAATAGATCTGTTATGTGTCTATGCCTGCTCTTGGGGAAATAAGTGAAAGGCATATAAGGATGAGAAGAGAAAGCGTTACCAGGTCAGAATTTCTTTACATTTCGCAAATAAGTTGCCAGTATGAACGAGAAGCGAAAATAGAAATCGCTACAGCTTGGTGACGACCCACCTGAGAAAGACTCTCAAGCCGGGCTTTGCTAGCACCAGAATGGGCCAGGGTTTAATGTCCTTAGCATGATATACACCAAGGGACAGGTTTTTAATTTGTACGACACAGAGCCAGTCAACTCAACAATGATAGCTTTAATAAATTTCGGTGTTAATTTAGATTCGAAGCGTTTTGCCGAGAACGAGAACGAGTACGCAAATTTTATTTTGTGGAATATTTACGGTAGGCTTCGGATGGGTGTCTTTTGACTTCCTCTCGAACCAACTGAAGCTTTTGATTTACTGGCACGTGCTCCACGCCTCCATCGAGGTCAGCCGTTATTTCGCGCAAAATGGAGTATGATCTCCCATCCATTACAGGATGCATGCCAAACATGAGGAAATGAGGTGAACACTTGGTCGATTCATGAACCACATTACGAATTGCAAACTTAATCTCGCTAAATGCTCATCCCAGTTCCCATGATCGCTGCCAACGTAAGCTCTAATCGCTGCCAAAATTGATTGGCTTACTCTTTCGGAAGAATTGGATTGAGGAGCATGTACGGGGGTGAACACATGGTTAACCCCATATTTTTCCAGCAACCGAAAGAACAAACGCGCTTCGGACTGGCTTCCATTGTCTGAGTGAACAAACTCCGGAACCCCAAACACATGGAAGACCTCACCCTCTAAATACTTAACAACTCCAGCAGCCGTAGCCTCCGGAAGTGCCTTATTCAGAGCAGATTTTGATAAGTGATCTATAACGAGGAAAATATATTTATTTCCGCTACGACTACGAGGGTATGGTCCGAGAAAATCGATAAATATCCGTTGCCATGGTAGATTTGTTAGACGTCTTTCTCCCAAAGGAGGCCTGGGAGAATAATTGAAGGGTTTGACCTGCTTGCATGTATCACATGCAGCGACAAACTTGCGAACATCCGAAGCCATGTTAGGCCAATAATACAGACGTCGTAATTTTTCTAACGTCTGAAGGAATTCAAATTCACAATTTCCACTCGACTGGACTATGAGACAATGAAACTGCGTTAGCTGTAAATGATATGTAAATACGCTCATTCACTACTAGCAAGTTCGGAAACGAATCCAGATTTGAAATAATCCTTTCGTTTCTTGCCAGATATGCCGCCTACTGAAATGTAGAGGACTCTAAGTTTATAGCTTCCAGAGCGTGAACGCTTTTACCCTGCTCGAAAAATTCCACAATATCACTGACCTCTTTATCAACTGGAGCATCAACAAAAACGCGTGACAAGGCATCAGCAACCACACTATCATTGGCCTTTCGGTATTCAATTCCAAATTTGAAGGCCTGTAGCTTAAGACTCCACCGCACGAGTCTGCCACATAAATCACGTTGATCCATGAACCATTTTTGACTTGCGTGATCAGTGATTATCGTAAACTGCAGTCCTTCGACATACGGTCGGAAACATTTATCACTCAAAACTGCTGCCAGGCACTCCAACTCAGTAATGCTGTAATTTCGTTGGGCGGAATTCAGCTTTTGAGACATAAAAGCGATGCGATGTCCATCACCATCTTAAGAAAGTTGACACAGGACACTACCTACACCGGTAGCACTAGCATCGCACTGAATATAGAAAGGACTTGAAAAATCCGGGTTCTCAAGAACCGGAGCTATTGTGAGACATTCTTCAAGTGAAATGAAAGCATCTTCTACCCGCTCGTTACATTTGAACTTGCCATTCTTCTGTAGAACATCCGTAAGGGGACTTGCAATAGTTGCGAAGTGAGGGTTAAACCGTCTATACCATCCACACACCCGCAAAAAACTACGCACCTTATTCACTGTTGAAGGTCTGGGAAAATTCGAGATTGCTGCTACCTTTTCGGGGTCCGCCCTTAAACATTAATTATCCACCACAAAACCGAGGTACCTAACTTCCCGCATTCAGAATTTACTTTTCTCCACATTGATAGTAAGTCCTGCATTGCGTAGCAGAGCAGCAATCGTTGCTAAAAGCTTTACATGCTCATCAAACGTGGAAGAAGTAATCAACAGATCGTCCAGATAAACCGATACTCTGTCATGCAATTGGTGTGGAATTACTTTACACATGAGCTTGCACATTGTCTGTGGAGCATTACACAGACCGAAAGGTAATGCAGTGAATTGGTATAGAGGTCTGCCTGGAACAGCAAACGCGGTTTTGTCTCGTGATTCAAGAGCAAGAGGAACTTGCCAAAAGGCGTCCTTTAAATCAATTGCTGTAATGAAATGTGTCTCCTGCTAATGGCTTAGAAGACCATCAATAAGTGGTAACGGAAATGCATCAGTCACCGTAACCGAATTTAATTTGCGAGCATCCAAAAAAAGCCGAACCTTCCCGTTGGCTTTTTTTTCTAGGGTTACAGGAGAAAACCAAGAACTCTGGCTCCTTTCGATAACTCCCAATGCCAATATACGGGCCAGCTCAGCATACATAGATTTCTGCACTGCCGGAGAAACTGGGTAATGTCTCTGTTTGATGGGCCTAGCAGATCCGACCTCTATCTCTTGCTCTACTAATCGAGTTCGACCAAGGCCCTGATTGCTAAAAGATGAAAATGTCTCTATTACCTTATTTAATCTTTCCTGATCAAATTCCGAAAAACAGTGCTGCTGAGAACATACTGGAGGTGAATTCGGCAGTAAATGTAAATCGCTTATCATAACTGGCGCTAAGCCAAACAAATTCCAAAAGTCAGTCTCCAGATATAAGGGTTGTTGGAAAGAAGGGACGATGTGCAAACGCATCATCCGAGTCTTTTCCCCATACTTGACAAGGACACGTATGTGGCCCAACACTTTCAGTTTCTGCCCATCAGCTGTAGAAATGGAAGTAGGCAGTGAATGGAATGAAATTCCCAACCTTCCTCAAAAGTTCTCCGCCCCAGAACCTAGCACACTTACACTGACACCGCTGTCCAATAGACCTTGAATCTTTTCACCTTTGATGAAAGCATCAGCGTAGGGACGATGGTCCATACCAGTGCGAATTATCGTTTCTGCCACGGCAGTTTTTATTTTGGTTCGCAGCCGATGGTACCATTTTTTCTATCGCTAGACTCTGAGAGGAAAGAATGTGAGTCAGTGCAAACATGCTGGTCGGGAATAGTCTCGGAATCGAACTCATAAAAATCGGGATGTAAGCTCTAAGCTCGCATCATCCGAAGAACTACAGCTACAATAGTCAGGGACTTCTGCCTCAGTATTTGTTGAAGCGTCTTGTGTAGACTGAAAATTGTTGGTACCTGCAGGTTGTACAAATTTTGTTTCCTCTTCAACCTGTGAACAGTTGGCAACACACACAGAATCATTTACAGAATTATTTATAAAAGCAGAGTGTGATGCAACAGTGTGTTTTTGTCACCCGTTTCTCTCCAGAAACGTTGTGCGTGGACATACTGAAGTATTTGAAGTCCAAGAATATTGCCACAGATTGTATTTCTTGTCGAAAAATTAGTAAATCCTCTAAACCTGTTGCATCTTTTGTTCTAACTGTGTCCACGGATGAGCAGGATAAGTTATTGGATCCGACATTTTGGCCCTCTGGCGCTTTTACTAAATTGTTCGTACCTTCTGGACACCAAAATAGAAGTGCAGCTAAAATAAGCAGCGATATCTCAAAAAACTCAAGTCGCTCTCCCTTTATTATCAAAACGTAAGGGGGATTCGGACAAAAACTGCAGAAATCTTTAAACCTTCTGTTGCAAATTGTTTTGATATAGTTGCTTTCACTGAAACTTGGCTGCATCATGGTTTTCGCGATGCTGAAATCTTTGACAATTCTTATCAAATTTTTAGAAGAGATCTGTAAACTGATTCTGAAGCTCGTGGCGGTGGCGTACTCCTCGGGTGTAAAAACCACTTAAATTGCAGCCTAGTTGAGCTCCCCAGTTTCTCCAACACTCTCGACATTGAACTTATAGTTCTTAAGGTGTCTCTCTTAAAATATGACTTATACATACTTTATGGCTATATTCCACCAGACTCCATAAATATCGTCGACGACAAAGGTCAGAATATTTATGACCTACTCATTTTAACATCTAATTTTATCGATGGTAATATGGAACCTCTTGACGAATTACTACTTATTGGTGATTTTAACCTACCCAATATACAATGGGTACTTAATGATGATGACGATGACTATCTTTCACTTAATAACTTGACAACAAGGGAATCACTTTTCCTTGACACTATTTCATCTCTTGGTCTCAGCCAAATCAGTAATGTTAAGAATGACATGGGTAGGCAGTTAGACCTGGTATTTTCTACTGACGCGGGTAACTTATTAGTTGAACCTAGCCCTGTTATAATGTCTACTCTTGACAAATACCACCCCCCTCTTCTAATTACACATTGCTATGTAACCGAAAACCTCACATATTGTGACGAAGCGGAATACCTTTTCAATTTTAGAAAGGCTGACTTTTCTGAACTTTCCAGTAGACTTGCCTCTATTGATTTCAGCACATTGCTGTCTTGCAATAGTGTTGATGAAGATGTTTCTAAGTTTTACGCAATTCTTTTCGATTTATTTTCTTCTTGTATTCCCCGCGAGCGTCAGCGGTTGAATAAAACATCACCGCCATGGTTCAATAAAGAACTGAAACGTCTTAAAAATAAGAAGAATAAACTGTGGAAAAGTTATATGAGGGACAAGGACACTATAACTCACAACAATTTCCTCACATCATATAATGAGTTCAGAGAACTTTCTTCTACACTTTATGATGAGTATGTTCAAATGATGCGTACGAAATTATTTAGTGACCCACGCATCTTTTTTAAATTTATTAATATGAAGAAAAAAACTGACAACTACCCCAATACCATGAGGTACAAGGATTCTGCTAGTGATGATTCGTCTTTAATTTGCGATATGTTTGCTTTATTTTTTGACAATGCCTTTGCCTCGTCAAATTTTCATCCTCAAAATAGCGACTTCAGTCATATGAACGATTCCCATAACGTTTCATTCACTATCCCTTCACTTTCAGAAGAGGATATATTCATTCATATTAATGGGCTTCCAAATGACTTCACAACTGGTCCTGATGGGATCCCTCCAGCCTTTTTTAAGTCATGCTGCCTCGCCCTGGTAGCTCCGCTGAGAATTACCTTCCAAAAATCGCTCTATAGTTGTTGCTTCCCGCAGCTATGGAAAAACTCCTTTATCATACCTATCCACAAAAAAGGAAAGGTAGTAAAAATGAGATTTCTAACTATAGACCTATTGCAAAATTATCTTGCATGCCCAAATTATTCGAATCTATCATTTACTGTCAACTATCATCTTCCTGTAAGAATTTGCTATCTTCAAACCAACATGGGCTGACCTTTACAAATTTTACGACTGGTGCAAAAGTAATAATTTGGTACTAAATATAGACAAATGTGAAGTTATGACTTTCCACAGAAATCAGAAACCAATCAGTTATGATTACGAGTTCTCGCATTCCTCGATTCGCCGTGTTAGCTCTGTCTGTGACTTGGGTGTCAAATGTGACCACAGATTGAATTTTATCTCCCATATAAACTACACAGTATCAAAGAGTAGTTCTGTGCTGAGTTTTATAAAACGTTGGTCCCGAGAGTTTTCAAATCCTACCATAACATTGCGTTTGTACACTTGCTTTGTAAGACCACTTCTTGAATAAGCTAGCCAGGTCTGGTCTCCATTTTACGGTACACACATCGACCGTATCGAGTCTGTTCAGCGGAACTTCTTACGATTTGCTCTCAGGCACCTACCCTGGAATAATTCATTAATTCTCCCACCCTATGAGGATCGCTTGAAGCTTTTAAATATGCGCTCGCTTGAGAAACGTCGTATGGTTGCCGATATAACGTTTGTACATCAACTCTTAAACGAGAATATTGCATCTCCATTTTTACTTAACAAAATCTCTTTCCGTGATAGTAGGCACAATTTAAGAAGGCTACCTTTGTTGCATGTTAACTCCTCAAGGTCTAACTTTAGCATGTATGAACCCGTTAATCGCATGTGTATTACTGTTAGTAATATGGCTGAGCATTTTGTTCTCGACGTTTCTAAGCATGTTTTAAAAAAACGTCTATATAATATTTAATCTATTTTGTTTAATCTTTTCTGCATGTAATTTCATCTGGTGTTTGGTTTATGTTTAGTGTAACATACTAGTACTAACACCGACTAAGTGATGAAACGCATGTATTGTTGACCGTTTATTTATTAAACGTGTCCATGAAGCGAGCTTGTGTTAAGCTGGTTCTGATAGTCATTATCTGTTTTTTTTTTTTTTTAATATTTTTGACCCGATGTACCAATCGATGCAAGATTGACGTTACTATAGTTTAATGTTGAAAGACATGGATCTATTTTAATTTCAAGGTTATGCCTTGATGTCTGTGACAATGGATTTAAATTATATGAAGAAGACAAACAAAAATTATTAGACGCAGAATTTATATTATAACACTTACTCGTATCACCATGGACTGCGATGTTCATCGGTGACGCTCAGGTTCGGAATTCGATGCGGCTTCCTCGGTCGGACCCCTGGTAACCAGCCTTGGAGTCAAAATTCGTGGAGTACTCGACAAATTTTGACTCCGCCGCTGGTTTTCCGCAGAGCAATTACTGCAACGTGGTTTAATGATACCATGAGTACCGCAACCATAACAGAAAATATGCCTAGGACCCATTGGATAAGTGTGACCTTCCTTTTCACAGTTCCAAGAGAACAACCTTCTTGAATGTTGTACAATAGGTTGATTTTTAGCGCTGGAAGCAGGTCATTGCCTTGATTGGAAAGTTGCTTAGGACTCGGAATTATATGAGCTGAAGTCCGTTACATGGTAAGGATTATCGGAATAGATTTCGTGAACAGATCGTCGTACCACTGATTCACGTGGTTCCCCAATTTGTGTCCGTAGTTTTTCAAACTTACGACACAAATCTCGTAGGTTTAAAATGTTAGTAACTGGGTGTAATATAAGAGCTTCCTGAAGTGCAGGTTTCATATTGCCGCGTAGAATCCCTAACAAAACAGGCTCTGGAATAGGATCGTTCATCTTTGATACCAGAGCATGAACAGCCAGACGGTATTCACCAAACGATTCCCGGCTACCTTGTTTACGTTGTTCTACCAAATTACGAATTTCGTAATCTGTTTCCTGTTTACGAAATTCTTCTAGTAGTGCAGCTTTAAAATCTGGCCATCTGGGTTCCGGAATTTTACGGAAATAAAGCCAGAACCACTTAGCTGCTCGAGTAGGTCTGCTATCAGACCATCAGGCACCCACAATTTCCACTCGACTGGACTATGAGACAATGAAACTGCGCTAGCTGTAAATGATATGTAGATACGCTCATTCACCATTCGCAAGTTCGGAAACGTATCCGGATTTGAAATAATCCTTTATCAACTGGAGCATCAACAAAAACGCGTGACAAGGTATCAGCAACCACACTATCCTTTGCCTTTCGGTATTCAATTCCAAATTTGAAGGCCTGTAGCTTAAGACTCCACCGCGCGAGTCTGCCACATAAATCACGTTGATCCATGATCCATTTACAACTTGCGTGATCAGTGATTATCGTAAACTACAGTCCTTCGACATACGGTCGGAAGCATTTATCACTCAAAACTGCTGCCAGGCACTCCAACTCAGTAATGCTGTAATTTCGTTGGGCTGAATTTAGCTTTTGAGACATAAAAGCGATGCGATGTCCATCACCATCTTAAGAAAGTTGACACAGGACACTACCTACACCGGTAGCACTAGCATCGCACTGAATATAGAAAGGACTTGAAAAATCCGGGTTCTCAAGAACCGGAGCTATTGTGAGACATTCTTCAAGTGAAATGAAAGCATCTTCTACCCGCTCGTTACATTTGAACTTGCCATTCTTCTGTAGAACATCCGTAAGGGGACTTGCAATAGTTGCGAAGTGAGGGTTAAACCGTCTATACCATCCACACACCCGCAAAAAACTACGCACCTTATTCACTGTTGAAGGTCTGGGAAAATTCGAGATTGCTGCTACCTTTTCGGGGTCCGCCCTTAAACATTAATTATCCACCACAAAACCGAGGTACCTAACTTCCCGCATTCAGAATTTACTTTTCTCCACATTGATAGTAAGTCCTGCATTGCGTAGCAGAGCAGCAATCGTTGCTAAAAGCTTTACATGCTCATCAAACGTAGAAGAAGTAATCAACAGATCGTCCAGATAAACCGATACTCTGTCATGCAATTGGTGTGGAATTACTTTACACATGAGCTTGCACATTGTCTGTGGAGCATTACACAGACCGAAAGGTAATGCAGTGAATTGGTATAGAGGTCTGCCTGGAACAGCAAACGCGGTTTTGTCTCGTGATTCAAGAGCAAGAGGAACTTGCCAAAAGGCGTCCTTTAAATCAGTTGCTGTAATGAAATGTGTCTCCTGCAAACGGCTTAGAAGACCATCAATAAGTGGTAACGGAAATGCATCAGTCACCGTGACCGAATTTAATTTGCGAGCATCCAAACAAAGCCGAACCTTCCCGTTGGCTTTCGTTACTAGGGTTACATGAGAAAACCAAGAACTCTGGCTGTAGAAATGAAAGTAGGTAGTGAATGGAATGAAATTCCCAACATTCCTTAAAAGTTCTCCGCCCCAGAACCTAGCACACTTACACTGACACCGCTGCCCAATAGACCTTGAATCTTTTCAGCTTTGATGAAAACATCAGCGTAGGGACGATGGTCCATACAAGTGCGAATCATCGTTTCTGCCACGTCAGATTGTATTTTGGTTCGCAGCCGATGGTACATTTTTGTTCTATCGCTAGACTCTGAGAGGAGAGAATGTGAGTCAGTACAAACATGCTGGTCGGGAATACTCTCGGAATCGGACTCATAAAACTCGGGATGTAAGCTCTAAGCTCGCATCATCCGAAGAACTACAGCTACAATAGTCAGGGACTTCTGCCTCAGTATTTGTTGAAGCATCTCGTATAGACTGAAAACTGTTGGTACCTGCAGGTTGTACAAATTTTGTTTCCTCTTCGACCTGTGAACAGTTGGCAACACACACACAATTATTTATAAATCAGAGTGTGATGCAACACAATATTTTTGACCCGATGTACCATTCGATGCAAGATTGACGTTACTAGAGTTTAATGTTGAAAGACATGGATCTATTTTAATTTCAAGGTTATGCCTTGATGTCTGTGACAATGGATTTAAATTATATGAAGAAGACAAACAAAAATTATTAGACGCAGAATTTGTATTATAACACTTACTCGTATCACCATGGACTGCGATGTTCATCGGTGAGGCTCAGGTTCGGTATTCGATACGGCTTCCTCGGTCGGACCCCTGGTAACCTGCCTTGGAGTCAAAATTCGTGGAGTACTCGACAAATTTTGACTCCGCCGCTGGTTTTCCGCAGAGCAATTACTGCGACGTGTTTTAGTGATACCATGAGTCTTGCAACCATAACCGAAAATATGCCTAGGACCCATTGGACAACCGTGATAAGTGTGACCTTCCTTTTCACAGTTCCAACAGAACAACCTTCTTGAATGTTGTACAATAGGTTGATTTTTAGCGCTGGAATCAGGTTATTGCCTTCATTGGAAAATTTCTAAGGACTCGGAATTATATTAGCTGAAGTCCGTTACATGGTAAGGATTATCGGAATAGATTTCGTGAACAGATCGTCGTACGACTGATTCACGTGGTTCCCCAATTTGTGTCCGTACGTTTTCGAACTTACAACACAAATGTCGTAGGTTTAAAATGTTAGTAACTGGGTGTAATATAAGAGCTTCCTGAAGTGCAGGTTTCATATTGCGGCGTAGAATCCCTAACAAAGCAGGCTCTGAAATAGGATCGTTCATCTTTGATACCAGAGCATTAACAGCCAGACGGAATTCACCAAACGATTCCCGGCTACCTTGTTTACGTTGTTCTACCAAATTACGAATTTCGTAATCTGCTTCCTGTTTACGAAATTCTTGTAGTAGTGTAGCTTTCAAATCGGGCCATCTGGGTTCCGGAATTTCAAGGAAATAAAGCCAGAACCACTTTGCTGCCCTGCCCGTGATCAAAGAGTAAAAGCCCCACAGATGTCGTCATCGTACACTTGCTATAAACGTGCCAACGTTTCAATTCTTGAAACAAATTCGGCAACATCTGGACCCCTTTCTCCATCAAACCCCAGTCCCCACTTGAAAACAGGGTTCCTTGAAAGACTTGTGCGTTTAGAATTCTGAAATCTCTGTTGAACAAGAGGGACTTCGTGTGTAAGTGAAAGAGGAATGTCTACTCCGGTAGAGTACGCTGGATTTGGCTGTGAATAATCTGGACCTTGATATACGGTGGAAGAATTTGACCAAGCGGGAGTTGTCACTGGCAAAAACGATTTATCATTCCGCGGGGCTTGCTTAAAAATGTTTGTGTATGACATAGAAGTGAGATTACTTTTCCTAGTGGTTTCCTGGAAGTATGATTCACTGAAAGTGGAAACTGAATATCCTCGTTACGTAATTCAACCAAAGAGTCATCCAACTTTACTTATCTCTTAGGCTTTGTTCCGGTTGGCGGAGCTAATTCTATCCCGGATGCTAAATTAAATGAATTTGAGAAGTTAAACAATTTTTTTCTGCCATCAATACTTGTCTCCTCATTGGTAACTACATATTGAACATTTTGGGATGCAATTTTAGACAAGATTTCCTCCAACCGAGCAACTAAGATCTTTGGCTGATCTTGAGCAGTTGGAGAAGTCAAAAAGAGTCGGCGGGCCCTACCCAAAACATGCAGGGTTTCAGTTTTAAGGTGTGTATAACCAAGAGGGTTTTACTTTTGGGATACCTTAACTTCTGTAAGATAACTTCTGTGCGGCTTCTAATAACGCTAACCTCCGACTTTGGATCCTTAGATGCGTGGGTTTCTGTGGCACCAAAGTATCATCTACACATTTCGCGTTATATGCCTACTTTAACTTTTCCAAGGCATCAGGTTCAGTATGAAATATTCCTCTTACATTACATTCCACCACCTGATCCGCCTCGGATAGTAGATAAAAATTCATCCTGATCGGACAACGAAGATAATGGTAAAAAAAAATGTTTAAAAGGTGACAAACACTGAGTCTTCTTAATGAAATTCGGACAAACAACGGTCTCAAGAAAAGTGCACCAAAAAAAACCTTTCTAACCTTTGACTTGTCGTAAATCGAAAGTCCAAATGACATCCGATGATGATATCGAAATTAAATTTTATGTCTAGCAATATAGTCCAAGAGCAACAAAACTAATATAATAATGATAATAGTAATATAATAGTAAAAATTCTATAGTAGTAGTTATAATAATAAAACAAATATAATAGCAATATAATAGAAAAATGGCAATAATATTAATATGTGCGAAAACTCTGAAGATTGCAAAAAAACTAAGCAAATGATTAAGGGGGGGAGGCAGAATGATTCGGCACTGCACCCCGCACACACACACGAACAAACAAGACAGCAAACAACAACAACAAAAATAAATAAATCTATCCTCCTCTGCAAGAGAATGTCTTAGCCACCTCAGCAGGGCTTTAGCCTTCAGTAACGAATCCTCGTTCAACCGCCGAAGTCACTAAAATATTCCCTTAAAACAAACCGATAAAACAATTAGCGGTTAAATATTCGGTGCATATCTGCACTCTGGAATGAGTCGGTAGCGAGATTAGTTTTACACTAATATCGAGGAAAATGAGGAAGCCCTCAAGTGATACCGTACTCATTCGTAGACCTATTGGTACAAATGATTTGAGCAAATGCTTCAAAGTAGTGTGCTTCGCACACAAAGATCATCATCAACCACCGAACTCTTCAGCACTTATATAAAATAAAAGTGCTGAAGAGTTCGGAAAATAAATGACACAACTAATATTATAAATTCCGTGCAGGAACCGAAACAAGAAAATTTGAAAATTTTACAATTAAATCCGTACAGGAAAATATTATGACTGAACGCAACAGACAACAGTTGGCAAAAACTATAGAGTACCTAAAAACCAAACTTGGACGCCATTTGTAGCGGTCAGGAGTTCCTCGTTCGCCAACCCATGAGCCCAGGCGTCCACCTACGAATACACATTTAACTACATATCTGCACATGAGCTCCCAAACCCATAAACCGGCCGCGAAGCACAACTTTCGCCACAAAAATTCATCCTCAAGGCCAAGGTAGAGAGCGCACAGCATTTGCCCGCCAGCGATCAGCCAGGAAGGAGGGTTCTTGCTCTCTAAGCCCTGAGGATGCTCAAGATAGCTGTGAAAAAAAACACACCTAACAACAGACGGACGGACGGACAATAACACTTAATTAAATTAACTGACACCAACTCGCAGAATAGGAGAAAGAAAAAACAAGTAGTAGGCTACAGATGTTGTGAGCCCCACAGGGTCTCAGTCGCTGAAGGCCCTTACGACCCCAACCATCCAAACGATCAAACCTTCTGAGCCCTTATGTCCGGTCTGATCCCCTAACAAACACAGTGCGCGAGCGAGTGAGGATACCGTACCTCATCACTCCACCATTCACTCCTGAAAAGTCACTTTAACACATTTTAGTAAATAAAAGAAAAATATATTGAATTATAATGTTTATTAAGGCACTTGGTTTATTCATTATCACCACTCTCTGTATGGCGGGCAATCACCAGGAAAGGAAATGAAAACATATTGACACTGTATTACAGATTAATTACGATTGAAAACAGATGAGGCCTGAAAAGTCACTTTAACACATTTTAGTAAATAAAAGAAAAATATATTGAATTATAATGTTTATTAAGGCACTTGGTTTATTCATTATCACCACTCTCTGTATGGCGGGCAATCACCAGGAAAGGAAATGAAAACATATTGACACTGTATTACAGATTAATTACGATTGAAAACAGATGAGTTATTCCCTTATTTATTTGACAAAAAAAACTTTCTCTTTTCCAGAGCTTTTTGGTTATGTATTATTATCTATTTTAATCAATGATAACTACTTGCACGTAATGAAGAACACTGTGCAACAAACTAGTTATGATTAATAAAAAAAATTGTTCCTTATTTATTTGATACAAAAAAAAAGAATTTTTCTCTTTTCCAGAGCTTTTGGTTATAAATTATTATCTATTTTAATCACGGAGAACGATTTGCACGTAATGAAGAACACTGTGCAACAAACTAATTATGATTAATAAAAACAAATTGTTCCTTATTTATTTGATATAAAAAAAAAATTCTCTTTTCCAGAGCCTTTGGGTTATAAATTATTATCTGTTTTAATTACTGAGAACAACTTGCATGTGATGTAGAACACTGTGCAACAAACTAATTATAATTAATAAAAACGAATTGTTCCTTATTTATTTGTTCTCTTTTCCAGAGCTTTTTGGTTATAAATTATTATCTACTTTAATCACTGAGTACAACTTGCACGTAATTAAGAGCACTGTGCAACAAACTAATTTTGATTAATAAAAACAAATTGTTCCTTATTTATTTAATACAAAAAACAATTTTTCTCTTTTCCAGAGGTTTTTGGTTATAAATTATTATCTATTTTAGTAAAATATATATATATGAGAACACAAAAGAAAAAAATATATGTATATATAAATTGTTTAAAAAATTGAAGTTATAGTGCAAAACCTTCTTGAACTTTGGCCGATTGCTGACGTTGAATCTGGCTTGAAAATTGCCCAAATTTCATTAACTCCTCACCAAAAGAAAATTTTTCTCCTGAGAAACTCCTTGTAATATCCAGGACTCCAAATGGCTTTGGAAACCTTTCCTAGATCCTTCAGGAAACTCTGGGAACCAAATACGCTCCAAAGCTTTTCACCACAGCAACTTCCTCTTGCGGAAATTATCTCGACAAAGATTTTCCAGCCAATAAAACCCTTTTCGCAAAAGCACCTTCCTTCTTGTTAACGTATATTACGCCTTTTCACAAAAGCACCTTCCTTCTTGTTAACGTTTATTACGCCTATTCACAAAAGCAAAAATTGTTGCGCTAAAAAAACTTTTTTTTTCTCACTTTTTTTCTTCCACAGCTTAAACCAACCATCCGCCATGAGTTGCAAAGTTCAAGTCCCGAGCCACCAACATAAAAAACATACCGTCGTTCGCGATGCGTTCTCCTTCCTCCTCTGCAAATTGCGCTGTCAGATGGAGGGATGGTGCGCAAAATGCTGGCACATATGCATGCATCAGGCCCAAAGATGTTATTTCCTGGAAAAATTTCTTAAATGTCTCCTCGCCAGGCATGCCTAAATGAGGGACTTAGCGTCACGGAAATGCACATAAAGATTTCGGTTGAAAATTTGGCCGAAGATTGCCATTTAAGCTATTGAAGCATAGATCTTTTATGTGTCTATGCCTGCTCTTGGGGAAATAAGTGAAAGGCATATAATGATGAGAAGAGAAAGCGTTACCAGGTCAAAATTTCTTTACATTTCGCAAATAAGTTGGCAATATGAACGAGAAGCGAAAAAAGAAATCGCTACAGCGTGGTGACGACCCACCTGAGAAACAATCTCAAGCCGGACCTTGCTAGTACCAGACTGGGCTAGGGTTTAATATTCTTAGCATGATAAACACCAAGGGACAGGCCTTCAGGTGCTTTTACTTTGTACGACACGGACCCAATCAACTCAACAATGATAGCTTTAATAAATTTCGGTGCTAATTTAGATTCGAAGCGTTTTGCCGCGCTACTTTGTACATAATTGCGGACGAAAACAGTTTGACCAATTTTAAAAAAACGAGAACGAGTACGCAAATTATATTTTGTGGAATATTTACGGTAGGCCTCGGATGGGTGTGTTTTGACTTCCTCTCGAACCAACTGAAGCTTTTGATTTACTGGCACGTGCTCCACGCCTCCATCGAGGTCAGCCGTTATTTCGCGCAAAATGGAGTATGGACTACCATCCATTACAGGATGCATGCCAAACATGAAGAAATGAGGTGAACACTTGGTCGATTCATGAACCACATTACGTATTGCAAAGTTAATCTCACTCAAATGCTCATCCCAGTTCCCATGATCGCTCCCAACGTAAGCTCTAATCGCTGCCAAAATTGGTTGGTTTACTCTCTCGGAAGCTTTGGATTGAGGAGCATGTACGGGAGTGAACACATGGTTAACCCCATATTTCTCCAGCAACCGAGAGAACAAACGCGCTTCGAACTGGCTTCCATTGTCTGAGTGAACAAACCCCGGAACCCCAGACACATGGAAGACCTCACCCTCTAAATACCTAACAACTCTAGCAGCCGTAGCTTGCGGAGGTGCCTTAATCAGAGCAGATTTTGGTAAGTGATCTAAAACGAGGAAAATATATTTATTTCCTCTACGACTACGAGGGTATGGTCCAAGAAAATCGATAAATATCCGTTGCCATTGTAATATAGTAGAATGCTACGCCTGCAAAATTATATGCAACGACTCAAATTTTTATTAAATATCAAATATCAAATTCATAACTCGATAAAAGACGCAAAGCCTCGATAAAAGACGCAAAGCTTGCATATTTTGCACAAGAACATCCGCCCACGGGTTTTTGTCACGTTGCTACACGGTTTCTTCAGCTTGACTTTGATCCCCTGCAGTCACGTTAACCGCGACCGCAGTAAATTGTAAGTAAGTCAGTCTAGTTCCATCGGTCTCGCGCTTGTAATCTTTCTCGCCACTTTTATTCAGAGTAATAAAGAAACTATAATTTAAAATTTGTTTTTTAATACAACAAAAGTGGTGTCAAGTGTGGGGTGATCCAAATAAAGTTTTTTTTATATATATCGCCAATTAATTCCAATTTTGAGAAAATTGCGGTGATTGGATCATCCACTTTATAGATTCGAAGAATATCTCTGATCGCGGAGAGAAATCACAAAAAGTGCTAGGCAGTTTGAGCGATTCCATTTGGTCATTGCCAGTGTTCTGGTTATTCCCGAAGTTATTCTGGTCGATCATCATAGAGGATCAAATTCAAACCCTGATTACCAAGGAACTGGAACTCATCTTTAACTGTGTATCGTGGACTCTAATAACAATTAAAATTCGTCTCATATACTGATGACCTATCTGTCTCGCTGCTGAATCGGGTAAGTGAGCCAATTCCACTACCATTTATGTGTAAATAAGGAAAACACTCGCCATCATCGTGGATGAACAAACTGATCGATCTAATTTGATTGTTTTAAAATACTCGCCGTCACCATGGATAAACAGAACTGATCGATCTAATTTGATTGTTTTTTAGAAATTAAATTGTGAGATGCTATTTGATTAAGGATTATCTTGAAATTAAATCGATCTAATTTGATTGCTTTTTAGAAATTGTGAGATGCTATTTAATTAAAAATTATCTTGATATTAAATCAAAATTTTTAATTTTTTTTTATTGTGGTTGAATTAGGACATAATCGTGTAATATGTATAATTGTAGGTAAATGTAACTAAAACGTGTGTATCCATACCTACCTATCTTTGCTAGCTCGTTCAGAAAATTCGTGTTTATACCTATAAATAATCACAATTGATTAAAGTTGAATTATATATTTTTTTTTCCTCTCTGATTCATAACAATTCTATTGATAACCCGCGGACTTGTGTTGTTGAGGAAAATCGTGAAGAGTTCGGTGTAAAAGTGAGTCTTTTTCCATTAACAAGTGAATGTCGAATAAAGAGCATATAAACGAAGCTCACTCTCTAGTAAATAGTACTAGCGAAGAATTTCTAGACGATTCTACTACTCAAGAAGATTTCCTTGGCTTCTCGGACGACAATATACAATTAAATACAGAATCTCCTAACAAAAGTGTGAATCCTTCTATATCAAAAAACTCTAAAAACGTGAACATGCCAACCGAACTTGATAAAAATTTTGCTCTAAAGTATATACCTGATTTCAACGGCAATCGAGCCGATCTTCATAAATTTATTAGTTGTTGTGACGTAATTTCAGCTGATTTAGATCCTAGTCATGTTCCGATGCTTATGAACATAATTAAAGGAAAACTTTCAGGTCCCGCCTATAACATTATTAAATACAAAACAATTGCTTCCTGGAGTGATTTGAAGAAAATTCTTCAGGAGCAATTTCTTGAAAAACGAACCCTTCCTCAGCTGCAAACCGAGTTAATACGAGTTAGACAAAACGTAAGAGATAATGAAGATGTTCGAACGTATGCTAATCGGGTGGAAAAACTGTTATCTGACTTAAATGACGCGTGTATTGCTAGCGAAGGTGCGGCAGCAGCCGATACAATTGAACGATTAAATTCCAAAACTGCACTTAGAGCCTTCGTGGAAGGATTAAACCCTTCTATCAGACTCATCATCAAGGCTAGTCGTTTTACAGCATTAAGCGAGGCAGTCGAATCTGCCGTCGAAGAAGAGATGGCAGATACTAGCAATCGAAACGTTATCAAATTCTCCCACTCTAATTCAAAATGTTCATATTGTCACAAACGTGGCCATAATTCCCATAATTGTTACCTAAAATCGAATGTTTCGGGATCAAGATTACCTGTTATTCCGGCTAAATCTGAAATTAAGAGAGAGCCGCAATCACCATCGTACAGAATGACTGTAATAGTTTGCAGCTACTGCAAGAACAGAGGACATCATATAAAGGACTGCAGAAAACGTCAATATAACAATGAACATAACCAAAATCGCGTTCGGGCTAATAGTCGACCTACTAATAGGAATGAATCGTCAAATCGTATTAACACTGAAAACGAGACCATGACCACACAGAACTTGAGAACAAATTTTAACGTGCGAACTATAACATCAGAAGTTACTAAATCATCTAAATCTTTCTCCTCGACATCGTTTGTCGCAAAAGTACCTCTTGCCAATCCTTCAAGAAAGCCGAATGCTTTTAAAACACATAAGCTCAAATATAGTAATCAAAATCTTAAATCCAATTCCAGTCAAGCTAAGACTACTGCTCCTAATCGAAATATATACAACGTATCCTTGAAAAACAACATCAAACGCGATTCGGTCGAGTTGAAAATCCAATCGGCCTCGGGTGATACTACCAACTTGCTGGTAGACAGTGGAAGCGACGTAACCATAATTAAAATTGGTAAAATTAAAGACGATGAGATTATCCATATCAATAATAGGGCAAGCCTTAAAGGGATAACGAAAGAAGAACAAAAAACCTATGGAGTTTGTTTTTGCAAAATAGAAATAGACGACGAAGTTATTTCACATCCCTTTCATATCGTAAGCTCCGATTTCCCCATCGCAAACGATGGCATTCTTGGAACGGATTTCTTGCAACAATTTAAGGCAAAAATCGATTATCACACGAAAACACTTAGCCTAAATAATAAGTCCAAAACTCTTGTCATAAATCTCGTCCCATCGTTTACGAAGCTCCTAATCCCCGGTCGATGTGAAATAATTCAAGAAATTGAAACTGATACTAATCAAGATTGTCTCTGCTTACCAAAACAATTAGAAAATGGAATTTTCGTAGCCAACTGTATTTCTCCTTGTAAAAACAATAAATGTCTCATCTCAATCGTAAATACTAACGAAAACAATACTTATTTAGATCTTGACGATTTAACTTTACACAGTCTCGATGACTTCCAAATCTATCGTATCTCCGAACTAGAAATCTCGCCTGAAGAAGAATATAACCGAATTCGAAAAGTTCAACAAGAAATAAGAACAAGCCATATGTCCGACCATCAGCAGGAACGTATTCTAGAAATATGCACCGACTTCTATGACCTATTCCACCTCGACGGTGATAAATTAACCTTTACCGAAACAACTTACCATTCCATTCCAACTCCTGATGCGCAGCCTATCCACGTCAAACCATATCGTTTGCCAGAACTACAAAAGACGGAAGTGAATAAGCAGATAGAGCAAATGTTAAAGGAAAATATCATCGTCGAATCTCGTAGTCCATGGAATTTTCCGCTTGTTGTAGTACCTAAAAAACCCGATATTGATGGGAAAAAACGATACAGGATCGTCGTCGATTTTAGAAGGCTCAATGAAAAGACTGTGGGTGACGCCTACCCCTTGCCAAATATCTCAGACATCCTCGATTCCCTGGGGAGCTCAAAATTCTTTTCAACCCTAGACTTGGCAAGCGGGTTCCATCAGATCAAGGTGAACCCCAGTGACCGCGAAAAAACAGCTTTTTCCACTCCATTCGGGCATTACGAGTATGTCCGAATGCCCTTTGGACTAAAAGGAGCACCCGCTAGTTTCCAGCGGCTAATGAATAATGTCTTAGCCGGCTTACAACCTTCCAAAATCCTAGTTTACATGGATGACATTGTCATCTATTCCCGAACATTCGACGAACATTTAACGAAATTAAGAGATGTTTTCAATCGTCTTCGAGAACACGGACTCAAGCTGCAACCGGGAAAATGCGAGTTCCTTAAACCGGAATTAAAATATCTCGGGCACGTCATTAATGATCAAGGCATCCTACCAGACCCCCAAAAAATAGAAGCAGTTAAAAATTTCGCGGTGCCCAGAAATCCTAAAGAAATAAAGATATTCCTGGGACTAGCCGGGTACTACAGGAAATTCATAAAAAATTTCGCCAAGGTATCGCAGCCACTTACAGACCTGCTAAAAAAGGATAAAGTGTTTATCTGGACTCCACTCTGCACAGAAGCTTTCAACGTATTGAAAGAAAAATTAATTAATCCTCCAATCCTTCAGTACCCCGACTTTACTAAAGAGTTCATCCTAACATGCGACGCAAGCAATTGTGCTATTGGATCCGTACTCTCACAAGGTATTCTCGGTAATGATATGCCCATCGCTTACGCGTCGCGTACTTTGTCAAAAGCCGAGAGGAACTACTCGACGACTGACAAGGAACTCCTAGCTGTCACCTGGTCTGTCCAACATTTCAGACCATATCTTTTCGGTAAACCCTTCAAGATCCTTACGGATCATAAGCCACTCATCTACTTACACAACTGCAAGGATCCTAGTTCCAGGCTCATGCGCTGGAAAATAAAATTAGAAGAATTCGACTTCGACATCTTGTATAAAAAAGGCGTCAGTAACACAAACGCGGATAGCCTAAGTCGCATTTACCAAGTTACGTTAAGATCCCATACAAATAATCTAATTAGTGTAAAATCGTCCAATACCAGAACCCATGGTGAAAGTTCTAACGCATACGACAACCTAATAGATGACCACACGGACGATAAAATTCTAGATCTTAATTACAAGTCATTCGTGGAGAAGTTAAATACAAGTCCCATAATAAATCATCTAATCGTGGATAACGATGACAAACTTACGAAGGAAATTGGTCGATCAAATATTTGCCTCTTTATAAATACAGAAGTCGTGCTTGAGAAGGGAAGTGCATTGAATAAAGCCCATCTCGACGAACTCAAATCAAAAATTCTTAAAAAGGGCGAAATTATTTCCTTTAACGAGGGTGATGTTAACACAATTTATCTAGTGACACATAACATTACTGAAAAACCTTCATATGTGGATATTTTCTCAGCGTTAGTAAACCTAAGGGAAAACCTATCAAAAAATAACATTAATAAATTCTGCATGTCAAACCCAGTTAGAGCATCGTGCTATAAGCACTTGGGATACGAACATATCAGGTCCATGCTGCGTTATGTTTTCAAAAATTCTAATATCACAGTAACGGTTTTCCACGACAACTTTGACACCCAAATAAAAGGAGAACAGATACCCAAATTAATTCACGAGTTTCACGTTATACCTACCGGTGGCCACAACGGAATAATCCGAACTTATAAAAAACTTAAATCATACTATAAATGGAAAAACATGTACAAGGACGTAAAGAAATTCATAAAAGCTTGTGATGTATGTCAAAAAAATAAAATTACCCGGTACACGCACGAAGAAATGGTCGTTACGTCTACTGCTAGACACCCATTCGAAAAAATATCGATAGATATTGTTGGGCCCCTTCCAATTACAGAAAATGGAAATAAATACCTCCTCACTTACATAGACGACCTTACAAAATTCTCGGGTGCAATCCCAATTCCCGATCAAGGAGCCGAAACAATTTCAGAAAAATTCGTAACCGAAATTATACTGCGATATAGCACCCCTAGAGTTGTTCTGAGTGACCAAGGACAAAATTTCGTCAGTCGACTTTTTAAACAAATCTGTAAGCTACTTAAAATAAAGAAAATTCAAACTACGGCATACAGGCCCCAGTCAAATGGCTCGTGCGAACGTTCACACAGAGGGTTCGTGGAATATCTCCGTTGCTTCATAAATCGGTCTCAAGATGACTGGGACAAATGGATAAAATACGCCGTATTTGTCCATAATACAACTCCCAGCACATCTACAGGGTATACCCCCTTCGAACTCGTGTATGGTCGAAAAGCAGAAATACCTTCTACCTTTTCTCGCTCACCAGAAATTATTTATAATTACGACATATACGTGAACGAACTTAAATCCCGACTTCAGCACGCAAACCAGATTGCCAGAGAAAACCTTATTAAAAATAAGGAATCTACAAAAAATCAATATGACAAAAATATTAATCCATCTTCCTTTAAAATAAACGACCTCGTTCTTTTGCGCGACGAACGTCCTTACAAGGGAAAATGTAAGAAACTCCTCCCCGTTTGGAAAGGCCCATATAAAATCATTTCCACTGAAGGCGTAAATTCAACAATCCTCGAAAAAAACAAGCCAAAAAAGGTCCATAACAATAGACTCTTGCGCTACACCTCTTATTAAGCATCGGCTTAAAAATATATAAAGTATAATTTTCTAATACGTATACCTAAAACTTATAAACTACTTTTCCCATAGGTACCTAACTATGTCGGCGGTCATACTATGTATAACTTACCTTATTGTATCAGCGACAGCAACAGAGGAATCTAAAAGCTACGAAATTATCGACCTGAAAAATAAATCTGGAATCCTTTTTGAACAAATAGGACAGATAAGCCTATTCAACGACAGATGGAAACTGCTAATCCATACAGACCTACAAGACTTCACGGACAACTTCCGTACGATTAACAAATACGCAGAGAAAATCAAAATACTTTGTGATGATTTGACTCGAAGAGACGTTCAGGCGAACGATTGCGAAAATTTATTACCTCACCTCGATAGAACAATAAAAAATCTACAGAAACAAAATAAATTAATTTGTAACATTCTAGGAGTAGATCACAATATTTTTACTAAAAGAGGACTAGTGGATGCGATAGGAAAAGCTTCAAAAATATTATTCGGTACTTTAGATCAATCAGATGCAGATTATTACAATGAACAGTTACGTTTGGTAGAAGAAAATGAAAACAAACTACACGACTTGATAAAAGGACAAACCTCAGTTCTAGAATCCACTGTAGAAGAATACAATCATACTTTAAATCATATTTCGCAACTCGAAACCAAGCTAGAAAAAGCCCTTGCCAGAGCGAGTTTTATGGAAAATGCTACCAATAAAGCCATACACATAAAAGACTCTCTTATACTGCTTAACGAGATTTTGACTATTTTCGTACTGATTACTGATCAGTACTCAATAACACAATCCCATGTCGTTGATATTTTATATACAGCTACCCAAGGTAAACTTCATCCTTACCTCGTGGATGATAATAAGGTACTTGAAGAATTGTTAAAAATACAGAGAAACCTACCAGACGGATTACATTTACCAATTAAATTGAGAAACCAAGATATTCATGAAATTTACAAGGTAATTGAAACACACGTATATTATAGCGAAGATAAATTAAAATTTATACTTGTAATTCCGTTAACTAGTGCAAATAGTTATTTTATTTATAAGATGACAGGTGTCCCCACTAGAAATAAAGAAAACTTATATAGTATCATTGTTCCACAAAAATCTCTAATTGTAGTCGATTCTGTAAAACAGCATTATTTCCTTTATGACAACCAAGACTTTACAAAGTGCACCTATTTTGGTAAAAACAAATATCTATGCGAACAATCAGTACCTATTTCAATAACGCATTTAAACGATATATGTGAAATGATCTTATTTTCCGGATCTGATTCTCTACCACAATCTTGTGCTCCTAAAATTATCAACTTATCGGTAACTATGTTTTTACAATTAGCGGAACTAAATTCATGGGTATTCATAGCACCTAAAGCAGAAAGTATGATTATCGAATGTAAAGGAAATATTGCTACAATAAAAATTAATAATACAGGAATATTGAAAATTAAGTCAGGTTGTAAGGTTAGAACAAATTCAGTTATATTAAACCCTAAATCAACGTACAAAAGTAACGTAACACTAAGCAACCTATCAGAAACAAAGTTCCCAGCATACAATGAAATAAAACACTTAAAAATGTACACACCTGCTACTCAGGACATAAAATCTGAATCCTTTTCAATTGATGACCAAATAAGAAATTTGAACAAAATAAGTCACGATATAGCTATAATAAAAGAAAAAAATGTAGTACTAAATAGGTTAAACAGACATAAATACCATTTTCTTGGTTTATATTCATTACTAGGAATAGGTATTTTTGTACCAGTTATATGTATTTTATATAAGAAATTCGTGAGACCGAAACTAAAAATAGAAAAACAACCTGTAATAGTTCTGAGTAAATATGATGACACAAAGCAAGCTGAAGAGAGCCCTAGCGAAATAGAGGCCGAACAATTGGGACCTCTGCCTAAACCTAGAGACGAAAATCGCACCAAGAATCCTAGGTACAATTTTCATCCTTAAGGGAGGGCATGTAATATAGTAGAATGCTACGCCTTTAAAATTATATGCAACGACTCAAATTTTTATTAAATATCAAATATCAAATTCATAACTCGATAAAAGACGCAAAGCCTCGATAAAAGACGCAAAGCTTGCATATTTTGCACAAGAACATCCGCCCACGGGTTTTTGTCACGTTGCTACACGGTTTCTTCAGCTTGACTTTGATCCCCTGCAGTCACGTTAACCGCGACCGCAGTAAATTGTAAGTAAGTCAGTCTAGTTCCATCGGTCTCGCGCTTGTAATCTTTCTCGCCACTTTTATTCAGAGTAATAAAGAAACTATAATTTAAAATTTGTTTTTTAATACAACACCATGGTAGATTTGTTAGACGTCTGTCTCCCAAAGGAGGCCTGGGAGAATAATTGAAGGGTTTGACCTGCTTGCATGTATCACATGCAGCGACAAACTTGCGAACATCCGAAGCCATGTTAGGCCAATAATACATACGTCGTAATTTATCTAACGTCTTAAGGAAACTAAAATGTGATGAGATAGGCGGATTATGTTCCTGCTCGAGTAAGTCTGATATCAGACCATCAGGCTCCCACAATTTCCACTCGACTGGACTATGAGACAATGAAACTGCGTCAGCTGTAAATGATATGTAGATACGATCATTCACCACTCGCAAGTTCGGAAACGAATCCGGATTTGAAATAATCCTTTCCTTTCTTGCCAGATATGCCGCCTCCTGAAATGTAGGGGACTCTAAGTTTATAGCTTCCAGACCGTGAACGCCTTTACCCTGCTCGAAAAATTCCACAACATCACCGACCTCTTTATCAACTGGAGCATCAACAAAAACGCGTGACAAGGCATCAGCAACCACACTATCCTTGGCCTTTCGGTATTCAATTCCAAATTTGAAGGCCTGTAGCTTAAGACTCCACCGCGCGAGTCTGCTACATAAATCACGTTGATCCATGATCCATTTATGACTTGCGTGATCAGTGATTATCGTAAACTGCAGTCCATCGACATACGGTCGGAAATATTTATCACTCAAAACTGCTGCCAGGCACTCCAACTCAGTAATGCTGTAATTTCGTTGGGCGTAATTCAGCTTTTGAGAAATAAAAGCGATGGGATGTCCATCAGCATCGGAAGAAAGTTAAAACAGGACACTACCTACACCAGTAGCACTAGCATCGCACTGAATATAGAAAGGACTTGAAAATCCGGGTTCTCAAGAAACGGGGCTATTGTGAGACATTCTTTAAGTGAAATGAAAGAATCTTCCACCTGCTCATTACATTTGAACTTGCCATTCTTCTGTAGAAGATCCGTAAGGGGACTTGCAATAGTTGCGAAGTGAGGGTTAAACCGTCTATACCATCCACACACCCCAAAAAACTACGCACCTTATTCACTGTTGAACATCTGGGAAAATTCGAGATTGCTGCTACCTTTTTGGGGTCGGCCCTTAAGCATCCATTATCCACCACAAAACCGAGGTACCTAACTTCCTGCATGCAGAATTTACTTTTCTCCACGTTGATAGTAAGTCCTGCATTTCGTAGCAGAGCAGCAAGCGTTGCTAAAAGATTTACATGCTCATCAAACGTGTAGGAAGTAATCAACAGATCGTCCAGATAAACCGATACTCTGTCATGCAATTGGTGTGGAATTACTTTACACATGAGCTTGCACTTTGTCTCTGGAGCATTACACAGACCGAAAGGTAATGCAGTGAATTGGTATAGAGGTCTGCCTGGAACAACAAACGCGGTTTTGTCTCGTGATTCAAGAGCAAGAGGAACTTGCAAAAAAGTGTCCTTTAAATCAATTGCTGTAATGAAATGTGTCTCCTGCAAACGGCTTAGAAGACCATCAATAAGTGGTAACGGAAATGTATCAGTAACCGTAACCGAATTTAATTTGCGAGCATCCAAACAAAGCCGAACCTTCCCATTGGCTTTCTTTACTAGGGTTACAGGAGAAAACCAAGAACTCTGCCTCCGTTCGAGAACTCCCAATGCCAGCATACGGTCCAGCTCAGCATACATAGATTTCTGCACTGCCGAAGAAACTGCGTAATGTCTCTATTTGATGGGCAGATCCGACCTCTATCTCATGCTCTACTAATCGAGTTCGACCAAGGCACTGATTGCTAAACGGTGAAAATGTCTCTATTATCTTGATGAAAACATCAGCGTAGGGACGATGGTCCATATCAGTGCGAATTATCGTTTCTGCCACGGCAGTTTTAATTTTGGTTCGCAGCCGACGGTACCTTTTTGTTCTATCGCTAGACTCTGAGAGGAGAGAATGTGAGTCAGTACAAACATGCTGGTCGGGAATACTGTCGGAATCGGACTCATAAAAATCGGGATGTAAGCTCTGAGCTCGCATCATCCGAAGAACTACAGCTACAATAGAGAGGGACTTCTGCCTCAGTATTTGTTGAAGCGTCTTGTACAGACTGAAAATTGTTGGTACCTGCAGGTTGTACAAATTTTGTTTCCCCTTCAACCTGTGAACTGTTGGCAACACACACAGAATCATTTACAGAATTATTTATATAAGCAGAGTGTGATGCAACACAATATTTTTGACCCGATGTACCATTCGATGTAAGATTGACGTTACTACAGTTTAATGTTGAAAGACTGTAGCCTACAAAGGTCAGCAGTCGGTCTACCGATGAGCAAAAGCCATCAGAAGACCGCCGGCTTACCGTTTCGGACTGCAAAATCATCGTCAGGCGAGAGTGGGAGGCAGCACAGCGTTTGCCGCTAGCAATCAGTCGGCTTGGGGAGGTTCTTGCCTCCCACACCCTTCGATGCTTGTAAGCTGTGCAACAAAATATTCGACCGTACAGACAGACCGACATGGAACTTGAGGACTGGAAGTGAAATCGAGCCTACGGACAGACAGACGGACAAAGCAAAACTGGTCGAAGGAAACTCCTTCCTTGGGAAACCTGAAAAGGCAAAAAAAATTTTATGCATATATCGTATGTCTAAATTCCGAACGCTAGGAAAAAAAATAAAGAGAAAGGAAATGCAAAACTGCTCAACTCCGATCTCCGCGCAATATATTCCCCCCCCCCCCCCCCCCAGAGAAGGAAGCGCCATTTACGAGAACGAGAGAGAGCAAAGAAAAATGGTGGGAACTCGTGGTCTTGGCGGAGTCCCAGCTTTGGAGATCGTCGAGCCCAATCGCTCCCATCCTCCCTGGCCAAGCTGCCGAAGCAATAGTGAAGAGCTGAGCATATGCTCAGCCCCATCTTATGGGAGAGGTGTGTGTGTGTGTTATATGGAGACTACATCGATGAGCCCGGCATCCATCCTCGGGCGTGCTAGCCGAACATGACGTGTTCCACTAGAGCTGCAAAAAAAAACACAAAAGAACTTCAAGAAAAAAAAAAGGTGCAGGATAATAGTTTAAAAGTTCCGGCTCTATAAATGAGCACTAGCTGAAAAGGAAATTTTTTCTGTATATATATATTTTTTTTGTTGGCAAGCAAGTTGAGGAAAAATCGAAAGGCCGGCGCTACCATACCAAATATAATCTCTATATTATATAAGAACTTCAATATATGTATACATAACCTGAGCACATACAATAATCTTTATATAAGAACTTCAATATATATATATATATAACTAGAGTACATACCATAATTTTTATATAAGGACTTCAATATATATATATATAACTAGAGTACATACGCAAAAAAAAATGAATCTTTCAAATTATAATTATCCTAAACAAAGTGACTCGAATTGTTTACTAAATGCTTAACTATTATTGCTTCTACACTATTTACTTGTCATAAAAAAAGAAAATATTCAACAAGAAAAAAAAAATAATTTTTTTTATACATATGTACATACTGATTTCTATTCGACTTACGTACTCCTATTGAAATTCCTCAGGGTACCCGTATACATATTTTTGATAAAAAACTAAATTAAAATAACCATGCGTTCTACTTACATTAATTACAACATCTGGCTCTGGAAATGATAAGCACCTACTTCTTTTCCTTTCCTTTTGCTTGATTATGCTGTTCGATACCAAATCCAAAATTGTTACAAGATTTTGTTGTTTATCAAAACTTTTTATTGCTTCACTTTTCATTTGGTTTAATTACTGCTCCCCTTTCTTTTGTGTTGTTCCCCCTCTTTTTTTTTTATTTATTCATTTATATATTTTTAGTCGTCTATCAGTATTTTTGTTTCGTTTATATGCATATGTATATATATATTCCTTTTTTTTTTGTGTTATAATTTTCTTTTATTTACTGTTAGATTTTGATTTTTCATGCAGGTTCAGATAAACTTGTGGCACAAAACTTGTTCATTATTCACAGCTCTCTCATTTCCAAATACAGAAGCACTTTTTCTCATGAGAACTCTGAGCTAATTATTAAGAAGCTGCCAAGCCTTATATTCCGACTTAGTGGCTATGTACATGTTCAGTGGTTTCTTGAGGAATTCTTGTAAACAATTACCCACATTCGCTACACTTTCTCGAAGTATGATATAAGAGCAAAGTTTCAACAATTAGAAAAAAAAACGAAGAATAAAAAAAAAATCAGATTCACTGAGGAAATTTTCAACTTTCTATCTCAGTTATTATGAAGGATTCATAAGACTTCAAATCAATTATACTCGGCGCACTAAATAAACCTTCTTAAATTACTTTCCAGGAAAACTGTTCACTACCTTGACAGGTACTACAATCATAAATTTTTTTTTCTTTATTTAGGGAAAATTCTTGCACATAACGCAAACAAAATGAGAATCACGTTCACTAATGAAGTTTTCCATTTTTTTTTTATTGCAGAAGTTATCCAATTGCATTCCGTAACAAAAATTCCTGGAAACGCAACGAACTGGTAACCGAACTTCCACTTATAAGAATAAAATCACTCATTAGTCGCGAAACTTGTCGGTCCCCGCGGTAACGCGTAAATTCGCGAAAAAATCCCTTCACAAAAAAGGTCTTGCGTCCAGCAGCAAGCCAGCATACGACCCAAAACCAAAAAAAAAGTACAAAAAACCCAATAAGTATTTTACACAAGCCGGTACTTGACACGTTCCTCACGATTCGTCGCTGTGCATCACTAAAACCAGCCTGTCTCGATTTCCAGCGGTCTTCATTCCTCGCAACCGTCCTAAATTTTTTTTCAGCCACCAGCAGGCGAGCATTCTTCTCCGTGTACGATTCCGCTCGAATCCCACTGCTTGCCGGTGACGGTAGTCTAGCTGGTGCCGACGCGGGTGTGTGTGTCAAGCATTTTAGTGATATTTCTTTCCACTCACTCCGCTGGCGACCGAAACAAAATTCTTCTTTTCTGTACGCTTATGCTATTTTTCTATTTTCTATTATTCTTATTGTACTACGCGGCAGGGAGCTATTGGCAGAAATCATCAGGCGATACTTTACAGCTGGGCGAGTTGCCGTTTGTTACTTGGAATTTTCAGTAACAAACGGTACATGGCTGGAATTTATTGCACCGAAGATGAGGCAACGATGCCAAATTTCGAAATTTCAACTTTCTGTGCAATTTTAGAATTTTGCTGCGGCGGCGAGTGTATGAAATAAATAATCTTTTATGCTTTACAGGTTTTCTGGACTTTAGTGTACGTTTAGAGGCATGGGAAAGTAGCATAGGGCCACTTTCCGAAGTTGTATAAGCTTCTGCCCCTTTTCAGATACCCGAGGAATCATGACAAGAGAAAATGAGTAATATTAATGGAAAGAAAAATGATAAAGAAAAATAAAAAAAAATAGAGACAGTAGCGTAAGGGCAGAACGCTACAGTGTGGGGACGACCCACCGTGAAGAGAGTCTCCAGACGGGCTTCGACACAAAAACAAAAAAAAAACTTGAAGGGAGTAGGGAGAGGAATGCTTGACATCCGCGCCCAACGTGGGGACGACCCACAATAGTCTCAAGCCGGGCTATGGGTTGCTAGACTGGGAACCAGTGAAGGGGCTTTAACCAAGCATTAACGGACGGACGGACGGATTATCTAGAGGGGTTAAGCGAAAGGCATCCAACGTATGGGGGGGGGGGGATACGAACTGCTAAAACGGGAGCGGAGACATAGCAGTGATATTATTCAACTACGCGACCACTCAACACGGCATCACATTGAGAGGAAAAATGAAGGAGGGACAGAAAAGTAAAATCCTCATATCGAGGCTAATCCAGAAGGAATTAGTGATGAAACATCTACTCATTAACGGTAGAGATGGGATAGACAGGAATGTTGTCCTTTATAAACTTACGCTCGACCACCGCAGACGAAGAAATAGTGAAGAAAAGACAGGAAAGAAAAATCCTCATATCGAGGCTAATCCAGAAGGGATTAGTGATTAAACATCTACTCAAACAAGGTAGAGGTGGGCTGTTTAAATTTTAGGAGTCGGTTTAACAATTGAAATTTCTACGGTAGCCCCGCTATCCGTAGAGCACCATGTGGGAGTGAGAAAACAAAGGAAAAAGGTGGGTCTACTAACAAGAGGTATACCGGCCGCTAGGTTGGGTGGGTCCTAAGCGGCACATTGGTACCCTGTAGTTACCAGTTAAGCTGGCCGGATGCCTTTTTAGGGCTACCGGGAAAGTAAGGTAATCTGACTCTGGTCAGGACTTTATATCTTGGGCATGGTAAACTCCTATAGGGAGGCCCCTTTCATTCTTTAGGCGATAGGTGACTCGGCTTATGCGTTCTACAACAGTCGCTTTGACGAACTTAGGTGCCAATTTAGTAGCGAAACGATTGACTGCACTACTCTGTACAAAGTTTCGGACATAAACTGCCTGACCAGGTACGAAGGTCCTTGCACGCGCTCGTAGGTTATAATTGGTGGAGTATCTCTTATATGCTTCGCCAAGGTGTTCTTTGACTTGCTCCCATAACAGGTGAAGTCTTTGGTTGATGGGCAAAACGTCAAGTGCGCCGTCGAGGTCTGTTGTCAACTCTCGCATGAGTTTATATGAGTTGCCATGCATTGCCGGGTGTCTTCCGAATAGTGAAAAGTGTGGTGAGCACTTCGTGGACTCATGGATGGCGTTTCGTATAGCGAAAGCAACTGGGCTCAGGTGCTCGTCCCAGTTACGGTGCTCTGTGCCGACATAGGCGCGTATCGCTGCCAGGATTGACTGGTTTACTCGCTCAGAAGCGTTGGATTGAGGAGAATAGGGTGGAGAGAAGGTGTGCGTGACTCCATATTTCTCCAGCAACTGAGCGAGCAACCGAGAGGCGAACTGGCTGCCATTATCGGAATGGAAGTGTTCAGGGACTCCGAAAACGTGAAAGACTTCTCGCTCCAGACATTGCACAACTCTCGAGGCAGTGGCTTCGGGCATTGCTTCCAACAGAACAAATTTAGTGAGGTGGTCGAGTACGATGAATATATACTTGTTTCCGTTACGGCTTCTGGGGTATGGACCCAAAAAGTCACAGAAGACTCGCTGGCACGGCAAATCGGTCTGTCGCTGTGCATCCAATGGTGGTCTGGGTGCGTAATTAACTGGCTTGACTGTCTTACAAATCTCGCAAGCATTTATAAACTTCTGCACGTCAGAAGCCATGCTCGGCCAGTAGTAAGAACGTCGCAGTTTTTCCAGTGTCTTAGCTACACCAAAGTGAGCGGAGGTTGGTGGACAGTGTTCTTGTTCGATTAGGCTGGTAGTTAATCCTTCTGGCACCCACAGCTTCCAGTGAGCTTCGCGTATGGTTGTACAGTTCTTAGGTGACGTGAAGCTAATGTAAACTCTACCATTACTAACCCGCAGGTTGGGAAAAGCGTTCGGATTAGCATTCACACGTTGGATTCTTTCCACATAGGTCTTTTCTTGATAAGCGAGCTCATCCATGGTTATGGATTCGATGGCGAGTGAGGTCGCGACGGCGTCCGGAGGGGAAATGATCAAGTCACTACCGAAAGCCCGTGAAAGGGCGTCTGCAACTACATTTTCACGTCCTTTTCGATATTCAATATTGAATTTGAAGGCTTGGAGTTTAAGACTCCACCGTGCTAACCTGCCACACAGATCCTTCTGGTCCATGAGCCATTTAAGGCTAGCATGATCGGTGATGACCGTAAACTCCAGGCCCTCAATATATGGCCGAAACCGCTTCACGCTCTGCACTGCTGCGAAGCATTCAAGTTCCGTGATGCTGTAGTTACGCTGAGCGCTATTGAGTTTCTGTGACATAAACGCAATCGGGTGTTCCCCCCCGTTAGCCGAACGCTGGAACAAAACGCTCCCGATTCCTGTTGCACTGGCGTCGCACTGAATGTAAAATGGGCGCCTGAAGTCCGGATTTGCAAGCACTGGGGCTGTAGGAAGAGACTCTTTAAGTTCATTGAAAGATCGTTCAGCATTTTCGTTCCAACCAAATTTCATATTCTTCTTTAGCAGATCTGTGAGGGGACCAGCAATGGTGGCAAAGTTGGGGATGAAGCGCCGGTACCATCCGCATACTCCAAGGAAACTTCGCACTTTCTGAGTGGTATTTGGTCTTGGAAAGTTAGAGATGGCGGTAACTTTCTCAGGATCTGTGCGCATACAACCATCACCTACCACAAAACCAAGGTATCTGACCTCCCTCATGCAGAACTTACTCTTCTCCACGTTGATCGTTAGGCCAGCATCGCGTAGTAAAAAGGCGACAGTGGTCAATAGCCTGAGATGTTCGTCAAATGTGGAGGAGGTAATAAGCAGGTCGTCGAGGTAGACAGACACTCGGTCATGCAGCTGATGAGATATGACCTTGCACATCAACCGACACATCGTCTGTGGAGCATTACAAAGTCCGAAATTGAGTACTGTGAAATGGTACAGGGGTCTACCTGGCACTGCAAAAGCTGTTTTATCTCTTGATGATTTGCTTAGGGGGATTTGCCAAAAGGCATCCTTTAGGTCGATAGCTGAGATGAAGCGCGTCTCTTGTAGTCTACTAAGGAGACCGTCGATAAGCGGCAGTGGAAATGCATCGGGGACTGTTACGGAATTTAGATTACGTGCATCAAGGCACAGTCTGACGTTGCCATTGGCTTTCTTTACTAATGTCACGGGAGATGACCAAGAGCTTTAGCTTTCTTCGATAACTCCTAGCTCCAGCATCCTATCGAGCTCACCATAGAGAGCTTGTTATACGACGGGCGATACGGCGTAATAACGCTGTTTAATGGGCTTGGCAGTCCCAACATCAATTTCGTGCTCTACGAGCTTAGTGCGCCCTAAACCGTGCTGGTTGAATGAAGGAAATGAATCTATCACGGATTGTAATTGTTGGTTATCGGATTCGGACAGCTCGTGGTGTTTAGTACAGACTGGGGCTGGACTTGGTATTGAATGTAACTCACTAATCATAACTGGAGCAAACCCAAAGGCTTTCCAGAAGTCCATACCCAAGTACAGCGGCTGCTGTAAAGATGGGACAATGTGCAGACGCATCATATGAGATTTCTCCCCAAACTTTACCAAAACTCGGATGTGACCTAGTACCTGCTGTTTTTGCCCATCGGCGGTTGAAATTTTGGATGGCATTGAGTGAAAAGTTATTCCTAGCTTCCCCAGAAAGTTTTCAGCTCCGAAGCCTAATACACTACTACTGGCTCCACTATCCAACAAACCTCGAATTCGCTGACCTTTAATAAAGATGTCGGCATATGGTCGAGGGTCTGCAGTGTTTATAATGACAGCTTCTGCTATGGAGGCCTTCAGGCTTCTACGCAACCGCAGGTATTTTCGGGTTCGCTGGGTCTTTCGAGAAGTGGGTTGTTTCAAGCGGGTCGGTGAAGCACTACAAGAAAAATCGCTCTCTGAGCCATGATTGACAGCTGATGGACAACTAACAGAAGAGGGACAAGTGAAGTTGTCAACGTTTTGCGGATCGGTGTTAGTGGAGGCTGCGGTACTTTGCACTCGCATGCTGACATATTGCTTTCCCACTCTGGGTAAGCCTTTATTCATAGCCTGTAGCGATGGCAAATAGTTGATGGAGACATTTTCTTCTTTGAGCGAGTCGACGGTGGTGATATACGGGTCGTCTATGAGAATGTGGTTGCTGATTACACTGGGCGGGGCTAGCGATGCCTCTCGGGCTCGGTGTTGGTTGCAGCTTCTGATTTGGGACGTGAATGAATTTGGGCTGGAGTCAGAACACATGGAGATCCTGCGGCGTTCTGACTCCGATAGTGGTTTAACGTCGTGCACTTTCGGCACTGCGGCTTGATGGGGTTCGCTGCGCCGCAGCCGTAACAGAAAATATGCTACGGGCCCAAAGGACAGTCATGGTATGTATGACCCTCCACTGCACAGTTACAACAAGTCAACCTCGGCGGTCTGCGGGTTAATTGATGATCTCTCCGCAGCAGTGTGGGCCGAGCGTCGCCTTGGAGGGCGTCTACTTCATGGAGAAATGGTGAATTGGGGTCCACGTTCAAGTATGGGCTGTCAGAATACAACTCATGGACTGTCCGACGAGTGACTACTTCACGCGGTGAACCTATTTCAGACCATAGCTTCTCAAACTTGGCACACCGATCTCTTAAATCGAGCACGTTGTCAGTGTAATACATTAATAGTGCCTCCTGCAGAGCTGGTTTCATGTTGCGTCGTAGAATTTCAACGAGTTCACTTTCGGGAATTGGGTTAGTCATCTTGCATACCAGTGCATGGACGGCTAATCTAAAGTCACTGAATGACTCATTTGGCTTTTGCTTTCTGCCCTCTACCAGTTTGCGTATTTCGTAATCTGTTTCTTGGCTGCGAAACTCACGCAGGAGTGCAGTGCGTAGATCTGACCATGATGCGATTCGCCCCTGAGTTTTTAAATATAGCCAGTACCAGTTGGCAGCCTTGCCCGTTACAAGCGAATGGAATCCCGCACATAGTTCGGCCCCAGAGACGCGCTCTAAACGAGATAGTGATTCTATTCGGAATATAAATTCGGTTACGTCCATTCCGGTGACTCCGTCAAAGGATAACTTCCATCGGAAGACAGGATTCGGAGGGTTACTACGTCGTTCATTCCCAGCAGGCGGCTGCGTGGTATCAAACGGTGACCAGCTGGCCGCGGTTGTAACATTGGGGTTTGGTTGTGAAAATGGCACACTAGAGGCATTTGGTCTTTGAGTAGTGCTAGATCCGAAGGCCAGGCCTGGGCTTAACCGGCCTGATGCTAAGGAAGTGGGGACACTTCTGGGCCATCCTTGAAGATGGGCTGTTAATGGCCTTGAACTGGAGTAGGTGTCTACTAGCAAAGTATGCTCCCTTGTTTTATACGACAGAGGAGGGTTCAAATGAGACATGTCTGGGTTCGGACTCGAGGGTCTAGAATGCATTCTTGAATGTGTAGATATACCTATTGAGTGACTTTCGGTGGCGTCTAACCTGGGGGCAACTCTTAGTGGTACCTGAGTAGCCGCATGGCCACCTGTTGAGAAGCCATGGTTCACTCCATAATCACGAGCTGGCTGCTCTATATATGACAGGTCCGGGTTGAAATTTTGGGTTTTCGTGAGAGCTTTAGGCGTACTCAAGTATTGCCTCCCTGGAGGAAGAATTTCGATAGAGGTCTTTGCGACGGCCCCTGTATTTGATGGCAAGCTGAGGCTCGCACAGGTAATAGAGGTAACAGGCAAGCTCAAGACAGAGTCCGTAGTCAGCCCTTCGAATGAGACTGGGGTGTTGCCAATTATAGCCGTCTCAACCAGTCCCAAGAGATCCTCTGAGGCCTGGGCATGCGTTTGTGCTGCACTTCGGTATGTTGGTGAAGAATATGCAAGTCGTCTGGCTCTATAGAGCACATGATACAGTTGAGTGCGGTACTTGACACGATCTTCGTTTGTTTCAATCGGATGGCGTATCAAATTTTGCCGCAATGACTCGATGCGCTGACCTAAGTAAGTGTCCTCACGTTTAGGATTTTTGTGGGCGTGAGACTCTTTGGGACCCTTTTCTGGATTATCAATCTCCGCAGCGTATGCCTGAGTAAGCTGACCACGGGCACCTTGTACACTTGCTTCTATAAATCGGACGGCATATTCCACAGCCAATTCTTCGGGAGTTAGATATGAAAAATCTATGTTTTCCATGACGAAAGTAGTGAAAGATAATTCGGGACGTGATCGTCACTGATTTTTTTATAATAAAATGCACTCGCAGGTCAAGCGCTGCAATGACTGCGTGACTTTGTTCACCCCGTCAGTAGCTGGGCCGTCCACGGGAGGACATCAATGGAACAATCTCCTAGAACGAATAAAGTTCGAACAACACTAATGCGATTCCAAGTACGACTTCCAGCCATCGCAAAGACGAGCATTTGCTGACAGGTAATAGATGAAAGAAAAACCAATCTTCAACATTAAGCCGGTATATATCCAATTGAATTAAAGGCGTGCAGTTACCCCAAAGAGGAACCATATCCTGACGGAGGAAAAGAAAACTTCACGACAGCAACGCGCTGTACGGAATCAAAAACAACTCACGAGAGTCCGCATTCACTCTCGGAGTAGACTTTACACCATTAGGTCAAAACTAAAGTTGCGGAAATCGTCTAAGGGGGAAAGATAAGACACATGTTGCGGTGAAATCCAATAGCGTTAGGTGTACTACGCACTAAAACGCACTTTACCTCATCGGCAGGGAAGAAAACAAAAAAAATCTATCGTAAGGCGAGCTGCCTCAGCCAACCTGCTAGTGTGGAAAAGTCAGATTCCGGAAAAGAGGAGAAGGAAAGAAAAGAAAAAATCGGCGTTTGGTTCACCATTCGATTGCGAATGATACCCCAAAACATAATAATTTTTTTAATAATTTGAACAAAATTTGAAACAAAGCCTTGAGAATTAAGCTACTGTACCGTGACTTTGGAAGTTTGGCGGACTTTATTTTGAGTTAGATAATGCGAAGAAGGAAGCAGAATAGTCATCAAAATATTATCTTCAATTCGGGTTTGAACGCCATTTGCAAAGCAAATGGTTAATCATTAATAATAAAAGAAAGGAGCTTCTAGAAAAAAAAACCAAAAGCACAGATGCTTGGGCGCCATTTGTAGCCTACAAAGGTCAGCAGTCGGTCTACCGAAGAGCAAAAGCCATCAAAAGACCGCCGGCTTACCGTTTCGGACTGCAAAATCATCGTCAGGCGAGAGTGGGAGGCAGCACAGCGTTTGCCGCTAGCAATCAGTCGGCTTGGGGAGGTTCTTGCCTCCCACACCCTTCGATGCTTGTAAGCTGTGCAACAAAATATTCGACCGGACAGACAGACGGACATGGAACTAGAGGACTGGAAGTGAAATCGAGCCTACGGACAGACAGACGGACAAAGCAAAACTGGTCGAAGGAAACTCCTTCCTTGGGAAACCTGAAAAGGCAAAAAAAAATTTTATGCATATATCGTATGTCTAAATTCCGAACGCTAGGAAAAAAAATAAAGAGAAAGGAAATGCAAAACTGCTCAACTCCGACCTCCGTGCAATATATTCCCCCCCCCCCCCCCAGAAAAGGAAGCACCATTTACGAGAACGAGAGAGAGAAAAGAAAAATGGAGGGAACTCGTGGTCTTGGTGGAGTCCCAGCTTTGGAGATCGTCGAGCCCAATCGCTCCCATCCTCCCTGGCCAAGCTGCCAAAGCAATAGTGAAGATATGCTCAGCCCCATCTTATGGGAGAGGTGTGTGTGTGTGTGTTATATGGAGACTACATCGATGAGCCCGGCATCCATCCTCGGGCGTGCTAGCCGAACATGACGTGTTCCACTAGAGCTGCAAAAAAAACACAAAAGAACTTCAAAAAAAAAAGGTGCAGGATAATAGTTTAAAAGTTCCGGCTATATAAATGAGCACTAGCTGAAAAGGAAATTTTATCTGTATATATATTTTTTTTGTTGTTGGCAAGCAAGTTGAGGAAAAATCAAAAGGCCCGGCCGCTATCATACCAAATAAAATCTCTATATTATATAAAGAGAGATTCAATATATGTATACATAACCTGAGTACATACAATAATCTTTATATAAGAACTTCAATATATATATATAACTAGAGTACATACCATAATTTTTATATAAGGACTTCAATATATATATATATAACTAGAGTACATACGCAAAAAAAAAAAAAATGAATCTCTCAAATTATAATTATCCTAAACAAAGTGACTCGAATTGTTTACTAAATGCTTAACTATTATTGCTTCTACACTATTTACTTGTCATAAAAAAAGAAAATATTCAACAAGAGAAAAAAGAAATAATTTTTCTTATGCATATGTACATACTGATTTCTATTCGACTTACGTACTCCTATTGAAATTCCTAAGGGTACCCGTATACATATTTTTGATAAAAAAACTAAATTAAAATAACCATGCGTTCTACTTACATTAATTACAACATCTGGCTCTGGAAATGATAAGCACCTACTTTTTTCCATTCCTTTTTGCTTGATCATGCTGTTCGATACCAAATCCAAAATTGTTACAAGATTTTGTTGTTTATCAAAATTTTTATTGCTTTCACTTTTCATTTGGTTTAATTACTGCTCCCCTTTCTTTTGTGTTGTTCCCCCTCTTTTTTTTTTATTTATTCATTTATATATTTTTAGTCGTCTATCAGTATTTTTGTTTCGTTTATATGCATATGTATATATATATATTCCTTTTTTTTTGTGTTATAATTTTCTTTTATTTACTGTTAGATTTTGATTTTTCATGCAGGTTCAGATAAACTTGTGACACAAAACTTGTTCATTATTCACAGCTCTCTCATTTCCAAATACAGAAGCACTTTTTCTCATGAGAACTCTGAGCTAATTATTAAGAAACTGCCAAGCCTTATATTCCGACTTAGTGGCTATGTACATGTTCAGTGGTTTCTTGAGGAATTCTTGTAAACAATTACCCACATTCGCTACAGTTTCTCGAAGTATGATATAAGAGCAAAGTTTCAACAAGTAGAAAAAAAACGAAGAATAAAAAAAAAATTCAGATTCACTGAGGAAATTTTCAACTTTCTATCTCAGTTATTATGAAGGATTCATGAGACTTCAAATCAATTATACTCGGCGCACTAAATAAACCTTCTTAAATTACTTTCCAGGAAAACTGTTCACTACCTTGACAGGTAATACAATTATAAATTTTTTTTTTCTTTATTTAGGGAAAATTCTTGCACATAACGCAAACAAAATGAGAATCACGTTCACTAATGAAGTTTTCCATTTTTTTTTTTTTTTTAATTCCAGAAGTTATCCAATTGCATTCCGTAACAAAAATTCCTGGAAACGCAACGAACTGGTAACCGAACTTCCACTTATAAGAATAAAATCACTCATTAGTCGCGAAACTTGTCGGTCCCCGCGGTAACGCGTAAAATCGCGAAAAAATCCCTTCACAAAAAAAGGTCTTGCGTCCAGCAGCAAGCCGGCATACGACCCAAAACCAAAAAAAAAGTACAAAAAACCCAATAAGTATTTTACACAAGCCGGTACTTGACACGTTCCTCACGATTCGTCGCTGTGCATCACTTAAACCAGCCTGTCTCGATTTCCAGCAGTCTTCATTCCTCGCAACCGTCCTAAATTTTTTTTCAGCCACCAGCAGGCGAGCATTCTTTTCCGTGTACGATTCCGCTCGAATCCCACTGCTTGCCGGTGACGGTACTCTAGCTGGTGTCGACGCGGGTGTGTGTGTGTCAAGCATTTTAGTGATATTTCTTTCCACTCACTCCACTGGCGACCGAAACAAAATTCATCTTTTCTGTACGCTTATACTATTTTTCTATTTTCTATTATTATTATTGTACTACGCGGCAGGGAGCTATTGGCAGAAATCATCAGGCGATACTTTACAGCTGGGCGAGTTGCCGTTTGTTACTTGGAATTTTCAGTAACAAACGGTACATGGCTGGAATTTATTGCACCGAAGATGAGGCAACGATGCCAAATTTCGAAATTTCAATTTTCTGTGCAATTTTAGAATTTTGCTGCGGCGGCGAGTGTATGAAATAAATAATCTTTTATGCTTTACAGGTTTTCTGGACTTTAGGGTACGTTTAGAGGCATGGGAAAGTAGCATAGCGCCACTTTCCGAAATTGTATAAGCTTCTGCCCCTTTTCAGATACCCGAGGAATCATGACAAGAGAAAATGAGTAATATTAATGGAAAGAAAAATGATAAAGAAAAATAAAAAAAAATAGAGACAGTAGCGTGAGGGCAGAACGCTACAAGACATGGATCTATTTTAATATCAAGGATATGCCTTGATGTCTGTGACAATGGATTTATATTATATGAAGAAGACAAACAAAAATTATTACACGCAGAATTAGTATTATAACACTTACTCGTATCACCATGGACTGCGATGTTCATCGGTGACGCTCGGGTTCGGTATTCGATGCGGCTTCCTCGGTCGGACCCCTGATAACCTGCCTTGGAGTCAGAATTCGTGGAGTACTCGACAAATTTTGACTCCGCCGCTGGTTTTCCGCAGAGCAATTACTGCAACGTGGTTTAATGATACCATGAGTCCTGCAACCATAACAGAAAATATGCCTAGGACCCATTGGATAATCGTGATAAGTGTGACCTTCCTTTTCACAGTTCCAACAGAACAATCTTCTTGAATGTTGTACAATAGGTTGATTTTTAGCGCTGGAATCTGGTTGTTGCCTTGATTGGAAAGTTTCTAAGGACTCGGAATTATATGAGCTGAAGTCCGTTACATGGTAAGGATTATCGGAATAGATTTCGTGAACAGATCGTCGTACGACTGATTCACGTGGTTCCCCAATTTGTGTCCGTAGTTTTTCAAACTTACGACACAAATCTCGTAGGTTTAAAATGTTAGTAACTGGGTGTAATATAAGAGCTTCCTGAAGTGCAGGTTTCATATTGCGGCGTAGAATCCCTAACAAAGCAGGCTCTGGAATAGGATCGTTCATCTTTGATACCAGAGCATGAACAGCCAGACGGAATTCACCAAACGATTCCCGGCTACCTTGTTTACGTTGTTCTACCAAATTACGAATTTCGTAATCTGTTTCCTGTTTACGAAATTCTTCTAGTAGTGTAGCTTTAAAATCGGGCCATCTGGGTTCCGGAATTTCACGTAAATAAAGCCAGAACCACTTAGCTGCCCTGCCCGTGATCAAAGAGTAAAAGCCCCACAGATTTCGTCATCGCACACTTGCTCTAAACGTGCCAACGTTTCAATTCTTGAAACAAATTCGCAAAAACATCTAGACCCCTTTCTCCATCAAACATTAGTCAGCACTTGAAAACAGGGTTCCTTGAAGGACTTCTTCGTTTAGAATTATGAAATCTCTGTTGAACAAGAGGGACTTCGTGTGTAAGTGAAAGAGGAATGTCTACTCCGGTAGAGTACGCTGGATTTGGCGGTGAATAATCTGGACCTTGATATACGGTGGAAGAATTTGACCAAGCGGGAGTTGTCACTGGCAAAAACGATTTATCATTCCGCGGGGCTTGCTTAAAAATGTTTGTATATGACATAGAAGTGAGATTACCTTTTCCTAGTGGTGTCCTGGAAGTATGATTCACTGAAAGTGGAAACTGAATATCCTCGTTACGTAATTCAACCAAAGAGTCATCCAACTTTACTTATCTCTTAGGTTTTGTTCCGGTTGGCGGAACTAATTCTATCCCGGATGCTAAATTAAATGAATTTGAGGAGTTAAATTTTTTTTTCCGCCATCAATACTTGTCTCCTCATTGGTAACTACATATTGAACATTTTGGGATGCAATTTTAGACAAGATTTCCTCCAACCGAGCAACTAAGATCTTTGCCTGATCTTGAGCAGTTGGAGAAGTCAAAAAGAGTCGGCGTGCCCTACCCAAAACATGTAGGGTTTCAGCTTTAAGGTGTGTATAACCAAGAAGGTTTTGCTTTTGGGATACCTTAACTTCTGTGCGGCTTGTAATAACGCTAACCTCCGACTTTGGATCCTTAGATGTGTGAGTTTCTGTGGCACCAAAGTATCATCTACACATTTCGCGTTATATGCCTGCTTTAACTTTTCCAAGGCATCAGGTTCAGTATGCAATATTCCTCTTACATTACATTCCACCACCTGATCCGCCTCGGATAGTAGATAAAAATTCATCCTGATCGGACAACGAAGATAGTGGTAAAAAAAAAATTTTTAAAAGGTGACAAACACTGAGTCTTCTTAATGAAATTTGGACAAACAACGGTCTCAAGAAAAGTGCACCAAAAAAAACCCTTTCTAACCTTTGACTTGTCGTAAATCGAAAGTCCAAATGACATCCGATGATGATATCGAAATTAAATTTTATGTCTAGCAATATAAACCAAGAGCAACAAAACTAATATAATAATGATAATAGCAATATAATAGTAAAAATTCTATAGTAGTAGTTATAATAATAAAACAAATATAATAGCAATATAATAGAAAAATGGCAATAATATTAATATGTGCGAAAACTCTGAAGATTGCAAAAAAAATAAGCAAATGATTACGGAGGGAGGCAGAATGATTCGGCAATTCGACTCCCGCACACACGCACGAACAAGCAAGACAGCAAACAACAACAACAAAAATAAATAAATCTATCCTCCTCTGCAAGAGAATGTCTTAGCCACCTCAGCAGGGCTTTAGCCTTCAGTAACGAATCCTCGTTCAACCGCCAAAGTCACTAAAAGATTCCCATAAAACAAACCGATAAAACAATAAGTGGTTAAATATTCGGTGCATATCTGCACTCTGGAATGAGTCGGTAGCGGGTTTGGTTTTACACAAATATCGAAGAAAATGAGGAAGCCCTCAAGTGATACCGTACTCATCCGTAGACCTAATGGTACAAATGATTTGAGCAAATGCTTCAAAGTAGTGTGCATCACACACAAAGATCATCCTCAACCACCGAACTCTTCAGCACTTATATAAAATAAAAGTGCTGAAGAGTTCGGAAAATAAATGACACAACTAATATTATAAATTCCGTGCAGGAACCGAAACAAGAAAACTTGAAAATTTTACAATTAAATCCGTACAGGAAAATAGTATGACTGAACGCAACAGACAACACTTGGCAAAAACTAGAGAGTACCGAAAAACCAAACTTGGACGCCATTTGTAGCGGTCAGGAGTTCCTCGTCCGCTAACCCATGAGCCCAGGCGTCCACCTACCAATACGCATTTAACTACATATCTGCACATGAACTCCCAAACCCACAAACCGGCCGCGAAGCACAACTTTAGCCACAAAAATTCATCCTCAAGGCCAAGGTAGAGAGCGCACAGCATTTGCCCGCCAGCGATCAGCCAGGAAGGAGGGTTCTTGCTCTCTAAGCCCTGACGATGCTCAAGATAGCTGTGAAAAAAAACGCACCACACAACAGACGGACGGACGGACAATAACACTTATTTAAATTAACTGACACCAACTCGCAGAATAGGAGAAAGAAAAAACAAGTAGTAGGCTAAAGATGTTGTGAGCCCCACAGGGTCTCAGTCGCTGCAGGCCCTTACGACCCCAACCATCCAAACGATCAAACCTTCTGAGCCCTTATGTCCGGTCTCATCCCCTAACAAACACAGTGCGCGAGCGAGTGAGGATACTCACTTCTGAAAAGTCACTTTAACACATTTTAGTAAATAAAAGAAAAATATAGTGAATTATAATGTTTATTAAGGCACTTGGTTTATTCATTATCACCACTCTCTGTATGGCGGGCAATCACCAGGAAAGGAAATGAAAACATATTGACACTGTATTACAGATTAATTACGATTGAAAACAGAAGAGTTATTCCCTTATTTATGTGACAAAAAAAACTTTCTCTTTTCCAGAGCTTTTTGGTTATGTATTATTATCTATTTTAATCAATGATAACTACTTGCACGTAATGAAGAACACTGTGCAACAAACTAATTATGATTAATAAAAACAAATTGTTCCTTATTTATTTGATACAAAAAAAAAATTCTCTTTTCCAGAGCCTTTTGGTTATAAATTATTATCTGTTTTAATCACTGAGAACAACTTGCATGTGATGAAGAACACTGTGCAACAAACTAATTATGATTAATAAAAACGAATTGTTCCTTATTTATTTGTTCTCTTTTCCAGAGCTTTTTGGTTATAAATTATTATCTACTTTAATCACTGAGTACAACTTGCACGTAATTAAGAGCACTGTGCAACAAACTAATTTTAAATAATAAAAACAAATTGTTCCTAATTTATTTGATACAAAAAACAATTTTTCTCTTTTCCAGAGGTTTTTGGTTATAAATTATTATCTATTTTAGTAAAATATATGTATGTAGGCATCTGCAATTGTTCTGCAATTGCAATCTGTAAACAAAGATCGACACGTTATCAGAGACCGACCAGGCAACAAGCGATCAATTAATCAAGCGTAAAGTAGTACAGTTGTGCGGTAGTCAGGCAGTAGGCAAGCAGTCGTTAATTTGAGAAGTAAATCAGTCAGTTGTAAAGTAAAGTAGAGAGTTGTTGCTTATCACATTAGTTTTTGTAACACAGTAGTTTTGCATTTCAGTAGTGTGTATTACAGTAGTTAAGTCTAAATCATTTCTTATCATAATTAGTTTTAATCATATTGTGAACTCTTGAATTAATTATTCTTCATTAAAGTGTATTTATAATAACACCGCAGTGTTCTAATTCCTACATATGGGGGCTCAACCCAAAAGCTGAATATAATTAAAATAAAATTAAAACGTTTGTCACTACAAAAGAAAATATATATCTGGATAACACTTAAATTATTAAGTTAAGCAATTATCATTGCTTCAGTGATGCTGAGTGATTTAACTGTTGAACAGCTGAAAGCTGAGCTGAGCAAATTAAATTTAGACACCAGGGGAGTTAAAGCAGACTTAGTGGCTAGATTAGAGGCGGCTATAAAGGAATCCGAGGTGGATAACAATACAAATCAAAGCCAGGATGACAGTCTTAATCAGACAGAAAATGAAAGCAGTAGGGAAAGTAAAAGCGGTATTTCACGCTCATTAGATTTCAAGGTAAGAGACATTGAAAATTTAATACAGCCATTTAGCGGTGATAAAAATATTACGGTAATGAATTGGTTAAATGAATTTGAAGAAGTGGCGCTGATGTTAAAATGGAATGAAGTAGAAAAATTTATTTATGCTAAAAGACAACTCATAGGTAGTGCGAAAATTTTCTCACGGACAATCAGTTGCAAATCTTACAAGGACTTAAAGTTAAAATTAATAAGTGAATTTGACAAAAAAGTTTGTAAAGCGGACATTTACTTAAATTTGCAAAAACGTACAAAAAAGAGAACTGAAAGCTTTAGGGAATACGTTTATAAGATGCAGAAAATTACATCTTTGGCTGACGTCGATGAAATTTCTTTGATTCATTTTGTAATCAACGGCATAGTCGATCGTGACGAGAACAAAATGATTTTATATAGTGCTAAAAATATTAACGAATTAAAAGAGAAATTAGACATTTATGAGCGAATAAAAAACAGAATACACAAACCGAATTACGAACATTTTTACTCAAAATCAAAAGTTAAGGAATCAGCTAAGCCTCATTGTTTTAATTGTGGGTCGACAGACCATAAACGAAAAGACTGTAAAATGGACACGAAATGTTTTAAATGTAACGGTAGTGGTCATTTGTCGACTAACTGTCCCCAAAAGCCCAATACAAAACAAACTAATTTTATATTAACGCAAAATGTAAAACTGATTAAAATTAACGGTCATCAGTTTAATGCGCTAATCGATACCGGCAGCGATTTAAGTTTGATTCGACAAGATGATTTTCGAAAATTAAATAACATTCTTCTAATCAAACGCACTGTAAATTTACTCGGGTTAGGTTCGGGAAAATCACAGTCAATTGGATATTTTAAAGCAACACTTTCAGCTGACAGCGTAGAAGTCGAAGCAGAATTGAATGTGGTTCCTAATTCTGCTATAAGGTTCCCATGTATTATAGGGAACGATATAAATTCACAAGTTAAATTAGTCATAGATAAAAATGTAACAACATTTTATCTAGCAGATGTACAAGAAAACGAAGCATCGATCATGAACATTTGTACAGATGATAAAGATGAAGTAGATGTACCAGAAAGCTTTAAAGATGTAATAAACAATTTAATGACAAATTATAACCCACAACAGACAGTAGATTATCCCATAAAGATGTCAATAGTATTAAACAACGAAACTCCAATTTATTCAAGTCCACGGAGGTTGCCAATTTTAGAACAAGAAGTTGTCAAGCAGTAAATCGAGGAATGGATTAAATATAGCATAGTACGACCATCAAAGTCTCCGTTTGCTAGTAACGTTGTGGTGGTTAAGAAAAAAGACGGATCTCATCGTGTATGCATTGACTATCGGAAGTTGAATAAGCATACCGTCAAAGAGCAATTTCCGATGTCTGTCATAGAAGATGTTTTAGATAAGCTAGCGGATGCAACAATTTTCACCACTTTAGACTTAAAAAATGGATACTTTCATGTACCAATAGAAGAAAGTAGCATTAAATACACTGCATTTATTACAACAGAGGGCCACTTTGAATTCACAAGGATTCCATTTGGTCTAATGAATGCACCAGCGGTGTTCTGCCGATTTATACACCTAATTTTTCGGGAGCTTATAGCTCAAAATATAGTTGAAACATACATGGACGATTTAATAATCTATTCGAAAGATGAAAATGAAAACTTAAGTAAGCTAAAAACTGTCTTGAAGAAAGCTGAAGAGTACGGTTTACAAATTAATTGGACGAAATGTATTTTTTTAAAACGTAGAATAAATTTCTTAGGCCATATTGTCCAACATGGTACAATTAGTCCATCAGAAGAGAAAACCAAAGCAGTGAAACATTTTCCAGAACCTAAAAGGATAAAGGATCTTCAAGCTTTTCTAGGAATCACAGGGTTTTTCAGAAAATTTATCGCTAACTACTCAATTATTGCCAGACCTCTAACAAGGGGAGCAATAGATGAACTCAAATCAGCTCTAACGAATACACCAGTATTACATATATTCAAACAGGGATTCAGAACGGAGCTTCATACGGATGCAAGCAAGCATGGATATGCGGCAATCCTTTTACAATCGGATGATAATAATCAGCTACACCCAGTTTATTATTACAGCAGAAAAAATTTACCAGCAGAGGAGAAATATCACAGTTATATTCTTGAAGTTATGGCCATTTACTTAGCTTTTAGAAAGTTTCGAATTTGTCTGTTGGGAATCCGCTATAAAGTCATAACAGACTGCATAGCGTTTCGCCAAACAAAGAAAAAGAAAGACCTACCTACAGCTGTATCCAGATGGATTCTATATATGCAGGAGTTCGAGTTTGATGTTGAGCATAGGGCAGGTAAGAAAATGATACATGTTGACTCCTTAAGCCGGCATCCTGTCATGTACGCAGTTCAAGAAGAATTATTGGTTAGGATACATAAAGCACAAGAAAAAGACGATTATATTGGCGCCATCACAAAAATTCTAAAACAAAAAGACTATGAGGATTTTTTCATTGAGAGAAATTTATTGTTAAAATATGTGGAAGGGAAAAAACTATTGGTAATACCGCAAAGTATGGAAGCTGAAATTATTAAAATGAAACATGAAGAAGGGCATTTTGCGTCTCCCAAGACCATCTATTTAATTAACCAAGAATTCTACATACCCAAAATTCAAAACAAAGTGAAATTTTATATAGACAATTGTGTTAAATGCTTATTAGGCAGTCGAAAAGCTGGCAAGCAAGAGGGACTCTTGCATCCTATACACAAAGGGGAACAACCATTAGAAACGATGCATCTACATCACGATGGTCCTATGGATCAAACAGCGAAACAATATACTTACATGTTAACCATAATAGATAGTTTCTCCAAGTATGTCTGGATCTATCCAACAAAAACTTTGACGAGCGAAGAAGTAATTCGGAAATTAAGAGATCAACAACAATACTTTGGTAATCCTCAGAAATTGATATCAGATATGGGTACAGCTTTCACGTCGAACGTTTTTAGTGCTTTCTGCGAAGAAGAGGGAATTGAACATATACTAACAACAACCGGCGTACCTCGCGGCAATGGACAAGTTGAGAGAATGAATAGAATAATTATTGAAACACTTAAAAAGCTGTCCGTCGATTCACCAGAAAAATGGTACAAATTTGTGCCTAAGATTCAAGTAGCAATAAATAGTTCTTTTCAACGGTCAATACAAAGAACTCCTTTTGAAGTCTTATTTGGGGTCACAATCAACAAAAAAGATGACCTAAATGTGGTAGAAGCAATAAAACTAGCTTCGTTGAATTGCTATGATGAAGAAAGAGACGAAATCAGATTAGATGTTCGGCATCAAATTAAGAAAATACAACAGGAAAACCGCAAAGCCTTTAACAAGTCGAGGAAAGAGGAAAGAGAGTATGAAGTTAGAGATCTTGTTGCCATTAAAAAGACCCAATTTAATGTTGGAAAAAAAATTTGTTCTAATTTTTTAGGTCCCTATGAAGTCGTACGTAAAGGTCGTTTTGGACGCTACACTGTAAAAAAAAATGACAAGTGCAGAAGGACCAAAACTAACTACTACAAGCTGCTCTAGATGTCGTCAGGATGGCCGGATGTAGGCATCTGCAATTGTTCTGCAATTGCAATCTCTAAACAAAGATCGACACGTTATCAGAGACCGACCAGGCAACAAGCGATCAATTAATCAAGCGTAAAGTAGTACAGTTGTGCGGTAGTCAGGCAGTAGACAAGCAGTCGTTAATTTGAGAAGTAAATCAGTCAGTTGTAAAGTAAAGTAGAGAGTTGTTGCTTATCACAGTAGTTTTTGTAACACAGTAGTTTTGCATTTCAGTAGTGTGTATTACAGTAGTTAATCACAGCAGTCGATATCACAGTTTATTATCGCATCTAAATCATTTCTTATCATAATTAGTTTTAATCATATTGTGAACTCTTGAATTAATTATTCTTCATTAAAGTGTATTTATAATAACACCGCAGTGTTCTAATTCCTACATATATATGAGAAATATATATATATTGTTTCAAAAAAAGAAAAAATTGAAGTTATAGTGCAAAACCTTATTGAACTTTGGCCGATTGCTGACGTTGAATCTGGCTTGAAAATTGCTCAAATTTCATTAACTCCTCACCAAAAGAAAATTTTTCTCCCGAGAAACTCCTTGTAATATCCAGGACTCCCAATGACTTTGGAAACCTTTCCTAGATCCTTCATGAAACTCTGGGAACCAAATACGCTCCAAAGCTTTTCACCACAGGAACTTCCTCTTGCGGAAATTATCTCGACAAAAATTTTCCAGCCAATAAAACCCTTTTCGCAAAAGCACTTTCCTTCTTGTTAACGTTTATTACGCCTTTTCACAAAAGCACCTTCCTTCTTGTTAACGTTTATTACGCCTTTTCACAAAATCACCTTCTTGTGAAAATTGTTTCAAGAAGGATTTTCCAGAAAAAAAAACACTTTTTCACAACAGCACCTTCTTGTGAAAATTGTTTCAACAGGGATTTTCCAGAAACAAAAAAACTTTTTCACAACAGCACCTTCTTGTGAAAATTGTTGCGCTAAAAAAACTTTTTTTTTCTCACTTTTTTCTTCCACAGCTTAAACCAACCATCCGCTATGAGTTGCAAAGTTCAAGTCCCGAGCCATCAACATACCGTCGTTCGCGATGCGTTCTCCTTCCTCCTCTCCAAATTGCGCTGTCAGATGGAGGGATGGTGCGCAAAATGCTGGCACATATGCATGCATCAGGCTCAAAGATGTTATTTCCCGGAAAAATTTCTTAAATGTCTCCTCGCCAGGCATGCCTAAATGAGGGACTTAGCGTCACGGAAATGCACATAAAGATTTCGGTTGAAAATTTGGCCGAAGATTGCCATTTAAGGTATTGAAAAATAGATCTGTTATGTGTCTATGCCTGCTCTTGGGGAAATAAGTGAAAGGCATATAATGATGAGAAGATAAAGCGTTACCAGGTCAAAATTTCTTTACATTTCGCAAATAAGTTGCCAATATGAACGAGAAGTGAAAAAAGAAATCGCTACAGCGTGGTGGTGACCCACTTGAGAAAGAACCTCAAGCCGGGCTTTGCTAGCACCAGACTGGGCTAGGGTTTAATGTCCTTAGCATGATAAACACCAAGGGACAGGCCTTCAGGGGTTTTTAGTTTGTACGACACGGACCCAATCAACTCAACAATGATAGCTTTAATAAATTTCGGTGCTAATTTAGATTCGAAGCGTTTTGCCGCGCTACTTTGTACATAATTGCGGACGAAAATTATATTACCAATTTTAAATAAACGAGAACGAGTACGCAAATTATATTTTGTGGAATATTTACGGTAGGCCTCGGATGGGTGTGTTTTGACTTCCTGTCGAACCAACTGAAGCTTTTGATTTACTGGCACGTGCCCCACCCCTCCATCGAGGTCAGCCGTTATTTCGCGCAAAATGGAGTATGATCTCCCATCCATTACAGGATGCATGCCAAACATGAGGAAGAAGAAGAAGACTTCTGCTGTCAACAAGCATAACTAATTAGCTCCCGCCAATTTTTCATAGTTTTGGTTCTGAAAATTCTTTTTATCGAAGTTCTAGTGCTAAATGGGTATTATTAAATTCCTGGTCGCATGTTTTTATATAAACTAGTTTGGGAATAACAGTGTTTTCAACTTCGATTGCAGCTCACTTCCAAGTGCTGTCGTCATCTAGCAGCGGTGTTTCGGTGGTGAAGGCGCTATATATTATCGCCTGATAAATTAGACAATTACGCGGTGCTCATCGCACTGGAGAAATACTGTTTTCGATAATCGATTGCTTTATAAATTCAATCAATTTTAATTGGAGCTTTTCTCTACGGAGGACAGAAAAAGGAGACATCGCGCTTACGCCAGGCGCCATTTTGTGGCCCTCGATTTGCTTGCATTTTTGCATTGACAAATAGCTTGCAGTGGATTCATCAGTAGTTTATTTAACAAAATTATTAAATTATTAAATTACTGGCTGCGTACTGTGATTGCTGAGTTTGCTTGAGGATTGCTTATAAAGTGTGTATTAATTACGCATACCTAGTGGAGCGCTGCTCTAGTAGCTGTGGCTCATTACACACCGCCGAGCTATTATAATCATCATCATTAAGTTCTATATCCAGTCAATCTATGTATCCAGCCCTGCGGTTTGACGACTGTATTCGAAGCTAGTAAACTGGGTGGCAAATAAATCAGCAGCCGGACTATACAGTCAAATCTATGTATCCAGTCCGATAGTTTGACGACTGTATTCGAAGCTGGTACACTGGGTGGCACATAAATCAGCAGCCGGACTATCCAGTCAAATCTATGTATCTAGTCTTATAGTTTGACGACTGTATTCGAAGCTAGTAAACTGGGAGGCACGTACGCATATTAACAGCCGGATTGCATGCGATCTGATTATGTCAAATCTACACTTACTTATGGTTTGATGACTGTTTTCAAATCTGGTAAACTGCAAGGTACATCAACTGGAAGGTATCGTGTGTGCTTTTCTTTTATTTAAATCTATACAGTACTTAAGTTAGTCGAGGCTTGTCCTCTTATAATATTTTTATTTACTAATTTCTATTCATACGCTTTAATATCAGTGAGGTTTATGTCCTTTTAACAATTACATAATCCAGAAAGTAGTCTGTTATTAAATGATCTCTTGTTTCTGTAAACTAGTTAGTCAATAGGCTGCTATTTAGGTATGGGTAGCGCAAACTGGAACTGCTGAAAGCCGTGTTAGTCATATCACATATTAGCTTAATTTGGCTCATCTAATTTTTTAATTTTCTAATAGTTGGACTTCAGACTCTAGCATTTTGCGCCAACTTAATCTTAAATTTTAAATTAAGTCTTGAATTCAATTGCATTTTACTAGTATTCATACTCTTGACTGGCTGTGCTTCGCTGTGCGACCCTGACTTTCTTTGTCACGATTTTCGTTTGAATATAGCTGTTCAAGATTTGCTTGAAAGCGGTGTGCTTTACTTTTCGTTCGTCAGTTACTTTTGGATGAATACTGGGGTTGCTCCATTTACTATTCACTATGGCGCCTAAATGTGCAAACTGCTCTTTGTATCTTAATAAAAATAACTCTGGCTTCAAATGCGTCGATTGCCTAAACTCTTATCACGCATCCTGCTGTAAACTATCTGATGAGATTACTAGTAGCATTATGAGTGGGATGGTTGCATTTCGGTGCTCCCGATGTAATAATCCCAGTAACTGTGACATGGCAAGTGACGTTGGTGAGGAACCTAATATTCTAGAAATTGTTCAAAATATGTCGAAGGAGATAGCTAATATCAAGAATAAGCAGCTCGATTTTAATAATTCAGTTGACACTTTATTGCGCGGTTTCGACGAAATTAAAAAAATAGTTATTACAGTTGAAGATCATAAAAAAAGAATCAAAGTTCTTGAGTCCGATAACTCTCGGCTAAATGTTGAAACCTCATCCCTGAAAGATCGCCTGCAAACTCTGGAAGAGAGATCTCTTACGAATTTTTTGGAGATAAAAAATATACCAACTTGTCCTAACGAACAACCCCTTGATATCATCCGAAAGCTTCATGCGTTCCTTAAGTTGCCTTGTGATGATGGTGACATCTTGAAAGCATATCGTAAAAAGAGCAAATCGGGCGATAACCCCTTAGTCATAAAGTATGTTTCACAACTGGTCAGGGACCGTACATTGATAGCGTATAAGGTCTGTGATAAGCTTACAGCTGACTCTCTTGGCTACTCAGAAACGAATATCATATTTATAAATGAATTTTTTGTCTAAAGAAAAGAAGGCATTACTGTATATGGCAAAGCAGTTTAAGAAAGAAAACGAATTTAAGTACGTATGGGTTAAGAACTCCAAAATATATTTGAAAAAGGAAGACAACTCTAAGCCTCATATAATAACAAATGAATTGTGTCTGGATCGTATCAAGCGAAACCTTTTAAGCACTAGCCAATTTCAAACTATTAAGTGATGTCTTTGAATATTTATTACCAGAATGTCAGGGGATTGCGTTCAAAAACTGAAAATGTCCGTTTAGCCGCGATTGCAAATAATTTTGATATTATATGTCTTACCGAAACTTTCTTACAACCATATGTCTATAGTAGCGAGATTCTTGATGACAGGTACTCAATTTATAGAAGGGACAGAGATTTGAATTACACGGGTAACAGGGATGGTGGTGGATGCCTAATAGCTGTCAGATGTACCTATAATTCTTTTCGAGTGCAAGCTGTGGAGTCTGAACATGAAATGATTTGGGTAGTCATAAAGGAAAGGACTTTTACACTTCACATATGCTGTGTCTATTTACCTCCCCAAACCTCATACGATGTATACAATTCTTTATTATCGAGTATTAGTGATAAAATCTTGCAGCTACCCATAAATTCGAAAATCCTTTTCTTGGGAGATTTTAATTTCCCATACCTACGTTGGACTCTTAGTGCATCGGAAAATTGTATGCGTGTGTCTGAAGCTTATAGTCTTGCCTCTCAATCTCTTCTTAATAATATGGAGCTTTGTTGCCTGAAACAATACAATAATCAAGTCAACTTTAATAACAGACTCTTGGACCTTGTATGGACTAATATTCCATCATATAATATTGATATATCTACATCTATGTGTCCGCTCTCTAAGATTGACCCCCACCATCCTCCGCTCGACATACAATTGATATTGACACATCCGAAGACTGCCCGAGATTTATTTACCAAGGTTAGAAACTACCAAAGAGGTGATTATGATAGTCTCAATAATTTCTTATCCAATCATGATTTGTCATCTATTCTCTCCCCTGATCTTGAGCTATCTTTTGAACGATTCTACGAGATCATATATCAAGGAATTAATCTATATGTACCTGCAGTTTGTAAACATAACCGCTTTCCGAAATGGTATTCCCGTCGGCTTATAAAACTACTCCAAGAAAAGGATAGATATAGACGTCTCTATAAAACCAATTCACACCCTGAAACTTATAATACCTTTTCTTACCTTAGGAAAATGTCAAAATTACTCTTAAAGGAATGTTACCGGAAATATGTTGAAAGCACAGAAAATTCCCTTCAAGGTAATCTTAGATCCTTCTGGGCATTTAGTAAAAATTTAAAACGATCTAATATCAATCCAAAAGAATTAACATATAATGACACCACCTCTTCTTCCCCCAAATCTGTAAGCGAAATGTTCTCAAATTACTTCAAATCAGTTTATGACGATAGGGATCCTATAGCCCCGTCTACCTTTCAACAGAACCAATCGATCACTATTAAACTAGGTACCATCTCGCCTGAACATGTCTTTACAGTTTTGAAAGATCTAGATTGTAATAAAAACGCGGGCCCTGACGGCATCCCTAACATCGTCTTCAGAAAATGCGCTGTCAGTCTAGCAGAACCCCTTTGCAAATTATTCAATCTCTCAATAAATAACAAAATTTACCCTGCAACCCTCAAGAAATGTTTCGTTTTGCCTGTCTTCAAATCAGGTGACCCAAAACTCATTACTAATTACCGTCCCATCTCGATTTCCAATGCACTTGCACTCGTATGCGAAAAAGTTATATACAACCAACTGCTACCACTAATAAAACCATTCATCTCGGAACAGCAGCACGGATTTCTACCCGGTCGATCCACAGTCTCAAACTTAGCTCTATTTACGGACTCGATCGCCTGTGCCCTTGACGAAACTAAGCAGCTGGACTCTGTACATACGGACTTTAGTAAGGCTTTTGATAAAATAAACCATAAGCTATGCCTTTCCAAAATGGTTAGCTTAGGGCTTCATCCCGACACCGTATCCTGGTTCTCTTCCTACTTGTCCAAAAGAGAAAATGTCGTAGTCTTTAATGGTCAGGAATCTCCATTATTCCAACAAGTCTCCGGTGTACCCCAAGGCACAATACTTGGACCATTGATATTTCTTATCTATATTAATGACTTGCCTTCTCTCCTTTCATCTAACTGCTTATTATATGCAGACGATGCGAAACTATATAGAGTTGTTAACAATGTTACCGACTGCGTCCTCCTTCAAAAGGATATTCTTCAACTAGAAAAGTGGAGTTTAGAGAACTGCATTGAAATTAATGTCAGCAAGTGCAAATTTATATCTTTTTACCGCAAAAGGGACTCCATCTCCTTCGATTATAGAATCCATAATATATCTTTGACTCGTGTTGATGAATTAAATGACTTGGGAGTTATATTTGATCGAAAGCTTCTCTTTGCATCACACATAAATTTCATTACATCTAAAGCTTTCCGTCTAATGGGCTTCATTTTTCGTACCTGTCAGTCATTTAAGTGTGCGGCTTCATATACTACTCTTTTTAACTCCCTAGTAAGAAGCATTCTCGAGTATGCGAGCCAAGTATGGAATCCATTTTACTCCTCATATATATCACAGATCGAGGTCGTCCAGCGTAGATTCACCAGAATCACACTATTCAAGCTTGAAAACATGTCCATGGAATACCACGAGAGACTAACCAAATTCAACTTGTCTACACTTGAGAACCGAAGAGCCTTCCTGGATTCAATGTTCTTATATAAAATCCTTAATGATCAGATATCATGCCCATCTTTGCTTTCCCGTATAGACTTCCATATTCCGCCTCGGAACTCTAGACATAACACCCTTTTTAGATTGGCAACTAGTAGAACCAACATAAAAGATAAATCGCCCATCGTCAGAATGCAAAAGTCATACAACTCCAGATTTAATAATATAGACATTTTCAACACTGGTCCTCTGTCATTCAAAAGGTTGATTCTGCTTGAGATCGGACAATAAATATTGGCTTATTCCTTTTTCAAATATTGCTTTGCCCTTTCCGTTTATATTTATGCTTAACCCAGTTCTTAGTATGATATTGATGAATATTCTATTTTTATATTATTACTATTTTTATCGTTCTATAGTTCTTCCCATCTTTTATGCCTCTGTAGTCCAACTACAACTGTATTTTTCCTGCTCATTCTTAATTAACTATCTCATTTAGGTACACCTTTAAATGCGCACGCATTGTTCTGTTTTGCTGATATCCTACTGAATTTCAGCCCTTTAGTGTGGTATTTTGAATTTATTTTGAACTTATTTTGTATGTATGCTTCTAATTTTGTAGTGAATATCCTATTGAATTATGTAACTAGCTGTAACATTGTAGCTTTGAATCTGCTGATTGTTTATATCTGTAATTATTTTATTGAAATTTAGTTCTGCAGTTGATGCAGTGGTTTTTGTCTCGTAAGTACCATATTTGAATTCTGGTTTGTAGTTCTATATTTCTAATCTGTAAATACTAGTTCTATTTTAACTGATTGATATTGAATAGCTCTGAATTTTTCCCTCAAATGTACTTATATTGATCAATTTTGTAACTAGTCTATTGAATTGTACTTTTGTAGTATTTGGTTGTAAGTTTAGTTATGCACTACTAGCTCTTAAGTTATTGTATCACTTGTATTATTTTCTTCTTCTTGATTTAGCTTGTAAAACCATCCACTTGTTTGTATAGCTATAATGGTAGTATCGTAATAGGAGTGTAAAAACTCTGTAATGTACCATTTTTAATTGACCGAATAAATAAATAAATAAATAAATGAGGTGAACACTTGGTCGATTCATGAACCACATTACGAATTGCAAAGTTAATCTCGCTCAAATGTTCATCCCAGTTCCCATGATCGCTGCCAACGTAAGCTCTAATCGCTGCCAAAATTGATTGGTTTACTCTCTCGGAAGCATTGGATTGAGGAGCATGTATGGGAGTGAACACATGGTTAACCCCATATTTCTCCAGCAACCGAGAGAACAAACGCGCTTCGAACTGGCTTCCATTGTCTGAGTGAACAAACTCCGGAGCCCCAAACACATGGAAGACCTCACCCTCTAAGTACTTAACAACTCTAGCAGCCGTAGCCTCCGGAGGTGCCTTAATCAGAGCAGATCTTGATAAGTGATCTAAAACGAGGAAAATATATTTATTTCCGCTACGACTACGAGGGTATGGTACGAGAAAATCGATAAATATCCGTTGCCATGGTAGATTTGTTAGACGTCTTTCTCCCAAAGGAGGCCTGTGAGAACAATTGAAGGGTTTGACCTGCTTGCATGTATCACATGCAGCGACAAACTTGCGAACATCCGAAGCCATGTTAGGCCAATAATACAGACGTCATAAGTTTTCTAACGTCTTAAGGAAACTAAAATGTGATGAACTATGAGACAATGAAACTGCGTTAGCTGTAAATGATATGTAGATACGCTCACTCACCACTCGCAAGTTCGGAAACGTATCCGGATTTGAAATAATCCTTTCCTTTCTTGCCAGATATGCCGCCTCCTGAAATGTAGGGGACTCTAAGTTTATAGCTTCCAGACCGTGAAGGCCTTTACCCTGCTCGAAAAATTCCACAACATTACTGACCTCTCTATCAACTGGAGCATCAACAAAAACGCGTGACAAGGCATCAGCAACCACACTATCCTTGGCCTTTCGGTATTCAATTCCAAATTTGAAGGCCTGTAGCTTAAGACTCCACCACGCGAGTCTGCCACATAAATCACGTTGATCGATGATCCATTTATGGCTTGCGTGATCAGTGATTATCGTAAACTGCAGTCCTTCGACATACGGTCGGAAACATTTATCACTCAAAACTGCTGCCAGGCACTCCAACTCAGTAATGCTGTAATTTCGTTGGGCGTAATTCAGCTTTTGAGACATAAAAGCGATGGGATGTACATCAGCATCGGAAGAAAGTTGAAACAGGACACTACCTACACCGGTAGCACTAGCATCGCACTGAATATAGAAAGGACATGAAAAATCCGGGTTCTCAAGAACCGGGGCTATTGTGAGACATTCTTTAAGTGAAATGAAAGCATCTTCCACCTGCTCATTACATTTGAACTTGCCATTCTTCTGTAGAATATCCGTAAGGGGACTTGCAATAGTTGCGAAGTGAGGGTTAAACCGTCTATACCATCCACACACGCCCAAAAAACTACGCACCTGATTCACTGTTGAAGGTCGAGATTGCTGCTACCTTTTCGGGGTCCGCCCTTAAACATCCATTATCCACCACAAAACCGAGGTACCTAACATCCCGCATGCAGAATTTACTTTTCTCCACGTTGATAGTAAGTCCTGCATTGCGTAGCAGAGCATGCTCATCAAACGTGGAGGAAGTAATCAACAGATCGTCCAGATAAACCGATACTCTGTCATGCAATTGGTGTGGAATTACTTTACACATGAGCTTGCACATTGTCTGTGGAGCATTACACAGACCGAAAGGTAATGCAGTGAATTGGTATAGAGGTCTGCCTGGAACAGCAAACGCGGTTTTGTCTCGTGATTCAAGAACAAGAAGAACTTGCCAAAAGGCGTCCTTTAAATCAATTGCTGTAATGAAATGTGTCTCCTGCAAACGGCTTAGAAGACCATCAATAACTGGTCACGGAAATGCATCAGTCACCGTGACCGAATCTAATATGCGAGCATCCAAACAAAGGCGAACCTTCCCGTTGGCTTTCTTTACTAGGGTTACAGGAGAAAACCAAGAACTCTGGCTCCCTTCGATAACTCCCAATGCCAACATACGGTCCAGCTCAGTATACATAGATTTCTGCACTACCGGAGAAACTGCGTGATGTCTCTGTTTGATGGGCCTAGCAGATCCGACGTCTATCTCATGCTCTACTAATCGAGTTCGACCAAGGCCCTGATTGCTAAAAGACGAAAATGTCTCTATTATCTCATTTAATCTATCCTGACCGAATTCCGACAAACAATGCTGCTGAGAACATACTGGAGGTGAATTCGGCAGTAAATGTAAATCGCTTATCATAACTGGCACTAAGCCAAACAACTTCCAAAAGTCAATCCCCAGATATAAGGGTTGTTGGAAAGAAGGAACGATGTGCAAACGCATCATTCGAGTCTTTTCTCCATAATTGACAAGGACAAGTATGTGGCCCAACAATTTCTGATTCTGCCTATCAGCTGTAGAAATGAAAGTAGGCAGTGAATGGAATGAAATTCCCAACCTTCCATAAAAGTTCTCCGTCCCAGAACCTAGCACACTTACACTGACACCGCTGTCCAATAGACCTTGAATCTTTTCACCTTTGATGAAAACATCAGCGTAGGGACGATGGTCCATACCAGTGTGAATTATCGTTTCTGCCACGGCAGTTCTTATTTTGGTTCGCAGCCGACAGTACCTTTTTGTTCTATCGCTAGACTCTGAGAGGAGAGAATGTGAGTCAGTACAAACATGATGGTCGGGAATACTCTCGGAATCGCATCATCGGAAGAACTACAGCTACAATAGTCAGGGACTTCTGCCTCAGTATTTGTTGAAGCGTCTTGTATAGACTGAAAATTGTCGGTACCTGCAGGTTGTACAAATTTTGTTTCCTCTTCAACCTGTGAACAGTTGGCAACAAACACAGGATCATTTACAGAATTATTTATATAAGCAGTGTGTGATGCAACGCAATATTTTTGACCCGATGTACCATTCGATGCAAGATTGACGTTACTAGAGTTTAATGTTGAAGGACATGGATCTATTTTAATTTCAAGGTTATGCCTTGATGTCTGTGACAATGGATTTAAATTATATGAAGAAGAGAAACAAAAATTATTAGACGCAGAATTTGTATTATAACACTTACTCGTATCACCATGGACTGCGATGTTCATCGGTGACGCTCAGGTTCGGTATTCGATGCGGCTTCCTCGGTCGGACCCCTGGTGACCTGCCTTGGAGTCAAAATTCGTGGAGTACTCGACAAATTTTTACTCCGCCGCTGGTTTTCCACAGAGCAATTACTGCAACTTGGTTTAATAATACCATGAGTCCCGCAACCATAACAGATAATATGCCGTGATAAGTGTGACCATCCTTTTCACAGTTCCAACAGAACAACCTTCTTGAATGTTGTACAATAGGTTGATTTTTAGCGCTGGAATCAGGTTATTGCCTTGATTGGAAAGTTTCTAAGGACTCGGAATTATATGAGCTGAAGTCCGTTACATGGTAAGGATTATCGGAATAGATTTCGTGAACAGATCGTCGTACGACTGATTCACGTGGTTCCCCAATTTGTGTCCATAGTTTTTCAAACTTACGACACAAATCTCGTAGGTTTAAAATGTTAGTAACTGGGTGTAATAAAAGAGCTTCCTGAAGTGCAGCCAGACGGAATTCACCAACCGATTCCCGGCTACATTGTTTACGTTGTTCTACCAAATTACGAATTTCGTAATCGGTTTCCTGTTTACGAAATTCTTCTATTAGTGCAGCTTTCAAATCAGGCCATCTGGGTTCCGGAATTTCACTTAAGTAAAGCCAGAACCACTTTTCTGCTCTGCCCGTGATCAAAGGGTAAAAGCCCCACAGAAGTCGTCATCGCACACTTGCTCTAAACGTGCCAACGTTTCAATTCTTGAAACAAATTCGGCAACATCTTGAACCTTTTCTCCATCAAACCTTAGTCCCCACTTGAAAAAAGGGTTCCTAGAAGGACTTCTGCGTTCAGAATTATGAAATCTCTGTTGAACAAGAGGGACTTCGTGTGTAAGTGAAAGAGGAATGTCTACTCCGGTAGAGTACGCTGGATTTGGCTGTGAATAATCTGGATATACGGTGGAAGAATTTGACCAAGCGGGAGTTGTCACTGGCAAAAACGATTTATCATTCCGTGGGGGTTGCTTAAAATTGTTTGTATATGACATAGAAGTGGGATTACCTTTTCCTAGTGGTGTCCTGGAAGTATGATTCACTGAAAGTGGAAACTGAATATCCTCGTTACGTAATTCAACCAAAGAGCCATCCAACTTTACTAGTCTCTTAGGCTTTGTTCCGGTTGGCGGAACTGATTCTATCCCGGATGTTAAATTAAATGAATTTGAGAAGTTAAACAATTTTTTTCTGCCATCAATACTTGTCTCCTCATTGGTAACTACATATTGAACATTTTGGGATGCAATTTTAGACAAGATTTCCTCCAACCGACCAACTAAGATCTTTGCCTTATCTTGAGCAGTTGGAGAAGTCAAAAAGAGTCGGTGGGCCCTACCCAAAACATGTAGGGTTTCAGCTTTAAGGTGTGCATAACCAAGAGGATTTTGCTTTTGGGATACCTTAACTTCTGTAAGATAACTTCTGTGCGGTTTGTAATAACGCTAACCTCCGACTTTGGATCCTTAGATGCGTGGGTTTCTATGGCACCAAAGTATCATCTACACATTCCGCGTTATAAGCCTCCTTTAACTTTTCCAAGGCATCAGGTTCAGTATGCAATATTCCTCTTACATTACATTCCACCACATGATCCGCCTCGGATAGTAGATAAAAATTCATCCTGATCGGACGACGAAGATAGTGGTAAAAAAAAATATTTAGAAGGTGACAAACACTGAGTCTTCTTAATGAAATCTGGACAAACAACGGTCTCAAGAAAAGTTCACAAAAAAAAACCTTTCTAACTTTTGACTTGTCGTAAATCGAAAGTCCAAATAACATCCGATGATGATATCGAAAATAAATTTTATGTCTAGCAATATAGACCAAGAGCAACAAAACTAATATAATAATGATAATAGCAATATAATAGTAAAAATTCTATAGTAGTAGTTATAATAATAAAACAAATATAATAGCAATATAATAGAAACTCTGAAGAATGCAAAAAAAAATAAGCAAATGATTACGGAGGGAGGCAGAATGATTCAGCACTGCACCCCGCACACACGCACGAACCAACAAGACAGCAAACAACAACAACAAAAATAAATAAATCTCTCCTCCTCTGCAAGAGAATGTCTTAGCCACCTCAGCAGGGCTTTAGCCTTCAGTAACGAATCCTCGTTCAACCGCCGAAGTCACTAAAAGATTCCCTTAAAACAAACCGATAAAACAATAAGTGTTTAAATATTTGGTGCATATCTGCACTCCGGAATGAGTCGGTAGCGAGTTTGCTTTTACACTAATATCGAAGAAAATGAGGAAGGCCTCAAGTAATACCGTACTCATTCGGGGACCTAATGGTAGAAATGATTTGAGCAAATGCTACAAAGTAGTGTGCTTCGCACACAAATATCATCCTCAATCACCGAACACTTCAGCACTTTAAAATAAATGACACAACTAATATTATAAATTCCGTGCATGAACCGAACAAGAAAATTTGAAAATTTTACAACTAAATCCGTACAGGAAAATATTACGACTGAACGCAACAGAAAACACTTGGCAAAAATTAGAGAGTACCTAAAAACCAAACTTGGACGCCATTTGTAGCGGTCAGGAGTTCCTCGTCCGCCAACCCATGAGCCCAGGCGTCCACCTGCCAATACGCGTTTAACTACATATCTGCACATGAACTCCCAAACCCATAAACCGGCCGCGAAGCACAACTTTAGCCACAAAAATTCATCCTCGAGGCCAAGGTAGAGAGCGCACCGCATTTGCCCGCCAGTGATCAGCCAGGAAGGAGGGTTCTTGCTCTCTAAACCGTGAGGATGCTCAAGATAGCTGTGAAAAAAAACGCACCACACAACAGACGGACGGACGGACAATAACACTTAATTAAATTAACTGACACCAACTCGCAGAATAGGAGAAAGAAAGAAATGTCATAGACTACAGATGTTGTGAGCCCCACTGGGTCTCAGTCGCTGCAGGCCCTTACGACCACAACCATCCAAACGATCAAACCTCCTGAGCCCTTATGTCCGGTCTGATACCCTAACAAACACAGTGCGCGAGCGAGCGAGGATACCGTACCTCATCACTCCACCACTTACTCCTGTAAAGTCACTTTAATACATTTTAGTAAATAAAAGAAAAATATAGTGAATTATAATGTTTATTGAGGCATTTGGTTTATTTATTATCACCACTCTCTGTATGGCGGGCAATCACCAGGAAAGGAAATGAAAACATATTGACACTGTATTACCGATTAATTATAAATAATTGTTTATTTATTATCACCACTCTCTTTATGGCGGGCAATCACCAGGAAAGGAAATGAAAACATATTGACACTGTATGACAGATTAATTACGATTGAAAACAGAAGAGTTATTCCCTTATTTATTTGACAAAAAAAAATTTCTCTTTTCCAGAGCTTTTTGGTTATGTATTATTATCTATTTTAATCAATGATAACTACTTGCACGTAATGAAGAATACTGTGCAACAAACTAGTTATGATTAATAAAAACAAATTGTTCCTTATTTATTTGATATAAAAAAAATGTTTCTCTTTTCCAGAGCTTTTTGGTTATAAATTATTATCTATTTTAAGCACTGAGAACAACTTGCACGTAATGAAGAACACTGTGCAACAAACTAATTATGATTAATAAAAACAAATTGTTCCTTATTTATTTGATACAAAAAACAATTTTTCTCTTTTCCAGAGGTTTTTGGTTATAAATTATTATCTATTTTAGTAAAATATATATATATGAGAACATAAAAAAAAAAAACTATATATATTGTTTCAAAAAAAGAAAAAATTGAAGTTATAGTGCAAAACCTTATTGAACTTTGGCCGATTGCTGACTTTGAATCTGGCTTGAAAATTGCCCAAATTTCATTAACTCCTCACCAAAAGAAAATTTTTCTCCCGAGAAACTCCTTGTAATATCCAGGGCTCCAAATGACTTTGGAAACCTTTCCTAGATCCTTCATGAAACTCTGGGAACCAAATAAGCTCCAAAGCTTTTCACCACAGCAACTTACTCTTGCGGAAATTATCTCGACAAAGATTTTCCAGCCAAGAAAACCCTTTTCGCAAAAGCACCTTCCATCTTGTTAACGTTTATTACGCCTTTTCACAAAAGCACCTTCGTTCTTCTTAACGTTTATTACGCCTTTTCACAAAAGCACCTTCTTGTGAAAATTGTTTCAAGAAGGATTTTCCAGAAAAAAAAACACTTTTCACAACAGCACCTTCTTGTGTAAATTGTTTCAACAAGGATTTTCCAGAAACAAAAAAAAAACTTTTTCACAACAGCACCTTCTTGTGAAAATTGTTGCTCTAAAAAAACTTTTTTTTCCACTTAAACCAACCATCCGCTATGAGTTGCAAAGTTCAAGTCCCGAGCCACCAACATACCGTCGTTCGCTATGCGTTCTCCTTCCTCCTCTCCAAATTGCGCTGCCAGATGGAGGGAGGGTTCGCAAAATGCTGGCACATATGCATGCATCAGGCTCAAAGATGCTATTTTCCGGAAAAATTTCTTAAATGTCTCCTCGCCAGGCATGCCTAAATGAAGGACTTAGGGTCACGGAAATGCACATAAAGATTTCGGTTGAAAATTTGGCCGAAGATTGCCATTTAAGGTATTGAAATATAGATCTGTCATGCGTCTATGCCTGCTCTTGGGGAAATAAGTGAAAGGCATAAAATGATGAGAAGAGAAATCGTTACCAGGTCAAAATTTCTTTACATTTCGCAATTAAGTTGCCAATATGAACGGAAGCGAAAAAAGAAATCGCCACAGCGTGGTGACGACCCACCTGAGAAATACTCTCAAGCCGAGCTTTGCTAGCACCAGACTGGGCTAGGGTTTAATGTCCATAGCATGATAAACACAAAGGGACAGACCTTCAGGGATTTTTAATTTGAACGACACGGACCCAATCAACTCAATAATGATAGCTTTAATAAATTTCGGTGCTAATTTAGAATCGAAGCGTTTTGCCGCGCTACTTTGTACATAATTGCGGACGAAAACTATTTTACCAATTTTAAATAAACGAGAACGAGTACAAAATTATATTTTGTGGAATATTTACGGTAGGCCTCGGATGGGTGTGTTTTGACTTCCTCTCGAACCAACTGAAGCTTTTGATTTACTGGCACGTGCTCCACGCCTCCATTGAGGTCAGCCGTTATGTCCCGCAAAATGGAATATGATCTCCCATCCATTACAGGATGCATGCCAAACATGAGGAAATGAGGTGAACACTTGGTCGATCATGAACCACATTACGAATTGCAAAGTTAATCTCGCTCAAATGCTCATCTCAGTTCCCATGACCGCTGCCAACGTAAGCTCTAATCGCTGGCAAAATTGATTGGTTTACTCTCTCGGAAGCATTGGATTGAGGAGCATGTACGGGAGTGAACACATGGTTAACCCCATATTTCTCCAGCAACCGAGAGAACAAACGCGCTTCGAACTGGTTTCCATTGTCTGAGTGAACAAACTCCGGAACCCCAAACACATGGAAGACCTCACCCTCTAAGTACTTAACAACTCTAGCAGCCGTAGCCTCCGGAGGTGCCTTAATCAGAACAGATTTTGATAAGAGATCTAAAACGAGGAAAATACATTTATTTCCGCTACGACTACGAGGATATGATCCGAGAAAACGATAAATATCCGTTGCCATGATAGATTTGTTAGACGTCTTTCTCCCAAAGGAGGCCTGGGAGAATAACTGAAGGGTTTGACATGCTTGCATGTATCACATGCAGCGACAAACTTGCGTACATCCGAAGCCATGTTCTTACGTCTTAAGGAAACTAAAATGTGATGAGATAGGCGGATTATGTTCCTGCTCGAGTAAGTCTGATATCAGACCATCAGGCTACCACAATTTCCACTCGACTGGACTATGAGACAATGAAACTGCGTTAACTGGAAATGATATGTAGATACGCTCATTCACCACTCGCAAGTTCGGAAACGAATCCGGATTTGAAATAATCCTTTCCTTTCTTGCCAGATATGCCACCTCCTGAAATGTAGGGGACTCTAAGTTTATAGCTTCCAGACCGTGAAGGCCTTTACCCTGCTCGAAAAAGTCCACAACATCACTGACCTCTTTATCAACTGGAGCATCAACAAAAACGCGTGACAAGGCATCAGCAACCACACTATCCTTGGCCTTTCGGTATTCAATTCCAAATTTGAAGGCCTGTAGCTTAAGACTCCACCGCGCGAGTCTGCCACATAAATCACGTTGATCCATGAACCATTTATGACTTGCGTGATCAGTGATTATCGTAAACTACAGTCCTTCGACATACGGTCGGAAACATTTATCACTCAAAACTGCTGCCAGGCACTCCAACTCAGTAATGCTGTAAGTTCGTTGGGCGGAATTCAGCTTTTGAGACATAAAAGCGATGGGATGTCCATCACCATCTGAAGAAAGTTCAAACAGGACACTACCTAAACCGGTAGCACTAGCATCGCACTGAATATAGAAAGGACTGGACAAATCCGGGTTCTCAAGAACCGGGGCTATTGTGAGACATTCCTTAAGTGAAATGAAAGCATTTTTCACCTGCTCATTACATTTGAACTTGCCATTCTTCTGCAGAAGATCCGCAAGGGGACTTGCAATAGTTGCGAAGTGAGGGTTAAACCGTCTATACCAACCACACACCCCCAAAAACTACGCACCTTATTCACTGTTGAAGGTCTGGGAAAATTCGAGATTGCTGCTACCTTTTCGGGGTCCGCCCTTAAACATCCATTATCCACCACAAAACCGAGGTACCTAACTTCCCGCATGCAGAATTTACTTTTCTCCTCGTTGATAGTAAGTCGTGCATTGCGTAGCAGAGCAGCAAGCGTTGCTAAAAGCTTTACATGCTCATCAAACGTGGAGGAAGTAATCAACAGATCGCCGAGATAAACCGATATTCTGTCATGCAATTGGTGTGGAATTACTTTACACATGAGCTTGCACATTGCCTGTGGAGCATTACACAGACCGAAAGGTAATGCAGTGAATTGGTATAGAGGTCTGCCTGGAACAGCAAACGCGGTTTTGTCTCGTGATTCAACAGCAAGAGCAACTTGCCAAAAGGCGTCCTTTAAGTAAGTTGCTGTAATGAAATGTATCTCCTGCAAACGGCTTAGAAGACCATCAATAAGTGGTAACGGAAATGCATCAGTCACCTTGACCGTATTTAATTTGCGAGCATCCAAACAAAGCCGAACCTTCCCGTTGGCTTTCTTTCCTAGGGTTACAGGAGAAAGCCAAGAACTCTGGCTCCCTTCGATAACTCCCAATGCCAACATACGGTCCAGCTCAGCATACATAGATTTCTGCACTGCTGGAGAAACTGCGTAATGTCTCTGTTTGATAGGCCTAACAGATCCGACGTCTATCTCATGCTCTACTAATCGAGTTCGACCAAGGCCCTGATTGCTAAAAGATGAAAATGTCTCTATTATCTCCTTTAATCTTTCCTGATCGAATGCCTACAAACGATGCTGCTGAGAACATACTGCAGGTGAATTCGGCAGTAAATGTAATTCGCTTATCATAACTGGCGCTAAGCCAAACAACTTCCAAAAGTCAGTCCCCAGATATAAGGGTTGTTGGAAAGAAGGAACGATGTGCAAACGCATCATCCGAGTCTTTCCCCCATACTTGACAAGGACACGTATGTGGCCCAACACTCTCAGTTTCTGCCCATCAAAAGTTCTCCGCCCCAGAACCTAGCACACTTACACTGACACCGCTGTCCAATAGACCTTGAATCTTTTCACCTTTGATGAAAACATCAGCGTAGGGACGATGGTCCATACCAGTGCGAATTATCGTTTCTACCACGGCGGTTTTTATTTTGGTTCGCAGCCGATGGTACCTTTTTGTTCTATCGCTAGACTCTGAGAGGAGAGAATGTGAGTCAGTAAAAACATGCTGGCCGGGAATACTCTCGGAATCGGACTCATAAAAATCGCGGAGTACTCGACAAATTTTGACTCTGCCGCTGGTTTTCCGCAGAGCAATTACTGCAACGTGGTTTAATGATACCATGAGTCCCGCAACCATAACAGAAAATATGCCTAGGACCCATTGGATAATCGTGATAAGTGTGACCATCCTTTTCACAGTTCCAACAGAACAACCTTCTTGAATGTTGTCCAATAGGTTGATTTTTAGGCTGGAATCAGGTTATTGCCTTGATTGGAAAGTTTCTAAGGACTCGGAATTATATGAGCTGAAGTCCGTTACATGGTAAGGATTATCGGAATAGATTTCGCGAACAGATCGTCGTACGACTGATTCACGTGGTTCCCCAATTTGTGTCCATAGTTTTTCAAACTTACGACACAAATCTCGTAGGTTTAAAATGTTAGTAACTGGGTGTCATAAAAGAGCTTCCTGAAGTGGAGGTTTAATATTGCGACGTAGATTCCCTAACAAAGCAGGCCCTGGAATAGGATCGTTCATCTTTGATACCAGAGCATGAACAGCCAGATGAAATTCACCAAACGATTCCCGGCTACTTTGTTTACGTTGTTCTACCAAATTACGAATTTCGTAATCTGTTGCCTGTTTACGAAGTTCTTCCAGTAGTGCAGCTTTCAAATCAGGCCATCTGGGTTCCAGAATTTCACGGAAATAAAGCCAGAACCACTTTTCTGCTCTGCCCGTGATCATAGAGTAAAAGTCCCACAGATGTCGTCATCGCACATTTGCTCTAAACGTGCCAACGTTTCAATTCTTGAAACAAATTCGGCAACATCTAGATCCTTTTCTCCATAAAACCTTAGTCCCCACTTGAAAACAGTGTTGCTTGAAGGACTTCTGCGTTTAGAATTATAAAATCTCTGTTGAACAAGACTTCGTGTGTAAGTGAAAGAGGAATGTCTACTCGGTTAGAGTACGCTGGATTTGGCTGTGAATAATCTGGACCTTGATATACGATGGAAGAATTTGACCAAGCGGGAGTTGTCAGTGGCAAAAACGATTTATCATTCCGCGGGGCTTGCTTAGAATTGTTTGTATATGACATAGAAGTGAGATTACCTTTTCCTAGTGGTGTCCTGGAAGTATGATTCACTGAAAGTGGAAACTGAATATCCTCGTTAAGTAATTCAACCAAATAGTCATCCAACTTTACTAATCTCTTAGGCTTTGTTCCGGTTGGCGGAACTGATTCTATCCCGGATGCTAAATTAAATGAATTTGAGAAGTTAAACAATTTTTTTCCGCCATCAATACTTGTCTCCTCATTGGCACCTACATATTGAACATTTTGGGATGCAATTTCAGACAAGATTTCCTCCAACCGAGCAACTAAGATACTTGCCTGATCTTGAGCAGTTGGAGAAGTCAAAAAGTGTCGTTGGGTCCTACCCAAAACATGTAGGGTTTCAGCTTTAAGGTGTGCATAAACACTAGAGGTTTTGCTTTTGGGATACCTTAACTTCTGTAAGATAACTTCTGTGCGGCTTGTAATAACGCTAACCTCCGAATTTGAATCCTTAGATGCGTGGGTTTCTGTGGCACTAAAGTATCACCGACACATTCCGCGTTATAAGCCTCCTTTAACTTTTCCAAAGCATCAGGTAAAGTATGCAATATTGCTCTTACATTAAATTCCACCACCTGATCCGCCTCGGATAGTAGATAAAAATTCATCCAGATTGGACAACGAAGATAGTGGTAAACAAAAAATGTTTAAAAGGGGACAAACACTGAGTCTTCTTAATGAAATCTGGACAAACAACGGTCTCAAGAAAAGTTCACCAAAAAAAACCTTTCTAACTTTTGACTTGTCGTAAATCGAAAGTCCAAATGACATCCGATGATGATATCGAAATTAAATTTTATGTCTAGCAATATAGTCCAAGAGCAACAAAACTAATATAATAATGATAATAGCAATATAATAGTAAAAATTCTATAGTAGTATTTATAATAATAAAACAAATATAATAGCAACATAATAGAGAAATGGCAATAATATTAATCTGTGCGAAAACTCTGAAGAATGCAAAAAAAATAAGCAAATGATTACGGAGGGAGGCAGAATGATTCGGCACTGCACCCCGCACAAATGCACGAACAAACAACACAGCAAACAACAACAACAAAATAAATAAATCTCTCCTCCTCTGCAAGAGAATGTCTTAGCCACCTCATCAGGGCTTTAGCCTTCAGTAACGAATCCTCGTTCAACCGCCGAAGTCACTAAGAGATTCCCTTAAAACAAACCGATAAAACAATATGTGGTTAAATATTCGGTGCATAGCCGCACTCTGGAATGAGTCGGTAGCCAGTTTGGTTTTACACTAATATCGAGGAAAATGAGAAAGCCCTCAAGTAACACTGTACTCATTCGGGGACCTAATGGTAGAAATGATTTGAGCAAATGCTTCAAAGTAGTGTGCTTCGCACACAAAGATCATCCTCAATCACCGAACACTTCAGCACTTATGTACAATATATGACACAACTAATATTATCAATGCCGTGCAGGAACCGAAACAAGAAAATTTGAAAATTTTACAACTAAATCCGTACAGGAAAACTTTACGACTGAAAGCAACAGAGAACACTTGGCAAAAACTAGAGAGTACCTAAAAACCAAACTTGGACGCCATTTGTAGCGGTCAGGAGTATCTGGTCCGCTAACCCACGAGCCAAGGCGTCCACCTACCAATACGCGTTTAACTACATATCTGCACATGAACTCCCAAACCCATAAACCGGCCGCGAAGCACAACTTTAGCCACAAAAATTCATCCTCGAGGCCAAGGTAGAGAGCGCACAGCATTTGCCCGCCAGCGATCAGCCAGGAAGGAGGGTTCTTGCTCTCTAAGCCTTGAGGATGCTCAAGATAGCTGCGAAGGAAACAGCAAAAAACACCACACAACAGACGGACGGACAGACATTAACACTTAATTAAATTAACTGACACCAACTCGCAGAATAGGAGAAAGAAAAAAAAGTAAGAGACTACAGATGTTGTGAGCCCCACAGGGTCTCAGTCGCTGTAGGCCCTTACGACCCCAACCATCCAAACGATCAGACCTTCTGAGCCCTTATGTCCGGTCTGATCCCCTAACAAACACAGGCGCGAGCGAGCGAGGATGCTGTTAAATTTCAAGCTTTTTTGAAATTTTTAATTTGTCCAGATGCGATATAGATGATGCTGGTGGTCGACAACGAGTAGGAAAAGAATATTTCGCTTGAACAGTGTACTAGGCTAAAGCCTTAAAAGCGGGAAACAGTGCTAACTTTTCCAGCCTCGACCTCAGTAAAAGTTTAAGAACCTCAACTAGGAGTGTGTTCACGTCAGCGACTGCAATCGACTGCAGTCAAAATGACTGCAGTCAAATTAACTGCCTGGAGAATGTGTGAGTAAACGTCAAAAAGTTAAATAAGGGAATGGAGTCCAGACGAGAAATTTGCGCTTCTGTTGTTAATTAGTCATTTAAACTTAGAGAAAATGTAAATCATATCTAGGTAAATTTGATTTAACTTCGTGATATTTACATATTGATTGTTATTATTAATTCTCTGCAGATAAATATAGATGAAAGTGATGATGAAGAAATATTTGGGTGCATATCAATTCAACGGGAAACTCCGCAACGAATTGAAAATTACGTAGAGCAAGTAATTAACGGATATACCGATTCAGAATTCCAGCAAAATTTTAGAGTGCCCCGAGGGGCCTTTCAAAAGTTATTAAGTATAATGAGCCCCATTAATACTGAAACTTTTCGAGCGAATACTTCCACGTCTTTTGAGAAACATCTTGCTGTAATTTGGCTTTTGGCTACACCATATTCCTACAGCTTGGTAAATACTAAGTTGCTAAATTATGAAAAAGTGTAATATTCAAGTCAACTTCAGAAGTTTCGGAGAGGTTTGACACGGCGAAATCATCATTATGGAGGCCTTGCCAAATAAAGGGTTTTTCCAATAAGAGGTGTTATGTTAATTAGCCCGTTATTTCGGTAGATATCACTTTTGGAGCTGTCATTTTTTGACATTTGACAAGTACAAACAACGCCATTAATAAAAAAGGAACGATACACGATTCAGTAACGCATTGAAATTATTAAAATTCACTATAAAAATGGTGAAAATGTGGCAGAGACGGTTCGTAAAACTCGAACATTTTTGGGTCGTCGTGAAGCACCTTGTCGGACCGCAATACAGAAATTGGTAGAAAAATTCGAGCTGTCGGGACAAGTTAGTGATGTGAAGAATAAAACCCGTGCACGTCGCTCAAGAACAGCCGAGAATATTGCTGCTGTAGCCGAAAGTGTTGAAGAAAACCCAGGTTTGTCGGTCTTAAGGCTTATAAAGTTCAGTTAACACAAGAACTCAAGCCGGCAGATCATCAACAACGTCGAGTCTTTGCTGATTGGGTCCTTGAAATGCATGAAAATGATCCGGAATCCCATTGAAAACTCATCTTGAGTGATGAGGCCCATTTCCACCTCGATGGCTTCGTCAATAAGCAAAATTGTCGCATCTGGGTCTCGGAAAACCCAAGAGTTATTGTTGAAAAGCCTCTCTATCCTCAACGTGTGACTGTTTGGTGCGGTTTATGGTCCCGCGGGGTCATTCGACCTTACTTTTTCGAAAATGAGGCTCGAGCAACAGTTACGGTGAATGGATTGCGCTATCGACAGATGATTAATGATTTTTTATGGCCGGAATTGGATGGTATTGATCTGCACAACGTTTACTTTCAACAAGATGGCGCTACGTGCCATACAAGCAACGAAACCATTGATCTTTTACGGGAAAAGTTTCCGGACCTTGTTATCTCTAGAAGAGGTGATCACTATTGGCCACCGAGATCTTGTGACTTAACACCTTGCGACTTCTTCCTTTGGAGCCACGTGAAAGAGAAGGTCTACGCCAAAAGCTCAGCGTCGATTCAAGACCTCAAAGATGGAATTCGTGATCCTATCGAAGTCATAGGGCAGCCACTTTGCGATTTGGTTATGGAAAATTTCATGAAAAGGATATGGTCCTGTAGGCGTGGTCATGGTGGTCATTTGACTGATGTTATTTTCCATTATTAACGGCATACCTTCCTCTTTATAATGAAATAAAGATCCGATCATTTATCTAAAAAATGGCATTTTTCTTTCAATATCACAATAACACCTCTTATTGGAAAGCCCGTTATATTATAAAATGGCCTGATAGCGATAAAATGCAAGAAATAAAAGAAGGTTTTCAGCGAATGGCAAATAAAAAAAATTTACTAGGTGCCATTGACGGAACATACGTCAAAATCGATGCTCCACAAGACCATCCGGAAGAGTATATTAATAGGAAGTGCTATCATTCCATTACATTGCAAACAATCTTTGATCATACTCTGAGGTTCACTGATTGCTTCGTAGGATATCCTAGCTCTGTTCACGATTGCAGAATATTTCGTAATTCGGATACATACAAAACAGTCGCAGTGAATAGCCGAAGTCATTTTCCAAACGGAGAATACATCCTAGGCGGTAAAGCATATCCATCACATCTTTTGTGGTGTTTAGTACCATACAAAGATAATGGCAGGTTAACAGATCGGCAAAAAAATTTCAACCAACGGCATTCGAAAACGAGGCAAACTTTGAACGTGCGTTTGCTCTCTTATTTGGACGCTTTCGAACGTTGAAGCATTTACAAATGGAGCACTAGGATTTCATACCGAGCAGGTTGCGTTCTGCATAACATTTGCTTGGTTTTAGCGATGATCTAAGTTTTATGGATTCGATCGCTTCTGTACACGGGGATAACAGAGAAGTTTAAGTGATGGACGCTATGCACGAAAATTCTGCAGAAGCACTTCGTTTACGAGACAGAATTTGTGAAGAATTGTAAATATTAATTGTGAATAAATTCAACTGATTTTTACAGTACTACTGTGCAGCCTACAAAAATCATAGGAAGAAGTGAAAAGTAAACGCAGCTGAAATTATAAGAAAAAATAAATAAAAGAATTAATTTTACATTTTATCTATTAATTTATTCATTATTTGATTGAAATCTTTCTGCCCCTCTCTAAGAACTTCAATCAATTCGCTGTGTCTTGCCGCTTTCTATTCCCTCATTGTTTCAGTAATTTCACCATTCTTTCTGACAGCCCTTTTTCTTCGAGATGATGGTCCAGTTTCTGGTTCCAGCAAGTTTTCGAGAGCCGCCGCGGCTTCCTCACTATTTACCTGCCGCGATGAGACTGGTGTTGCTCCATCCACGTTTTCTCGCGTTGATATTCCAGCTTCAAATTCATCGCCAGAAATCGGTAGAACTAAATACTTCTATCGGATTATCCTGACTGGAACTCGCGATTGCCACTGGTGCCACACTTGGATTACGCCCCAAAATTGCCGTCATCTCGTCGAAATAATCGAAATCGATGCGCGCCGCTCCGCTGCTGGCTGCACCCATGTTAGCCCGCTTTTTGACATACTGTTTTTTAAGTGCACGCCATTTCCAGCAGCATTGCTCACCGCCGAAATAGTAGCCATTTCGTTTCAATTCCTCAGCGATTTTTTTCCCGCCGTTCTTTGTTCGATTGCATTTCACTGTTATATTTCCCGAACAAGTCGATCAAAACCAAAATGGAACTTCTCGTCCATCTGGCTTTTAGCATACCGCGCCGTTCCATACAACATTCACCGGTTTCTGAAATTGTTGAAAATCACAATTAGAAATATAGACCATCAATTTAAGGTATTAAAAACCAACTTACGGCTTCTCCCACGCGCGTCTATTACTTTCTGGCTTGGTGGATAAATTTCTTCAATAATGTATTCCTCGTAATCTACAAATAAAAAACCCTTAAATAAAAATCTTTTATGATATATATTGCAGTTCTAGCTCTTACCTCTTTCATCAGTAATCATAAAATTATTATCGCCCATTTCCATTTTGAAAATCTTTCCTATTTCCCACGCGAGTTAACTTGCTTCCACCTCATGAGCACGATGTTAAATGACTCAAGTCGACTGCAGTCAAATGACTTGACGACGTGAACGCAATTTGGTGTATATGAACACTCCCTAAAATGCCCAGTCCGCCCACACATACAATTAAAAGAGCCGTGTCCATGTACACTTCTGAGTACGACCAGTACGACATTTTCTGAGTCAAATTGACTAAAGTCGACTGCAGTCGCCGACGTGAACACACTCCCCTTGAACTCTGCCAATTTTTACGACTCATAATGCGAGCTTTGACAACTTCTGTATGATAATAGTTAATTTTGTTGTTGGCTTAAAAATTAAAATTTTTTTGTAATAATTTACTACTACTACCAACCTGGGGGCCTATTCTTGAATAACGAATAGTTTTAACGTATTCGTTATATAACGAATGGTTGATAACGAATCGTATACACCGTTCGTATTCTTGAATCTCACCTATACAAAATCTATGTAAAAAACATGTTTGGCGAAAAGTGCCACGAAAATTAGGGTTGGGATTTCATAAAGTAGTATCACAGATAAGAAATACCCAGATATGGATTTTCTTAGAGAAGCTCTGACGCCAAACGGCTGTGTATAAGCCAGCCACTCATGTGCCATAAGCCAGCCATAGCTTTTCGTTCCAATATGCACATCCGCCAGCCATGTGCTTTCATCAGAGGCAACAACCAGTCAACTAAAAGCAGAGATATTTGGTTTACGATATATTTGTGTTAAAAGTTTCACCACAATTGTGATTGTGTGTTGATATTATTACACGTTTTATGTGATTTATTTACTTTTTTACTGGCAAATTACAGCAACAGGTACTCGCTATCGGCACAGCCAGTCTTAAGAAAATATATTATTGTTTATGGCTTTTGTGTGTACGAATACAACTGTTAGATTTTTACCTCTGATACAGATATAATTGATTCTGGCTTTAGCGAACAGCAGATTAAATAATTTGTGATTGTGTTTTGGTGAAATAAATAATATTGTTGCGAGCGTGGCTTTTAGGTTCGTTATTTAAAACACAATATTTAATAATTAATATACAAATTCTTTATTACACTCTAATCTTATACAATTCATAAACTTTCAATTAATCAACTACACTTTAATTATCGCTAATACTGTACTTTCAATTATCGCAATCTAATTACAACACTTTCGCACGTGTATTACTTTCGCTTGTTAACACTGCAACGTCTAAGACAAGACTCTTATTCTGGCTATGACAACTGTTATATTTATACCCTAGAAACTCTCCAGATTATTCTCGAGTGTTCTATTTTCCAGAAGCTTCTTGACTGTTCTACTCATTCTATTCATTCTATTCCTGAACCGTCCTGTAGATACCATAATCAATTCTCCGAACCTAAAGTCGTTTACATTTCCATTGCCAGTAGATGTCACCAGTTGTCTCTTTCTATTGCACGTAACACTGCCCCCTTCTTATATTTGTTCGTCCCGAACAACAGGTGGTCCACGGTCTTGATGCTCGTAGTATTGACACAAGCGGTCCAAATGAACAATTTTATGCATGCCTCTTGTGCCACGCTGAATCCTGTATACCACGTCATTAATTCTAGTTACTACTGAATACGGTCCTTCCCAGTGTTGTTGCAATTTTGGAGAACGTCCCTTACGTCGTCTCAGATTGTAGACCCAAACAAGATCACCTTCATTAAATCCTGCGGAATTAGCACGTAGGTCATAGCGGGTCTTCATCCGATCAGTATTTGTTGCTAATTTCGTCCTCGTGGCCTCTTGCATATCAGCTAATTGTTGTTTGAGCTCCGATACGTAGTCTTCTGGTAACTTTTGTTCACCTCTGGGGGTACCGAATTTGAGGTCGCTAGGTAAACGCATCTCTCTTCCGAATATGACTTTAGCTGGGGTTTGTCCGGTAGTACTATGAATAGCTGATCTATAAGCCATTAGGAATATAGGAATGTGTCGATCCCAATCGCGTTGATGATAGTCAACTACTTTCTTTAGATGCTCGATCAATGTTCTGTTGAAGCGCTCTACCATGCCATCAGATTGTGGATGTAGAGGAGTTGTTCTAGTTTTTCTTATTCCCAACATTTTACACATCTCCTGGAAAGTCCGCGATTCGAAGTTCCGTCCTTGGTCCGAATGAAGTTCGTGAGGCACTCCAAACCTACTGACCCAGTTCGTTATTATTTGTTCCGCAACTGTGGCTGCCTCTTGATTAGGGATGTCATAAGCTTCAGGCCATTTACTGAAATAGTCAATGGCAACTAAAATATAACGGTTACCGCCATCCGTGTCTGGAAAAGGTCCAGCGATGTCTACAGCTATCCTTTCAAAGGGGGCTCCGACATTATACTTATGCATTTCTCCTCTGCTTCTGTGTTGCGGCCCTTTGCAAGCAGCACAGACAGTGCATCTGCGGCACCACTCCTCCACATCTTCTCGCATATGTAGCCAATAAATCCTTTCCCGTGTTTTGGAAATTGTTTTGTTCACTCCCAAATGTCCTCCAGAGGTTCCAACGTGCATTTCTTCTAGAACATCTTTGACGTTTGATGCTGGCACGACTATCTGCATTCGGAATGATTCGCCGTTAGGTGCTTCCCATTTGCGTTTTAATATACCACATTCAACATGAAGAGAGTTCCATTGAGCCCAGTAACTTTTCAGCTTCTCGCTTCGTTCCGAAATATCCTTCCAGTCTGGTCTTTCCATGTCTTCTTTCCAAGCGAGAATAGGTGAAATGTCCGGATCTTCTCGTTGTGCTGTTCTCAGGTCGTCGTAGTCCCAACCTGTAGATGGTTCCACGGTTACCAACTGTATAGTTGCTGTTGTTTCTTTTTCTTCCACCCGGGCGCAATGTTTGCATTCAAGTTTGCATGGACGTCGTGAAAGGGCGTCTGCATTTCCATGGATACGACCTCTTCGGTGTTGGATCTCAAAATCATAAGACTGGAGTCGCTCTATCCATCTCGCCACTTGTCCCTCAGGGTTCTTAAACTGTAGAAGCCATTTGAGTGCTGCATGGTCGGTGCGAAGGATAAATTTCTGCCCGTAGAGATATTTATGAAAATGTTTTGTTGAACTTACAATGGCAAGTAGCTCTTTCCTTGTAGCACAATAATTTTTCTCTGACTTTGAAAGTGCTTTGCTATAGTAAGCTACTGGAACTTTCTGACCATTCTCCTCCTGCGAAAGCACTGCACCAATACCTTCATTGCTGGCATCCATGTCTAATATAAATGTTTTTCCCAGCTTTGGATAGTGAAGTACTGGAGCTTCACAGAGCTGTTGCTTCAAATTTTCAAAACTTTCGTTGCATTTATCCGACCATATGAACGGCCTTCCCTTTTCTGTAAGTTGATGTAGGCTTCTTGCTATATCTGCAAAACCTTTCACGAATCGCCTGTAGTAGGTAGCTAAACCAAGAAAACTCCGTAATTGATGTTTGTCCTTTGGAACTGGCCAATTTTTGACGGCTTCTATCTTCTATGGATCGGTTCTTACTCCTTGTGATGAAACTATGTGCCTTAAATATTTAACTTTATCTTTGAATAGAGCACATTTACTCGCACTGAGCTTCAATTTTGCATCTTTGAGTCTTTGAAGTACGTCTCGTAAGTTGTTTTTATGTTCCTTGAATGTCCTTCCGATAACTATTATGTCATCCAAGTAGACAAGACATGTTTTCCAGGTTAAACCACGTAGAACACATTCCATTAGTCGTTCGAATGTGGCTGGAGCATTACATAACCCAAATGGCATTACTTTGAATTGCCATAAGCCACTGCCAACTGAGAAAGCAGTTTTATCTCGGTCCTCGGGATGTATTTCCACTTGCCAGTAACCACTCTTCAAATCCAATGTGGAAAACCATTGCGCTCCGGAAAGGGTATCCAACGTGTCATCAATCCTTGGTAATGGATAGCTATCTTTTCTCGTCACGTTATTTAGTTGGCGGTAGTCTACGCAGAATCGGGTGCTGCCATCCTTTTTCCTAACCAGAACAACCGGCGATGTCCAAGGGCTGTTAGATTCCTCTATTATGCCTTGTTTCTTCATGGAGTTCATCATGTCTGCAACTTCTGGTTGTTTGGCTAATGGCAATCTTCGTGGTGTCTGTCGAATGGGCCTGGAATCTCCTGTATCGGCAACTGGCCTACTTGAATGATAACTTCGGGGCTGCCGATTCCACCAACCAACTTCTGCCCCACAAAGTTGTTTTTTTCTAGTTTTCCGACTGCTCAACAGGAGAGCTGATGCGACTAGTCGCTGCTTGATATCTAGTCTCTCCACGAATAGCTTGTTCCCTGGCTCGACATCTTTGGCATTCTTCTTTCCTTTCTTCAGGTGATTCCACTCGTCGACGTTTTCTGCAGTCTCTTTGAAGGTGCCCTGATCTATTACAATTCCAGCATCGAAGGACACCACGTGAGGGCGGGCTCTGTGATGATTGCACTCTGTTACAAGTACATTCTTCCACTGAAATTTCTCTTACTCGTACTGCACTCCGTGAAGCTTGTCTGGGGGATTCATACGCTAATGTATAGGCTAGTGCTTCTGCTGTTGATTTCTTTCCTGCTAGCCTTAACGCTTGTTGTAAATTTTGATCTGCAATAGCGTTCACAAATGCCTCCGTTGCCACTTCATTAAGGAAATCCGCATTTACGCTGGAGTATGAAAGATGCGTTAATCTTTCCACATCAGCCTGCAATTGTTGTAGTGATTCGCCATGCTTTTGAATCCTGTTGCGCAACTGTAGGCGATATACTTGCTGCATGTGCTCATTTCCGTAACGTAACTCTATCGCCTGTACTAATGAAGTGTAATCACGTTGATTTTCAATCGGTACAGTTTGTAAGAGTTCTGAAGCAGGACCTCGAAGTGCTAACACCAGAGCTATAGCTTTGTCTTCATTATTCCATCCATTTAGCTCTGAAGCTGCCTCAAATTGTCTCTTGAAGATATGCCACGAATTTTGTCCATCAAATATTGGAGGCTTCATTCTACCTAAACCGGATATTTCAGATGCTACGTTTAGAGGCTGTCGATGCTTTATTCTTTCAAGATCTGCTTTAACGTTTTCAAGTTGCTCGGTGACATTTTGTTGAACTTCCGAAACCTTTGGTTGAAATTCGTGCTCAATTCCTTCAATTTTCAAATTTTGTTCTTCTAAAGAACTTTTTATAAAATTTTTCTGATCCTCCAAACGAGTTTCTAGACAATTCTCCAGAGAACTCTTTTGTTCGTTCAAGCGAGTTTCCATAGATTTCTTCTGCTCATCTAACCGGCATTCCAAAGAATTCTTTTGCTCCATAAAAGCATTCTTTTGTTCCTCATTGGAATTTTTCTGTTCATCAAAACGAGCTTCCATAGATTTCTTTTGTTCCTCGAGAGAATTCTTTTGTTCCTCGAGAGAATTCTTTTGTTCCTCGAGAGAATTCTTTTGTTCATCAAAACGGGCTTCCATTTTGTTCATTAAAGTACTCAAAAGCTGTTCCATTTTCATTGTAGGCTCTTCTTCGACTTCGGTTTCTTCCAAGTTCTCTTCGAAAACAAATGTTTCAGGATTCTTTCCTTCCTCTATCAAAGCTTGTCTGAGTCGCTCGACTAGAACTTTCTTTGCACCTGTCGTTTGTAATGACCGGTTCCCTAACTCCACTTTCAAATCCTGCCTTCGAAGCTCCTCGAATTTTCGCCCCATTACTTTAGTAATTTACTTTAAGTTGAATATAAATTATTTTCCACAACTCTCAAAATTTAACACAATTTCACAAAATTAATCACACTTTCGCACGTTTATTACTTTCGCTTGTTAACACTGCAACGTCTAAGACAAGACTCTTATTCTGGCTATGACAACTGTTATATTTATACCCTAGAAACTCTCCAGATTATTCTCGAGTGTTCTATTTTCCAGAAGCTTCTTGACTGTTCTATTCATTCTATTCATTCTATTCCTGAACCTTCCTGTAGATACCATAATCAATTCTCCGAACCTAAAGTCGTTTACTTTTCCATTGCCAGTAGATGTCACCAGTTGTCTCTTTCTATTGCACGTAACAATATTATAATACAAAAAAAGAGATTTTTTCTAATTGTGTTTTATAATATATTTAATAATATATTCACTTTGTGATTAAAATGGGTAAACCTTGGCATATAAAATGCTCAATAGTGAATTGTTTGTCAAATAGCAAATACTTTCCTGAAAGGAAATTTTTTTCTGTTTCCAAAGAAAGATTGCAAACGATTTTGCTTGTGGGTCAGTAAATGTGTGGAGTCAATTGAGGAAATTCAAAAGAAAAGCAAGCCGTACGTTGTGATATTCATTTCGATAAAAATGATATCGGAAAAAGAAAACTTAAGAGATCAGCGTATCCGAAATTTATCATTGCACACCACAACGAGCCTCTGGCGCTTCAGCAGTAGTTCCTGATTCTCCTCCTTTACGTGTTAATAAGCAACCAGATATTAAGACATATATTCCTACATTAAATACGGTTAGTAACGATTTTACACTGAGGCTTATTGTAGTAATTGCAAAAATCTCAATGCCATCAATAAAATTCATCAATCTAAAATTTTAGAATTACAAGGTAAGTTAAAATTAAATTGTAAGACAATAAAATTATTAAATTACAAAAGCAAATTAAGACTTTGAATCGAAATCGGGATCGGAGGAAAATTTTATCTAAAATTCAGCCAAAAATTAAGCTTATGGAAATTATAGACAGCACTCCTACGACAGAAAATTCTAAAATTCTCTGTAAAATGTTATTAAATATTAAAACTAGTTACACCAAAGAAGAGAAGTGGATTGCTCAGTGTTTATTTTATAGAAGTGCATCGTTATATAATTTTATGAGACAATCCTTAAACTTAAAGCTTCCGCATCCTTCTTCATTGTTCAAATGGGCAAAAATAAAAAATTTGTCACCGGGATTTAACCAAAGCATTATTTCAGAAATAAAAAGAGAAGTTGGAAAGTTTGATAGCAAAAATCGTGAAGTAATTTTGTTATTCGATGAAATGTTCATAAAGACAGATTTGATATATAACGCTGTTAAAGATAGAATCGACGTTACGTAGATTACGGGAATAATAACAGAAAACATCAACTCGCTAAAAATGTATGCGTCTTTATGTTTCGTAGTTTGTGTGGGAAGTCAAAACATTACATAGTTTCCGCGAATACAACTCCAGTAGAAGTGTTGAAAGAGGAATTGTTTAAATGTCTTAACGTTTGTTTGGAGTTAGGTCTGAATGTAAAAGTTATTACGTGTGACCAAGGACCAACAAACAGGTCATTATTTAGGGAATTGTGTATTTCTTGTGAAAACAATTATTTCATTTTTGAAAAAAAGAAAATTTATGTCTGTTATGACGTTCCCCACTTATTCAAATCTATTAGAAACAGATTACTTGATAGTGACTTTCAGACTCCTGATGGTATAGTCAGTTGGGATGTAGTAAAAGAAGTTTTTAGTTCCGAAAGAGCAAATAATATAAAACTATGCCCAAAGTTAACACAAATGCATATCAACCCTACAAATTTCCAAAAAATGAACGTTCGTTTGGCTGTTCAAGCGATGAGCGGAACAGTCGCAGCTGGTATATCTACATTATTAGACCTCAATAAATTTTCGGATGACATCAAAGTGAAAGCCAAGGGAACAAAAATATTTTTTGAAAAACTAAATAAATTATTTGACATTTTAAATGGTCGCCCATCTCTTATACGCGAATCGGAGAATTTTGAATTCTTATGTGAAATGAAAGAATATATACTTTTTATAAATAGAACCAAATCTAAAAGTCCCGTTTATTGTTTTAAAGGACTAAGTTTAACTATTAGTTCCATAATAAACGTCACAAATGAAATGTTTGCAGATCATACAGATTTTTATTATATGTATACTTCTAAATTTAACCAGGACCCACTGGAAAATCTCTTTAGTGTTATACGGGCAAGAAACACAATAAGCGTTGCAAACAAATTATGGTTAAAGAAAAAGGAGCAGAAAAAACTAACCAGAATGAAATTTTCATCGTTCATAAAAAAATATAGGACTCACGACGGAAATTCAAGTGACTTTGGTAGCCTGATAGCACCAACTGATTTATTTTTTGATATATCTAAATTACAAATTGATATTTTCAAACGAACGATTGAGGAAAAGTGCATAACACACTTTAAGGATTGGTTTACTGAATTGGATCCTTGTTTAAACCACAGAATAAAATTTATAAAGTTTATGTTTTTAGTGCTTCTAAGAAAACACTGTAAATGGGAAGTGGACCGGTTAACAACCAAACAACAGAGCACAATAAGAAAAAATCCTAATAACCCTAAACTAAAAATATTAAATCATCTGTAAAAAAGATGTGTTTATTATATATTATATTTTTGAATAAAATTCTATTGGAGACTGTCCGTTCGAATGTTCTTTGTGCAAAAGCAATAACCATCTGCAACGATATGAGATTTACCTTTTCATAACTTTCGTAATTATTCGATTATGTATACTTATTAAGCAAAATAGAACAAAATATACAACCAATAATGAATTTAAAATTGGTGTACTAATTTTAAACAGGGGCTCTTTCGTAGCGCTATTATTTGCATCTTTCCAGCTTCCATAATTTATACTTATATGTACATGTAAGCCTATCGCATGTGTAAATTCTCTCTTCTTCCTGGCAGGAGCGGTGAATATTTAAATGCCGATTCCTTTGTTCAGCAAGATCGGTGGTTGCCTCGACAGCAGCATTAATGCCGAATATCCGTCCATTGAAGTAAAAGTAACACGGGAAATCTATAGGCGACATAATTAATCATAATTTTGGTTTTTATGGCAATATACGGAAAGATTTGTAAAGAGACAAAGAAGATTGTTTTAAATTTATTTTATTTTATTTTTTTTTAATAAAAAAAAACTTCGCTCGGGAAGAGTCATATCTGTTAATGTATTTTTATACCTGAGATGAAATCTAGTTATTACCTTATTTTTGTTTGAATGGTACAACTTTGTTTTTTGATCTATTTTGCTTCCTGTTAGACTGATTATCTTAGTCTATTAAATCACTGAATAATTAGAGGCATTTATAGTACTTGGATTGTGTTTACATTACATTTATGTTTAATGTAAGTATAACAGTATGAATTACCTTTGTACTTAAATTTTTCAATAGTAATGTTAAGGAAAAAGTTCTTAAAAATAAAGTATTATCTGTTCAAAATATTCAAGAAGCCATAGTATATAGTACAAAGGGGATTAGGGCTTTAGGCGACACCCCTCTAAATAAAAACGAGTGAAGTCAGTTACCTCTGCGGTCACTTGGAAGTACCGCTTTTGTGTATTGTTTGTTTATTTTTGTTTGCCCTATTTTTATTCTTTGCAAAATTATATAATCAACAGGTTTTTTAGACTAATTGTATCAAATTCTAACACTACTTTTCATAATTATTATTAAGCGTTTTAGATTTAAAGGAAATTTGTTATTAACTTACAATTTGTACAAGGATATAAAGTGAAGCAGAAACAATTTTAATTTTCAATTGATTATTTTAATACTTATTCGCTTCCAAGTTCTTTAAATAAGACGTGTAGACGGACGGACAGACGGACGGACGGACAGACGGACGGACGGACGGACGGATATGTAAAAATCAGAATAACTTTTAATTTTATGCATTTTTTTGCTCTACCAGCATTATTTCTGTGCGTTTCAAACGGAATGACAAACTTATGTTAGAGAAAAATGCAAAAAAAGTAATATGTGGGATATGCTATTTTCAAAATTGTTGTCAAAAAGTTAAATGGTATTTCATGTGCTTCAGTTATGGAAAAAGAAAATACCGATATATTTTTAAATGCTGAGCAATTAATTATGTACAAAGATTTTAAGAAAGATGTTAGTTCGCTAATTTAAAGAAGTCCTTACGATTTTGTTTTGTTTTTTTTTTTAGTATGAATTACAGTTTTTATGATATAAAAAGATTTTCAATACTATTTGCAAATTTCTCATATAAACGAAAAGGCTAAAAAATTATGCATAAGTAAATCAAATCAAATATATCTCGATTGGTATTCTGAAAAATTTCCTTGTTTGAAGCATAGAAAAGCAATACTGGATTTCTGAATCGTTCTTTTGAGAAAAAATGCACATGGAAAATTAAAAAGGAAATAGAAAATAAAATTATTCATCACGATCGCTTAAAACATTTGAAACAATAAAAAAATAATAGTGTTGAAAATTAAATTCAAATGGTAAAAACTAAAAACATCGAAAATTTTTAATTTGTATGTATTACTGCATAAGTAAAAATCCCCATATACCATACCAGTTTTTTATACTCAATCTCCAGAATTATTTTACTTCTGTTCCATGTTCACGATTAGATCAATATTCATATATGTAATATTGTAATGTATACCCACATAGAGCAAAAAATGCTCTCTAATTATTACTAGCCCTCGTCTCTACATTTTACACAGCGGTGCACTAGCATAGCAAGCAGGCACAAGCAATAACAGCAGATCAGCAGAAAATGCTTTCCAAGTTGTTATACCGAAACAAACTAATTTTGCTCGAGCTTTTGGTTTTGAATTGTCTACATATTATTAAAATTCTTTGGTATTGGTGAGCTTTCCAATTTCGCCTATATGAAAAACAATGAAAGCGTCTTGTGTTAAAAACACAATTGAATGTTTAAATCAGAGACACCATCACTCAAATATTGATTTCCACGAAGTCAGATGGCAGCAGCAATGTACACAAAACCATTCTGTTTGCTAAAATCCACATCTGGGTATTTCTTATCTGTGGTAGTATGCTGTTCGATAGAAAAAATCAATGTTTATCATGGAATGCAGATGGCGCTAACAGAAAGTGGTGACATTTTTCCCCAGCGATTTATATATCCCTTAGAATATACAGCAAACAGGAATGGTGATAAGCAAGATTTTGCGTAATGAATTTCTGGTTGTGTTGGTAGTCCATTTTTACATGAATTTACACGCCATCCCTAATTTATGCAACTTGTCAATTTGCAAAAAGTAAACAAATGTTTTGAGCGGAGCATCTGTGGTAAAAAATGTTCTTTTTCTGCTTTATTTTGAAACAATTCACATAATTAACTAATATAAAACGTTGCTTCTCTTAACAAAAAAGATAATTTAGGTAGTGCAGTTGCCTCAAACGGGATTCCTTAGTTTATAATCCAATTTATATTTGCAAGCACTGACCGAACACTTCATTTCTGCTTTTTTAATTGATATGAAGATTTTAACAAGCACTAAAAGAATTACTTCCGTACTTTTGTTGAATTTCGCAAAAGAATTTTAGATTGCAATTTTAGATTGAACTTTGGATACTTTTATAGCTCTTTAAGTTTATCACACTGATTACTGGCCATTTGTGATTGAGTGGCAGTGATTTGGCTTGGTCAAGCAGGAAAAACGCTGCAAAATAAGAGAAAGTTAACAAACAAAAAATGAGTTTTGAAGAGCGGTTGATTGAGTGCGTGCATCCACACGAATATTTATACAACTTAAATCATCGACAATTTCGGAAAACCGATAAAAAGTAGAAAACGTTTAAAGATATTTCGCAAACCTTAAACTCAATAAGTAAATAGAGAATTATTGAAAAGTGTTGGAAACTAATTAAAATTATATTTCAGCAGATCTTTGTAAAAAGCGTTGGAAAGGGTTGAGGGATACATATAAAAGCCTGCGAAAAAACGATTCACTATCATTAGGTAGATATATCTTCTTCTTTTTCGTTGTCGCTGCAATTGTGTTTCATGTTTGTCTACGGAGGACTTTGACAGTGGTTGCTGCTCATAGTTGTCGCCGGTCGTCGTAATTGTGTTTAGACCTTAAACCTGTTCATAAAACAAAATCACATTTGACAGTTATTCTACAGCTTTGACAATTAGTCAATCCAGCATCTCACTCACTCCTATGTATAGTCTCCTACTCTTGACAAATTACGCTCATGTACACGATTCAACCATTCCTGTTTGCTCTATATTCAAGTTATATCCAGACATATATTTCGCACGGAAATTTGACAGATACACAATTTGAAATTTGGCGCTTTGGCATTGTACATGGAATTTGTGATTTTACATGTATTACTTCAGTCAGTTGAATGTTATTTAATTGGTGATTTTACATTTTCTCCACAACTTTTTTCCGTGTAGGATTATATGCCCAGAATACAAGAGAAATGTTCGCTTGAATAGCATACTAGGCTTAAGTGATGAAACGGATGTATTGTTGACCGTTTATTTATTAAACATGTTCATGCAGCGAGCTTGTGTTAAGCTGGTTCTGATAGTCAAAAAATAAAAACCCAAGCAAAGGTTAGAGGAAGGTGTTGGTAAATGATGTAATGCAAATAATCCCAGAAAATCTCATTTTCCCAGAATAAATTTATGAAATTCTCTCAAGCGTTTCTTTTCCGCCATCATTAAAACTGTATAATGTCAAATTACTATCACCTCAGCTGCCATGATTTTTCATCATGCAAGCTCGCTAAAAGCTGAACTGTCAGCATGGCAGTAAGGTTACGCTTGCAAAAAGTATGGCGGTGTGGCTTGCATCAAGTTGTACTACTACATGTGATGTTATATTTCTTCTATATACTTTGATGTTTAGCCTTTTGAAATACGAATTTATAATTTCGAATTTTCCATTTCGCATTTTCAATTTCAACTTTTGTATATTTCCTTTTGAATATCGTTTTTTCTTTTGTTTTAGGCATTTTAAATTTCTCCATTTTTATTTCATGTTTTGAAAATCGTTTTGCCTTTTGCCTTAGGCATTTTGACTTTTGCCTCTCGCCCTTCGCCTTTCGCCCTTTCGCCTTTCGCCTTTCGCCTTTCGCCTTTCGCCTTTCGCCGTTCGCCTTTCGCCTTTCGCCTTTCGCCTTTCGCCTTCCGCCGTTCGCCTTTCGCCTTTCGCCTTCCGCCGTTCGCCTTTCGCCTTTCGCCTTTCGCCTTTCGCCATTCGCCTTTCGCCTTTCGCCCTTCGCCTTCCGCCTTTCGCCTTTCGCCTTTCGCCTTTCGCCTTTCGACTTTCGCCTTTCGCCATTCGCCTTTGCACAATAGGAACACATATTTTCTAACATTTTGGCGCGTTGTCGCGCCGCGCACTAAAGTGTAAGGCCGAAATACAATGATGCCGACACGACCTTTACGACGACAAATTATATGTTGACCTAATGGCAATACCATAGGCACAGTATATATATATATATGTAGAATATACTGTGCCATAGGGCGTGTATCTTTATTCTGATCAGAGCACTCCGAGCGCTCTAAACACCGATTTATTGTATCTTTATTTACTTTCAGAATACTCGTGAGCGCTCTGAACGTGTATTTTTATTATTGCTCAGAGTGCTCTAACTAATCGTAGATAAACCTCGGAGAATTTGGAGCAATCCGTAAGTAATACCAATAGAGTGAAAAAAACCTCTATTGAAAATGTGAATACTTTTTAAAATTCCATATTTCCTTCCTTTCCTTCACCCCTTATTCATTTTTATAACTTTATTGTTATTATTCATTTATTTTTATAAAGAATAGTGTATTATCAATAGATATTTCACAAGTCGTAAGTGCTGCCAACATAAAAACACTACCAGAACACTCAGAGCACTCCGGATTTGTATATTTTTTCCAGAGTGCTCTGAACGTTCTATAAAATCTGTTCGATCTACGGAGAGAAAAAAGATATACGCCCAATGTTGCTGTACCCAATGGCGACGACCGACTTTGTCGCCGTAACCAGAGTTGGGAATAAAGCCTAGTACGCTCTTCAAGCGAAAATTTCGTTTCCTATACAAAATCTATGGTTTGGGATTTCGTAAAGTAGTAAGCTGTTCGAAAGAAAAAATCAATGTTTAGATCATGGAATGCATATGGCGCTAATATGAAGTGGAGACATTTTTTCGCAGCGATTTATATATCCAGACATATATTTCGCCCGGAAAAGTTGACAGCTATACCCTTTGATGTTTGGCGCTTTGGTCATATATGTAATTTGTTATATTACGTGTATTACTACAGTCAGTTTAATGTTCTTTAATTTGTGATTTTACATTTTCTTCACAACTTTTTTCCGTGTAGAATTATATGCCCATAATGCAGGCGAAATTTTCGCTTGAACAGCGTACTAGGCTTATAGGTAGAGATAGATTCAAATTTTGGACGCGAGGCTAGTGAAAAAATATGCTGTTAGATTCACATTTGAGTTTCGCCAAATTTGCTTTGAGATTTTTTATATAAATTAGCTCAAATTTATACAAATTACACAATAAACATTTCTCCAATTTCTTTTTTGCCTTCATAAATAAAAAAAAAAAAATCTAAAACAAATCAGGCAGCAATACTGTTACCCACTTCGTAATTAAAGACCGACTACTGATTTAATGTTTTAATTAATAAGTTTACATGAATTACTAAAATTAATATGCTTCTGTGAAGCCGACAAGACGCGCGTACAATATATCAAGTTGGACTCCAATCCGTCAGTATCCACGTCATGAATCGGGTGCGTTCAGTCTGAAGATGCCAACACCTCCCTTTTTAGGTTGAATAATCTCGAAGGCAGGCTGGCGGCCTGACCTCTACCAGCTTTAGTGCGCACATCTAAATTTGATGTGAGGAATATCGGTTCAGTTGCTGACTCTTCATCTGGTTGCTCTGTAATTTCAGCACCTAATAACGTTGAGGACAATGATGTGCGCTCTCCTTCTAACTCGTGCTCTGATTGTATTGAAGGCATAGAGTTAGGCTCCTCACTATTTGAATCGCTTCGTGAAATGCTGAATGCATCAAGCCACGTTTCAAAAGATATATCGCTGTTAGTAACGACAGCGTCGCCTTGTTTTCGATCTCGAAGCTGGTTGGTATGTGATCGAATTAGTCTAAATTTGTCCTCATCTGATTGGACTAGGACGTTGTAGTTAACATTTCCAACTCTTTCGATGATTTCGCCACGTTTCCAGTGATGTTTGTTTTTTTTAAAACTTTTAGCATAAACCAAGTCTCCAGGTTTATACTCACGGTATTTAGCTCCATGACGGCGATTGAACTGATTATTCTGCTTTACATTTGTTTTAGGCGAAATTGTTTGTCGAGGCTTAAGCAGGTCTAAGGTTGTTGCAATTTTTCTGCCAATAAACATCTCTGCAGGTGTTACAGAATTTGGTAAGTTCCTAGTAGGCTTCGATCGATATGTTTGAAAAAAAGTCTCCAAGTTATCTATACTCGTTCCTTCCTGCTGAAGTTTTCTCAGAGCACGTTTGAGTGTACCCACAAATCGTTTAGCTTGGCCGTTCGACTGTGAGTGATACGGCGCTGTTTTAAGATGTTCTATCCCTCGAGATTCCATGAATTTGCAGAATTGTGCACTAACAAATTGTGTGCCATTATCCGTTACAAGTTGTTGACAATTCCCATATCGAGAGAAAACAGTTTGAAGTTTTACAATGACATCAGTCGATGTAATTCTGTCCATTTGGAAAATTTCGGGCCACTTTGAGTAGGCGTCAATTATTACCAAATAAAATTTCCCACCACAAGGTCCGGCAATGTCTATGTGTAATCTTTCCATTGGTGAATTTGCTAGGCCATGAATGAAGTGTTGTTTTTACAGGTAACTTTGCTACACTAGCACAGCTTTGACATTCTTTGACATATTTATAGATGTCATCGTCAATATTTTCCCAGTAAGCATGACTCCTTGCCACAGCCTTCATGCGCTCTATACCCGGATGTCTCCGATGCAGTTGTCGAAGAACCCTTTTTCTGAAGATTTCAGGTACAACGATGCGATTGCTGAACATGACACATCCTTGAACCGCCGATAAAGATTCCCTTCGATTGAAATATGAAATCAATTGTGAATGTAATGGATGTTCCTTTGATATTGATGCAGGCCAGCCATGTACAATGAAATTTAAGACAGTGCGAAGAACTCTATTTCGTTGAGTTTCTCGTTGAATCTTGCGAAATGTGATTGGTAATGCTCTGATTGCTGAATAGAAATCTTCTTCAATAATTTCTTCCAGGCGAGTGCAGGCTATCACATATTCTTCTTCTGGTTTTGTATGTGATTCGATAAGTCGTGACAGCATATCAACACATCCAAAATCTTTTGTGTTGACATACTCGATGTCGAAATCGTAAAGCATCAAGGTTAATGCCCAACGTTGTAATCTATTCGAAGTATATATTGGTATACCCTTTTTAGAACCAAACACAGCTACAAGGGTTTTGTGATCGGTCAAGGGTTTGAACTTTCTACCATATACGAACCGATGAAACTTAGTTACGGCAAATATTAGGCCAAGGGCCTCTTTCAATCTGGCTGTACTTTTTCTCTGCATCCGTGAGTGATCTGGACGCATGAACGATGACCTTTTCTGCACCATTCGGTAATATATGAGCAATGTATGCTCCAATACCATCGTTGGAAGCATCTGCTGCTACTTTGATTGGTAACGCTGGATCGAAATGAGTCAAAAGTAAGTTTGATGAAAGAATCTCCTTAAATTTGTCAAATGCGTGTTGACACTGAGATGTCCATTTGAATTTTACATTTTTCCTTAGAAGCTCATCTAATGGTGCTCTAAGTTTTCGCATTTGTGATATGAATTTACCATAATGGTTTACTGCGGCAAGAAATGATCTCAGCTGTGTGATATTTTCTGGTTCAGGAAGTTTCCTGATTTTATTGATGTTATCCGGATCAGGGCGTAGCCCCTCTACGTCGATAATATGACCAAGATACTTTATTTGCTGTGATAGAAATTTACATTTTGATAATTTTACATGGAAACCGTGGTCAAGTAGCCGTTGTAGAACTTTTTCCAGATTTCGCATGTGAGATTCCATGTCAATCCCTGTTATCAAAATATCATCAAGGTAAGCTGCAACACCATCCAATTCAGCTAGCATTGTATCCATAATCTGTTGAAATGCCCCTGGTGCAGCTTTAACTCCTTGTGCTAGTCGATTGAATGAAAATAATCCCTTATGGGTGCTGATAGTTAGTAGCTTTCTAGTTTGTTCATCGACCGGTATCTGAAGATAAGCGTCGGATAAGTCGATGTGAGAGAAAAATTTGCTGTTTGACAATGTAGCAAATATGTCTGCTGGAACAGGCAATGGATACTGATGTGGTTGTAATGCGTCGTTTAACCCTGTAGAGTAATCCCCACAAATCCTAATATCCCCGTTTGACTTTTTTGCAGCAACAATAGGTGCTACCCAGTCTGAATATTCAACTGGTGATATTATACCCATCTCTTGCAGACGCTGAAGCTCGTTTTCAATTAAAATTTGCGCTGAATATGCTACAGGTCGTTTTCGTCGAAACACTGGCTTTGCGTTGTCTTTGAGGTGTAGATGTACAATGACGTTTGTACAAGTTCCTGATACCTCTAGGAAAAGCTCAGAAAATTGACGCTTGATGGTTGCAATTTCTGTTTCTCTGTCCATTGATTTGATTTGGTAACAGATTGAGCTCAGAGGTTTTTCCCACAGATTGAAAGCATCACACAAGTCAATACCTAGAACATTAGTTACAAAAATTTGACCTGAATGAACTTTCCCATTTAATAGAATATCGCATTGGAACTGTGTGATTATGTTGATTCCATGGTGAGATGCACTTTTTGCTTGCAATTTGGTATCCATTGTAGTGACAGGACGCCCTAACTCCTCCCACACGGGTTGACTGATAAGAGTTATATATGATGCTGTGTCAATTTGCAATCGAAGCGAAGCATCAACAATGTCATTTCTACCAGGAATATTGTTGACTTGAATTACTGTATACCGCCGCCTATTTTGATATTGAACTTTGTTGATATTGGCAAATACAGCTAAATTGTTGGCTATAGACTTCTTGTTATGATTAGAAGAGTGTTGTTTTCTAGATCTGGCAAACTTCTGTGATTGATCTGAAGTAGTTGCAGTTTTCCGTAAAAAACAAGCACAATACCCGTCTTTATGACCAACTTGACTGCATTGATTACATTTATGATTTGAGTATGAGCAATAACGTATGAAATGAATGCCTCCGCATGCCCAACATGGTGTTCGTGGAGTGTCAGCAGTGCTTGATGAAGCTGACCGCACTAATTGAGTGATTGATTGACGCTTTTTATTATTGGAGAACCGCTTGTTTTGTTTTTGATAAATAGCGTGAATATTTGGATTGTTTGGAGTTTGACCAATCAAAGCTGTGTCTCGCTTGATGTTCCGTTGCGCTTCTGATACCAATTTATCAAGTGTCAGTGGCCCATCAGTTTCAGTTTCAAGCTTTGCTAAAAGTCTAGCTCTAACATCCGCATCTGTTGAAGATTGCAGTCCAATAACAAAAACTAAACACTTGAACTGATCTGAACTTAGTTTTGCCAAATTAAAGTCTTCACAATTTTTGTTGACTTGAGCCGCAAATGAAATATAATCATCCGAACCTGCTTTTGACGTTTGTAAGCATCGATATCGAATGTTGAACTGCGATTCCTGAATTCCAAATATTTTTGTTAGCGTTGCAATTTTCTCGTCGAACTGAAGGTCTCTACTGTGCTTTGGAAGTATATAATTTACATATTTCTCGTGCGCCAGTGGATTTAACGTTCGCATGAGAAGTCTAACTTTAGCCTTATCGTCTAGTTTAGCACCATCCTCCTTGAATAAATCTTCAAAGCGGGAAAACCATGCGTGAAACGTTACTCCATTATCTGGGTCGTAGAAAAATTCGGTAATATTATTTGCTAAGGAATCCATTGTAAATTCGGTTCCTTTTCCGAAGTCGCAGTATCAGAATTACTTGTTTGAAGTGTTTGGAACATTTGTTGTTAAATCTCTAACAATTTCTGTTGCTGTTCGCTCAACTGAAGCAATTTTTCCATCTCCGCCATTTTGCAGTGAGCATGAAAATTCTCGAACTTGTTCCAATTAAATATTTATTATTTTTTTATATTTTTTTCCAAATCCTCGTCGCCACTTTTGTTACCCACTTCGTAATTAAAGACCGACTACTGATTTAACTTTTAATTAATAAGTTTACATGAATTACTAAAATTAATATGCTTCTGTGAAGCCGACAAGACGCGCGTACAATATATCAAGTTGGACTCCAATCCGTCAGTATCCACGTCATAAATCGGGTGCGTTCAGCCCGAAGATGCCAACAAATACAATTACCCAAGTGTTAAGTTAAATTGAACGCGTACGCGATGAAAAATAGAAATTCGTCCGATTTTTGCGTCGCGAGCGTCGCGTGCGGTGGTAATCTAACACTCCATATAAATACAACAAGCGTACATTGGATGATGATTATTAACACGTTCAACCAGAATATGGATATATATATACTGCTGTGGACGTTACTAGGAATTTACAAGGGAATCAATGACTATTTAATCTTCAAACTAAATATTTCATCTACTTATCATACTACTCAAATTTCCTGACTCATCTTATCACTGGTCGTTATCTCAAACTATTCGATTATTCTAATTATCGATGCACCAAATTTCAAGACTTCCGTTTCTCAAATTATCAATATCTCAAAATATTCAACTATTCGAATTTTTATTTCCTCTCTCTCTCTAGGCTTCTCCCCTCATCTGCTTCCCAAAAAAATTCATGACTAACAACCAAGAGGAATCAATGTGGACTTCAAGGAAAGGAAAATGGGATAGATTAGCTTCGGCCATGGCGGAAAGCATCCACGCGAGACCAGAGGGGATGAACAATGTACCTCAGTCAGATAGATGGCAGCGTACCAGCTCCTGATCACTAAGGAAGTTGCCGCATCCTCCCAGGCTCCTGCGTCCACTTCTCAGTCCCTAATGCTTACTCAGTCATGCGTCTGGACAGCGTTACGAATCCAGTAAACCTGCTAGCTTGAAGCCAGAAGGGCAAACTCATAGATTCAATACCCTGCCCAGCCACATTCCCGAACTCGGCAAGGTTCATGGAAGGAAAAGGGTAAGGGAAAAGAAGAAGAAAAGAAAAAAGATTTAGAGTCTACTGTCCTAGTCATGTAAAGGTCGTCGTGTAATCAGGTCCTCCGTCCGGCCTGAGAGTAAAGGGTCCCGAGGAATCAGGTGGTTAAGAGCCAACATTGACTCGCTCTCAGTATTCACTACTCTCCAGCAGCGTTCGTCATTCGTCCTTCCTAGTATGTATTGTTCAATAAGTACCAGTCTCGATCTTATTTGGAGTTGGGCGATTGCCACAAAAGATCCCTAGAGGTACGTCTTGGCTAAGCATAACTTAAAAAAAAAATCCAAATCCGACTTGAAGGAAATCAACACTGGTATTCACTTAGCGCGCACATCGTAAACAAATTGAAAAGAGAAAAAAAACTCCTTTGTTTTTTTTTTTTTTAAATGTTGAACTGAAGGTTCATGTGGAGCCACGTACTATAAACTTAAATAAAATGAGTCAAAGGTTCGTCCCCTCTTCACTGGATGCGATACTCTGAGTTAGGAAATTAGCTTACAGCCAAAATGAAAAAAAAAACTCAGCGTCTCAGTCCCCAGTAAAGGTAGGCCTGAAGTACTACGGGTGTTTCGGGCCCCACGTTGGGTGCCATTTTGTTATTGCTTCTTTCGATTAAAAAGCTGGTTCAAGCTTTCGCTAGGGGTTTGAGGCTTAAGGACATTAAATCCTGCCAGCCGAGCGAAGTTAGCTTCTCACCCCGTAACAGTTATCGGCAGGCTCGCATGCTTGCAAGCTAGCTTTGCGGAGAAAGTGGGGGGGGGGGTTCTAAGATGAAACCTGCCTCCTGACACAGCATCATAACAAAAAAATATCATGCCGAGGTATATATATAAAAGTCAAAATGGGGGAGAGATTAGGATTGAGTGATTGGGAGATTGGGAATAGAAGGATCGTCAACATTGAGCCGTCTCGGCTGTCGGGGAACCTGCTGATGGTGGTCCCCAATAGCGGCCATGCCCCATCCATCCCATGGGTATTCTGGGCCATAAAATTTTAATACCCCCTTGAAGCATCCCTAGGATGTCACCGCGAGCAACTGGGAGAAACGCCTCAAGAGAGAGCGGGAAGTATGTGATTAGTACATCATTACTGGTGCTATATGTTCAAACAAGCAATATTAGTCTCTATATAGGAATTCAAGTGTACTTATAGTCCGAACCGTCGATCGTGACCTGCAATGGTATCGGCCATGGACACAATCCTCCACACGTTCCATACACACTATTGGTCAATTCACAAAAAAATTATGGTGGTAGGTTATTTATTACTTATTTATAGGTACAAAAATCTTCTTAAAAATATATATATTTGAGGTCTTCATTTCCAATCCTGACACTTTTTCCTATTCCACAACATTATGAGCATGGCATTGAATTCAGAATCTAAATCTAGATATGTATATGCATAAAAAAAAATCTCCTTGCGTTTTCCTTTCTTTACCGCCTAACGTTAATCTAATGTTGTTTACTTAGTACATGTATATCGATGTATGTAACCTACTGATGCTGTAACTAATGTGGCCGTGACCGGAATTATTAATGCATTTTCTGTTAATTGTTAATTCTAGTCGGACAGAAAACTTGAGAAAAAAAATTTCTATCAGAATGAATGGTAGAAACACATCGCTACAAAAAAAGTTACAGGTATCTCCGTTAAATAAAGGAATAGATTCTTCCTAACATTTAAATTTATGATACCCTCTCCAACACCATCATACAAGGCATCGTTCGCTAAACTACAAACTATTAGCAAGATGGGTGTGCATCTGTACCTTATTTCAATCAATTATATAATATATGCTGGAAGTGCGCAGGCTAAACAACTTAATTCTAAAAATTCCGATAAGAAAAAAAAATTGACAATTAGACCTACACCTATGCAGACTCATTATAAGGCCCTACATATATATATGTAACCCCTAGGTCCATTAAAATGTCGGTATCAGATAATGAGAATATGCATATGTATGTAGGATCCAAATATCCCTAGACTGAAGTTAGCTGCGATCGAATGCGCCGCAATTGTGCGGAACGTACCCCAAAAGCTGCAGGGCAAAAGGGAGAGGAAGAGCATGACAGACGAGCTGATGACAAGACATTATTTTTTGGACGGAAGAAGGGAACCGCCGCAAGAAGTAGAACGGGCTGCATTATTCTCGGATGGAATCGTCGAACATCAGGCCAATTAAAATTATAAAAAGCATGTTGAGGACTATAATTGTCAATAAGAGAATAAAGTGAATTCAATCCAGTTATAATTTGTTAAATACCCCACGATTCCATCCCACATGGGGGCTCGTCCGGGAACATTAAGAATTCGCAGCCACCTGAAGTAAGCATCTTTAGTATGACTGATCACTTTTACCAGCGCAGGATACAGGTAAAAATACGCATGATCTGGGCGATTAAACATCGGCTCTTAAAGGTAAAGACTGAGCAATCAAATCCAACGAGAAACAAAACAAAACATCTGCAGAGAACAAGGATTACAAGGGAAGTTATCGCTAGCACGCAGGTAGCCGATTCCATAATAATTTTCTTTTTAGTATGTGCTGTGTGTGTCGTGTAAATAAAAAAGATCCGAAGGTGAATTATAAGGAAAAATTCGAAGGGGAAAGAATAAAAAACCCAGGAAATAAAAGGCGCTAGAAGAGGTAAAAATAAAAATAAATTGGATTAAAGACGTGTTCATGTGGTAAAGAACTGCAAGGTAAATAAAGAAATTTCATTATATTGACATATCCTTTTAAAATGAACCTAAAATGCAAGTTAAAGTACGCCAGTATTAGCATGTAAGTGTACATTAATAATTACATTGGAAACAGTCACTTATTAAATTATGTTTGAATGATTACCAACTCATGGACCGCAAATTTTATTAGTAATTAACAAATCAATTGAAGTATTGAAAAAATTCAGACATAACATAAACATAGCGTCACCTGCAATTAGAACCATACTACTCTGTTATAATATTAGTATTGGTACTATAAATATTTCGAAAATTGAACTAAAAAGTATTAATACAGATGTTATGCTCCGTTTCCAGAGCATAAGAGTGGTCTGCCGACTAGCTATGGAGAAAGGGTTGGGTGGTAAATTAAATTGATATATCACCTGTGAAGGGCGCCACGTGGTTTGTTTGAGTCCACGAACTCTATATAAGTTTGTTGCGGAAAAAGAAATAAAATTAAAGCCGCTCTAAAGTTTACGTTATAATATTTATTTCGGCTTAAAGGTATCAATTTAACTTTGGCATATATCTCTGACTTCTAATTAAAAGCACTCGTAACTTGCATGGTTCCTTCGATAATAATAAAGAAAATGAAATGTTACTTAGCATACAAGGCAGCACTCATTTAATAAATTCAACAAAAAAAAAATATTAGATAAATATTAATTATGGACTATGTAAATATAAAAATGGCACACGGCAGTACTTATCTTCTCTTATATTCCGTTTTGCTTCTATTAATCTGCTTTCCCTTTTTTTGTTCTTAATCCGCCGAGATTTTCCTCCTTTCTTCTCCTTTTTCTTTTTAATATTTCCTTAACACCTCGCTCGAATTTGAATTTTTTTGACTTTAAGTAATTGTTTTCCAACTTTAACTAATTAATAATTTGATTTTCTCCACTTAAACTGCACACTAGTTATTGCTCCGAATTTTTATTAAAAACTGATCCCTTCACCTACCAAAGCTTTCGGCTTTATTGAGAATCGCCCCCTATTTTGGAAGTTTTCCAATATTTTCCAAAATACCTCGTAATCGGTACTGACCGTTTGGAATCGGTTTAAAATTTTTTAATAATATTATATTTTTTTGTGCGAAAATAATTCTGAGGACATAAGCTTTAATCTGCTATATTTGAATATTCTACTAAAATTCGTTTTCATAGGAAAATTAGCGATTAAAGTTTTTGTTTGACAGCACCTTTCCCAATATTTTAATTTTCGTGAAATTTCTTCTTTGAAGTAAATTTCTTTCTAAATTCCGTACCAATGTTTGCTTTGGGCTGGGACCAGCTCTATCCGTGTATTTTTAGTATCCGGGTTATAAAATTTCGGACGTAAAACGAAGTTTTTATTGTGCGAGGTTAGAAACGTAATTTTGAGATAATCTGGAGGAGAATCTAGACCGGGTAAGTTTAAAATTGATTTTCTCAACAATTATAACGCGCAGAATAGATAAATACTGCCTGACTATAATATTTTCAATCTTTTCCGCAGATTTCGTATGCAGCCTTATTTGCTTCACATCATCTTGCCATTAAATAGGTATGTGATTTTATATTATATTATTAGTAAAAATTCAGAACCTAAATCTAATAAATAAACTACTAAATTCATTATTCTAAATCTAACTAAACTTAATCTTATCTAATTACAGCTTATCGCATCCAGTATTATACCCAGGAATAAAGGACAATTCCAGTGACTGCAGCTCATCCTGAACATATGTAGGTATGCTGTGTATTGTATGTTGTGTTACGTTTATATTAAGGCATGACATATGTATCCTGTGTGCATAATTTCTGTTTTCTATGTCGTATGTTGTGTTTATGTTAATCCATCACGTACGAATCTTATATGTATGCTAATTGTTTTCCAGGCTGATTAGTTAACATCCATGATTACGAAATCCCGAATCAACCTAGCCGGTTTTTCACATCGTTGAAACCAATCGCTTAGATCTCTCCAAGTGGAATTTAGGTAAGTGTCATCGATATTCTATTTTTGAAATGTATAAAAGAAATTCTTTTGCAGCATCATTCCAGTTGAGAATGAGGACGACACGCTGGACAAAACGGACACAAATCAGGTAAGTATACATGCACACATAGATATATCCTAATTTATATAATCACTTCCAGGCTCAGGCATCAGGCGAGGCGTAACATTCCTCCCCTTCTTCCGGGAGATTTCTTAGAAATCTCATTTAGAAAATTATACGCCCGCATTGCCCTGAGCAACCTATGCGCGCCATTCCGAATCTTTGCATAAATTTGATTCTTACTTAAAACAAGATCCTAACTACAAAATGATCACTGTGTATCCCTTTTCGCGATCGAAAATACGAATTTCCTTATTACAATACTTTCCATTTACTTGTTTGGTACTACCACGGATTACTAACTTCTGAATTTTATAATAGACTGCCAGTCATACACTTCACTTCTATCACAAATTTTGCTCCCTGGACTTTGTACCAGGTACGATCCCGATACCATGAACCACCAGCCTCCATGCACACTCTCAGCCTGACAACTAATATTCACTTGGAATAGCCTGTATTCTGAAATATACAGACGACACCAGATAAGGTAAAATTATAGTTATATTATATCCAACAGAGTATCGACCGCAGTAAACTTAAGCGGCAACATTGGTACCCTATCGTTGCCCAGTGAAGCTGGGTGGATGCCTTATTGGGGCTACCAAGAATAAAGCTACTTCAATCACATTCATCACTATTCGAATGGTAGGCTTTTAGGTCTTTTGAATTCCATATTCCGGCACTTTTCCCAGTAGAATCTTCTAGCTCGTATGTCCATGGCGAAACTACTTTAGATATCGAAAAAGGGCCGACGTACTTTGGTGCTAGTTTCGCATTGAAATACCTAGCCGCATCTGAGAGAACATAGTTTTTGCGCAAGACTAAATCATTCTTGAGGTATTGTTGATCTCTCCTACGAAGATCATATTTATTCTTGGAAGACTCCTGAGCCTTGCACAGTCTAACCCTGACATCTTTCCTGACATCTTCTAAAGCCTTTGACATATCTTCTGCATCAAATCTCATATCGTTTCCCATATTCTTATACTCAGATGCATGTGTCGCCATTTCCTTACCAAAATTCACAAAGTAAGGAGTCAGCTTCAATACTTCATGAACTGACGTCCGGATTGCACAGGCTATTTTAGCCAAATACGTATCCCACGATCTGTGGTTATCCGCGACGTAGGCTCGGAGCATCGCTTTGATTACCTGGTTCGTTCTCTCAGCTGGGTTTGCTTGAGGATGATAAAATGCCGTATAACGAATTTGTGAACCATAATTATCGCATAATCTTTTGAAATCTCTGCTTTTAAATTGGGGACCATTGTCACACACTACCGTTCTGGGAACACCGAAAAGCAGAAAGACGTCATCTTCTAGAGCTCGGCAGATAGAGTTTACGTTAGCAGAGCGTAAAGGGAAGAGCATGGGAAATTTAGTTAGTTGATCTACTACCGTGAAGATATATTTGAAACCACGATTTGATCGGGGAAGGGGGCCAATCAGATCTATGTTTATAGATTCCCATGGCTTTCCAACAATAGATCGTGATGCCATAAGTCCTGCTGGCTTTCTACGTTCAGGTTTGGTAGTTTGACAGATCATACATCGTTTTACATATGCTTGTATATCAGCCTTCATTTTTGGCCAATAGAATTGTTGAGCTAATCTAAGAAAAGTCTTCTGGACGCCACAATGACCGCAAGTCGGAAGATCATGTGCTCTAAATATCAGGTCCTTTCTTTTCTTTTTAGGCACTACTCGTTTCCAGCTCTCGTCCCCCATCTCTAAGCCTGGATACATTTGTGGACAGTGCTTCCAAAGTTCATTATTTTCCACCCGCCAGTCTGGATACTTAGAAGGATTAGCATTAATTTTCTGTGTCATTTTTAGAATCCAACCATCGTTGTTACTCTCCTCAACTTCCACAGAATCAACTACTGGAACTGATCGAGAAAGCCAATCTGGCAACAGGTGCTCTTTACCTTTTCGATGAATTATGTCGTAGTCATACTGTTGGAGGCGCATAACCCATCTGGCTAATCTGCCCGTAGGGTCTTTCAGGTTATGCAGCCAAACCAACGAAGCATGATCGGTGACTACAGTAAATCGACTACCTTCAACGTATGGCCTTAGTTTCTCAATTGCCCATAATACTGTCGTTGAATAATTCCTTTCACACTTATTTAAAGATCGGCTTAAATATGCTATTATCCTATCTTCGCCTTCTATTTGCTGTGTTAAAACTGCACCTAATCCATAGCCTGACGCATCTGTGTGAATTATAAATGGAAAACTGAAATCCGGACAATTGAGTATTGGTGCGCTGACTAAACTCTCCTTTACTAGACGAAAAGCTTTCTCCCGTTCATCCGACCAGATAAATTTAGTTCTCTTTTTCAAGAGTGCTGTAAGTGGAGTAATCATCGCTGAAAAATTTGGTACGAATCGGCGATACCATGCAATCATACCAATGAATCGCCGTACTTCCGATACATTCTGGGGGCTTGGTACTTCCAAGATACATTTAACCTTGTCAGGGTCTACTTGTAACCCGTGCTCCCCTATAACGTAGCCTAAATACCGAAGCTCAGCACGGCAAAACTCACACTTATCGTAGTTTATGACAAGGCCCGCTTGATGCAATCGATTGAGGACATTTTCCAGTACCCTTTTGTGTTCTTCGAAATTTTGAGTGACCACGATTACATCATCCAGGTAAACAAAGACCTTACTCTCTAAGTCTCCTGACAATACCCTGTCGATCAATCGTTGAAAGGTCGCTGGCGAATTACACAGTCCAAAAGGCATGCGACGGAACTGGAAAAGTCCTCTTCCTGGAACCGTAAAGGCCGTATATTGCTTCGATTCATCTTCAAGAGGCACTTGCCAAAAAGCCGATTTAATATCTAGCGATGACATAAATTTGGCATCCCGCAATTTGTCTAGTGTTGCTGAAATGTAAGGGAGAGGATATGCGTCCTTTTCAGTGACTTTATTTAATTTTCTAAAGTCCACACAAAATCTGTATTGTCCATCCTTCTTCCTCACCATCACTATTGGAGATGCCCAGGCACTTTCGCTTGGTTCCACAACACCGTCCTCCAGCATCTTGTCCAGTTCTTCATAGATAGCTTTTTGTATAGCAGGCGATACGGGATAATATCGCTGCTTTATCGGCGGGGAATCTGTTCGGATGACATGCTGGACTTGTGTAGTACAACCTAGATCTGTTCCCATTTTTACTTTTGCGTTGTTGATGATTTCATCGAGTTCTTCCTTTTGTTTAGAAGATAATTTCGACTGAGACTGGAGAGCGTTGATATGAAATTGCGTTGATATATCCCCGAAGCTCCACGAATTCGCGTTGAAATCCGTACGAATATTCATATTACGCCAAAAGTCTATACCAAGAATGATCTGATGAGGTAATTCCGGTATTATAAGGACATCACAAATTTTTACTCGATTCTGTAATTCAATTGGGAGACTGATTTCGCCAAGTACATCTACCATACCGCCATTTGCTAAACTGACTGTTCTTGCCTCCGTGACTCTAACTTTAGGACTTGTTTCTTTAATTAACTCCCAGCCTGGCCCACCAATGATTGTCCGTGAAGCACCTGAATCAAGCAAACCGCTAAATTGTAACCCGTATATTGTAATCGGCAAATGAGGACGCGTATCATTTTCGATCCTAGCGAAAACATAATCCACTAATGTGTCATACTCGTCATCGACATTCTCATGGTTCTCAATTCTACTAACAATTTTTGTCTTAGCGGCTGTTTTGGGATGACTCGATTTGCCGCTTAAACCCGAGCTCCTCCCGCGTTTCCCGTATTCCGTAAGGATCGATTTTCGTTAGTGGGTTGTTGCCGATTATTGTTATTGCGGTTACAAGTGCTACAATTACTACGTATGACCCCTGGTGCCCCACATCCAAAACATTGCAATGGACTTCTACAATTTCTCGCAATATGCCCAGGTTTTCTGCATTTAAAACATGTTAAACGTCTTGTTGCATCCTTATTTAAGTCTTGATTAGAAATGGCTGCTACCGGAGGGTTGTCGACTGATACATACGCTAGATCTGGCTCTAACAGGTGATTATTTCTCTTTGAAGGTGGCGGAACAAATGCTTCCACTGATGCCCGAACTGACTCCAAACGTCTTCCCAACTCGACCAGATCTTTAATTGATTCTACCTCTTGTAGTCCAAGCTGAGTCTGATAAAACGGGCTGATGTTTCTCTTGAGGATTCGCAATTGTTGCATCTCAGTTAAGGAATCTGTCAGCCGAGCGAACATGTTCATCATATTTGCTACATACATCCCAATTGTCTCGTCTCGGCCCTGCGTCCTCTTCTTAATCTCGTCCATCAGTCTGTCATCATAGTCTCTTGGAAGGAACTCTTTCTTTAATTCCTTTACCAGCTCCTGCCAAGAATTAAATTCAGCTTTGCTTGCTCGGTACCAAATCAAAGCTTTGCCGGTGAAGAGGTCTAATGCTGATCGAAATAGTTGTTGCTTATTGATTCCTCGAGCATCAGCCAACTCGTGTACTCTGTCCAGGAAACAATTAAGAGATTGCCCAGATTCTCCAGAGAATCTGACATCCCATTTATGAAGAGGAACGCGTGATCGCGAACCAGTTAGGACAGTAGCAGTCATTGAATGCTCTAAGGCGGTCTCAGAGGAATCACTATCTTCATCTTCACCATCAGCTTTAAGCTTCAAAGTTCCAAGAGACAAAACAAGTTCTCCGCGGATACGTGCCTTTTCCTTTTTTTGATCTTCGTTCTCAATAATCGGTCTCCCAAGCCTAGCAAGCGCCCATTCAATCTTCGTTAAGATATTCTTGTAATCAGTAGAAACGCTATCACCCTCGAACTTGTCTAACAATGTTTTAATCTCTTCTACCTTCTTAGCAACCGCCTCACTATCCTCTTCAAATGTGAAAGGATACTCTACCTCTATCAGTGAGTTTCCATCCTTTTCTGCTCTCAGAGCAGCACGCAAACTGGACCTCATGTCCTCGACCTTCCCAACTGGTAGACCCCTGATCGTAAGCTCATAGGATAACTCTTCCTGATTTAATCTATTTATTTCCATTTTTTTTTTCCAATAAAACCGATAACTGCAATAATTTTACTGGAAATGTGAACAATTCTGTACAACTGTACCGATAAGATATAGCTATGCTTAATATAAAAAAAAGTTTATGGCCGCCAAACTAATACCATTCAAGGCAATCGAAATTAATTGGGCTTTAATTATAATATGCTAAGAAAAGTCTGTGCCTGAAAACTTTCATATAGATTGAATCTCTAAGCGACTCACTTATAACAACCAAAGCCAAGAAAAACCGAAGAAATCAACCTTTGTATATATATATAGTAAAACAAAAAAAAATTATGTACGATATTTAAACTAGAACTTAACTCGGAATATACGAGAGCGTAAGTAATAATCTCCAATAATATATACTATGAAAATCCAGGAAACAAATCAATTTGCAATTAGAACACACAATGTAAACTTAAATCCACACCCAATTCTTAAGAAAAATAAAACAATAGAACCAACGTCAATGCATAAATGACCGATACCACTACAATTGAGTAGCCAGAACCCTGAAAGAAAGTTATTATGTAAATCCGTACAATAAATCAGATGAAGTACTGATTAATTTTTCTCAACATAAGAATTGAATTTCGTACAGAAGTAAATTTGCAAAAAGCCGTCGGTATTTCTTCTGTTGCCAAAGATAATCGGCAACATGACACTCAATAGAACAAATCGAATCGCCGAAAATGACTCCCTGCAATAATAGCCCGAAAATTTTCGATAATATCCCCCCCATCAACTACTCTCTGATCGTAATAATCTACCGGTCTCTCTTCATATCTGGAAAAAAGTTCATTCACCGAAACTAGGTCAATAATTGAACTAGGTCAGGAATATGATTTGCATTAAATAGTACGCTGAATTTCGTTAATGTTATCAGTAAGGCTCACTAGAATGTCTCTAAGTATTTGTTTAAGAGTTATATTAACTCTCTGGATGAACCATCTCACAATAAACAAATCGAAAATTACCCAAGCCAAGTAATCTGCATGGAAACCAGTTCAAGTGATATCGTGATCGGCAAAAGGGCAGTCTCGGGCACTCAAAATCAAATCGCATTGAAAGTTTGAATAAATATCGCGTTATTGTTTAGTGCGAACAAATTCTCCAAAGGTGTATACGGAATTAATCTAGTTCTTCGTTATTATAAGTGCTACGTGGCTAGAGTAAAATTACAAAAATATATTTAAAGAAATAAGATAAATAGGATACCATGATTGTATTCTTTATTAAGTGCTATGTGAATGTGTATGTATGTGATCTGTGGATAAACTTAAAACCAAAAAAACATATTGTGAATTCCAAATTAACTAAGGAAATTATGGTAAGTTCCCCTTAAATTCTTTAATGTTTATATACTCATATATGCATATACACTTTGTTAAAACGCACTGCCTTGATTTCCCCAAGTCAAAAGTTGCGCAACATTCCAATGAATTTGACATTAAACTTCAAAAATTTTTGCTACACTGCCTTGTATTCAAAAAGAAAAATTTCGTAACATCTAACTCAAAAAAACAAATCCAATTTCCACAAAATAAAAATATTATTAAAAATATACAGGTGTTTTAACTCCTCTGCCCCACGTTGGGCGCCAAAATGTTATGCTCCGTTTCCAGAGCATAAGAGTGGTCTGCCGACTAGCTATGGAGAAAGGGTTGGGTGGTAAATTAAATTGATATATCACCTGTAAAGGGCGCCACGTGGTTTGTTTGAGTCCACGAACTCTATATAAGTTTGTTGCGGAAAAAGAAATAAAATTAAAGCCGCTCTAAAGTTTACGTTATAATATTTATTTCGGCTTAAAGGTATCAATTTAACTTTGGCATATATCTCTGACTTCTAATTAAAAGCACTCGTAACTTGCATGGTTCCTTCGATAATAATAAAGAAAATGAAATGTTACTTAGCATACAAGGCAGCACTCATTTAATAAATTCAACAAAAAAAAAAATATTAGATAAATATTAATTATGGACTATGTAAATATAAAAATGGCACACGGCAGTACTTATCTTCTCTTATATTCCGTTTTGCTTCTATTAATCTGCTTTCCCTTTTTTTGTTCTTAATCCGCCGAGATTTTCCTCCTTTCTTCTCCTTTTTCTTTTTAATATTTCCTTAACACCTCGCTCGAATTTGAATTTTTTTGACTTTAAGTAATTGTTTTCCAACTTTAACTAATTAATAATTTGATTTTCTCCACTTAAACTGCACACTAGTTATTGCTCCGAATTTTTATTAAAAACTGATCCCTTCACCTACCAAAGCTTTCGGCTTTATTGAGAATCGCCCCCTATTTTGGAAGTTTTCCAATATTTTCCAAAATACCTCGTAATCGGTACTGACCGTTTGGAATCGGTTTAAAATTTTTTAATAATATTATATTTTTTTGTGCGAAAATAATTCTGAGGACATAAGCTTTAATCTGCTATATTTGAATATTCTACTAAAATTCGTTTTCATAGGAAAATTAGCGATTAAAGTTTTTGTTTGACAGCACCTTTCCCAATATTTTAATTTTCGTGAAATTTCTTCTTTGAAGTAAATTTCTTTCTAAATTCCGTACCAATGTTTGCTTTGGGCTGGGACCAGCTCTATCCGTGTATTTTTAGTATCCGGGTTATAAAATTTCGGACGTAAAACGAAGTTTTTATTGTGCGAGGTTAGAAACGTAATTTTGAGATAATCTGGAGGAGAATCTAGACCGGGTAAGTTTAAAATTGATTTTCTCAACAATTATAACGCGCAGAATAGATAAATACTGCCTGACTATAATATTTTCAATCTTTTCCGCAGATTTCGTATGCAGCCTTATTTGCTTCACATCATCTTGCCATTAAATAGGTATGTGATTTTATATTATATTATTAGTAAAAATTCAGAACCTAAATCTAATAAATAAACTACTAAATTCATTATTCTAAATCTAACTAAACTTAATCTTATCTAATTACAGCTTATCGCATCCAGTATTATACCCAGGAATAAAGGACAATTCCAGTGACTGCAGCTCATCCTGAACATATGTAGGTATGCTGTGTATTGTATGTTGTGTTACGTTTATATTAAGGCATGACATATGTATCCTGTGTGCATAATTTCTGTTTTCTATGTCGTATGTTGTGTTTATGTTAATCCATCACGTACGAATCTTATATGTATGCTAATTGTTTTCCAGGCTGATTAGTTAACATCCATGATTACGAAATCCCGAATCAACCTAGCCGGTTTTTCACATCGTTGAAACCAATCGCTTAGATCTCTCCAAGTGGAATTTAGGTAAGTGTCATCGATATTCTATTTCTGAAATGTATAAAAGAAATTCTTTTGCAGCATCATTCCAGTTGAGAATGAGGACGACACGCTGGACAAAACGGACACAAATCAGGTAAGTATACATGCACACATAGATATATCCTAATTTATATAATCACTTCCAGGCTCAGGCATCAGGCGAGGCGTAACACAGAGTGATTATTAACCAAATAACATGGGCAAAAAGTCAAAAAGGGCCAAGTTGCAAAGACAAAGTACGCTTCATATAGATAGTTCTGACTCAGGGGGCGACGAAGGGTATACCGTAATGGTCAGTGAATTGCGAAGGGCTTTAAAACAACGAGAAAGCGAAATAGCCGAGTTAAAACAAAGTGTCGAGCTACTTTGGGGCAACAGTTTGTCAGGGGTTGCGAGTACAATTACGAAAGATGTGCCAACGGGATCAGAGCTTGGTGCCAAAGAAGCTGAGGCTGATATACGAAGTGAATTGACTGCCTTGAGAAAGCAGGTACAAGAACTCAATCTGTCAATGCATGATAGGGACACCGTGCATGTGACGTGTCAAGACAATGGTGCTAAGGAGACTGACATGCAAAGTGAATTAATTACCTTGAGAAAGCAGGTACATGAACTGAATCTTCCAAGGCGTGAAAGAGATTCTGTTAATCTGACGTGTCGAGATGTTGAAGACTGTATGAGTACGTTTTCAGGTGATGATAATTACGGTATTGATACCTGGATATTAGAATTTGAGAATGCGGCAGAAATTTTTAGTTGGACAGCACTACAGTAATTTGTATTTGCTAGACGGTTATTAGAGGGTACTGCGAAGTTGGCAGTGCGCGGTTATAATCCACATTCTTGGGAAGAACTTAAAGACAGTTTGCGAAAGGAATTCGGAAAGAAAGAAAATAGTGCCATATTACACGCCAAACTGAGTAAATGGAAAAAACGAAGCAATGAGACGTATCAGCAATATTACTTAGCAATTAAAGAATTGGGCCATCAAGCTCGATTGGAAGAGGATGCAATCATGCAATACGTGATCGAGGGTATTGAAGACCATCAAATGAATAAAGCCATTTTATATGGAGCAGAAGATTTGCTAGGGCTTAAGAAAAAGTTAGACATTTACGAAGAACTTGAAAAGAAAGTGAAGAGTGGACAAAATGTGCAGCACAAGAAAACGATGGAAAGAAAACCAAATCGAAATTCTGGTACAAGATGTTTTAACTGTGGGTTGTTGGGTCACTCGTCAAGAAACTGCACTAGGAAGCGGATGGGAACCAAATGTTTTTCTTGTAATAACTTCGGACACATAAGCAAGGACTGCCCAGATTCTAAGTCAAAGAACCCAAGGCCGAGTACAAGCAGGGATATTGCGTTAGTAGGGGAAGTTTCTCAAACTCTAGATGATATAAGCAAACTAGTGTTAATTAATGGAGTTCCAATAGAGGCGATGATCGATACCGGAAGCGACGTGAGTTTTGTCAGAGAAGATTGCCATGGTGTGTTAGGCCGCCCTAAATTAGGCAACCCGATCACTTTTCAAGGTGTAGGTTCGGCAAAGATCTCATCATTAGGATCTTTTACTGGACTAATTGAAGTAGATGGGAACAGGTTTATAGAAACGCTTCATGTATCACCACAAGATATTTTACCTAAATCTTGCGTCATTGGTAAAACTTTGCTTAGTAGGGTTGAATTAAAAGTGAATCCTACCGCTATTTCCATCAAGCCATTCGTAGACATTGAATTTCCAAAGTGTTTAAATGTGGAGGCGTGCGTAGAAGAAGAGTCCTATGGGGACCATATAGCCAATCAAGAGCATCGAAAGACTGTGAACGAAATGATTCAAAACTATAGACCAAACAAGGGGGAGGTCAACATGCCTAACTTTTTCATGAAAATCGTACTTAAAGATGAAAGTCCGATATATCAACCTCCAAGGAGACTGGCAATAGCAGAGAAGGAACTAGTAGACAAGCAGGTAAAGGAATGGTTACAAGAAAAAATAATTACGCCGAGTACATCCGAGTTTGCCAGCCCAGTGGTCCTTGTTTCGAAGAAGGATGGCTCGAAGAGACTGTGCGTGGACTACAGACGTCTCAATAAAGTGATAGTAAGGGATCATCAACCACTTCCTTTGATTGAGGACCAAATCGACAAACTTTCAAAAACAAAGCTATTCTCTACACTTGATTTGAAAAACGGGTTTTTCCATGTCTGGTTGGATCCCACTTGTCGGAAATATACAGCTTTCGTTACGGCGTCAGGACAATTCGAGTTTACGAGAGCTCCATTTGGTCTGTGCATATCTCCTACCCAATTTCAGCGATATATTAATAGAATATTCGTGGACTTAATACGACAAAACAAAGTCATGACCTATATCGACGACATAATTGTCTTAGCTGGTGATGTAGAAGAAGCCTTGGAAAATTCGCGGGAAGTACTGCAAGTTTCAGCGAATCATGGTTTGGATATCAAATGGTCGAAATGCCAATTCCTCAAAAACCGAATTAACTACTTGGGCTATGTAATAGAAAATTGGAAAATTTCGCCATGCGAGGATAAGTGTCAGGCAGTCAAGAGGTTTCCTGAGCCTACCACTTTAAAGAAGCTTCAATCTTTTCTCGGACTAACAGGCTACTTCAGGAAATTTATTCAGGGCTATGCAGTAATAGTTAAACCGCTTAGCGATCTCTTAAGAAACAATTCTGCTTTTACTTTTGGAGTGAAACAAGCAGTAGCTTTCAAGAAAGTAAAGAAGATGCTTTGTGCGCAACCAGTTTTAAGAATTTATGACCCAGAGGCTAGGACCGAAGTTCACACCGACGCCAGCAAGCAAGGATACGGAGCTATACTATTGCAGCTAGACAATGACGACGGAAGATACCACCCTATTTATTTTCTTAGTAAGAAGACGTCTCAGATCGAGGAAAAGTACAGCGCCTACGAGTTAGAAGTGCTGGCAATTATTCATGCCCTTAAAAAATTTCGAGTGTACCTAATCGGTATAAAATTTAAATTGGTGACTGATTGTACAGCATTTCGCTGTACCATGGAAAAAAAGGATACCACCCCGAAGGTTGCGAGATGGGCAATGTTGTTAGCCGAGTACGAGTTTGAAATTGAACACAGGTCTGCGGAAAGAATGCGCCATGTAGATGCATTAAGCCGAAATCCGGTAGTAATGCTAGTGGAAGAGAACAGTATCGCTCATAAAATCAAGGCGGCTCAAAGCAAAGACGAAAGTTTAAAGGCATTATCCGAAGTCTTAAAGTTGGGAGAATTTGAAGACTATGCTATGGAAGGAGGTATCTTGTTCAAATATCAAGATGGAGTCAAGAAATTAGTGGTTCCCAAAAGTCTGCAAAGAGAAGTTATAAGAAAAGTCCACGAGAAAGGTCATTTTTCAACTAGAAAGATGGAGAGCATGCTTTATCAGGATTATTATATACCAAAATTGAGAAATAAAATAGAAAGCTGTATCAGCAGCTGTATTCCGTGCATTCTTGCATCTAAACAAAGAAAGAAGGAGGGTTTTCTTCACCCGATTCCCAAGGAATCGGCACCTCTTGAAACATTCCATATGGACCACTTGGGACCAATGACACCGACCAAGAAAGGTTATCGGTATTTACTGACGATCATAGACGCCTTTACAAAATTAGTGTGGATTTATCCGTTGAAAACTACGACTACTTCCGAAACCCTAAAGAAGGTGGAAGTGCAGCAAGCAACATTCGGAAATCCTCGCCGTATTGTAACAGATAAAGGACCTGGTTTCACATCATCCGCATTTCAAGAATACTGCGACAGGGAAAGAATTGAGCACGTTATTATCACCACAGGAATCCCACGAGGTAATGGCCAAGTGGAAAGAATCCACAGTGTTATTATTTCAATTCTAACTAAACTTTCTGTAGAATCAGAAGAGAACTGGTACAAATACACGGGTAGAGTTCAACGGTGGATCAACGCGAGTTTCCAAAGAAGCATTGGAGTCACGCCGTTTGAACTTATGTTTGGAACCAAGATGAAGTCACCGGAGGATGTTACTCTACTAGGGATGATTCAAGAAGAGCTTCTGCAAGAATATCAAAGTGAGCGAAGTGCAATGAGACAGAAAGCAGCTAAAAATATTGCAGATGTTCAGGAAGAAAATAAGCGAAGCTACAATAAAGGTAGAAAAGCTCCTACACGGTACCAAGTGGGTGATTTGGCTGCCATCAAGCGGACACAATTCGGCCCTTGCCAGAAAATTAGCCCCAAATACCTCGGCCCCTATCGAGTCATGAATACAAAAGAGAATGATCGCTATGATGTTAAGAAAGTAGGGAATCACGAGGGCCCTAACCTTACATCAACCGCAGTTGATGCCATGAAGCCCTTTATGCACTTTGAATCGGACGAAGATTCCGACGGTAATGAAGATATAAGTCAGGATGCTGATACTACGTCGAGAGCACATAGTTTGCCCTAGACACAAAAACACACACACATACACACACACACCTGTCATACCAAAATCTTGCATGCACACGTGTAATAAAATAACGAATTAAGCCAATGACGAATAAAAGAGAGGTTTAACGATGTAATTTAAAACAAGCCAACGACGAATGAAATAAAGGCTCAATGATGCAAATTCGAAACGAGCCAACGACGAATAAAAGAGAGGTTTAACGATGTAATTTAAAACAAGCCAACGACGAATGAAATAAAGGCTCAATGGTGCAAATTCGAAACGAGCCAACGACGAATAAAAGAGAGGTTTAACGATGTAATTTAAAACAAGCCAACGACGAATGAAATAAAGGCTCAATGATGCAAATTCGAAACGAGCCAACGACGAATGAAAGAGAGGTTTAACGATGTAATTTGAAACAAGCCAATGAAGAATAAAATAAAAGCTTAATGGTGTAAATTAGAACAAGCTAAATTAAAGGTAAATTTCAAAGACGAAATCAAAAAGGAGCCAACGATGATTTTAAGAAGAGTCGAACGAAGGCTGACAGGTAGTAAGTACGTGTTTAAGGAGCCGTCAAAGATCCACCAATAATAGGAGATGCATCAAGACGAAAACTATTTCACAATGACCTAAAGATGACGTCGAACGCCGATAATGCTAGCCAATAAATAATGTGATTAGTATTTAATATAATTCCTTCCATTCATCCAGGTGGCTGAACATTTAGGATGGCCGGGTTGTAGGATCCAAATATCCCTAGACTGAAGTTAGCTGCGATCGAATGCGCCGCAATTGTGCGGAACGTACCCCAAAAGCTGCAGGGCGGAAGGAAGAGGAAGAGCATGACAGACGAGCTGATGACAAGACATTATTTTTTGGACGGAAGAAGGGAACCGCCGCAAGAAGTAGAACGGGCTGCATTATTCCCGGATGGAATCGTCGAACATCAGGCCAATTAAAATTATAAAAAGCAAGTTGAGGACTATAATTGTCAATAAAAGAATAAAGTGAATTCAATCCAGTTATAATTTGTTAAATACCCCACGATTCCATCCCACATGTATACATAGCTATATACTACGAACAGAGCCGGAAATAGATTTAATAACGGATTGAATTCTCGACATTATAGCCAGAACTACTTAGACACCCGCACAAAAGACACCTATAATCCGAACGTGGGCAGGTTCTGTACCAAGGTATGAAGAATTTGTTTTATCGAAATCTCTTCGACTATGCTGAATAGTCCCGACAAATTACGAAACCGGCGGGAATATTTCCCTCTATTTTAAGTCGGACACTCCAATTGTATGCTTTACTTTTAAATTTGTAGGAATCAGCGTTCACGTTATTGTGTATATTAATCTTCTAATTACTATTTTTATTTTTATTTAATATATATATTGTACGATAAAAGGAAAAGACTATAAAAACAAAAAATCGTACTCACGATTTCATCAGCTCCAACGTAGAGGCGCCCCCAGATTGGTGCAGACGAAGCTCCTGTAAGTGTGGAAATTTTTTTTCTATTTTTTGTTTGTAAATGATTATGAGAGAGGGCGGCCAAATGCTTCCATCCCTATCACAAGATACAGTTTCATTCGCTGACCACGTTCGTTAACTCTAGGAGTCTGAATGTTACACTAGATTTAACCGCATAGGTCTACATATACATACTCTGTCTCGATAGTTTGACCCTGTGGGCCAATCCTCGTATACACCCTAATTCCCTGCAAGTGCGATACATATATTTATAAACATTTAAATTATGTAGATGGTCGCGACCTAGTACGCTTGCGTGATTTTGCTGTTCCCAAAAACTGGTATATATATATATATTCTCAGTAGTATCCTGAATGCGGTATTCGCTACGCCGCGCTGGCTCTCGGTAAACTGAGCGAAACCTTTGACCTTAATCCTGTCTCGGTTGGTGTGTGGAATTCCGGGTGGGTCTGACGTGACACTGCATTATCCTTGTTCAGATGTACAGAGGAGAATTCCGTGCCCCGTCCATGGAATATTAATCGTGAGTAGATGTTTGCAGTTATGGTTTTAGCGCATAGAACTCGCTTCGTCTTATGACGAACTCTTTTGGTGGACACAATCTGGCTGAGCTGTGGGAAATCACACGTATGATTGCTAACCTAAAAATTTACTTCACAAAATTGGTTACCCTATTGTTGAAACTGATGTAAAATCAATGATAATAATTGTTGGGCTGCTTTTTATTTTACTTAATCTGGCGAGAAACACTTTTAACGCTTCCTGATGGATACTCTTTCGGACCGTTTTTTTTTATTTTCCACTACAAGACTTTTGCGTATGCTTCTTTCACTTTACTCGGTTCAGAAAAGATTAGTTTCATGGCGGAAATCAGTACCTCAGTACCCTATATCTTCTTCTTCCACCAATTCATTCTGTTCCAGATGGTGTTTCACTCTTATTTGGCATCGAGGCCAACTTAATTTTGATCGAAAGATCCGATACGCCATAGATTTAAGAACCTTCCCTGCTGGTGGTATATAACACCTGTAGGGGATGACATTTTAAGCTGTCACAAATCAAATGTTACTTATGATATTGTCGACGACCATAACATCTAATGTTGTTTACTTAGTACATGTACATCGATGTATGTAACCTACTGATGCTGTAACTAATGTGGCCGTGACCGGAATTATTAATGCATTTTCTGTTAATTGTTAATTCTAGTCGGACAGAAAACTTGAGAAAAAAAATTTATATCAGAATGAATGGTAGAAACACATCGCTACAAAAAAAGTTACAGGTATCTCCGTTAAATAAAGGAATAGATTCTTCCTAACATTTAAATTTATGATACCCTCTCCAACACCATCATACAAGGCATCGTTCGCTAAACTACAAACTATTAGCAAGATGGGTGTGCATCTGTACCTTATTTCAATCAATTATATAATATGTGCTGGAAGTGCGCAGGCTAAACAACTTAATTCTAAAAATTCCGATAAGAAAAAAAAATTGACAATTAGACCTACACCTATGCAGACTCATTATAAGGCCCTACATATATATATGTAACCCCTAGGTCCATTAAAATGTCGGTATCAGATAATGAGAATATGCATATGTAAACATAGCTATATACTACGGACAGAGCCGGAAATATATTTAATAACGGATTGAATTCTCGACATTATAGCCAGAACTACTTAGACACCCGCGCAAAAGACACCTATAATCCGAACGTGGGCAGGTCCTGTACCAAGGTATGAAGAATTTGTTTTATCGAAATCTCTTCGACTATGCTGAATAGTGCCGACAAATTACGAAACCGGCGGGAATATTTCCCTCTATTTTAAGTAGGACACTTCAATTGTATGCTTTACTTTTAAATTTGTAGGAATCAGCGTTCACGTTATTGTGTATATTAATCTTCTAATTACTATTTTTATTTTTATTTAATATATATATTGTACGATAAAAGGAAAAGACTATAAAAGCAAAAAAACGTACTCACGATTTCATCAGCTCCAACGTAGAGGCGCCCCCAGATTGGTGCAGACGAAGCTCCTGTAAGTGTGGAAATTTTTTTTTCTATTTTTTGTTTGTAAATGATTATGAGAGAGGGCAGCCAAATGCTTCCATCCCTATCACAAGATACAGTTTCATTCGCTGACCACGTTCGTTAACTCTAGGAGTCTGAATGTTACACTAGATTTAACCGCATAGGTCTACATATACATACTCTCGCCTTGATAGTTTGACCCTGTGGGCCAATCCTCGTATACACCCTAATTCCCTGCAAGTGCGATACATATATTTATAAACATTTAAATTATGTATATGGTCGCGACCTCGTACGCTTGCGTGATTTTGCTGTTCCCAAAAACTGGTATATATATATATAATCTCAGTAGTATCCTGAATGTGGTATTCGCTACGCCGCGCTGGCTCTCGGTAAACTGAGCGAAACCTTTGACCGTAATCCTGTCTCGGTTGGTTTGTGGAATTCCGGGTGGGTCTGACGTGACACTGCCTTATCCTTGTTCAGATGTACAGAGGAGAACTCGGTGCCCCGTCCATGCAATATTTATCGTGAGTAGATGTTTGCAGTTATGGTTTTAGCGCATAGAACTCGCTTCGTCTTATGACGAACTCTTTTGGTGGACACAATCTTGCTGAGCTGTGGGAAATCACACGTATGATTGCTAACCTAAAAATTTACTTCACAAAATTGGTTACCCTATTGTTGAAACTGATGTAAAATCAATGATAATGATTGTTGGGCTGCTTTTTATTTTACTTAATCTGGCGAGAAACACTTTTAACGCTTCCTGATGGATACTCTTTCGGACCGTTTTTTTTTTTTGGATTTTCCACTACAAGACTTTTGCGTATGCTTCTTTCACTTTACTCGGTTCAGAAAAGATTAGTTTTATGGCGGAAATCAGTACCTCAGTACCCTATACCTTCTTCTTCGACCAATTCATTCTGTTCCAGATGGTGTTTCACTCTTATTTGGCATCGAGGCCAACTTAATTTTTCATCGAAAGATCCGATACGCCATAGATTTAAGAACCTTCCCTGCTGGTGGTATATAACACCTGTAGGGGATGACATTTTAAGCTGTCACAAATCAAATGTTACTTATGATATTGTCGACGACCATAACAGCGCAGAGTCGTGTGTTTCATCTGTGAGGCAGACGGCACTGGAGAATGGTCGACTGAGCTAGACGGTATGTGAGAATGTGGGTGTAATAAACTGTCGGCTATGTGCCGTAGGTGAAATGGTTGCTGTGATCTGGCATCCTGGGGGGGGGCGGGGAATGATGACACCCTTTCTCCTCTTTTTTTTTTCAGTGTATTCCGAGAGACATACGATGTGAATGCTAGGGTCTAATGTCTTTGGCATGAAATACCCCGATCAGATTTCCTTGCAAGTCTTCTAACTCATATAAGGAGCTCCGTTTCCGAGATCGGATCCTGCATTTTAAAAACTTCTTCCCGAGTTTGGCACTGCGCTGATGTTTAAAACTGCTCTGTTGGAAGTTTCTCCTAAAAACTTCCTGACCGACTTTGTAAGTTACAGGTTTGGTTCGGAGGTTATATGATTTAGTGCCCACTTCAAAAGCTCTATCAAGGTTCTCTTGGGCCTTGGCACGTAGGAGCTGAAGCTTGTCAGAGATATCTATGTTTAAGGGTTCATTGAGCCCTTCTAGGTTTCGCAGGAGGTTGTAAGTGGACGCATGCTCTATCATTTGGAGCCCGAACAGCATTTTGTAAGGAGAGAATCCTGTGGCTTGGTGAATTGAGCTACGAAGAAAGCTCGCGACACAACTTAGCTTTTCGTCCCATTTTGTGTGCTCGTTATTAATATATGCTCGGACACCAGCTAAAATTGATCTGTTAACTCGCTCCGAAGCGTTAGACTGCGGGGAATACAGCGCGGTTCGTAAGTGAGTAATGCCATATTTTTTTATAAGTTCAGCGAAATTGAATGCCATTGTCCGTCATAATAGTTTCGGGGACTCCAAACATATGAAAAATTTTTCCTTCAACGAATTTACAAATTTGAGAGGTACTTGCCTGCTTGAGTGGCTCTAGTATTGGATATTTGGAAAGATGGTCGAGAGCTATTAGAATACAAACATTTCCTGCTTTAGTACGTGGGTATGGGCCTAACAGATCTAGGTAGAGACGTTGCCAAGGTCGTTCTGTTTTGACTTGCTTTCCCATAGGAGGTCGCAGGGTAACATTTGGTGCCTTAATATCTTTGCAGATATCGCAGGAAGCTATGTAAGACCTGACATCTATCGACATGCGCGGCCAGTAGAAGTATCGCCTTATTTTGTCGAGTGTCTTCCCTATTCCGCCATGAGCAGATAGCGGCGGGTCATGCGATCCTGAAATGACGTCCATTACGAAATCTCGTGGTACCGAGAGCTTCCAGGCTTCTTCTTCTTGCATTGGATCCCCTGTCCTAGGAGCGGTTCGGATGTACACGAAATCCTCTAGAATGCACAAGTCCGGTAAATTCGATTGATTCGACTCGATTTTCTGCTTCAACTCAGTATATTCAGGGGAAATGAAGGCAGGAGAATTGAGATCTATTTTCGGGCCCGGGTCTTCAGCCGTCGACAGCTCCTCACAGAGGACTCGGGACAGTGCATCCGGGACCACTTGAAGACTTCCTTTTCTATGTTCTATCGTAAAATTGAAGCTCTGAAGTTTCAGGCTCCATCCAATCCTTTTGTGACATCAACCACCTCAAGCTCGCGTGATCTGTCACGATTTTGAATGGCAATAGCTCGACGTAAGGACGGAATTTTTTTACACTAAGTACCGCAGCTAGACACTCTAACTCTGTCACTGAATAGTTCCGTTGAGCAGAATTTAATTTTTGGGAAATGTATGCAATGGGCCTTTCATCGCCGTGATCATCTACTTGGAGTAAGACTCCTCCCACTCCTTGTTGACTTGCGTCACACTGGATGATGAAAGGCTTTGAGAAGTCTGGACTTACTAACAGCGGAGCGGATGTGAGCTTTATCTTTAGTCGATCAAACGCAGTTTGTGTAACGGAAGTCCAGTCGAACTTATTGGCTTTCTTCAATACATCGGTGATGGGTGCTGTCAACTCGGCATAATTTAAAATGAATCGCCTGTACCATCCAGCCATACCTAGAAGGCGTCGAACTTGTCGAACGTTTTTCGGTGGTGGATATTCAGTAATGGCTGTGACCTTATCGGGGTCAGTCCTAATTCCTCCATTGCCAATAATGAAACCGAGATATTTGGTTTCTTTTAAGCAAAACCTACTCTTTTCTATGTTAATCGTGAGTCCAGCCTTCCTCAAGCAATCCGCTACTCGGGATAGCAAGGCAAGATGAGTGTCAAAATCTTGGGATAAAACTAATAAATCGTCCAAATAAACAAGGACGTTTTCTCGCAGATCAAAAGGTATAACTTTTTCCATCAGACGACACATTGTCTGTGGTGCGTTGCATAGCCCAAATGGCATCACTTTATAGTGGTATAAAGGATGTCCTGGAACGGTGAAAGCAGTTTTCTCGCGTGACTCTAACTCAAGTCGTATTTGCCAGAAGGCGTCTTTTAAATCTAGGCTAGTGATCTACTTGGCCGCTGGCATACGACTAAGCATACCATCAATTTGAGGAACAGGATATGCATCCTTCTTAGTTACTGAATTCACTTTTCGCGCATCAAAACACAGCCGATTCTTCCCTGGCTTCCTGACCAGAACCACGGGTGAACTCCACGGGCTTTGACTCTCTTCTATAACACCCAGCGACAACATTCGCTTTATTTCAGCATCAATTAACAGTTGCACCGCTGGTGAGACTGGGTAAAATCGTTGTTTGATGGGAGTAGCATCTCCTACTTCAATCCTATGATTAACTAAATTTGTTTTCCCTGACCTTTGACTGTATACGATGGGAACAATGCTTTGGTAAGGTTCAGTCGGAATGTCTCTTCCGCTGACAGATCGTGTGTATTTGTGTCTGATATAGCTAGTGAGTTGAACGTTTGGACTTCCGCAACCGTGCCTAAGACATCAGGAGCCAACCCAAATAATCTCCAGAAGTCAATGCCTAGGTACAGTTCCTGGGTGAGACTAGGAACTACGTAGAAACGCATTGTTTTCGTCTCCCCACGGAAGTATACGCCCAACTCGACATGACCAAGCACTTCTGGCCTGGCACCATTTGCTACCTCTAATTGGCTGCGATATTGAGACCATTTGACATTAGCCCTAGCTAACCTCTCTAGTGCTCCCTTCCCCAGGATGCTAGCAGTGGCTCCACTGTCCAACAATCCTGCTATAGTTTGTTTGAGCAGATATACTTCGGCATAAGGTCTGACATCATTCAATTTATTTAATGTAATAACTGAGATTTCTTTCCAATCGGATTTGATCTTTTTCCAATCTGTTTTTATTCGTTCCCAGTAATTTCGCATTCTTAAACTAAACCGCTTTGGTCTGAAAAAAGCGGACCTGGTCAAGAAATTTGTATCGGGTTGCTCAATCGCCGAGGAGAAGATTCTTTCTTTGGCAGATTGATATTTCTGAAACCGTATGTGATAGGGTTGTAGTGGTGACAATTTGGGGACATCGCTACTAGTCATCACAGTACATGATGGCCGCCTGAGTATCGTTACTGTAGTCGCCCGTCTATCTTCTCGGTGCGAGCTCTCTCTGGGTATCCTGTCTGGTATTAGGATATCTTCATGAACATGGGACAAGTCGGGGTTCATATCTAATAAGTTAGTGCTAGGGTTTGGACCTATCGATGTGTCAATCGATGGGAAGTCATTTGTGGTAACAAAATCGATCAAATTCTCGTTGTCAACATTTCGTACTTGTTTTTGATCATCTACTGTGGTCTGGACGTTGGAGATTGAAATTGTGTTGGAGGGTTCCTCAATATCTGCGTTTGCTGCTGGCAAGGTGCTAAATTTGGCCGACGCCTGATGTTGTTGGCCCCGACCCGCTTCGAGTTTTTCTGTTGACAGAAGGAGCATTTTGGCTTCACGGTGTCCTTTTTACCACATCCGTAGCAGAAGACTCTTGTCGGCATCTGTTCGCAGTCTTGATACCAATGTCCAGTTCTGTCGCAGTTCCAACATCTGTCTGAATTTCTGGTTGGGGTTATCGCCCTAGCGACTTCGATTTCATCAATAAATACCTGCTCATCAGTATCTTCGTGTTCTGCGAATGCGATGTAGTCGACGACTGAATTCGAGCTCTAGTGGCTTGCACTTGCATAACAAGTGAGCGAAGTTGGCCCACTGAAATCGTAGGGTGCAGACAAATCTGTTGCTGAATACTTGGGAGAAGATTGGCTCTCACTAATTCTATGAATTCGGACTCCGCCATTCGATTGTGCAATCGATGTCGAAGTTCAATCAGGTCTTGATAATAAGTGGCAAACGGTTCGTTCGCATATTGGCGTCTATTGGACATCTGGCGTCTTATATCGACGTCACATTTATTTTCACCCCAGTAAGTGATTCACGCTTATTTAATGTGCTCCCAAGGAGGATTGGGATTGGATCTGAACAACGTCCACAACCAATTATTCACTCTATCACCGAACAAGGATGGTAAATTTGCTACTAGGAGTTCGAAATCTCCATCAAGGGTGCTCCTAGTCAAAGTCTCGTCTAGGAAGGTGAATTCTTCCACGTCCAATTTGACATTATCTCCATTATAACAGATCTGCCACCTCCGTATTGGACTGGCGGGTCGTCTATATATATTATTTCGAGACCGTGGCCTGTTTTGATTTTGATACTGAACGTTATGGTTTTGATCTTGATACTGATCGTTATGGTTTTGATTTTGATACTGATCGTTATGGTTTTGATTTTGATACTGATCGGTATGGGGTCTCTGGGCCGACCTATATGGTGGAATTGTTTCAGCTAAGGGTGGTCTCGGTCCCGTTCGAGCAATCCTGGGTGGATCCAAGAGAGATTGGGTTCCAGGACCATGTATTCCTGGTGGGTATTGTGAAGGATTATGTGGAAGTTCCTCACGTCGGAAATTCGCTGGATATTCACGGTGTTGGTTTTGAACTAACGAGTATTCACTCCTGAACTGTTCTAGTCCTCTAGCTACCTCCGAACGCACTAAATCGGCAACTTGTAATTGTAGGCCGGCAAAAAGCGCTTGAACTGATGCCATTTGCTGGACAGGCACTTGATTAGGGCTGCCAGGAGATGTTGCGTTCTGAGCCGCGAAGGTTTGGTCGTGTGGGCTTCGTTGATGTACCGAAGCTTGGGATGAAGGACGCGACAGATTCCGCTCCGTTCCAGAAGGAATTGCTAGTGGTGGTTGAGTCTCATTGGTAGTTTGTCTAGTTTGGTAATGTTTTGGGACTGCGCCAGTATAAGGCATACACTGGTCTAGAGTCACGGCCCGTCGACAATTCGGACAGCTGCCCTTCGTTTGTGTCCACTTCTGTAGACACAACCTGTGGAAAGCGTGTCCAGACGGCGTCACCATTGGTTTCTTAGTCTTAGACCAGCCTATTTCCTTACAGATAGTACATTCCTCTGGCAAATTTGCTGCAGCGGACTCATCCGGTGGAGATCGAGTAGTGACGAACATGTCTGTTAATGGAACTAGACTTCGTTACTCACTACCAATAATTTTTTTTTTTTTTTATTGAGGGAATTGCCGAATAACAATTCGAACCGTTTTTTTTGTTTTATTTTTTTTTATATGTATATATATTGCTAGCGCGTACTGTCACGACGTATAACGAGTACGGTCTATTAATTACTCGTATATCGTATTATGCGTAAATAGGGAATTGTACCACGGAAGTATGATCCAACCGATAAATCAAACTATAATGATTATTAACACGTTCAACCAGAATATGGATATATATATACTGCTTGGGACGTTACTAGGAATTTACAAGGGAATCAATGACTATTTAATCTTCAAATTCAATATTTCATCTACTTATCATACTACTCAAATTTCCTGACTCATCTTTTCACTGGTCGTTATCTCAAACTATTCGATTATTCTAATTATCGACGCACCAAATTTCAAGACTTCCGTTTCTCAAATTATCAATATCTCAAAATATTCAACTATTCGAATTTTTATTTCCTCTCTCTCTAGGCTTCTCCCCTCATCTGCTTCCCAAAAAAATTCATGACTAACAACCAAGAGGAATCAATGTTGACTTCAAGGAAAGGAAAATGGGATAGATTAGCTTCGGCCATGGCGGAAAGAATCCACGAGAGACCAGAGGGGATGAACAATGTACCTCAGTCAGATAAATGGCAGCGTGCCAGCTCCTGATCACTAAGGAAGTTGCCGCATCCTGCCAGGCTCCTGTGTCCACTTCTCAGTCCCTACTGCTTACTCAGTCATGCGTCTGGACAGCGTTACGAATCCAGTAAACCTGCTAGCCTGAAGCCAGAAGGCCAAGCTCATAGATTCAATACCCTGCCCAGCCACATTCCCGAACTCGGCAAGGTTCATGGAAGGAAAAGGGTAAGGGAAAAGAAGAAGAAAAGGAAAGAAAAAAGATTTAGAGTATACTGTCCTAGTCATGTAAAGGTCGTCGTGTAATCAGGTCCTCCGTCCGGCCTGAGAGTAAAGGGTCCCGAGGAATCAGGTGGTTAAGAGCCAACATAGACTCGCTCTCAGTATTCACTACTCTCCAGCAGCGTTCGTCATTCGTCCTTCCTAGTATGTATTGTTCAATAAGTACCAGTCTCGATCTTATTTGGAGTTGGGCGATTGCCACAAAAGATCCCTAGAGGTACGTCTTGCCTAAGCATAATTTAAAAAAAAAATCCAAACCCAACTTGAAGGAAATCAACACTGGTATTCACTTAGCGCGCACATTGTAAACAAATTGAAAAGAGACAAAAGTTTCCTTGTTTTTTTTTTTTTTTTTTAAATGTTGAACTGAAGGTTCATGTGGAGCCGAGTACTATAAACTTAAATAAAATGAGTCAAAGGTTCGTCCCCTCTTCACTGGATGCGATACTCTGAGTTAGGAAATTAGCTTACAGCCAAAATTCAAAAATGTTTTCGATTAAAAAGCTGGTTCAAGCTTTCGCTAGGGGTTTGAGGCTTAAGGACATTAAATCCTGCCAGCCGAACGAAGTTAGCTTCTCACCCCGTGACAGTTATCGGCAGGCCGGCATGCTTGCAAGCTAGCTTTGCGGAGAAAGTGGGGGGGTTCTAAGATGAAACCTGCCTCCTGACACAGCATCATAACAAAAAAATATCATGCCGAGGTATATATATAAAAGTCAAAATGGGGGAAAGATTAGGATTGAGTGATTGGGAGATTGGGAATAGAAAGATCGTCAACATTGAGCCGTCTCGGCTGTCGGGGAACCTGCTGATGGTGGTCCCCAATAGCGGCCATGCCCCATCCATCCCATGGGTATTCTGGGCCATAAAATTTTAATACCCCCTTGAAGCATCCCTAGGATGTCACCGCGAGCAACTGGGAGAAACGCCTCAAGAGAGAGCGGGAAGTATGTGATTAGTACATCATTACTGGTGCTATATGTGCTACCTGCAATGGTATCGGCCATGGACACAATCCTCCACACGTTCCATACACACTATTGGTCAATTCACAAAAAAATTATGGTGGTAGGTTATTTATTACTTATTTATAGGTACAAAAGTCTTCTTAAAAAAAAATATATTTGAGGTCTTCATTTCCAATCCTGACACTTTTTCCTATTCCACAACATTATGAGCATGGCATTGAATTCAGAATCTAAATCTAGATATGTATATGCATAAAAAAAATCTCCTTGCGTTTTCCTTTCTTTACCGCCTAACGTTAATCTAATGTTGTTTACGTAGTACATGTATATCGATGTATGTAACCTACTGATGCTGTAACTAATGTGGCCGTGACCGGAATTATTAATGCATTTTCTGTTAATTGTTAATTCTAGTCGGACAGAAAACTTGAGAAAAAAAATTTCTATCAGAATGAATGGTAGAAACACATCGCTACAAAAAAAGTTACAGGTATCTCCGTTAAATAAAGGAATAGATTCTTCCTAACAATTAAATTTATGATACCCTCTCCAACACCATCATACAGGGCATCGTTCGCTAAACTACAAACTATTAGCAAGATGGCTGTGCATCTGTACCTTATTTCAATCAATTATATAATATATGCTGGAAGTGCGCAGGCTAAACAACTTAATTCTAAAAATTCCGATAAGAAAAAAAAATTCACAATTAGACCTACACCTATGCAGACTCATTATAAGGCCCTACATATATATATGTAACCCCTAGGTCCATTAAAATGTCGGTATCAGATAATGAGAATATGCATATGTATACATAGCTATATACTACGGACAGAGCCGGAAATAGATTTAATAACGGATTGAATTCTCGACATTATAGCCAGAACTACTTAGACACCCGCGCAAAAGACACCTATAATCCGAACGTGGGCAGGTCCTGTACCAAGGTATGAAGAATTTGTTTTATCGAAATCTCTTCGACTATGCTGAGTACTCCCGACAAATTACGAAACCGGCGGGAATATTTCCCTCTATTTTAAGTCGGACACTCCAATTGTATGCTTTACTTTTAAATTTGTAGGAATCAGCGTTCACGTTATTGTGTATATTAATCTTCTAATTACTATTTTTATTTTTATTTAATATATATATTGTACGATAAAAAAAAAGACTATAAAAACAAAAAAAAACGTACTCACGATTTCATCAGCTCCAACGTAGAGGCGCCCCCAGATTGGTGCAAACGAAGCTCCTGTAAGTGTGGAAATTTTTTTTCTATTTTTTGTTTGTAAATGATTATGAGAGAGGGCAGCCAAATGCTTCCATCCCTATCACAAGATACAGTTTCATTCGCTGACCACGTTCGTTAACTCTAGGAGTCTGAATGTTACACTAGATTTAACCGCATAGGTCTACATATACATACTCTCGCCTCGATAGTTTGACCCTGTGGGCCAATCCTCGTATACACAATAATTCCTTGCAAGTGCGATACATATATTTATAAACATTTAAATTATGTATATGGTCGCGACCTAGTACGCTTGCGTAATTTTGCTGTTCCCAAAAACTGTTATATATATATATAATCTCAGTAGTATCCTGAATGTGGTATTCGCTACGCCGCGCTGGCTCTCGGTAAACTGAGCGAAACCTTTGACCTTAATCCTGTCTCGGTTGGTTTCTGGAATTCCGGGTGGGTCTGACGTGACACTGCCTTATCCTTGTTCAGATGTACAGAGGAGAATTCGGTGCCCCGTCCATGCAATTATTAATCGTGAGTAGATGTTTGCAGTTATGGTTTTAGCGCATAGAACTCGCTTCGTCTTATGACGAACTCTTTTGGTGGACACAATCTGGCTGAGCTGTGGGAAATCACACGTATGATTGCTAACCTAAAAATTTACTTCACAAAATTGGTTACCCTATTGTTGAAACTGATGTTAAATCAATGATAATAATTGTTGGCCTCCTTTTTATTTTACTTAATCTGGCGAGAAACACTTTTAACGCTTCCTGATGGATACTCTTTCGGACCGTTTTTTTTTTTTTGATTTTCCACTACAAGACTTTTGCGTATGCTTCTTTCACTTTACTCGGTTCAGAAAAGATTAGTTTTATGGCGGAAATCAGTACCTCAGTACCCTATATCTTCTTCTTCCACCAATTCATTCTGTTCCAGATGGTTTTTCACTCTTATTTGGCATCGAGGCCAACTTAATTTTCCATCGAAAGATCCGATACGCCATAGATTTAAGAACCTTCCCTGCTGGTGGTATATAACACCTGTAGGGGATGACATTTTAAGCTGTCACAAATCAAATGTTACTTATGATATTGTCGACGACCATAACAGCGCAGAGTCGTGTGTTTCATCTGTGAGGCAGACGGCACTGGAGAATGGTCGACTGAGTTAGACGGTATGTGAGAATGTGGGTGTAATAAACTGTCGGCTATGTGCCGTAGGTGAAATGGTTGCTGTGATCTGGCATCCTGGGGGGGCGGGCAATGATGACACCATTTCTCCTCTTTTTTTTTCAGTGTATTCCGAGAGACATACGATGTGAATGCTAGGGTCTAATGTCTTTGGCATGAAATACCCCGATCAGATTTCCTTGCAAGTCTTCTAACTCATATAAGGAGCTCCGCTTCCGAGATCGGATCCTGCATTTTAAAAACTTCTTCCCAAGTTTGGCACTGCGCTGATGTTTAAAACTGCTCTGTTGGAAGTTTCTCCTAAAAACTTCCTGACCGACTTTGTAAGTTACAAGTTTGGTTCGGAGGTTATATGATTTAGTGCCCACTTCAAAGGCTCTATCAAGGTTCTCTTGGGCCTTGGCACGTAGGAGCTGAAGCTTGTCAGAGATATCTATGTTTAAGGGTTCATTGAGACCTTCTAGGTTTTGCATGAGGTTGTAAGTGGACGCATGCTCTATCATTTGGAGCCCGAACAGAATTTTGTAAGGAGAGAATCCTGTGGCTTGGTGAATTGAGCTACGAAGAGAGCTCGCGACACAACTTAGCTTTTCGTCCCATTTTGTGTGCTCGTTATTAATATATGCTCGGACACCAGCTAAAATTGATCTGTTAACTCGCTCCGAAGCGTTAGACTGCGGGGAATACAGCGCGGTTCGTAAGTGAGTAATGCCATATTTTTTTATAAGTTCAGCGAATTGGACTGACCGAAATTGAATGCCATTGTCCGTCATAATAGTTTCGGGGACTCCAAACATATGAAAACTTTTTCCTTCAACGAATTTACAAATTTGAGAGGTACTTGCCTGCTTGAGTGGCTCTAGGATTGGATATTTGGAAAGATGGTCGAGAGCTATTAGAATACAAACATTTCCTGCTTTAGTACGTGGGTATGGGCCTAACAGATCTAGGTAGAGACGTTGCCAAGGTCGTTCTGTTTTGACTTGCTTTCCCATAGGAGGTCGCAGGGTAACATTTGGTGCCTTAATTTCTTTGCAGATATCGCAGGAAGCTATGTAAGACCTAACATCTATCGACATGCGCGGCCAGTAGGAGTATCGCCTTATTTTGTCGAGTGTCTTCCCTATTCCGCCATGAGCAGATAGCGGCGGGTCATGCGATCCTGAAATGACGTCCATTACGAAATCTCGTGGTACCCAGAGCTTCCAGGCTTCTTCTTCTTGCACTGGATCCCCTGTCCTAGGAGCGGTTCGGATGTACACGAAATCCTCTAGAATGCACAAGTCCGGTAAATTCGATTGATTCGACTCGATTTTCTGCTTCAACTCAGTATATTCAGGGGAAATGAAGGCAGGAGAATTGAGATCTATTTTCGGGCCCGGGTCTTCAGCCGTCGACAGCTCCTCACAGAGGACTCGGGACAGTGCATCCGGGACCACTTGAAGACTTCCTTTGCTATGTTTTATCGTAAAATTGAAGCTCTGAAGTTTCAGGCTCCATTTGGCTAACCTCCCACTCAAATCCTTTTGTGACATCAACCACCTCAAGCTCGCGTGATCTGTCACGATTTTGAATGGCAATAGCTCGACGTAAGGACGGAAGTTTTTTACACTAAGTACCGCAGCTAGACACTCTAACTCTGTCACTGAATAGTTCCGTTGAGCAGAATTTAATTTTTGGGAAATGTATGCAATGGGCCTTTCATCGCCGTGATCATCTACTTGGAGTAAGACTCCTCCCACTCCTTGTTGACTTGCGTCACACTGGATGATGAAAGGCTTTGAGAAGTCTGGACTTACTAACAGCGGAGCGGATGTGAGCTTTATCTTTAGTCGATCAAACGCAGTTTGTGCCTCGGAAGTCCAGTCGAACTTATTGGCTTTCTTCAATACATCGGTGATGGGTGCTGTCAACTCGGCATAATTTAAAATGAATCGACTGTACCATCCAGCCATACCTAGAAGGCGTCGAACTTGTCGAACGTTTTTCGGTGGTGGATATTCAGTAATGGCTGTGACCTTATCATGGTCAGTCCTAATTCCTCCATTGCCAATAATGAAACCGAGATATTTGGTTTCTTTTAAGCAAAACCTACTCTTTTCTATGTTAATCGTGAGTCCAGCCTTCCTCAAGCAATCCGCTACTCGGGATAGCAAGGCAAAATGAGTGTCAAAATCTTGGGATAAAACTAATAAATCGTCCAAATAAACAAGGACGTTTTCTCGCAGATCAAAAGGTATAACTTTGTCGATCAGACGACACATTGTCTGTGGTGCGTTGCATAGCCCAAATGGCATCACTTTATAGTGGTATAAAGGATGTCCTGGAACGGTGAAAGCAGTTTTCTCGCGTGACTCTAACTCAAGTGGTATTTGCCAGAAGGCGTCTTTTAAATCTAGGCTAGTGATCTACTTGGCCGCTGGCATACGACTAAGCATACCATCAATTTGAGGAACAGGATATGCATCCTTCTTAGTTACTGAATTCACTTTTCGCGCATCAAAACACAGCCGATTCTTCCCTGGCTTCCTGACCAGAACCACGGGTGAACTCCACGGGCTTTGACTCTCTTCTATAACACCCAGCGACAACATTCGCTTTATTTCAGCATCAATTAACAGTTGCACCGCTGGTGAGACTGGGTAAAATCGTTGTTTGATGGGAGTAGCATCTCCTACTTCAATCCTATGATTAACTAAATTTGTTTTTCCCAGACCTTTGACTGTATACGATGGGAACAATGCTTTGGTAAGGTTCAGTCGGAATGTCTCTTCCGCTGAGAGATCGTGTGTATTTGTGTCTGATATAGCTAGTGAGTTGAACGTTTGGACTTCCGCAACCGTGCCTAAGACATCAGGAGCCAACCCAAATAATCTCCAGAAGTCAATGCCTAGGTACAGTTCCTAGGTGAGACTAGGAACTACGTAGAAACGCATTGTTTTCGTCTCCCCACGGAAGTATACGCCCAACTCGACATGACCAAGCACTTCTGGCCTGGCACCATTTGCTACCTCTAATTGGCTGCGATATTGAGACCATTTGACATTAGCCCTAGCTAACCTCTCTAGTGCTCCCTTCCCCAGGATGCTAGCAGTGGCTCCACTGTCCAACAATCCTGCTATAGTTTGTTTGAGCAGATATACTTCGGCATAAGGTCTGACATCATTCAATTTATTTAATGTAATGACTGAGATTTCTTTCCAATCGGATTTGATCTTTTTCCAATCTGTTTTTATTCGTTCCCCGTAATTTCGCATTCTTAAACTAGACCGCTTTGGTCTGAAAAAAGCGGACCTGGTCAAGAAATTTGTATCGGGTTGCTCAATCGCCGAGGAGAAGATTCTTTCTTTCGCAGATTGATATTTCTGAAACCGTATGTGATAGGGTTGTAGTGGTGACAATTTGGGGACATCGCTGCTAGTCATCACAGTACATGATGGCCGCCTGAGTATCGTTACTGTAGTCGCCCGTCTATCTTCTCGGTGCGAGCTCTCTCTGGGTATCCTGTCTGGTATTAGGATATCTTCATGAACATGGGACAAGTCGGGGTTCATATCTAATAAGTTAGTGCTAGGGTTTGGACCTATCGATGTGTCAATCGATGGGAAGTCATTTGTGGTAACAAAATCGATCAAATTCTCGTTGTCAACATTTCGTACTTGTTTTTGATCATCTACTGTGGTCTGGACGTTGGAGATTGAAATTGTGTTGGAGGGTTCCTCAATATCTGCGTTTGCTGCTGGCAAGGTGCTAAATTTGGCCGAGGCCTGATGTTGTTGGTCCCGACCCGCTTCGAGTTTTTCTGTTGGCAGAAGGAGCATTTTGGCTTCACGGTGTCCTTTTTACCACATCCGTAGCAGAAGACTCTTATCGGCATCTGTTCGCAGTCTTGATACCAATGTCCAGTTCTGTCGCAGTTCCAACATCTGTCTGTATTTCTGGTTGGGGTTATCGCCCTAGCGACTTCGATTTCATCAATAAATACCTGCTCATCAGTATCTTCGTGAGCAGTATGTTCGGGAAAACTGACTTCGGCTAGTCGGCCTCTGTTCTGCGAATGCGATGTAGTCGACGACTGAATTCGAGCTCTAGTGGCTTGCACTTGTATAACAAGTGAGCGAAGTTGGCCCACTGAAATCGTAGGGTGCAGACAAATCTGTTGCTTAATACTTGAGAGAAGATTGGCTCTCACTAATTCTATGAATTCGGACTCCGCCATTCGATTGTGCAATCGATGTCGAAGTTCAATCAGGTCTTGATAATAAGTGTCAAACGGTTCGTTCGCATATTGGCGTCTATTGGACATCTGGCGTCTTATATCGACGTCACATTTATTTTCACCCCAGTCAGTGATTAACGCTGATTTACTGTGCTCCCAAGGAGGATTGGGATTGGATCTGAACAACGTCCACAACCAATTATTCACTATATCACCGAACAAGGATGGTAAATTTGCTACTAGGAGTTCGAAATCTCCATCAAGGGTGCTCCTAGTCAAAGTCTCGACTCGGAAGATGAATTCTTCCACGTCCAATTTGACATTATCTCCATTATAACAGATCTGCCACCTCCGTATTGGACTGGCGTGTCGTCTATATATATTATTTCGAGACCGTGGCCTGTTTTGATTTTGATACTGATCGTTATGGTTTTAATCTTGATACTGATCGTTATGGTTTTGATTTTGATACTGATCGTTATGGTTTTGATTTTGGTGGCATTGTTTCAGCTAAGGGTGGTCTCGGTCCCATTCGAGCAATCCTGGGTGGATCCAAGAGAGATTGGGTTCCAGGACCATGTATTCCTGGTGGGTATTGTGAAGGATTATGTGGAAGTTCCTCACGTCGGAAATTCGCTAGATATTCACGGTGTTGGTTTTGAACTAACGAGTATTCACTCCTGAACTGTTCTAGTCCTCTAGCTACCTCCGAACGCACTAAATCGGCAACTTGTAGTTCTAGGCCGGCAAAAAGCGCTTGAACTGATGCCATTTGCTGGACAGGCACTTGATTAGGGCTGCCAGGAGATGTTGCGTTCTGAGCCGCGAAGGTTTGGTCATGTGGGCTTCGTTGATGTACCGAAGCTTGGGATGAAGGACGCGACAGATTCCGCTCCGTTCCAGAAGGAATTGCTAGTGGTGGTTGAGTCTCATTGGTAGTTTGTCTAGTTTGGTAATGTTTTGGGACTGCGCCAGTATAAGGCATACACTGGTCTAGAGTCACGGCCCGTCGACAATTCGGACAGCTGCCCTTCGTTTGTGTCCACTTCTGAAGACACAACCTGTGGAAAGCGTGTCCACACGGCGTCACCATTGGTTTCTTAGTCTTAGACCAGCCTATTTCCTTACAGATAGTACATTCCTCTGGCAAATTTGCTGCAGCGGACTCATCCGGTGGAGATCGAGTAGTGACGAACATGTCTGTTAATGGAACTAGACTTCGTTACTCACTACCAATAATTTTTTTTTTTTTATTGAGGGAATTGCCGAATAACAATTCGAACCGATTTTTTTTTTTTTATTTTTTTTTTATATGTATATAGATTGCTAGCGCGTACTGTCACGACGTATAACGAGTACGCTCTATTAATTACTCGTATATCGTATTATGCGTAAATAGGGAATTGTACCACGGAAGTATGATCCAACCGATAAATCAAACTATAATGATTATTAACACGTTCAACCAGAATATGGATATATATATACTGCTTGGGACGTTACTAGGAATTTACAAGGGAATCAATGACTATTTAATCTTCAAATTCAATATTTCATCTACTTATCATACTACTCAAATTTCCTGACTCATCTTTTCACTGGTCGTTATCTCAAACTATTCGATTATTCTAATTATCGATGCACCAAATTTCAAGACTTCCGTTTCTCAAATTATCAATATCTCAAAATATTCAACTATTCGAATTTTTATTTCCTCTCTCTCTAGGCTTCTCCCCTCATCTGCTTCCCAAAAAAATTCATGACTAACAACCAAGAGGAATCAATGTTGACTTCAAGGAAAGGAAAATGGGATAGATTAGCTTCGGCCATGGCGGAAAGAATCCACGAGAGACCAGAGGGGATGAACAATGTACCTCAGTCAGATAGATGGCAGCGTGCCAGCTCCTGATCACTAAGGAAGTTGCCGCATCCTCCCAGGCTCCTGCGTCCACTTCTCAGTCCCTAATGCTTACTCAGTCATGCGTCTGGACAGCGTTACGAATCCAGTAAACCTGCTAGCCTGCAGCCAGAAGGCCAAGCTCATAGATTCAATACCCTGCCCAGCCACATTCCCGAACTCGGCAAGGTTCATGGAAGGAAAAGGGTAAGGGAAAAGAAGAAGAAAAGAAAAGAAAAAGGATTTAGAGTCTACTGTCCTAGTCATGTAAAGGTCGTCGTGTAATCAGGTCCTCCGTCCGGCCTGAGAGTAAAGGGTCCCGAGGAATCAGGTGGTTAAGAGCCAACATAGACTCGCTCTCAGTATTCACTACTCTCCAGCAGCGTTCGTCATTCGTCCTTCCTAGTATGTATTGTTCAATAAGTACCAGTCTCGATCTTATTTGGAGTTGGGCGATTGCCACAAAAGATCCCTAGAGGTACGTCTTGGCTAAGCATAATTTAAAAAAACAATCCAAACCCAACTTGAAGGAAATCAACATTGGTATTCACTTAGCGGGCACATCGTAAACAAATTTAAAAGAGAAAAAAGTTTCCTTTTTTTTTTTTTTTTTTTTTTAATGTTGAACTGAAGGTTCATGTGGAGCCGAGTACTATAAACTTAAATAAAATGAGTCAAAGGTTCGTCCCCTCTTCACTGGATGCGATACTCTGAGTTAGGAAATTAGCTTACAGCCAAAATTCAAAAATGTTTTCGATTAAAAAGCTGGTTCAAGCTTTCGCTAGGGGTTTGAGGCTTAAGGACATTAAATCCTGCCAGCCGAACGAAGTTAGCTTCTCACCCCGTGACAGTTATCGGCAGGCCGGCATGCTTGCAAGCTAGCTTTGCGGAGAAACTGGGGGGGTTTTAAGATGAAACCTGCCTCCTGACACAGCATCATAACAAAAAAATATCATGCCGAGGTATATATATAAAAGTCAAAATGGGGGAAAGATTAGGATTGAGTGATTGGGAGATTGGGAATAGAAGGATCGTCAACATTGAGCCGTCTCGGCTGTCGGGGAACCTGCTGATGGTGGTCCCCAATAGTGGCCATGCCCCATCCATCCCATGGGTATTCTGGGCCATAAAATTTTAATACCCCCTTGAAGCATCCCTAGGATGTCACCGCGAGCAACTGGGAGAAACGCCTCAAGAGAGAGCGGGAAGTATGTGATTAGTACATCATTACTGGTGCTATATGTGCTACCTGCAATGGTATCGGCCATGGACACAATCCTCCACACGTTCCATACACACTATTGGTCAATTCACAAAAAAATTATGGTGGTAGGTTATTTATTACTTATTTATAGGTACAAAAGTCTTCTTAAAAAAAAATATATTTGAGGTCTTCATTTCCAATCCTGACACTTTTTCCTATTCCACAACATTATGAGCATGGCATTGAATTCAGAATCTAAATCTAGATATGTATATGCATAAAAAAAATCTCCTTGCGTTTTCCTTTCTTTACCGCCTAACGTTAATCTAATGTTGTTTACTTAGTACATGTATATCGATGTATGTAACCTACTGATGCTGTAACTAATGTGGCCGTGACCGGAATTATTAATGCATTTTCTGTTAATTGTTAATTCTAGTCGGACAGAAAACTTGAGAAAAAAAATTTCTATCAGAATGAATGGTAGAAACACATCGCTACAAAAAAAGTTACAGGTATCTCCGTTAAATAAAGGAATAGATTCTTCCTAACAATTAAATTTATGATACTCTCTCCAACACCATCATACAGGGCATCGTTCGCTAAACTACAAACTATTAGCAAGATGGCTGTGCATCTGTACCTTATTTCAATCAATTATATAATATATGCTGGAAGTGCGCAGGCTAAACAACTTAATTCTAAAAATTCCGATAAGAAAAAAAAATTCACAATTAGACCTACACCTATGCAGACTCATTATAAGGCCCTACATATATATATGTAACCCCTAGGTCCATTAAAATGTCGGTATCAGATAATGAGAATATGCATATGTATACATAGCTATATACTACGGACAGAGCCGGAAATAGATTTAATAACGGATTGAATTCTCGACATTATAGCCAGAACTACTTAGACACCCGCGCAAAAGACACCTATAATCCGAACGTGGGCAGGTCCTGTACCAAGGTATGAAGAATTTGTTTTATCGAAATCTCTTCGACTATGCTGAGTACTCCCGACAAATTACGAAACCGGCGGGAATATTTCCCTCTATTTTAAGTCGGGCACTCCAATTGTAAGCTTTACTTTTAAATTTGTAGGAATCAGCGTTCACGTTATTGTGTATATTAATCTTCTAATTACTATTTTTATTTTTATTTAATATATATATTGTACGATAAAAGGAAAAGACTATAAAAACAAAAAAACGTACTCACGATTTCATCAGCTCCAACGTAGAGGCGCCCCCAGATTGGTGCAGACGAAGCTCCTGTAAGTGTGGAAATTTTTTTTCTATTTTTTGTTTGTAAATGATTATGAGAGAGGGCAGCCAAATGCTTCCATCCCTATCACAAGATACAGTTTCATTCGCTGACCACGTTCGTTAACTCTAGGAGTCTGAATGTTACACTAGATTTAACCGCATAGGTCTACATATACATACTCTCGCCTCGATAGTTTGACCCTGTGGGCCAATCCTCGTATACACCCTAATTCCCTGCAAGTGCGATACATATATTTATAAACATTTAAATTATGTAGATGGTCGCGACCTAGTACGCTTGCGTGATTTTGCTGTTCCCAAAAACTGTTATATATATATATATAATCTCAGTAGTATCCTGAATGTGGTATTCGCTACGCCGCGCTGGCTCTCGGTAAACTGAGCGAAACCTTTGACCTTAATCCTGTCTCGGTTGGTTTGTGGAATTCCGGGTGGGTCTGACGTGACACTGCCTTATCCTTGTTCAGATGTACAGAGGAGAATTAGGTGCCCCGTCCATGCAATATTAATCGTGAGTAGATGTTTGCAGTTATAGTTTTAGCGCATAGAACTCGCTTCGTCTTATGACGAACTCTTTTGGTGGACACAATCTGGCTGAGCTGTGGGAAATCACACGTATGATTGTTAACCTACAAATTTACTTCACAAAATTGGTTACCCTATTGTTGAAACTGATGTAAAATCAATGATAATAATTGTTGGGCTGCTTTTTATTTTACTTAATCTGGCGAGAAACACTTTTAACGCTTCCTGATGGATAGTCTTTCGGACCGTTTTTTTTTTTTTTGGATTTTCCACTACAAGACTTTTGCGTATGCTTCTTTCACTTTACTCGGTTCAGAAAAGATTAGTTTTATGGCGGAAATTAGTACCTCAGTACCCTATATCTTCTTCTTCCACCAATTCATTCTGTTCCAGATGGTGTTTCACTCTTATTTGGCATCGAGGCCAACTTAATTTTGATCGAAAGATCCGATACGCCATAGATTTAAGTACCTTCCCTGCTGGTGGTATATAACACCTGTAGGGGATGACATTTTAAGCTGTCACAAATCAAATGTTACTTATGATATTGTCGACGACCATAACAGCGCAGAGTCGTGTGTTTCATCTGTGAGGCAGACGGCACTGGAGAATGGTCGACTGAGCTAGACGGTATGTGAGAATGTGGGTGTAATAAACTGTCGGCTATGTGCCGTAGGTGAAATGGTTGCTGTGATCTGGCATCCCGAGGGGGCGGGCAATGATGACACCCTTTCTCCTCTTTGTTTTTTTTTTTTTTTTTTAGTGTATTCCCAGAGACATACGATGTAAATGCTAGGGTCTAATGTCTTTGGCATGAAATACCCCGATCAGATTTCCTTGCAAGTCTTCTAACTCATATAAGGAGCTCCCTTTCCGAGATCGGATCCTGCATTTTAAAAACTTCTTCCCGAGTTTGGCACTGCGCTGATGTTTAAAACTGCTCTGTTGGAAGTTTCTCCTAAAAACTTCCTGACCGACTTTGTAAGTTACAGGTTTGGTTCGGAGGTTATATGATTTAGTGCCCACTTCAAAGGCTCTATCAAGGTTCTCTTGGGCCTTGGCACGTAGGAGCTGAAGCTTGTCAGAGATATCTATGTTTAAGGGTTCATTGAGCCCTTCTAGGTTTCGCAGGAGGTTGTAACTGGACGCATGATCTATCATTTGGAGCCCGAACAGCATTTTGTAAGGAGAGAATCCTGTGGCTTGGTGAATTGAGCTACGAAGAGAGCTCGCGACACAACTTAGCTTTTCGTCCCATTTTGTGTGCTCGTTATTAATATATGCTCGGACACCAGCTAAAATTGATCTGTTAACTCGCTCCGAAGCGTTAGACTGCGGAGAGTACAGCGCGGTTCGTAAGTGAGTAATGCCATATTTTTTTATAAGTTCAGCGAATTGGACTGACCGAAATTGAATGCCATTGTCCGTCATAATAGTTTCGGGGACTCCAAACATATGAAAAATTTTTCCTTCAACGAATTTACAAATTTGAGAGGTACTTGCCTGCTTGAGTGGCTCTAGGATTGGATATTTGGAAAGATGGTCGAGAGCTATTAGAATACAAACAGTGCATCCGGGACCACTTGAAGACTTCCTTTTCTATGTTCTATCGTAAAATTGAAGCTCAGAAGTTTCAGGCTCCATCTGGCTAACCTCCCCCACTCAAATCCTTTTGTGACATCAACCACCTCAAGCTCGCGTGATCTGTCACGATTTTGAATGGCAATAGCTCGACGTAACGAATACCGCAGCTAGACACTCTAACTCTGTCACTGAATAGTTCCGTTGAGCAGAATTTAATTTTTGGGAAATGTATGCAATGGGCCTTTCATCGCCGTGATCATCTACTTGGAGTAAGACTCCTCCCACTCCTTGTTGACTTGCGTCACACTGGATGATGAAAGGCTTTGAGAAGTCTGGACTTACTAACAGCGGAGCGGATGTGAGCTTTATCTTCAGTCGATCAAACGCAGTTTGTGCCTCGGAAGTCCAGTCGAACTTATTGGCTTTCTTCAATACATCGGTGATGGGTGCTGTCAACTCGGCATAATTTAAAATGAATCGCCTGTACCATCCAGCCATACCTAGAAGGCGTCGAACTTGTCGAACGTTTTTCGGTGGTGGATATTCAGTAATGGCTGTGACCTTATCGGGGTCAGTCCTAATTCCTCCATTGCCAATAATGAAACCGAGATATTTGGTTTCTTTTAAGCAAAACCTACTCTTTTCTATGTTAATCGTGAGTCCAGCCTTCCTCAAGCAATCCGCTACTCGGGATAGCAAGGCAAGATGAGTGTCAAAATCTTGGGATAAAACTAATAAATCGTCCAAATAAACAAGGACGTTTTCTCGCAGATCAAAAGGTATAACTTTTTCCATCAGACGACACATTGTCTGTGGTGCGTTGCATAGCCCAAATGGCATCACTTTATAGTGGTATAAAGGATGTCCTGGAACGGTGAAAGCAGTTTTCTCGCGTGACTCTAACTCAAGTCGTATTTGCCAGAAGGCGTCTCTTAAATCTAGGCTAGTGATCTACTTGGCCGCTGGCATACGACTAAGCATACCATCAATTTGAGGAAGTGGATATGCATCCTTTTTAGTTACTGAATTCACTTTTCGCGCATCAAAACACAGCCGATTCTTCCCTGGCTTCCTGACCAGAACCACGGGTGAACTCCACGGGCTTTGACTCTCTTTTATAACACCCAGCGACAACATTCGCTTTATTTCAGCATCAATTAACAGTTGCACCGCTGGTGAGACTGGGTAAAATCGTTGTTTGATGGGAGTAGCATCTCCTACTTCAATCCTATGATTAACTAAATTTGTTTTTCCCTGACCTTTGACTGTATACGATGGGAACAATGCTTTGGTAAGGTTCAGTCGGAATGTCTCTTCCGCTGACAGATCGTGTGTATTTGTGTCTGATATAGCTAGTGAGTTGAACGTTTGGACTTCCGCAACCGTGCCTAAGACATCAGGAGCCAACCCAAATAATCTCCAGAAGTCAATGCCTAGGTACAGTTCCTGGGTGAGACTAGGAACTACGTAGAAACGCATTGTTTTCGTCTCCCCACGGAAGTATACGCCCAACTCGACATGACCAAGCACTTCTGGCCTGGCACCATTTGCTACCTCTAATTGGCTGCGATATTGAGACCATTTGACATTAGCCCTAGCTAACCTCTCTAGTGCTCCCTTCCCCAGGATGCTAGCAGTGGCTCCACTGTCCAACAATCCTGCTATAGTTTGTTTGAGCAGATATACTTCGGCATAAGGTCTGACATCATTCAATTTATTTAATGTAATAACTGAGATTTCTTTCCAATCGGATTTGATCTTTTTCCAATCTGTTTTTATTCGTTCCCAGTAATTTCGCATTCTTAAACTAAACCGCTTTGGTCTGAAAAAAGCGGACCTGGTCAAGAAATTTGTATCGGGTTGCTCAATCGCCGAGGAGAAGATTCTTTCTTTCGCAGATTGATATTTCTGAAACCGTATGTGATAGGGTTGTAGTGGTGACAATTTGGGGACATCGCTGCTAGTCATCACAGTATATGATGGCCGCCTGAGTATCGTTACTGTAGTCGCCCGTCTATCTTCTCGGTGCGAGCTCTCTCTGGGTATCCTGTCTGATATTAGGATATCTTCATGAACATGGGACAAGTCGGGGTTCATATCTAATAAGTTAGTGCTAGGGTTTGGACCTATCGATGTGTCAATCGATGGGAAGTCATTTGTGGTAACAAAATCGATCAAATTCTCGTTGTCAACATTTCGTACTTGTTTTTGATCATCTACTGTGGTCTGGACGTTGGAGATTGAAATTGTGTTGGAGGGTTCCTCAATATCTGCGTTTGCTGCTGGCAAGGTGCTAAATTTGGCCGACGCCTGATGTTGTTGGCCCCGACCCGCTTCGAGTTTTTCTGTTGACAGAAGGAGCATTTTGGCTTCACGGTGTCCTTTTTACCACATCCGTAGCAGAAGACTCTTGTCGGCATCTGTTCGCAGTCTTGATACCAATGTCCAGTTCTGTCGCAGTTCCAACATCTGTCTGAATTTCTGGTTGGGGTTATCGCCCTAGCGACTTCGATTTCATCAATAAATACCTGCTCATCAGTATCTTCGTGTTCTGCGAATGCGATGTAGTCGACGACTGAATTCGAGCTCTAGTGACTTGCACTTGCATAACAAGTGAGCGAAGTTGGCCCACTGAAATCGTAGGGTGCAGACAAATCTGTTGCTGAATACTTGGGAGAAGATTGGCTCTCACTAATTCTATGAATTCGGTCTCCGCCATTCGATTGTGCAATCGATGTCGAAGTTCAATCAGGTCTTGATAATAAGTGGCAAACGGTTCGTTCGCATATTGGCGTCTATTGGACATCTGGCGTCTTATATCGACGTCACATTTATTTTCACCCCAGTCAGTGATTAACGCTGATTTAATGTGCTCCCAAGGAGGATTGGGATTGGATCTGAACAACGTCCACAACCAATTATTCACTCTATCACCGAACAAGGATGGTAAATTTGCTACTAGGAGTTCGAAATCTCCATCAAGGGTGCTCCTAGTCAAAGTCTCGACTAGGAAGATGAATTCTTCCACGTCCAATTTGACATTATCTCCATTATAACAGATCTGTCACCTCCGTATTGGACTGGCGGGTCGTCTATATATATTATTTCGAGACCGTGGCCTGTTTTGATTTTGATACTGATCGTTATGGTTTTGATCTTGATACTGATCGTTATGGTTTTGATTTTGATACTGATCGTTATGGTTTTGATTTTGATACTGATCGGTATGGGGTCTCTGGGCCGACCTATATGGTGGCATTGTTTCAGCTAAGGGTGGTCTCGGTCCCGTTCGAGCAATCCTGGGTGGATCCAAGAGAGATTGGGTTCCAGGACCACGTATTCCTGGTGGGTATTGTGAAGGATTATGTGGAAGTTCCTCACGTCGGAAATTCGCTGGATATTCACGGTGTTGGTTTTGAACTAACGAGTATTCACTCCTGAACTGTTCTAGTCCTCTAGCTACCTCCGAACGCACTAAATCGGCAACTTGTAATTATAGGCCGGCAAAAAGCGCTTGAACTGATGCCATTTGCTGGACAGGCACTTGATTAGGGCTGCCAGGAGATGTTGCGTTCTGAGCCGCGAAGGTTTGGTCGTGTGGGCTTCGTTGATGTACCGAAGCTTGGGGTGAAGGACGCGACAGATTCCGCTCCGTTCCAGAAGGAATTGCTAGTGGTGGTTGAGTCTCATTGGTAGTTTGTCTAGTTTGGTAATGTTTTGGGACTGCGCCAGTATAAGGCATACACTGGTCTAGAGTCACGGCCCGTCGACAATTCGGACAGCTGCCCTTCGTTTGTGTCCACTTCTGTAGACACAACCTGTGGAAAGCGTGTCCACACGGCGTCACCATTGGTTTCTTAGTCTTAGACCAGCCTATTTCCTTACAGATAGTACATTCCTCTGGCAAATTTGCTGCAGCGGACTCATCCGGTGGAGATCGAGTAGTGACGAACATGTCTGTTAATGGAACTAGACTTCGTTACTCACTACCAATAATTTTTTTTTTTTTTTTATTGAGGGAATTGCCGAATAACAATTCGAACCGTTTTTTTTGTTTTATTTTTTTTTATATGTATATATATTGCTAGCGCGTACTGTCACGACGTATAACGAGTACGGTCTATTAATTACTCGTATATCGTATTATGCGTAAATAGGGAATTGTACCACGGAAGTATGATCCAACCGATAAATCAAACTATAATGATTATTAACACGTTCAACCAGAATATGGATATATATATACTGCTTGGGACGTTACTAGGAATTTACAAGGGAATCAATGACTATTTAATCTTCAAATTCAATATTTCATCTACTTATCATACTACTCAAATTTCCTGACTCATCTTTTCACTGGTCGTTATCTCAAACTATTCGATTATTCTAATTATCGACGCACCAAATTTCAAGACTTCCGTTTCTCAAATTATCAATATCTCAAAATATTCAACTATTCGAATTTTTATTTCCTCTCTCTCTAGGCTTCTCCCCTCATCTGCTTCCCAAAAAAATTCATGACTAACAACCAAGAGGAATCAATGTTGACTTCAAGGAAAGGAAAATGGGATAGATTAGCTTCGGCCATGGCGGAAAGAATCCACGAGAGACCAGAGGGGATGAACAATGTACCTCAGTCAGATAAATGGCAGCGTGCCAGCTCCTGATCACTAAGGAAGTTGCCGCATCCTCCCAGGCTCCTGCGTCCACTTCTCAGTCCCTAATGCTTACTCAGTCATGCGTCTGGACAGCGTTACGAATCCAGTAAACCTGCTAGCCTGCAGCCAGAAGGCCAAGCTCATAGATTCAATACCCTGCCCAGCCACATTCCCGAACTCGGCAAGGTTCATGGAAGGAAAAGGGTAAGGGAAAAGAAGAAGAAAAGAAAAGAAAAAAGATTTAGAGTCTACTGTCCTAGTCATGTAAAGGTCGTCGTGTAATCAGGTCCTCCGTCCGGCCTGAGAGTAAAGGGTCCCGAGGAATCAGGTGGTTAAGAGCCAACATAGACTCGCTCTCAGTATTCACTACTCTCCAGCAGCGTTCGTCATTCGTCCTTCCTAGTATGTATTGTTCAATAAGTACCAGTCTCGATCTTATTTGGAGTTGGGCGATTGCCACAAAAGATCCCTAGAGGTACGTCTTGGCTAAGCATAATTTAAAAAAACAATCCAAACCCAACTTGAAGGAAATCAACACTGGTATTCACTTAGCGCGCACATCGTAAACAAATTGAAAAGAGAAAAAAGTTTCATTTTTTTTTTTTTTTTTTTTAAATGTTGAACTGAAGGTTCATGTGGAGCCGAGTACTATAAACTTAAATAAAATGAGTCAAAGGTTCGTCCCCTCTTCACTGGATGCGATACTCTGAGTTAGGAAATTAGCTTACAGCCAAAATTCAAAAATGTTTTCGATTAAAAAGCTGGTTCAAGCTTTCGCTAGGGGTTTGAGGCTTAAGGACATTAAATCCTGCCAGCCGAACGAAGTTAGCTTCTCACGCCGTGACAGTTATCGGCAGGCCGGCATGCTTGCAAGCTAGCTTTGCGGAGAAACTGGGGGGGTTTTAAGATGAAACCTGCCTCCTGACATAGCATCATAACAAAAAAATATCATGCCGAGGTATATATATAAAAGTCAAAATGGGGGAAAGATTAGGATTGAGTGATTGGGAGATTGGCAATAGAAGGATCGTCAATAGTGAGCCGTCTCGGCTGTCGGGGAACCTGCTGATGGTGGTCCCCAATAGCGGCCATGCCCCATCCATCCCATGGGTATTCTGGGCCATAAAATTTTAATACCCCCTTGAAGCATCCCTAGGATGTCACCGCGAGCAACTGGGAGAAACGCCTCAAGAGAGAGCGGGAAGTATGTGATTAGTACATCATTACTGGTGCTATATGTGCTACCTGCAATGGTATCGGCCATGGACACAATCCTCCACACGTTCCATACACACTATTGCTCAATTCACAAAAAAATTATGGTGGTAGGTTATTTATTACTTATTTATAGGTACAAAAGTCTTCTTAAAAAAAAATATATTTGAGGTCTTCATTTCCAATCCTGACACTTTTTCCTATTCCACAACATTATGAGCATGGCATTGAATTCAGAATCTAAATCTAGATATGTATATGCATAAAAAAAAATCTCCTTGCGTTTTCCTTTCTTTACCGCCTAACGTTAATCTAATGTTGTTTACTTAGTACATGTATATCGATGTATGTAACCTACTGATGCTGTAACTAATGTGGCCGTCACCGGAATTATTAATGCATTTTCTGTTAATTGTTAATTCTACTCGGACAGAAAACTTGAGGAAAAAAATTTCTATCAGAATGAATGGTAGAAACACATCGCTACAAAAAAAGTTACAGGTATCTCCGTTAAATAAAGGAATAGATTCTTCCTAACAATTAAATTTATGATACCCTCTCCAACACCATCATACAAGGCATCGTTCGCTAAACTACAAACTATTAGCAAGATGGGTGTGCATCTGTACCTTATTTCAATCAATTATATAATATATGCTGGAAGTGCGCAGGCTAAACAACTTAATTCTAAAAATTCCGATAAGAAAAAAAAATTCACAATTAGACCTACACCTATGCAGACTCATTATAAGGCCCTACATATATATATGTAACCCCTAGGTCCATTAAAATGTCGGTATCAGATAATGAGAATATGCATATGTATACATAGCTATATACTACGGACAGAGCCGGAAATAGATTTAATAACGGATTGAATTCTCGACATTATAGCCAGAACTACTTAGACACCCGCGCAAAAGACACCTATAATCCGAACGTGGGCAGGTCCTGTACCAAGGTATGAAGAATTTGTTTTATCGAAATCTCTTCGAATATGCTGAATAGTCGCGACAAATTACGAAACCGGCGGGAATATTTCCCTCTATTTTAAGTCGGGCACTCCAATTGTATGCTTTACTTTTAAATTTGTAGGAATCAGCGTTCACGTTATTGTGTATATTAATCTTCTAATTACTAATTTTATTTTTATTTAATATATATATTGTACGATAAAAGGAAAAGACTATAAAAACAAAAAAAAAACGTACTCACGATTTCATCAGCTCCAACGTAGAGGCGCCCCCAGATTGGTGCAGACGAAGCTCCTGTACGTGTGGAATTTTTTTTTCTATTTTTTGTTTGTAAATGATTATGGGAGAGGGCAGCCAAATGCTTCCATCCCTATCACAAGATACAGTTTCATTCGCTGACCACGTTCGTTAACTCTAGGAGTCTGAATGTTACACTAGATTTAACCGCATAGGTCTACATATACATACTCTCGCCTCGATAGTTTGACCCTGTGGGCCAATCCTCGTATACACCCTAATTCCTTGCAAGTGCGATACATATATTTATAAACATTTAAATTATGTATATGGTCGCGACCTAGTACGCTTGCGTAATTTTGCTGTTCCCAAAAACTGTTATATATATATATAATCTCAGTAGTATCCTGAATGTGGTATTCGCTACGCCGCGCTGGCTCTCGGTAAACTGAGCGAAACCTTTGACCTTAATCCTGTCTCGGTTGGTTTCTGGAATTCCGGGTGGGTCTGACGTGACACTGCCTTATCCTTGTTCAGATGTACAGAGGAGAATTCGGTGCCCCGTCCATGCAATATTAATCGTGAGTAGATGTTTGCAGTTATGGTTTTAGCGCATAGAACTCGCTTCGTCTTATGACGAACTCTTTTGGTGGACACAATCTGGCTGAGCTGTGGGAAATCACACGTATGATTGCTAACCTAAAAATTTACTTCACAAAATTGGTTACCCTATTGTTGAAACTGATGTAAAATCAATGATAATAATTGTTGGGCTGCTTTTTATTTTACTTAATCTGGCGAGAAACACTTTTAACGCTTCCTGATGGATACTCTTTCGGACCGTTTTTTTTTTGGATTTTCCACTACAAGACTTTTGCGTATGCTTCTTTCACTTTACTCGGTTCAGAAAAGATTAGTTTTATGGCGGAAATCAGTACCTCAGTACCCTATATCTTCTTCTTCCACCAATTCATTCTGTTCCAGATGGTGTTTCACTCTTATTTGGCATCGAGGCCAACTTAATTTTGATCGAAAGATCCGATACGCCATAGATTTAAGAACCTTCCCTGCTGGTGGTATATAACACCTGTAGGGGATGACATTTTAAGCTGTCACAAATCAAATGTTACTTATGATATTGTCGACGACCATAACAGCGCAGAGTCGTGTGTTTCATCTGTGAGGCAGACGGCACTGGAGAATGGTCGACTGAGCTAGACGGTATGTGAGAATGTGGGTGTAATAAACTATCGGCTATGTGCCGTAGGTGAAATGGTTGCTGTGATCTGGCATCCTGAGGGGGCGGGCAATGATGACACCCTTTCTCCTCTTTGTTTTTTTTTTTTTTTTCAGTGTATTCCGAGAGACATACGATGTGAATGCTAGGGTCTAATGTCTTTGGCATGAAATACCCCGATCAGATTTCCTTGCAAGTCTTCTAACTCATATAAGGAGCTCCCTTTCCGAGATCGGATCCTGCATTTTAAAAACTTCTTCCCGAGTTTGGCACTGCGCTGATGTTTAAAACTGCTCTGTTGGAAGTTTCTCCTAAAAACTTCCTGACCGACTTTGTAAGTTACAAGTTTGGTTCGGAGGTTATATGATTTAGTGCCCACTTCAAAGGCTCTATCAAGGTTCTCTTGGGCCTTGGCACGTAGGAGCTGAAGCTTGTCAGAGATATGTATCTATGTTTAAGGGTTCATTGAGCCCTTCTAGGTTTCGCAGGAGGTTGTAACTGGACGCATGATCTATCATTTGGAGCCCGAACAGCATTTTGTAAGGAGAGAATCCTGTGGCTTGGTGAATTGAGCTACGAAGAGAGCTCGCGACACAACTTAGCTTTTCGTCCCATTTTGTGTGCTCGTTATTAATATATGCTCGGACACCAGCTAAAATTGATCTGTTAACTCTCTCCGAAGCGTTAGACTGCGGAGAGTACAGCGCGGTTCGTAAGTGAGTAATGCCATATTTTTTTATAAGTTCAGCGAATTGGACTGACCGAAATTGAATGCCATTGTCCGTCATAATAGTTTCGGGGACTCCAAACATATGAAAAATATTTCCTTCAACGAATTTACAAATTTGAGAGGTACTTGCCTGCTTGAGTGGCTCTAGGATTGGATATTTGGAAAGATGGTCGAGAGCTATTAGAATACAAACAGTGCATCCGGGACCACTTGAAGACTTCCTTTTCTATGTTCTATCGTAAAATTGAAGCTCTGAAGTTTCAGGCTCCATCTGGCTAACCTCCCCCACTCAAATCCTTTTGTGACATCAACCACCTCAAGCTCGCGTGATCTGTCACGATTTTGAATGGCAATAGCTCGACGTAAGGAATACCGCAGCTAGACACTCTAACTCTGTCACTGAATAGTTCCGTTGAGCAGAATTTAATTTTTGGGAAATGTATGCAATGGGCCTTTCATCGCCGTGATCATCTACTTGGAGTAAGACTCCTCCCACTCCTTGTTGACTTGCGTCACACTGGATGATGAAAGGCTTTGAGAAGTCTGGACTTACTAACAGCGGAGCGGATGTGAGCTTTATCTTCAGTCGATCAAACGCAGTTTGTGCCTCGGAAGTCCAGTCGAACTTATTGGCTTTCTTCAATACATCGGTGATGGGTGCTGTCAACTCGGCATAATTTAAAATGAATCGCCTGTACCATCCAGCCATACCTAGAAGGCGTCGAACTTGTCGAACGTTTTTCGGTGGTGGATATTCAGTAATGGCTGTGACCTTATCGGGGTCAGTCCTAATTCCTCCATTGCCAATAATGAAACCGAGATATTTGGTTTCTTTTAAGCAAAACCTACTCTTTTCTATGTTAATCGTGAGTCCAGCCTTCCTCAAGTAATCCGCTACTCGGGATAGCAAGGCAAGATGAGTGTCAAAATCTTGGGATAAAACTAATAAATCGTCCAAATAAACAAGGACGTTTTCTCGCAGATCAAAAGGTATAACTTTGTCCATCAGACGACACATTGTCTGTGGTGCGTTGCATAGCCCAAATGGCATCACTTTATAGTGGTATAAAGGATGTCCTGGAACGGTGAAAGCAGTTTTCTCGCGTGACTCTAACTCAAGTCGTATTTGCCAGAAGGCGTCTTTTAAATCTAGGCTAGTGATGTACTTGGCCGCTGGCATACGACTAAGCATACCATCAATTTGAGGAAGAGGATATGCATCCTTCTTAGTTACTGAATTCACTTTTCGCGCATCAAGACACAGCCGATTCTTCCCTGGCTTCCTGACCAGAACCACGGGTGAACCCCACGGGCTTTGACTCTCTTCTATAACACCCAGCGATAACATTCGCTTTATTTCAGCATCAATTAACAGTTGCACCGCTGGTGAGACTGGGTAAAATCGTTGTTTGATGGGAGTAGCATCTCCTACTTCAATCCTATGATTAACTAAATTTGTTTTTCCCTGACCTTTGACTGTATACGATGGGAACAATGCTTTGGTAAGGTTCAGTCGGAATGTCTCTTCCGCTGACAGATCGTGTGTATTTGTGTCTGATATAGCTAGTGAGTTGAACGTTTGGACTTCCGCAACCGTGCCTAAGACATCAGTAGCCAACCCAAATAATCTCCAGAAGTCAATGCCTAGGTACAGTTCCTGGGTGAGATTAGGAACTACGTAGAAACGCATTGTTTTCGTCTCCCCACGGAAGTATACGCCCAACTCGACATGACCAAGCACTTCTGGCCTGGCACCATTTGCTACCTCTAATTGGCTGCGATATTGAGACCATTTGACATTAGCCCTAGCTAACCCCTCTAGTGCTCCCTTCCCCAGGATGCTAGCAGTGGCTCCACTGTCCAACAATCCTGCTATAGTTTGTTTGAGCAGATATACTTCGGCATAAGGTCTGACATCATTCAATTTATTTAATGTAATGACTGAGATTTCTTTCCAATCGGATTTGATCTTTTTCCAATCTGTTTTTATTGGTTCCCAGTAATTTCGCATTCTTAAACTAGACCGCTTTGGTCTGAAAAAAGCGCACCTGGTCAAGAAATTTGTATCGGGTTGCTCAATCGCCGAGAAGAAGATTCTTTCTTTGGCAGATTGATATTTCTGAAACCGTATGTGATAGGGTTGTAGTGGTGACAATTTGGGGACATCGCTGCTAGTCATCACAGTACAGGTATCCTGTCTGGTATTAGGATATCTTCATGAACATGGGACAAGTCGGGGTTCATATCTAATAAGTTAGTGCTAGGGTTTGGACCTATCGATGTGTCAATCGATGGGAAGCCATTTGTGGTAACAAAATCGATCAAATTCTCGTTGTCAACATTTCGTACTTGTTTTTGATCATCTACTGTGGTCTGGACGTTGGAGATTGAAATTGTGTTGGAGGGTTCCTCAATATCTGCGTTTGCTACTGGCAAGGTGCTAAATTTGGCCGAGGCCTGATGTTGTTGGCCCTGACCCGCTTCGAGTTTTTCTGTTGACAGAAGGAGCATTTTGGCTTCACGGTGTCCTTTTTACCACATCCGTAGCAGAAGACTCTTGTCGGCATCTGTTCGCAGTCTTGATACCAATGTCCAGTTCTGTCGCAGTTCCAACATCTGTCTGAATTTCTGGTTGGGGTTATCGCCCTAGCGACTTCGATTTCATCAATAAATACCTGCTCATCAGTATCTTCGTGAGCAGTATGTTCGGGAAAACTGACTTCGGCTAGTCGGCCTCTGTTCTGCGAATGCGATGTAGTCGACGACTGAATTCGAGCTCTAGTGGCTTGCACTTGCATAACAAGTGAGCGAAGTTGGCCCACTGAAATCGTAGGGTACAGACAAACCTGTTGCTGAATACCTGAGAGAAGATTGGCTCTCACTAATTCTATGAATTCGGACTCCGCCATTCGATTGTGCAATCGATGTCGAAGTTCAATCAGGTCTTGATAATAAGTGGCAAACGGTTCGTTCGCATATTGGCGTCTATTGGACATCTGGCGTCTTATATCGACGTCACATTTATTTTCACCCCAGTCAGTGATTAACGCTGATTTAATGTGCTCCCAAGGAGGATTGGGATTGGATCTGAACAACGTCCACAACCAATTATTCACTCTATCACCGAACAAGGATGGTAAATTTGCTACTAGGAGTTCGAAATCTCCATCAAGGGTGCTCCTAGTCAAAGTCTCGACTAGGAAGATGAATTCTTCCACGTCCAATTTGACATTATCTCCATTATAACAGATCTGTCACCTCCGTATTGGACTGGCGGGTCGTCTATATATATTATTTCGAGACCGTGGCCTGTTTTGATTTTGATACTGATCGTTATGGTTTTGATCTTGATACTGATCGTTATGGTTTTGATTTTGATACTGATCGTTATGGTTTTGATTTTGATACTGATCGGTATGGGGTCTCTGGGCCGACCTATATGGTGGCATTGTTTCAGCTAAGGGTGGTCTCGGTCCCGTTCGAGCAATCCTGGGTGGATCCAAGAGAGATTGGGTTCCAGGACCACGTATTCCTGGTGGGTATTGTGAAGGATTATGTGGAAGTTCCTCACGTCGGAAATTCGCTGGATATTCACGGTGTTGGTTTTGAACTAACGAGTATTCACTCCTGAACTGTTCTAGTCCTCTAGCTACCTCCGAACGCACTAAATCGGCAACTTGTAATTATAGGCCGGCAAAAAGCGCTTGAACTGATGCCATTTGCTGGACAGGCACTTGATTAGGGCTGCCAGGAGATGTTGCGTTCTGAGCCGCGAAGGTTTGGTCGTGTGGGCTTCGTTGATGTACCGAAGCTTGGGGTGAAGGACGCGACAGATTCCGCTCCGTTCCAGAAGGAATTGCTAGTGGTGGTTGAGTCTCATTGGTAGTTTGTCTAGTTTGGTAATGTTTTGGGACTGCGCCAGTATAAGGCATACACTGGTCTAGAGTCACGGCCCGTCGACAATTCGGACAGCTGCCCTTCGTTTGTGTCCACTTCTGAAGACACAACCTGTGGAAAGCGTGTCCACACGGCGTCACCATTGGTTTCTTAGTCTTAGACCAGCCTATTTCCTTACAGATAGTACATTCCTCTGGCAAATTTGCTGCAGCGGACTCATCCGGTGGAGATCGAGTAGTGACGAACATGTCTGTTAATGGAACTAGACTTCGTTACTCACTACCAATAATTTTTTTTTTTTTATTGAGGGAATTGCCGAATAACAATTCGAACCGTTTTTTTTTTTTAATTTTTTTGTTTTTATATGTATATATATTGCTAGCGCGTACTGTCACGACGTATAATGAGTACGCTCTACTAATTACTCGTATATCATATTATGCGTAAATAGGGAATTGTACCACGGAAGTATGATCCAACCGATAAATCAAACTATAATGATTATTAACACGTTCAACCAGAATATGGATATATATATACTGCTTGGGACGTTACTAGGAATTTACAAGGGAATCAATGACTATTTAATCTTCAAATTCAATATTTCATCTACTTATCATACTACTCAAATTTCCTGACTCATCTTTTCACTGGTCGTTATCTCAAACTATTCGATTATTCTAATTATCGATGCACCAAATTTCAAGACTTCCGTTTCTCAAATTATCCATATCTCAAAATATTCAACTATTCGAATTTTTATTTCCTCTCTCTCTAGGCTTCTCCCCTCATCTGCTTCCCAAAAAAATTCATGACTAACAACCAAGAGAAATCAATGTTGACTTCAAGGAAAGGAAAATGGGATAGATTAGCTTCGGCCATGGCGGAAAGAATCCACGAGAGACCAGAGGGGATGAACAATGTACCTCAGTCAGATAGATGGCAGCGTGCCAGCTCCTGATCACTAAGGAAGTTGCCGCATCCTCCCAGGCTCCTGCGTCCACTTCTCAGTCCCTAATGCTTACTCAGTCATGCGTCTGGACAGCGTTACGAATCCAGTAAACCTGCTAGCCTGAAGCCAGAAGGCCAAGCTCATAGATTCAATACCCTGCCCAGCCACATTCCCGAACTCGGCAAGGTTCATGGAAGGAAAAGGGTAAGGGAAAAGAAGAAGAAAAGAAAAGAAAAAAGATTTAGAGTCTACTGTCCTAGTCATGTAAAGGTCGTCGTGTAATCAGGTCCTCCGTCCGGCCTGAGAGTAAAGGGTCCCGAGGAATCAGGTGGTTAAGAGCCAACATTGACTCGCTCTCAGTATTCACTACTCTCCAGCAGCGTTCGTCATTCGTCCTTCCTAGTATGTATTGTTCAATAAGTACCAGTCTCGATCTATTTGGAGTTGGGCGATTGCCACAAAAGATCCCTAGAGGTACGTCTTGGCTAAGCATAATTTAAAAAAACAATCCAAACCCAACTTGAAGGAAATCAACACTGGTATTCACTTAGCGCGCACATCGTAAACAAATTGAAAAGAGAAAAAAATTTCCTTTTTTTTTTTTTTTTTTTAAATGTTGAACTGAAGGTTCATGTGGAGCCGAGTACTATAAACTTAAATAAAATGAGTCAAAGGTTCGTCCCCTCTTCACTGGATTCGATACTCTGAGTTAGGAAATTAGCTTACAGCCAAAATTCAAAAACAACTCAGCGTCTCAGTCCCCAGTAAAGGTAGGCCTGAAGTACTACGGGTGTTTCGGGCCCCACGTTGGGCGCCATTTTGTTATTGCTTCTTTCGATTAAAAAGCTGGTTCAAGCTTTCGCTAGGGGTTTGAGGCTTAAGGACATTAAATCCTGCCAGCCGAGCGAAGTTAGCTTCTCACCCCGTGACAGTTATCGGCAGGCCGGCATGCTTGCAAGCTAGCTTTGCGGAGAAACTGGGGGGTTCTAAGATGAAACCTGCCTCCTGACACAGCATCATAACAAAAAACTATCATGCCGAGGTATATATATAAAAGTCAAAATGGGGGAAAGATTAGGATTGAGTGATTGGGAGATTGGGAATAGAAGGATCGTCAACATTGAGCCGTCTCGGCTGTCGGGGACCCTGCTGATGGTGGTCCCCAATAGCGGCCATGCCCCATCCATCCCATGGGTATTCTGGGCCATAAAATTTTAATACCCCCTTGAAGCATCCCTAGGATGTCACCGCGAGCAACTGGGAGAAACGCCTCAAGAGAGAGCGGGAAGTATGTGATTAGTACATCATTACTGGTGCTATATGTTCAAACAAGCAATATTAGTCTCTGTATAGGAATTCAAGTGTACTTATAGTCCGAACCGTCGTTCGTGACCTGCAATGGTATCGGCCATGGACACAATCCTCCTCACGTTCCATACACACTATTGCTCAATTCACAAAAAAATTATGGTGGTAGGTTATTTATTACTTATTTATAGGTACAAAAGTCTTCTTAAAAAAAATATATTTGAGGTCTTCATTTCCAATCCTGACACTTTTTCCTATTCCACAACATTATGAGCATGGCATTGAATTCAGAATCTAAATCTAGATATGTATATGCATAAAAAAAATCTCCTTGGTTTTCCTTTATTTACCGCCTAACGTTAATCTAATGTTGTTTACTTAGTACATGTATATCGATGTATATAACCTACTGATGCTGTAACTAATGTGGCCGAGACCGGAATTATTAATGCATTTTCTGTTAATTGTTAATTCTAGTCGGACAGAAAACTTGAGAAAAAAAATTTCTATCAGAATGAATGGTAGAAACACATCGCTACAAAAAAAGTTACAGGTATCTCCGTTAAATAAAGGAATAGATTCTTCCTAACAATTAAATTTATGATACTCTCTCCAACACCATCATACAGGGCATCGTTCGCTAAACTACAAACTATTAGCAAGATGGCTGTGCATCTGTACCTTATTTCAATCAATTATATAATATATGCTCGAAGTGCGCAGGCTAAACAACTTAATTCTAAAAATTCCGATAAGAAAAAAAAATCACAATTAGACCTACACCTATGCAGACTCATTATAAGGCCCTACATATATATATGTAACCCCTAGGTCCATTAAAATGTCGGTATCAGATAATGAGAATATGCATATGTATACATAGCTATATACTCCGGACAGAGCCGGAAATAGATTTAATAACGGATTGAATTCTCGACATTATAGCCAGAACTACTTAGACACCCGCACAAAAGACACCTATAATCCGAACGTGGGCAGGTCCTGTACCAAGGTATGAAGAATTTGTTTTATCGAAATCTCTTCGACTATGCTGAATAGTCCCGACAAATTACGAAACCGGCGGGAATATTTCCCTCTATTTTAAGTCGGGCACTCCAATTGTATGCTTTACTTTTAAATTTGTAGGAATCAGCGTTCACGTTATTGTGTATATTAATCTTCTATTTACTATTTTTATTTTTATTTAATATATATATTGTACGATAAAAGGAAAAGACTATAAAAACAAAAAAACGTACTCATGATTTCATCAGCTCCAACGTAGAGGCGCCTCCAGATTGGTGCAGACGAAGCTCCTGTAAGTGTGGAAATTTTTTTTCTATTTTTTGTTTGTAAATGATTATGAGAGAGGGCAGCCAAATGCTTCCATCCCTATCACAAGATACAGTTTCATTCGCTGACCACGTTCGTTAACTCTAGGAGTCTGAATGTTACACTAGATTTAACCGCATAGGTCTACATATACATACTCTCGCCTCGATAGTTTGACCCTGTGGACCAATCCTCGTATACATCCTAATTCCCTGCAAGTGCGATACATATATTTATAAACATTTAAATTATGTAGATGGTCGCGACCTAGTACGCTTGCGTGATTTTGCTGTTCCCAAAAACTGGTATATATATATATAATCTCAGTAGTATCCTGAATGTGGTATTCGCTACGCCGCGCTGGCTCTCGGTAAACTGAGCGAAACCTTTGACCTTAATCCTGTCTCGGTTGGTTTGCGGAACTCCGGGTGGGTCTGACGTGACACTGCCTTATCCTTGTTCAGATGTACAGAGGAGAATTCGGTGCCCCGTCCATGCAATATTAATCGTGAGTAGATGTTTGCAGTTATGGTTTTAGCGCATAGAACTCGCTTCGTCTTATGACGAACTCTTTTGGTGGACACAATCTGGCTGAGCTGTGGGAAATAACACGTATGATTGCTAACCTAAATATTTACTTCACAAAATTGGTTACCCTATTGTTGAAACTGATGTAAAATCAATGATAATAATTGTTGGGCTGCTTTTTATTTTACTTAATCTGGCGAGAAACACTTTTAACGCTTCCTGATGGATACTCTTTCGGACCGTTTTTTTTTTGGATTTTCCACTACAAGACTTTTGCGTATGCTTCTTTCACTTCACTCGGTTCAGAAAAGATTAGTTTTATGGCGGAAATCAGTACCTCAGTACCCTATATCTTCTTCTTCCACCAATTCATTCTGTTCCAGATGGTGTTTCACTCTTATTTGGCATCGAGGCCAACTTAATTTTGATCGAAAGATCCAATACGCCATAGATTTAAGAACCTTCCCTGCTGGTGGTACATAACACCTGTAGGGGATGACATTTTAAGCTGTCACAAATCAAATGTTACTTATGATATTGTCGACGACCATAACAAATGGTTTACTGCGGCAAGAAATGATCTCAGCTGTGTGATATTTTCTGGTTCAGGAAGTTTCCTCATTTTATTGATGTTATCCGGATCAGGGCGTAGCCCCTCTACGTCGATAATATGACCAAGATACTTTATTTGCTGTGATAGAAATTTACATTTTGATAATTTTACATGGAAACCGTGGTCAAGTAGCCGTTGTAGAACTTTTTCCAGATTTCGCATGTGAGATTCCATGTCAATCCCTGTTATCAAAATATCATCAAGGTAAGCTGCAACACCATCCAATTCAGCTAGCATTGTATCCATAATCTGTTGAAATGCCCCTGGTGCAGCTTTAACTCCTTGTGCTAGTCGATTGAATGAAAATAATCCCTTATGGGTGCTGATAGTTAGTAGCTTTCTAGTTTGTTCATCGACCGGTATCTGAAGATAAGCGTCGGATAAGTCGATGTGAGAGAAAAATTTGCTGTTTGACAATGTAGCAAATATGTCTGCTGGAACAGGCAATGGATACTGATGTGGTTGTAATGCGTCGTTTAACCCTGTAGGGTAATCCCCACAAATCCTGATATGCCCGTTTAATTTTTTTGCAGCAACAATAGGTGCTGCCCAGTCTGAATATTCAACTGGTGATATTATACCCATCTCTTGCAGACGCTGAAGCTCGTTTTCAATTAAAATTTGCGCTGAATATGCTACAGGTCGTTTTCGTCGAAACACTGGCTTTGCGTTGTCTTTGAGATGTAGATGTACAATGACGTTTGTACAAGTTCCTGATACCTCTAGGAAAAGCTCAGAAAATTCACGCTTGATGGTTGCAATTTCTGTTTCTCTGTCCATTGATTCGATTTGGTAACAGATTGACCTCAAAGGTTTTTCCCACAGATTGAAAGCATCTTGTGTGCTGTGTCTCGCTTTAGATTGATGATCCGTTGCGCTTCTGATACCAATTTATGAAGTGCCAGTGGCCCATCAGTTTCAGTTTCAAGCTTTGCTAAAAGTCTAGCTCTAACATCCGCATCTGTTGAAGATTGCAGTCCAATAACAAAAACTAAACACTTGAACTGATCTGAACTTAGTTTTGCCAAATTAAAGTCTTCACAATTTTTGTTGACTTGAGCCGCAAATGAAATATAATCATCCGAACCTGCTTTTGACGTTTGTAAGCATCGATATCGAATGTTGAACTGCGATTCCTGAATTCCAAATATTTTTGTTAGCGTTGCAATTGTCTCGTCGAACTGAAGGTCTCTACTGTGCTTTGGAAGTATATAATTTACATATTTCTCGTGCGCCAGTGGATTTAACTTTCGCATGAGAAGTCTAACTTTAGCCTTATCGTCTAGTTTAGCACCATCCTCCTTGAATAAATCTTCAAAGCGGGAAAACCATGCGTGAAACGTTACTCCATTATCTGGGTCGTAGAAAAATTCGGTAATATTATTTGCTAAGGAATCCATTGTAAATTCGGTTCCTTTTCCGAAGTCGCAGTATCAGAATTACTTGTTTGAAGTGTTTGGAACATTTGTTGTTAAATCTCTAACAATTTCTGTTGCTGTTCGCTCAACTGAAGCAATTTTTCCATCTCCGCCATTTTGCAGTGAGCATGAAAATTCTCGAACTTGTTCCAATTAAATATTTATTATTTTTTTATATTTTTTTCCAAATCCTCGTCGCCACTTTTGTTACCCACTTCGTAATTAAAGACCGACTACTGATTTAATGTTTTAATTAATAAGTTTACATGAATTACTAAAATTAATATGCTTCTGTGAAGCCGACAAGACGCGCGTACAATATATCAAGTTGGACTCCAATCCGTCAGTATCCACGTCATGAATCGGGTGCGTTCAGTCTGAAGATGCCAACAAATACAATTACCCAAGTGTTAAGTTAAATTGAACGCGTACGCGACGAAAAATAGAAATTCGTCCGATTTTTGCGTCGCGAGCGTCGCGTGCGGTGGTAATCTAACACTCCATATAAATACAACAAGCGTACATTCGATATTATTTGTCAACGCGAGCTACGCGTTTGAAATTTTCAATCTGACTCTAGCTTAATGGCTGATTTACATTACTCGAACATGCAATTTTACTGAGGAACTGAGTGAGAGGGTCTTAATACTTTGTGTAAATATAAGATTAACTTTTAGTTCATAGATCTTTATTTATAGAATTTAAACAAGCTACGATATGTCTTCATAGCACAAGATGACAATACAAAGTGTGTACATCAATGTCTATCAGCTGATGGCTGTATAATAGATTACATGAATATATAGTACTAAACTAAGTATGAGGTAAGTACAAGACTGGTACTACCTTGCATCCCCCTTTTTCCAGAATGATGAGAGCTATAGATTTAGGCGCTCCGGTGGTCTAATTATTCTTCCAGACCTTGTACTGGTTATTTCAGATAAGTTCTGTTTAGTATCTATAACTGTTTGACGGTGATTGCTAATTGACGGTGTCTGATCAGGTTTAGTCATATTATTTGACATATGTTTTTCTGATGACTCGTCTACCAAAGGTAACGTTGACTCTAGTTGTATATGTGAGTCGTCTTCGTTGTTCTCGGGAACCGTTCTTGTATGATACTCCATTTGCGCTTGAGTTCGCTTAATGCATGAAGAGTTTCTTCTGTATGTTTTTCCTTTTCTGTCCCTAATCATGTATGATCGCGGATGAACTTGACTTTCAATAATAGCCGGTTTCCATTCAGCTTTATTGTTTGTCCTTGTTACTATCACATCTCCTTTGTTTAATTGCTCCCTTTCTCTGGAACTCTTGTCGGCGTACTTTTTTTGTTGCTCACGTATTTCTCGCAAAGCTTCTGGTACGTCTTCTACTATAGGCTGATTTGGTAGAAGTGATAATGTAGTAGTAGGTATAGGTGAACGTAGGTTTCGTGCATAAAGTCTTTGTGCTGGTGTTCCTAAGTTCTCTCTAGGTGTATTCATGAAGTTCAATATTCCTAATTGGACATCTGAATTATCGTAGGCACATTTCTTCAAAATATTTTTTGAAGTTTGTACTGCTTTTTCTGCTAGCCCATTTCCTCTTGGATGGTATGGCGAGCTAGTTTGATGATTAAATTTCCACATTTTCGAAAAAATTTTAAACTCAAGTGATGAGTATTGCGGACCGTTGTCTGATTCTAACACTCTTGGTATACCTTGAATTGAGAATATGTTTTTAAGAAATTTTATAATATTTCCTGTAGTTATTTCATCAAGACTTTCAAACTTAATGAATCCTGAGTAGCTGTCCGTTATAACGATATAATCTTTTCCTTTAAAATGGAATAGATCGGTTGCTACAATTTCGAATGGATATGTCGGTATAACTTTTCGACCAAGAGGTTCTTTAATGTTGCTTTTCTGGTTTGCTTGACATGATGCACATCTTTGAATATAGTCATATATGTCTCTATTCATTTTTGTCCAAAATACACAGTCCTTGGCTCGTCGAACACATTTTTCGTAGTTGAAATGTCCGCTATGAATATATTTCAGCAAGTCTGCTCTCATTTTGGCTGGAATGAATGCTTTATGCGATTTATAGATGATCCCTTCATATATAGACAGTTCATCCCTGAAGTTCCAGTAAGGACGTGCTACATTCGGTATGGATTTGATATTGTCCGGCCATCCTTTTAGGATCAATGATTTAAGGATTTGACATGTTTCATCATTTTTTGTCAAGTTTGTCAGTCTTGTTAATTCCTCATCAGAAATTGAAAGCAGCATTTGTACTTCTAATTCCTCATCCATGTGGGTGTCATCTGGGCTTGGATTGTCACAGTCTCTGCTTAAAGGATCTGCGAGGTACATCTTAATCCCTTGTTTATAGATGACTTGTGGATTGTAGGTCAATACACTTAATCTGATTCTTTGAAGTCTGGCAGGCGAAGAATGTATAGGCTTTCGAAAAATTGTTTCCAAAGGTTTGTGGTCTGATTCGACTATAACCTTTTTACCCCATACATATTCATGGAATTTTTCACATCCAAATTTCACTGCTAAGGCTTCTTTTTCTAACTGTGAATATCTTTGTTGACATTCAGTTAGGGCTTTTGATGCGTATGCGACGGGCTGTTCTCTTTGGAGAAGTACTGCTCCTAGTGCAGTGGAACTTGCATCTACTTGGAGTTTAATGTCTTCATTTATGTTATATAATTTAAGAACAGGTGGCTTGGCTATTGTAGACTTTAATTTATCAAACGCAATTTGTTGATACCTATCCCAGACCCACGGTGTTGACTTTGACAGTAATGTTCTTAAAGGCGTTGTTAATTCTGAAAAGTTTTGTATGTATTTGCTGAGGTAGGTGAACTTACCCAAAATTCTCTGCAATTCTTTTCGATTTGTAGGGGCCTTTAGACGATAGATCGCGGCTGTTTTTTCTGGATCTGCAGTCATTCCATTTCTATTTATGATGTGTCCTAAGAACTTAACTTTAACTTGTTCAAACACACATTTGTTTTTATTTAATTTCAGTCCGTTGATTCGCAAGATTTTAATTACTTCCTCTGTCGTTCGTCTGAGCTCGTCTATGGATCGTGCGTGGATTAATATATCATCTATTGATACTTCTACGTTTTTGATCTTTGAAAATAATGATTGCATTGTTTCCTGGAAGACTTCTGGAGCTGATGAAATCCCAAAGGGTAACCTCTTACAACAAAACCTTCCCCATGGTGTTGAAAATGTTAAGATTTTTTTAGTTTTTTCTGATACACGTACTTGCCAAAATCCTCGTTTACAATCGAGAAGCGTGTAAAACTTTGAACCTTGTAACCTCACTGCGATTTCATCAATAGTTCGCATTGGATTGTGGCGTCGTAGAATATTGACATTAACGTCCGTTGGGTCTATACAGATTCGAATTTTGTTCTGTTTTTTCACTACTACCATTGGTGAAACTGAAGGAGTAGGCTCCTTTATTGGTTCGATCACGTCCATTTCTATCATTTTTTCCAACTCTTTTTTGACTTCATCCCTGATTTTATACGGAATTCGTCTTGGTGGATGGATCCTGAATTGTGGATTTGGAATTAGGTCCATGTCATATACAAATCCTTTTAAACATCCAAGACCTTCAAAAATATCATCGTCCATTACTGTGTGAACTCTTTGAACGAGACCTAATTGTTCACATGCATTGGCACCTAGAACTGGTTTTATGTTTTCAGCTACGACTTTAAACATAACTTTACATATTTGATTTGTAATGAGACATTTTATTTCTGATTGTCCCAGAACTTTCAGACGATGATTGCTGAAAGACATAAGCGTTTTGACATTACACCTATCGATTTTAGCATTCACAACATCAATTATACTTTTCGGTAGTACATTGCATTGGGCACCTGTATCTAATTTTATGTCGAATTTATGATCTGCGATTGTGATATTTTCTGTCCAATTGTCAGATTTCGCTGTACCATTTGACAATAAACCTACTTGTATGATGCTGTCATCTAATATGTTAACATTTTTTGTCAACCGTTTGCCTTTTTGTTTGTTTGTTTGACTGTTTCTACACATTGATTCAAAATGATTTTTGTCACTGCACTTTTTGCAGGTGTGTTGAAATGCTGGACATTTACGTACTTCATGTCGCGTACCACACTTACGACAGTCAAATGTGCGATTATTACGCTTTGATTTATAAATCAATTCGATGGAACGTTCATTTTCTCTTGAGATTTCTTCTACTTGTTGTTGAGAAATTTCGGTAGCTTGACACAATTGTATTGCCTTTGTTAATGTTCTGTCTTGGGCTAGCAATTTTGTACGAAGTTCTTCGCTTTTTACTCCTAGAATTAACTGATCTCTCATAATGTTTTCGGTTAAATGCTCATATGCGCAATTCTGTGATTGTAAACGTATTCTCGCAACTAACTCGTTTACGGATTCGCCGTCTTTTTGAGAAATTTTGTGAAATTTATAACGCTCAAATGTTACGTTTATTTTTGGTTGAAAGAAATTTTCAAAAGTACTTTTTACCTGTTCTAAAGTTACCTCTTCACCTGTTACTGGAAGTGGCTGTTGCAGCGTGTTGTATAATTGTATAGCTGTGCTGCCAATTGCTGTCATGAATGTAGCTATTTGGATGTTTTGTGGCTTCGTTGTAATCTGTGTTGCAATTTCGAAATAACCATACTGTTGTTTCCATAGTTTCCATTCCTTTGACATGTCCTTATTATGCTCAATTATGAGTGGTTTTGGCGGACGAAGAAGATTGGCTCCAACGTTTTCCGTCATTTTTATGAAAAATATCCTTCTGATATTACTAAACTATTTGTTTCGTTAGATTGGCTAACGTTTATTTATTAGTTTATTCTTGTTTCGGCACCATGTAAATATAAGATTAACTTTTAGTTCATAGATCTTTATTTATAGAATTTAAACAAGCTACGATATGTCTTCATAGCACAAGATGACAATACAAAGTGTGTACATCAATGTCTATCAGCTGATGGCTGTATAATAGATTACATGAATATATAGTACTAAACTAAGTATGAGGTAAGTACAAGACTGGTACTACCTTGCACTTTGCACTGTTAGAAAAAAAGGAAGAAGTGATCGACTGTCAAAGCATTATTTCCCACTCTTTTATAGCGAAGTGTCACTTGTGGCATTTCATCAATTTGTCAATTGCATAAATTAGTTGACGATTATGCTGAAGTTCAAAATCGGATTATAAAAGGCACTATTTTCAAGAACAATACAGATACAGAATACAATAGATAATACAAAATATTCCATTTAAAAATTTCACACATTCCATATTTAAAATTATCATAAAATAATTTATAATAACTTTATAAAAATGTTTTTTAAAAAATTGTAAACATTTTTTTAAAAAATTTTAATAAACTTTGACACATTCCAGCTGATGTGCTGTGACTTTCTTCAAATATTTTTAATTTGTGTGCGTGTAAACAATTATATTCGTACCCGCCTGTAGTTATATGTATGAGTTTAGTGCCATAATAGCTAGTACTTTTCATGTCCTGTTATGGTCCTTGCGTATTGCATATAGCAATATGCTACACGAAGTACTGAAGCGAGCGTGTAAGCCGGATGCTGTTAAGCGGAAAACTTGAACGCATCCCGACCGCGAGAAGTGCGTTTCCTCAAGCTCGGTGGGACCTGTTGACGGAAAGAAAAGAAGAAGACAATCATCTCTGTCCCGTCAAATATTCCTCACCGTGTACAAGGAAGAGTTACCTCCAGAATTTTCAATAAACATCAGCTAGGAATTAAACCCCGCACGTAAAATAAAACGATTTTTCATCTCTCCTAATACCCTATTTTCGATTTGTAAAATTATTATCCCCTTCAGCAGGAGAAAAAATTCAAAAAAAAGAATCCGGCGAAATTCCAGCAGCAGCAAAGTCGCCGCTTCTACGCTGTGAATAAAATAAATAGCGAGGCAAAATCATCAAAGGGGATATAGTAAAGTCTTAACCTTAAAAACATATATATATGTATCTATACATGACGGCGTGTAAACAGCCCCGTGGGATTTCGCAGATCCAACGTTAAACTCCGCAGATTTTGTGCAATACTCCGGGCATACCACTGGCAGAGCGACGTATGTTGATGCATTTACGATATGTGATGTATCTAAATTAATTATGAGCCGAAGATCTAGCGACGGCCTTTTCACCATTTATTGTATCTTCTTGTAAAGAGGCAAAAGCAGCAATCGCAACGACAAATTCTAGAGTTACAACATGTGTAGTGTATAGTACAGGCAGACATCCGCACCACTTTCACCTTTCACACCGGCAAATTTTTAGTACAGGTTCAAAAGAAGAGGATTTAATTCAAAAGAAAAATAACAAAAAAGAAAACAAATATTTAGAAGTCAGCTCAACAAATTTCAGTTGACCTTCTCTATGCTCAGTATAGCTTAACGTGTAAAACAAGGAAAAGGTACCTAAACAGCTTCTAGAGACGCCTAGTCTCAAGATTCACTCCAAAAGTGCAGGTCCTTGACAGAAATCGGTGTTATTCGCAAGATGTTAGCGTCGTCCAGCAATTCTCAGCGGTCTTCATGAATAAGCCCGCGTAAACGTCAAAAATTCTAATTGTTTGCAGTCCGCAATTCGCTTAAGGCACAAGTGTATAGTTTTTAGATCACGAAATCTTGAAGTGCTAGAGAGAAAAAAAATATGAAATATATTTAGTGTCATTTGTAGTAGGAGCAGCGAAGCATCTAAGCGGCGCCTCTTCGATGGATCCTCAGCGAAAATAAAACTGTAAGTGTTCTATATATTTTTTTATTAAAAAAAAAAAAAAACCATAATAAACAGAGATCAACTAAAAACAAAAAGGGGGGAAGGAACCCCATTTGTAGCTTTAAAAGGAACGTTCTGGTGCCTTGATCGAATGCGGGAATCAAAACAATTTATTATGGTCTTACTGACTCTCGCGTTCTTGAATACTCCCAGTTTCAAAAAAGGTGTACCGCGTCAAGTTAAATAGTCGTTGAAAATATATGTTGAATTTAACTTTGATTTTGCTCCCGTTTCTTGATATAGTTACTCATCATCGTTGTTCTTAATTTTTGTCCGTAAGTTGTACATGTCCTAGGTACATAGCATTTATTTTTTTGTTTGAAATGAATTCACACCTTACTTTCGCTATGAACTTTAGAAGTATACTTTTGATTCCTAGTTATATAGTATTAAACATATGTAAATAATATAAGAATTGCTGATAATTTTTGGGTAAATTCTAAAGTGAAACTGTATTTGGATGTGCAAGGGAAATAGAGACTTGTAAACGGTACAATTAGATAACCACTTATAACTAGATGTTGTTCTTGTATGTAAAGGTTTTTATATCTCTTTAAGAACATATTGTAATGCAACTAAAATTTCTTGCCATCAGGGAGTAGTAGATAATGACGGCTATCCAATACGACAAACTAGTTCCCGAATAAAATTATTATAACGTAATGTCTCCGTGAGCTTTGAATTCTTTTCCTTCTACTTTCCTGGAGCCCTCTCATATGAAGGTCGTCTGGGCTCGCCTAGCCCTTTTCTCTCTACAGGTCAACTAGGGACTCTGAAAAAATCTTGCCCTCAGAGTCAAATGGGAGGATGGGGCATGCAAAGAAGGCAGAACATCTGCGCCTTCAACTGAATATGGGTAAGTGACGTAAGGGTCCCTTTAGGACCGAATGTGTGCCGGTATTTTTTTTGTAGGCTCGACGACTTTTTTTTTATTATGGCTGACGGAAGCGGCAGGTTTTTTGTGGAACCTCCCCACACACTCCGCCAATGAGCCGAGGCGAGCTAGCGTGCCGCCCTGCAGTCAACGCTGTCCGTCGAGTGATCTGTCAGCTCATGCTGGTCGTCTGGACTTAACGTCTGAAAGCCAATCACTCCACTATAGTTCCATAACAAAAATGGCGCCCTACGTGGGGTCACCTTAGTTAGACTTCCGTGGTCTAAATATGACTTTCGCTATGGACTGAGATTGCTTAGAGATATGGACATTTGGCTATCTGCTAAATTGTCTGACTCGGTAATCTCACAATGAGTGGAAGTTATATGCGGACTTGAGTCTAACTGGTTTTGTGATGTAATGTTTTGAAAGTTTTGAAAGTTTGTAAAGTAAAGTAAAGATTTTTGAAGTTTTGATTTTTTGATTTTGGAAAGTTGAATTGAGTAAAGTAAGGTAACGTAACGTCTTAAAGTTTTTGAAAGGTTTTTGAATTTTTTGATTTTTTTTTTTAATGGTCTTTCCCGCTGGCCTTCTGTCATGGAAACGGTAGGTGGCCTCACAAATTTTTGTTTTTTGTGCTCTCGCGGAGTCATATCTCTGTTGGCCAACTGGCTGGACAGAGTTCTGAATCTGTGAGACGGCTTTTTGGCTTTCAGCTAATTAGTTAATCAGATCCATGACTCTGCCCAGTTGGAAGGTTAGCTGGACACGACAATCAGGAAGAGGAAGGAAAGAGTTGTTGGAGGATGGAAGTGATGCTGGAGACCTTCAGTAATCTGGAGTTGGCATACTGCCAACTGCCTGGCTGAAGAATCTCTAGTATCATTTTCAGTCTCTAGCTTCTCCAACCCGACTTTTCTCAGATTTCTGTGAGGACCCAGACATTTTTCATGCACAAATTCACGTCGCTTGCCCGTATAAAATTTCTGACCTGTGAAGAGAGAGAGCGATCTGGATGCCGTTTATGTTGAGAGTTAGCTTCGGAAAGTGAAGGAGAAATCGTATGTTTCTGATAAGAACTTTTTTTTTGAAACGCTTAATTGAACTTTTCGGTAATTTTGTCGAACCTGTGAGTTTTCTGATTTTTTTTTTTTTAATTCTTTTTCAACTTCTCCGAAGGGCTGGGAAAATGTTTGTTTGAAATTTAGTATCTCGTCCAAACCTTCGACTTTAAATTAGTATTTAGTCACCCTCACGTTGTGAAGAGCCTGTTATCTCTTCCGAATTTTCAAATTCTTTGAATTTTTTTCGATATCTAGTCCAAACCCTCGGTTTGAAAATCTTTTCGTTTGATTTACGACTGATTGTACAATGGCTACGCCGCGAACACGACCGCAGGCAACTGGTGTACCGGTACCGTTGCCAGACCAGTGCTCCATCTGTCAGGAGGGCGACTGGTCAGGACCGAGGAAGCCAGTGAAGACAGTTTATGGACATGTGTTCCACAAGGCGTGTCTGAAAGCGTGGATTGGGCAGCAGTCAAACTGCCCTAACTGCAGGTTCCATCTCACTCAATATGATTTTACTGAGTATTCAGGCGCTATCCGGAAGACGACGAAGCCCGGAAAATCTGTCAGTCACGATCCATTGCCTCCCATGCCGTCACTAGAGTTACCACCTTTTACAGTTCCACCACCTAATCGACGATCTATATCACCTGGAATGCCAGATCTAAATTCCATGACCTTCCCAAATACCAACTCGCAACGAAATAGCCCACTGCCTTCTGGCAGTGGACATACCTCAGCAGCTACGGATGCTTTGATGGCAGGCTTACGCCTACAACTGCAAGACCTAGTACGCGAAGGCTTCGAACAGAGCCTCAATGTTTTGTGGACTGAGTTAATGAATAGCGTCCGACAACAGATCTCAGCAGCAATGCCGCCCATGGATTTCTCACGACCACCTCCGTCCATGCGTGACCCAAGACCATCACAAGAATTCCACGACTCGCGTATGCAGTCGTCAAATAGACCACCATCATCTCTTGGTCGGCCTCTTGGCCAGCCTAGACCAGATTTTGTCCCACCTCCACAACCACCACCTATTCGTAACCCTGCAGGCGTAGGACGACGACGTTCTGGCAGTCCTATCCGCAGGTGAATCTATCTTATAGTGGTGACAGCTCACGGCTCACTGTTGAGGAGTTTGTGTTTAGAGTGGAAGCTTCGACGTATTCGGCCTTAGAAGGAGATTTCGATCTTCTGGTAAGGCACATGAAAACCTTGCTTTCTGGTCCAGCTATGGACTGGTACTGGTCTCTCCTGAGGCAAAATTCCACGCCTTCATGGGAGTATGTAAAAAGAGCTCTATTAGCTGAATGGGGAGTACCGAAAGATGAACTTAAGGTCAAAGTTCAGCTGATGTTACGCAAACAGAAAGCAGGGGAGTCATTTGCTACATACCATCAACACCTGGTACAGTTGCGCGATCAACTGCAAAGTCCCTTGGCGACCGGAGAATTCTTAGAGATCGTAAAGTCGAATCTGCTTCCAGACATTCAGCAGAACGTCTGCTTCCATCCCACAAACACCATCCACCAACTACGGATCCTCGTGACTCAAATACAGGCGACGCAGCAGCGAATCGCGACGGCGTGCAGCTGGAATACCTATCGCAGCCCGAGAGTCAGCGAAGTGGGTGATTGCCATCCGACTGATGGTGAACAGTACATGACACATGAACATAGTGAGGAAGTCGTACTGTCTGCTCTGACAGCACCTCAGAATGTTATATGCTGGAACTGTGACCGGTCCGGCCACTTCTATCAAGATTGCCGGCAGGAGAGACAAGTTGTGTTCTGCTATTTCATTTTCATTTTCAAGCCAGATTGCAGCTATTGTCGACAGAAAAACCTGAGAAGGGTCGGGAATACCACCACCTCTTTCCGACCAGCGTCAACGTCGCGAGCGACAACTGCAACGAACACTCCAGTTCAAGCTTTGAACAAGGAGGAAAATCCGCTCCATTAGCAGACCTTGACGAGTCCCTGAATTGTCCACTGATATTATTCAGTGATTCTGATGATGTCAGTAAACACCTGATAGTACGAACATTGCACTGATAGAGACGGAGAACCTGATAGACTTCTCCGCGGATCTTCAAGCTCCCATTTCCACTTCTGAGGAGCCCATGACATTATTAGACACTTCTTTGGAAGAGCCTTTAATTTTCGATGTCCCGATAACACCGACAGCACTTTTAGCTGACAAGGTTACTGAGCAGGAGATTTGGCCTCATGGCATTTCTATATTAAAACGGCCACCAAGCTCTGTTATGACGAGCGGGCGTGAGCCGGTTTTACATACGCTGACGCCGTATCATACGCGTCTGCAGAAATACAACGCAGTAACAGACCGAATCTTCTCCTCAGTAGCGGAGTTAGCTGCAATCGTGTTTCCTGACTTGGATATTAGACCGAAAAAGAACAGATCAACCGTTCGTTGGCGGGAATACAGAAAAAAACTGGCACAGATTTCCGTGTCGATGCCAGACGACATTCGACCGTACGCCGAAGTAAAGCTGCTCGGGCGAACTGAGACTGGATTACTTGAGAGTGATGCCACTGTCAGTATTCTAGGCCAGGGAGCTCTAGAGAAGCTTGCAGAAGCAGAGGTTGAATGGAAGAGGTATCGTACGCAGGTCCAAGTAGCAAATGGTGCCATGACGACTGTGCATGGTCATGTCGACTTGGATATCACTTTTCGTGGTAAGACCCAAAACGTGCATTTTTACGTGGTTCCTGGGCAAGCACTATATCTAGGAATAGACTTCTGGCGTCTATTTGGGTTGGCTCCAGATGTCCTGGGTATAGTTGCAGAAGTGAATCCGAGTCGGCTACCTCTGACACCGATTGCCATATTCTTTCCAGTCTGGAACAACAACATTTGGAAGCCACGAAACAGCTTTTCCCCTCTTTCGCCTCTTTACGCCTGGGAAAAACATCTTTGGTCGCTCACAAGATTGAAAGGAATGACGCCGCCCCGATAAAACAGCGCTTTTATCCGATTTCGCCGGCAGTACAAAGTTTAATTAATGCGGAATTAGAGCGAATGCTATCACTGTGTGTCATAGAGGAGAGCCAGAGTCCTTGGAGCTCTCCAGTTGTGCTAGTAAGGAAACCTGGAAAGGTCCGGCTTTGTTTTGACGCCAAGAAGGTCAACTCTGTTACGAAGAAGGATGCCTATCCGCTGCCGCAGATAGACGCGCTTCTGAGTCGACTTCCTCCGGCAAACTACATTACAAGCCTGGACCTGAAAGACGCATTCTGGCAGATCGCACTAGACACTGATTCCAGAGAGAAGACCGCTTTTACAGTACCTGGTAATCCTCTCTATCAGTACACAGTGATGCCATTCGGCCTATGCAACGCTCCACAAACGATGTGCCGCCTCATGGATAAAGTCATTCCTTTCGATCTTCGTGAAAACGTTCTCGTCTATCTAGACGATTTATTAATTCTGTCTTCAGACTTCGACAGTCATCTCACATTGCTATCCCGTGTACCGGATTGTTTGAGGAAAGCTGGCCTCACTATCAACGTCGAGAAGAGTAAGTTTTGTATCAAGGAGACCATATACTTAGGTTTTATAGTCGGAAAAGGAGGAATTAGGACTGACCAGACAAGATCTCAGCTATGGTTGACTATCCGTCACCTAAAACTGTTCGGCAAGCCCGACGCCTGCTAGGTATGGCGGGATGGTATAGACGGTTCATCCTGAACTATGCTGACTTAACTGCCTCCATTACAGACACCTTGAAAAACCCCAGTCAATTCAAATGGACACCTGAAGCCCAGACGTCTCTTGATCTACGAAAGCAAAAACTTACTTCTGCTCCGTTGCTAGTGAACCCAGACTTCACCAAGCCGTTCATTATCCATTGCGATGCGAGCCAACAAGGTATTGTTGGGGTGCTGATTCAACTAGATGACGATGGCTACGAGAAGGCAATAGCCTACGTCTCGAAAAAGTTGAACTCAGCACAAAGAAATTATACCGTCACAGAGCAGGAATGCCTAGCTGCAATCTTGAGCGTACAGAAGTTCCGGCCCGTCATAGAACTCATGCCATTTAAGATAGTGACTGATCATGCGAGCTTGAAATTGCTGATGTCTCAAAAGGACCTCAGCGGTAGACTTGCTCGATGGAGTTTGAAGCTTCAGGGCTTCGACTTCACTATCGAGCACAGAAAAGGAAGCCTGAATGTCGTCCCTGATGCGCTGTCACGCATTCATTGCGACCCCCGCAGCGATGAGGCCTATGTTTAAGACCGGCTAGCTCGTCGACCATTTTTCAGCGTTGTCTGAACCATGGGTGGCGCAGACCACTCTGCCCTGTTATGGTCGTAGCGTATTGCATATAGCAATATGCCTCACGAAGTACTGAAGCGAGCGTGTAAGCCGGATGCTGTTAAGCGGAAAACTTGAACGCACCCCGACCGAGAGAAGTGCGTTTCCTCAAGCTCGGTGTGACATGTTGACGTAAGTTAATACGATTTTTCATCTCTCCTAATACCCTATTTTCGATTTGTAAAATTATTACCCCCTTCAGCAGGAGAAAACCGCCGCTTTTACGCTGTGAATAAAACAAATAGCGAGGCAAAATCATCAAAGGGGCTATAGCAAAGTCTTAACCTTAAAAACATATATATATGTATATATACATGACGGAGTATAAACAGCCCCGTGGGATTTCGCAGCTCCAACGTTTAACTCCGCAGATTTTGTGCAATACTCCAGGCATACCACTGGCAGAGCGACGTATGATGATGCATTTACGATATGTGATATATCTAAATTAATTATGAGCTGAAGATCTAGCGACGGCCTTTTCACCATTTATTGTATCATCTTGTAAACACGCAAAAGCAGCATTCGCAACGACAAATTCCAGAGTTACAACATGTGTAGACGTCAGCACCACTTTCACCTTTCACAGCGGCAAATTTTTAGTACAGGTTCAAAAGAAGAGGATTTAATTCAAAAGAAAAATAACAAAAAAGAAAAAAAATATTGCGGCATTAGTTGCAACTCAACAAATTTCAGTTGACCTTACTCTACGTTCAGTATAGCTTAACGTGTAAAGCAAGGAAAAGGTAACTAAACAAATTTTAGAAACGCCTAGTCTCAAGATTCACTCCAAAAGCGGAGGTCCTTGACAAAAATCGATGTTATTCGCAAGTTGTTAGCGTCGTCCAGCAATTCTCAGTGGTCTTCATGAATAAGCCCGCGTAAACGTCAAAAATTCTAATTGTTTGCAGTCCGCAATTCGCTTAAGGCACAAGTGTATTTTTTTTAGATCACGAAATCTTGAAGTGCTAGAGAGAAAAAGAAATATGAAATATATTTAGTGTCATTTGTAGTAGTAGCAGCGAAGCATCTAAGGGGCGCCTCTTCGATGGATCCTCAGCGAAAATAAAACTGTAAGTGTTCTATATATTTTTTTATTAAAAAGAAAAAAACCATGATAAACAGAGATCAACTAAAAACAAAAAGGGGGGAAGGAACCCCATTTGTAGCTTTAAAAGGAACGTTCTGGTGCCTTGATCGAATGCTGGAATCAAAACAATTTATTATGGTCTTACTGACTCTCGCGCTCTTGAATACTCCCAGTTTCAAAAGGTGTACCGCGTCAAGTTAAATAGTCGTTGAAAATATATGTTGAATTTAAGTTTGATTTAGCTCCCGTTTCTTGATATAGTTACTCATCATCGTTATTCTTAATTTTTGTCCTAGGTACATAGCATATATTTTTTTGTTTGAAATGAATTCACACCTTACTTTCGCTATGAACTTTAGAAGTATACTTTTGATTCCTAGTTATATAGTATTAAACATATGTAAATAGTATAAGAATTCCTGATAATTTTTGGGTAAATTCTAAAGTGAAACTGTATTTGGATGTGCAAGAGAAATAGAGACTTGGAAACGGTACAATTAGATAACCACTTATAACTAGATGCTGTTTTTGTATTGAAAGCTTTTTATAACTCTTTAAGAACATATTGTAATGCAACTAAAATTTCTCGCCATCAGGAAGTAGTAGATAATGACGGCTATCCAGTACGACAAACTAGTTCCCGAATAAAATTATTATAACGTAATGTCTCCGTGAGCTTTGAATTCTTTTCCTTCTACTTTCCTGGAGCCCTCTCATATGAAGGTCATCTAGGCTCGCCTAGCCTTTCTCTCTCTACAGGTCAACTAGAGACTCTGAAAAAATCTTGCCCTCAGAGTCAGATGGGAGGATGGGGCATGCAAAGAAGGCAGAACATCTGCGTCTTCAACTGAATATGGGTAAGTGACGTAAGGGTCCCTTTAGGACCGAATGTGTGCCGGTATTTTGTTTGTAGGAACGACGATGTTTTTTTTATTATGGCTGACGGAAGCGGCAGGTTTTTCGTGGAACCTCCCCACACTCTCCGCCAATGAGCCGAGGCGAGCTAGCGTGCCGCCCTGCAGTCAACGCTGTCCGTCGAGTGATCTGTCAGCTCATGCTGGGCGTCTGGACTTAACGTCTGAAAGCCAATCACTCCACTATAGTTCCATAACAGTCTAATTATGGCAGTAAAAATTTCCCTTCGGCGGGGAATTTGATATTTAACTCAGCTGGATTATCTTTTGTCCTTATCGTTCTAAAGTATTTTGAGATAAGGGAAAACTACTTCTCGGTTTTCTAGCAATGTTCGAGTAATGTAAATCAGCCATAATTCAACTTTTGTTGTTGTGTCGTAATTTGATTTTTACAGCTGAGCGTAATGAGCAAAATATTTCTTTCGAGGAGCAATTAATTAATTTAGTAAGGGAAATGAATTATTTTTATGACAAGAGAAATCTTCAATATCGAAATACGTATAAAAGAAAAAAAAATAGGAAGAAATTGGAGAAAAGTTGAAAATTTTGTTATACACATAAACTCAGCGCTACTCAAGGCCAATTCAGAATCAACGCAGCATGCATCATTATGCATGCTGCAATAATTCTGCTAGCCAATTCACAATCGGCGCAGCAAGCTTCTGTCAAGCAAGCAGTATAGGAAACTTTGTAATGCTAACCTCTTTTATAGTTGACATTTGTTTACGTAAACATATTATTTTGTCTGCAATTTTAATTTATTTCAATTTTTTTTAAAAAAATGGATCCGGACGAAATATGGGAGTTATTTTTTCTTATATGTTGTGCATATATTACTTATATGAATTGCATGTATGCGATAATGGATTACAGATTATGGACAAGGGAAATATATAGTACAAAGGAACGAGAGTTACGCGGTTTTTTTAAAAAATGTTTTAAAGTAATAAAAGAAAGGGATGAAGGTGAATTTAGGAAAGCTACACGAATGAGCGTTCGAGAATTCGATGTACTTCTGAACCTATTAAAAAACCGTTTGGAACAATTTTCTCAACGAGAGCCTATAGAACCGGAGTGCAGACTCGCTTTAACGCTGCTGTAAGTTAAGAAATAAACATGCTTAGATAAACCTACTTATGATTTCATGTTTTAGATACCTATCGCAGGGTGCACCTAGACAAGTACTTGCGTGGTCATTCCGAATGGGTGTTTCTACAGTTCAGAGTATAATTTATGAAACATGTGAAGCGATTTGGGAGGAACTTCGATCTGTTTATCTCTCTGTTCCGAACGAGACAGAGCTTTCTCAAATCGCGGATCTATTTTATACAATTTCCGGAATGCCAAATTGTGTGGGTGCAATAGATGACAAACACATAAATATTGTTTGTCCTCCAAACGCAGGTTCCGAGTATTACAATTACAATGCAATGCCGCAAAAGACGCTTTTCGTATTCGTGATCAGCTGAAAGAATATTTATATTCGAAGTATAACCACCAAGCTAATTAATCTTGCATAAAAATGACGTTTGGTTTATTTGGATATTATTAGTATTTAAATAAAATATGTTAAATTCAAAAATACTTTATTTATCACTTTTTTGCTTACATTTTAAAATATGCTCTTGCACATCTCTCAGCAATTTGCTTTGCAGGTCACAAAAGTCCTCAAAACTTAAATTGGCTTCTTCAACCATACTACTTAAAGTATTAAAGAAAAGTTTGACAGTATTTGGGCTTTTAGCACTATCAAGTTTTTCTTCAAACTTAGATAGTATGGCAGTCATTTGGTTTTGAGTATTTCTTATTAGGACTTCCTTGTCCAGTTTACGTCGCCTAGGTGCTATGCCTTCTGGGGTGTTTGAACGCCCGGTTGTATTTATATCAGGGGTGCTACTGTGTGATGGAGTGAGCTCGTCTACCATTTCAAGACTGAAGTCTTCTTCGATGTAAGCATTGAATAACTCGTCGTCTATCTCTGCTGACTGCAAGGAGTCTCGTGAATCACCCAGTTCAATGTTTGTGTGTAATCTGTAAAGGGAATAAAAACACATATACTTCAGGATAACTTTTCTATTAATGCCAACTAATGTAACAAGCTACTATTTTACGAATTTAATTTTAGTGGAAAAGGTGCATTAAACTAATTCGATTTTTTAGCTCAAAATTCTTATTAATGACTTAAGGTTAACATTCTAATCAGTTCATCATTTCACCATATGTATGCTAAGTAATTTAGGTACTTACGGTCTACATTGTCGACTATCTTTAAGAAACATTAAAGATCGTAATATTTCCAGGCCGTGAATTTAATTGTTCCGCTTCCAGAAGGCTGGTTTCTTTTTGCGTCCTCTCTGAAGAAGGCGTCTTTTAGGGTTCTCCACCTACTTTTTACCTGTGCAACTATATATTTTTTCGTTAAACAGTATTTAAATGTAATGAGTTTCATGCTCCATACTTACCACCAGTTCCTAACTTTTCTGCTAATTCCAACCATTTCTTTTCTTTTAACCTATTACTTTTATATTGTAAATTGGATTTGTTATACAACAAATCGCTTTCCTTTACAAATTCAACTCGACGCTCGTTCACTCAAAATTCGAACACAAAACTGTCATGCTTCTACCTTTCGACGCTTTATTTATACTGACTTAGGCATTAAAAACGCTCTCGCCGTTGCTAATTGCCCTTACCCTATTGTATTCTACTCTACCTACACTGCAGCTAAACCTGTATATATGCTGTAATGTATCCTACACCTGCCCTTAATATACATTTTCTCTAGAATTTCGGCTACTTCAATCTGTCAGTTTATTGTTCGAGCCGTCGAGGTTTCCTGGACCTTGAATTTAATTACTTATTTGCAACGATCACGCCAGGTAGAATATGTTTGGCGACGATTGTTACACATTTGGGTTCTGTGTATTAAATTGTTTCTAAAAACAAGTAAAACAGGTAGAATTGGTTTCAGACCAATTCTTATGATACCCTAAATGAATGCTCGTATGTAATTTCGTATGGTCACCTCTCTGTGTAAGTAGAATTTTTGAAGTGGTTTTTCGCATATATTTGAAGAACTGTTCATCGGACAGTAAAAATGATTATAACCAATTTCATAGGATTTCATTTATTTACATGTAAGAATTTTAATTAAATATTTACATACATAATTCAAAAGTAAATTCTCATAATGAATTCAATGCTCTGATCACCAACTACAACTACTCGAGGTAAATGATCAGCAGTCGAATAACTGCTATAATATCCCGACAGTTCATCTAATATTTCAGAGTATTTCGCCTCCTAGCTGTTTTAATCGTGGATCTATAAAAAGAGAAAACATATTTAGCTATATAATATTATATATTATCCGCATTGTCGTTCCATTCGTTGAGCATAAATTTCCAAGTACAATTCATCTGAAATATATATATATCTATTTAGCAACATCATATTAAGATAATAAAACATAAAAAAAAAATATTTTTGTTTCTGTAATTAATTAGATATATGATTTGCTTGCATTAATTAGGTCAATATCTAATATTTATCAACAACTATCTTTTCAAATTTCGAAGTAATTAACTCGGGGTACATTTGTTTTTCACTTTTTATTAGAATATTATATGTATTATTATATAAAAAACTTCTAAAATATTCAAAACTTTACTGTACTGTCACTTTCAGATTTTATTCAAATTCAAATAAATTTATTTTTTACCTCAGTATGTTGGCAGAACTGTTGCAGCATGCATCAAATTTTAAAATTTTCTAAACTCTTGCATCATGATGCATGCTGCGCCGATTGCGAATTGCGCCATATGATCCCATGATATTAAACCTTACTGCATGCTGCGTTGATTCTGAATTGGGCTTCATTGTTTATTCACTTTTATAACTTTTTTTTTATATCTTTCTCTTTTCGTTAATAAGTTTCAACAAATAATTTTACCATCTACATATTTTAATATGTTAACGAACATAATGCCGCATTTTCATCGTTAAGTTAATTCATTTGACTAATTGAAAAATATCTCCATCTTTTCCTAATTCTTGCAACAGTTCCACAGTTTTTTCTCCCTCGCACAACTCAAATTTTATTCACAAGAATACCGCACTTACAAAGCCAAATATTTGACCCAGACAGACTTTTCATAGCGACACGTGCGTCGAAAATATATATTTATTCATCTTCTTAAAGTGACTAGGATAAAGGAATTTTACAATAACTTTGCTAAAAGTCAATATTTAAATAATCTATTTTATAACCCACCTTTTCTTTCATAGAAATCCAAATTAGTATTTAGAACGACAATCTTAACAGGAAAATTAGTCAAATGAATTAACTTAACTTTGAAAATGAGGCATAAGAATGTCGGTGTCATTGGGTTAATTCACCGACATTTACGACGACAGTGTCGTCGCAATTGCCGTGTCGGCATCATTGTATTTCGGCCTTAAAGCCTAGTACGCTGTTCAAGCGAAAATTTCGTTTCTACCTATGTAAAAAATGTGGGTGAAAAATGCCACGAAAACTTAAGGCTGAAATACAATGACTGCGACACGCATTTGTCGACGCTAAAATAATTTTCGAATATATGTATGATACGACATTTAGCCTAGTACGCTGTTCAAGTGAAAATTTCGCTTCCATTCACGAAAAAAGTTGTGGAGAAAATGTAAAATCACCAATTAAATAACATGAAACTGACTGAAGTAATACAAATAAAATTACGCGCCAAAGCGCCAAACTTCAAAGGGTATATCTGTCAACTTTTCTGTGCGAAATATATGTCTGGATATATAAATCGCTGCGGAAAAATGTCTCCACATATTAACGCCATCTGCATTCCATGATCTAAACATTTATTTTTTCTTTCGAACAGCATACTACTTTACGAAATCCCAAACAGAAATTTTCGTGGAAACGGAATTTTCGCTTGAACAGCGTACTAGGCTTTGGGTATAGCAAATGCTGCGACGCGATAATGTCGTCGTCAAAAAGTAGAGCAAATTTTTAAAATTGTCGTTGCGCAGCGCAGTGCGACATTTGAGTTTGACAGTTCTTGGTACATTTCACGCACTTTGCTTTTAAAACTGGCACTTGTTCTTAAAAAATGCAAACGAAAAACCGCAAAAATCAACTCAACTATCTGGAAATGTCGCATTCATTGTATTAGTTTGCGACAAACGACGTCGCATTCATTGTATTTCAGGCTTTAATCTGCTTTAGCCTTTAGTTGCTTTATAGTTGCCTTATAGATGTCAGTTGTTAGTTGTCAGCCAGCCTAATCGGGAATCGACGATTGTCATAAATGTGCACCATATTGGAACAGAAGTTTAGTGTTTTGCTTTATTGTTTCAGTGATTTTGTGACAAAATTACGGGTTGTTTTGTAACTATTTTGTTGCTATTTTTTTTTAAATATTTGACGGGTTTATCTCCGTGTTCTGTAGAGCGCTGTTGTATTGCTGATTTGTATAATTCTGACATTTTGATTGTTGCTCTTTCTAAGGTAATAAAAAGCACATATGTATATTAAAATATGAATTCATATCTTATGTTCAAATATTTGCATGATTACTATTAGTTTTAAATTGTATGCTCGATCAAATCAAATCACTAGACTTTAGTTATAAAACCTTCAGAAAATTCTCAGCTATTCAAGATTATGCCATTCAGGCAGATCTCGCGGGGACCGATTGGTCTCCAATTTCACTAATCCCGATAATAACTTTGCAGCTCAATATTTCTCAGATTCACTGTGTTCAATTTTTGAGAGACAGGTCCCACTCAAAACGATTAAAATCAGTACCGTCAAGGATATGATCTTTAAATTTCCGGAAATTCTGCTGAAAAGTCAGTACCGTGGAAGGCGGACAAAACAGCTGCTAACTATCGCGAGTTTCATTTACTTAGAAAACAGGCTGACTACTTGATCAGAGCCAAACCTAGAGAGCATACTTTGAGAGGTATCAGGGATGGTAATGTAATTAATTGGAATAAGATCAACGACCTTGGCTTAGGCTCTAAAGCAAGGGTTCAGCCTGACTTTGATCCGGATGAGTATGCTGAACATCTCTGTCCCAGCACTGCCTTGCTGCCTGATGTTTTTAGAGACAGCTTCGCGGATGTACAACATATTTCCTCTTCCCGTGGCCGCTTCTGGTGTCTCGGCTCCTATCGACACTAGTACATCGAACTCTAATAATGATTTTAGCTTCAGTAATGCCTCAGAAGTTGACATAGTGAATATGTTCTAGAAGATTAAATCAAATGGTACTGGATATAATGACGTACCGCTTAAATTCTACAAGATTATTTTGCCCTTCATTCTGCCGATCATTACTAATTTGATGAACAGACTGTTGTCTTCAACACAGTTTCCAGACCATTGGAAAGTGGGTCTAATTACTGCAATCCATAAAAATAATTCTCCTGCTGATATCTCGGAATGGAGACCAATCACAATATTACCAACTATATCAAAAGTCCTTGAAATCTTGATAGCTGACCAAATTTCCACTCGTGTTAGCACTAACAACCTATTATCGGACCGACAGTCTGGATTCTGGAGATATCATTCAACTAGCACGGCCTTGCTGGAAGTTGCCACAGATATTCGCAATCTCTGCGACATGGGCAACTGTGTGATTCATGTGCTGCTGGACTTTAGTAACGCCTTTGATTCCGTTCCTCACACAGTGCTGATTGACAAACTTCGTAGGCGTTTTGAGTTCTCAACATCTGCCTGTGGAATGATCAAGAACTATCTGAGACATAGACTGTTTATGGTAAAATGCAACAACTCTTACGCCTCAATGAGGAGCGGAACTGATGGAGTACCACAGGGCGCTGTGTTGGCCCCACTCATGTACGCTATTCATTGACGATGTCACTACAGCTTTGAATAATGTACATTTTCACATATACGCAGACGATCTGCAGATATACTCTAGTGCTCCTGGGGACAATCTCAGTGAAGCCGCGGCAACTATAAATACAACTCTTGTCAAAATTGCAGATTGGTCTGCCAACAATGTTCTGTCCCTCAATCCCTCCAAGACTCAGGTCATCGTCTATTCCATTCGTCTCAGAAACATCACCAGCCTATCTTCAGATCTTCCCAACATTCATCTTTTGGGGAACTCTATTAGGCTCTCAACTAAGCCGATCCTGTATCTCGGTCTTCTCATGGACTCATGTCTCACTTGGGAACCACAAAAAATAAGATTTGCTCTAAGGTGTCTTATGGTTTACGCTCCCTCTATGCTGCTTGCCAGCATATTGATCTGGTCACCCGTACAAGGCTTCTCTCAGCCCTGATTCTTCCGATTTTTTTCTACGCCGACGTAGACTTGTTCCCCATCTCCAATGGAAATTTCTCCAAACTATTCCGCGCATTCAAGGCCTGCGCCAGATACGCTTTTGGTTTCAAACGAGGATCACATGTGCCCCCAAAGCTCCTTGAAATGCTTCTTCCGTGTACACTTGTGAACATGTATGAATTGGATGCTCTCAAGCTTATTTTTAAGACTAGACATGGACTATTGCCCAACTATATTACTAGACGTTTTAGTTGGAGCGCTCTGAACAACCGCAGAATTGTCATCCGTAGGGTTTGCACGCAGTTTGGCGGAAAAACCGTATTTCTTAACGGGGCCGTTCTATGGAACCGTATGTCTGAGGAAGCTAGATGCGCTGCGACATTGTATTCATTCAAGTCCGAAGCTCTGGACTTCCTGACGACAGCTGTATGAGGGTTATCCGATATGCTGTTTTGCGCTGTTCTGTACTTTTTGTACATTTTCAGCATTCTCTCCATTTCTACACTTCTCACACCAGTTGCTTCACGGCTGTTATTGGATTGGATATGTTTTCTGTTATCCATCATTCAGAAGCTTTGATTATCTGTATAGAGCTTTTTTTTTTTTTTTTTTTTGGTTTAACCCTATACTAATCAAATTATTCAAACTAATTCATCTAATTCTAAATTTGTTGTACTACATTTAGGCTCCTAGTTGTATTCTATTTTCTTATATTTCATTTTTGCTTTCTATGTATTCACTATACTGCATTTTAGGCTAATGTTACTTATAATCTCTGTTATCTTTTATGATTTGTTTTGCTACAGTGTAAATCTACTATGTAACTTTCTAAGATGTGCCCAGCGCTATACGTGCCTTTGGCACTGGTACTCAAATAAATTTATGTTTATGTATGTTCTAAGTACCTATACTTTTACTTCTATTGCTTGCCTTGCTACAATGTTAATCTACTATGTATTTATTTATTTTTATTTTGCTATATTTCACTAGGCGGTGCTTTGTCCTAAGTGCGATATTTTGTAAATTTATGTTATTTTGCTATGATGTTGAATTACTGTGTGCTACATTTCACTAGACTACTGTTCTAAGTGCTTATACCTGTACTTTTATTGTTTATTTTGCTACAATGTTAATCTACCATGTAAATTCTATGATGGTGCCCAGCGCTTTGCGTACCTTTGTACTCAAATAATTTTATGTTTATTGTTTAAATTAAAATGAATTCATTTCTGTACCAGTGATGGGACCTCTACTAAAATTCGAGTACATTTACTCCGCTTGCAGCGCTGATAACATGTACTATCGGTATGTTTACTTGACTTGAAATCTACTTGAAACTCAAGTAGGGTTTTTGGTTGAATTAATTCCAATTACTTGACTTGAAATTTTCTTGAAATTTACTGAAGTGACATTTTACCTTTGACAACTCTGCATTAAGTTCAATACATAATTGTGGATTTTTAGATAAATGTCTTGAAAAATGTGCTAAAAATCACAGCCTGAATTATCAATAATAATTTTATTCTTGTTCCTCTTTGCCGTTTTCATATTTCGCACAAATCAATAAGTTTCTGAAGTTGCGTTTACATGAATTTTTTCAAGTAAATCGAACAGAATTTTGTGATTTACTTGACTCAAGTATACTTGAAGTCAATGCGCGTTTAGATGATATTTTGATTACTTGATCTCTACTTGAAGTATACTTAAAGTATTCATGTAAAAGTACTGAATGTCTCCATGCAGAATTCAATCCGAATTGGACCGGAATTAATGCTCATGGAAACGAGAATTGAGATGAGTTTCGTTCAATCCATGTTAACTCCACGAAACCAGTCGAGTTGAGTTGGATTTTGTGTATGTGTTAGTTAGAATAGTGCGGAATGGGTGTTTTATCCAACACAAATCTAGCTACTTTGTATGAAATATTTTATCTGTCAACTCAACTCAAGCCTTTCATGGAAACAGCATCGAGATCACTCAGCCAACAAAAACTTAACGTTAAAGCCAAAAAACAATACGATGCAGTACAGTGTTATAGCAGTGTACTGCACTGGAAAGCACAATAAAAGCAGTGCAGTGCTTTGACAATCATTTTTTAAGATTTCATATATAAATTTTTTGTATTGTGGATTCATTATTTTGAGAAAAACTCTACCCATTTTTCTTCTAATGTCAATTTAAAATTAATTAATCAATTTTAAATTCTCTATTCTTTAGTATTTAACAAATGTCAACTGATTCAGTGTGCAGTGTTTTAGAAATTAGCCTAAAGCCAGAAAGACTACGATGCAGTGCAGCGTTATAGCAGTGTACTGCACTGTAAAGCACAATAAAAGCAGTGCAATGCTTTGGCAATCATTTTTTGAAGATTTCATATATAAACTTTTTGTATTGTGGATTCATTATTTTGAGAAAAACTCTACCCATTTTTCTTCTAATGTCATTTTAAAATTAATTAATTAATTTTAAATTGAACAATTCTTCTATTCTTCTTTAGTATTTAACAAATGTCAACTAATGCAGTGTGCAGTGTTTTAGAAATTAGCCTAAACGATGCAGTACAGTGTACTGCACTGTATAGCAGTGCAGTGTATGTGAATTGCCACATGGCATTACATGAGCTCTAAATTTCAATGCAGTGCAGGCCACTGCACTGCATCGTATTGTGTTTCAGACTTAACGATGCAGTGCAGTTCACTGCACCGTAATGCACTGCAGTGTATGTGAATTGCCACATCATTAACTAAGCTCTAAGTCTCAATGCAGTGCAGTGCACTGCACTGCATCGTATTGTGTTTCAGGCTTAACTCAATCCTAACTCAATTCTGGCTCATGGAACATAGTAATTATGTACGTACTTAACGAAATCTACTCCATTTTCATCATCTGCACAAATGCTAGAACACAACAATTCTGTTGCATAATCTACTGTTTTAAACTTTTGGTTAAAATTAAAAGTTTTAAAAAATGGACTTGGCAAATACATACATGTATAGCGAACTGGCAACATATATGATAAATTTATGCTGCTTACCTCACAGTAGTGCTGTTGCTGACCGAATTTTTTCAACATTAAATTTAATAATAAACAACAAAACGAATAAACTTTGAATTAGCACAGTAAGAAATCCTATATTAAGTAAGGAATTGATGAAGGATGCTAAAGATGAAATCATATAACAACCCAGTGCTGAGTTACTATCATTTGCATCGTGTTTCAAAATTCAGCATGGTGCTTATTTTTTTAAAAAAAAGTTAATATGATTATATTTATGTAATATATACAATGGTATGCTTGTAATATTCAAAGAAATGCTGTTACTATGCTCTCTAAGTCTTATTAACTTAGTAATTTGAATGGAATATTTTGCTGTTTGAACGATGTTTTACTTTTTTAACTGCAATTGTGGGTATTTCATTATATTTTGATGCTTTTTTTTTTGTTTTTTTTTTTTTTAAATTATTCCTTGGAAAGTGTTTTTAATTGTACTCCATTTTTTTCAAATCTACTCCGATTTTTGAGGCAGCCTACTCCACTAATTCTGGCCTGGGGTCCCATCACTGTCTGTACCACTACTTAAGCTGCATACAAATTTGGGACATTACTACTCTATTAGAATATAATTATAGGGATTGCAAATAGAGAAAGGATTAATTATCCTGATGTTAGATGTCATGCCAAGATACTTCAGTAATAGTAAAGAAAGAAATTAGGCACCTAATATATAGCGTGAAAAAATACTATTAACCCTACGATGAGAATTAAAAAGCTAAGAATAACAAATTTTTACAAAATAAGATCGCACCAGGATTATTAAGTAGCAGGTAATGGAAGAGTAATGCTGGAAATACGTATATGTACTAATATTAAGTTCCTATTAATTTAATTTTTTTATTATTTGTTGCGCTATAATGTGAATCTACCATGTAACTTTCTAAGATGTGCATAGCGCTATACCTGACCTTGGTATCGATGCTCAAATAAATAAATGTTAAAATCCTAGTATTGTCTTCATCTATCTCTAGTTATTATATCGGTGAGATTGTGGTTCATACTTATCCATACTCAGTACGTGGCTTTTTAACTTTACTACTGCATAATTATATACTGAATTTTAGCTTATAATCCTATCTAACAGGTTAAACCTTCATATGAATTTTGACTATGACTTAGAAATTGGAAATGAGACAAGTCGGGTAACTTCTTCATAGGGTGCCATTTAAAAATTTCATTTTTACCAGATATGTATTTGGACACTGCCTGAGAGTGCGGATTAACATGCTTATTGTTCCAATTCATTAATGAGGTTTTTTATATACTGTGAAAATGATTAGTCCTAGACGTTTTTATTGTACTATAAGGCTTCAGAATATAAAATTCTCTAAAATTGTTTATGAGCATTTTTCTTTCAACGAATAGGTTTAGTAATAAAAGTGAAAAATCATTTTAACAATCAAATTTGCACAGAGGGATGAATATATATGAAATTATATACAGGCATTCATCTGCGGTTAGTGTATAAGATTTCTCGATAGTTTTCATTTCTCGAGAAAAGAAAAAAATATCTCTTATTTCTCAGAAATCTCGAGAATTTTCACATAATATATAAAATAACATTTACTCGGTTATATTCAATTTGAAACGTTATATAACAATAAAATATGTACCACTTTTATACTGAATTCATCTATTTTATTTATTATTTCAATATGTTTCAATATGTAGGTATAGATATAAAATGATTGCAAAACAAGATTTAATTCCTTTTTGTTCAGCTTTGATATAATTAAAAAAAAAACAGCTCAACAAAAGTAGTATTCAACAATGAATTTCTCTTCTTCTTAACAAAATCCTTCGCAATAGTAAAATTACGTTCATTACTAATTAATCTTCTCTAAGTATGTAGTTCCAAATTTGTTTTTCTTGTACCCGTTGTTTGAAGTATATTGAATTCTTGTTTAATAATTTTCAGCAACACCAGGGCTTACTTCTCTGGAACTGTGATAAATTTAGGTTTGTTTTGAAAAATCAGTTCTTCATTTCTATGGATTGCAACACGTTAACTTCTGGTTCGTCAGTGTAAAACTTTTCAAAACTAACAAATTATCTATTTAACATTTCTCTTGCAATTTTGTTCATATAACATGTCGAGAATAGTCTAAAAAATGTGTACATGTATCTTTTTCTTCTCAAGTGGGACTTTGTGAAGATTTATGATGTTCATGTTTATTCTTTTAATTATTTCACCTTTAATTGCAATAGGAAGCTTCTAACATATAGCTCATTGCTAACCTTTTCTAACTTCGTCAAAACAAATGTTTTAAGGCTTCCTTCTTAACAATATAAAATCTCCGCTCACTTGTTAAGGCTTTTTAATTCGTAAAAATCATTAGATCATAATCTCCATAGTATGCCCACTTGTCTTGTAATTCAAATGTAATGACACTTTCTTTTATTTATATTCATAATTTTGCAAAACGATATTTTTGCCAGGAAAGTTTTTGAATATTTTTGCAATTTTCCGTAAGTATATAATACATATACGGAAAATTGTAAAAATATTCAAAAATTCTATCATAATTGTAATTCTATAAGATTTCGCATTTGCAACTCTCTGTTTCTCACTAATTGAAAACTCAATTCATATTCTGATTAACAAACACTCTTTATCTTCACTATCACTATTATCTTCCTGAATTCGTTACTATCTTTCTTCTCAATGTAAAACGTTTTAAAAAGTTTCAAAATAAAATAAAATAAAATAAAATAATTGCTGATTTGCAACACACAACTTTCCAATTCAATTTTCTGCTAACGGCAGCACCATCACTTATTACCTATAGTACAATATCTTTTATACAATAGAAATTCCAGTTCCATCTAATTTTTGTGTTAGCACCTCTAACTAACGTTTTTACGTCAGAACACTTACCAACCCAAAATCTGACGAATTTTTAGAAATTGTTTATGTATGATAACATCCATGTATCTTTTATTTTTAATGCTAGTTATACGATACTAGATACACTAAACTTTTTTCTTGATATTTTAGTTTCATTATAGTCTGAGCTAACTTAACTCCTCCTTTTTACAGTACAATATATAATTTCATTATCAGTTGTCTTACTTCCACAGGACTATGTTGCAGCTTGAATCTCTTTGTGGCTTTTAGTAATTTTATTAAACATTTATATCTTAAAATTTTTTGATCAGTAGTAGGGCCTTCAAATCGCCTTTTGGCTTATTGCCGTGAAGAGGAACTTTTAGCTCAATAATTGATTCCTTCCGTTTATAATCGTGTATAGCTTCAAGCTGCATGAGAAAATAAAGTGTTTCTAAACGTTTACAATCTTATTGCAAAGATTAAAAGCTGCCAAATCCTTATTTATACCACAGACAACATAAACTATATGAAATTCTCCATATAAGACCGGATCACTTTTTCAAAGCTCTTTAACTTTATATTCAGCCAAAGAAAGCTATCAGTAAAAAATGTTGCAGAGTTTATGTGGCATAATACAGCAGAGAGAGAAAATGTATAAAGCTTTCTATTAGGGGACCATTATGGGGCCAGCTTTCGTAACGCTACATTTTGGGGTCAGTTTATACTATTCTTCTTAAAATGTGACCTTATAAACTTCTGAGAATTGTGTGAGAATTATCGGTAGGAAACGTTAGTATTGTATAAATTGTTACTACATGCCTGTACTTAGCTCTCAACACAGCGACAACAGCTTCTAAAACAACCAGAATTTATATTCTAAGGAAATTTGTTACGTATTCCTGTGATTTCTATAAAGTATTGTCAGTCACTGGCAGGACGGGACTATTAGGAAACAAAAATCTCCGATATCCTGTTTGCACTTGAGTGTTCGCGACTTTTTAAAGAATAAACTATTTTCTCGAGAAATGAGGAAAACAAATTATACTATTTTCTCGAGAAATGAGGAAAACAAATTATACTATTTTCTCGAGAAACTCTCGAGAAGAAACACTATCTGCGGTATCGTCCGATTTGGTACTGTTTTCACAATATACGTAAAACACCAAAATTTTTATATGGCAACACCAAAAAGGGGTTGCTCGATTTAGTCAATTTTATTTACTATTGCTGTGAAAATACCATATACCAAATTTCAGCTCTCTACGTCGATGCGTTAGGCAGTGTTCAAATATATAGTGAAAAACAAAATTTTTGTATGGCAACCCTACGAAAAAGTTGCCCGATTGGTCCCATTTTCGAACTTAAATTTACTTTTTTTTTGTAAAGAGCTCGCGTGTAAAATTTCAGCTTCTAAGTGAACGAGCTCTCGAGTTATCGTGCGGAAGGACGGATGCACATGCAAAATCAAAATAACTTTTAATATTATGTGTGGGTGTCCAATCCATTTTGCTTTACCATTATTATTTCTATGTAATACAACCGGAATGACAAACTTAGTATACTACTGAAATCCAAAAGATGAGACAGTCACATTTGGTTCAACATTCAATACAAGAAACTTAAAGTGTTCCCGAATTACATTCATATAAATTGTAGGAGTACAACAGCAAGTGCAATTAAAGCGTTACATTTAGCAAAGTGGAGTTGGCTTCAAAGCGAGATAAGGAAATGGTTTACAGTCAAACAAAACCTGAGTGCAAAATATATTCACCTAGAGCTAACCTTCAAATTACATCCAGTGTAGTTTGAAATTTTAGATAATCAAGCGAGGGAGTTATGCTACAATGAATCACGCAAATTAATGTATAAAAAAATTCAGAAGTTACGGGACTTAGAAATAAAGAGGGAAGACAATAGGAAGAATGAAAATAGCAGATAACTTTACAAAACACAGCAACCTTATAATAGTGACAGCAATATGGAAACCATTACGTTTTTCCGAAGAATTAAAAACAGAACAGATGTTGACTTTGCTACAGAAGAATTAAAATTGATGGAAAAAGGTATAAAATATTCGCCTACTTGTGAAATAAAATTTAATGATTATATTAATTTATCAGTGGATACTGAAATAGGTACAAATAAATCTAATTTGTTGGTTAAAGCAGAATGTGCCAAAGAAATTATTATTAAATTAATTAAATTAAAATAAAAAATTCAAATAATAAAGAAAAAAAAATTAAAACAAAAAATAGACTCGAATAAATTAATCACAACAAAAGCAGATAAAGGTAACACTTTGTTAATTCTACAAGAGACAGAGTATATAGAAAAAAGTTATGAATTTATTACAGAGAGTGGAGCTGTACATTCGATTACAGACCCTACGTCGAAATCTCAAGCAGTGATTAGAAAGACCATTAAGAAATGTAGTATATTAGAAAATCAATGACTTATTAACATGAATCCTAAAGCGCCGATAATATATGGTCTATTAAAATTACACAAATATAATTGCCCGATCCGTCCAGTAGTCTCTTATAAATAAGCACGAGGATACCTATAATCTATGCAAATGTGTCAATAAATTGTTTGTAGAATTTACGGATTTTAGTTCTAAACATGCTATGAGAAATAGTGTTGAATTAATAAAAAAAATTAAACAATTTGAAATTCCTAAGAATGCTAAGTTGGTGTAATTCGATGTGAAAAGCCTATTCCTTTCGATACCGATAACAGAGTTACGAGAAATAGTTTATCAATATTGACACCAAATTGAATGATAACACAATAACATCAGAATTGCAGCATTAACTGGTAATATTAACGGACGAGAATTATTTCAGATTCAACAATAAGTATTATAAAGTTTTATAAATTATATTAGTTATGGAATCACCATCATCACCCCTTTTAGCGGAAATATATATGAACAATTTCAAGAAGAAGATTTTCAAAACAAATCAATGCCGATAATTTTGCGAAGTAATAGATACACACCAATACATTGGATGCTAGAAGCATTAAAATGGTTGACTGTCACGCAAAGAATAGACTTAAATGTACTTTTGTTCATACATAATATAAGGAACGATAAGCTCCCCAACTACTTGAGTGATTTTGTAATGTTGGCAACGTTCAACGCTATCTACTAAGGAGTAATCAAAACTTTCGACTTCCCAGATGTAGAAGTTGAGCAGCGCAAAATTCATTAGGATATTGAGGATTCTCATTATTCAACGAGCTACCTGAAGAAACAAAGAGTGAAATTACAGATTTTTTCAGTTTAAAAGAAAATGTATTGAATTTATTAGAAGAAGAACTTGAGTGAAACACTTTTCGGCCTGATAGTTATAGTATTTAATTGTTAACAAAAAGTATGTACTATAATAATAAAATTATTATTATTATTAAATTTTTTAGACCTTGTAATTAATAAGTTAGACAGAAAATTTACTTTTAATATTTTTAGAAAACTTTGTTTTACAGACTCAATTATACCAATAGACTAATCACTTCGTGTAATATAAAAACGTCATCTTTCGACACTTTAATCCATAGATTGTTTAGTATACCACTTGCTCAATCAGCATTGAATAAAGAAGTAAAGGTGATCAAGAAAATAGCCAACAGCAATGGATATTCTCCAAAGTTAATAGATAGATTAATAAAGAAGAAAGAACAAATTAGTGATGAAAAAACTTTGTAACTTGATACTTGCTTAGGTTAATACTAACAATTATATAAGGTTACCATTTATAGGAAAAATAAGTTATACTATAGCCAAAATATTAAAGAAAATTGCAATGATTCTTTTTACAATGAGAACACAATCAGAAATAAGCTAATAAACTGCAAAGAGAAAAATGATTTATTGATAAATTTAGGTGTATACCAAATCAGATTAGACGTTTGTGAATGCATGTGTACAAGGTCAAATAGGACGTGAAATTAAAATAAGAATTCAAGAACACATGACATCCTTTAAAATTGATAAAAACAATTCAGCGGTAGAAATACATTTAAGAGACCAAAATGATTATTGTAGCATACAAAATGTAAAATTATTGCACGTCGAGAAGAAAGGTAAAAGATTAGATCTATTAAAAAACTATAGATATAGAAAGATCAAAAAATAAAAATAATGTACATGTACTTAATGAGCAACTATAGTTTGCGACAAGTGTGTTGACCACAGACTATAATAATAGAGACTGCTAGCAGCAGGCTTTTCCCATACAATATTTTTGAAGCCAGCATAACTATGGGGGCAGTGGGGCAAGCAAGTTGACAACCTTCTTCTCAAACTCGTCTTCCCTTTTCTTCTTTTGTGTGCGTTCGGCGCGTATAGCTCTCAATCCATATAGGAAACTGTCCGCACCCACCTCATGCTGCTACGGGTCAACGTAGACGTGTACTTAGCTCAGTGTAGCATATTGCTACATGCAATATGTTACGACCATAACAGGGCAGAGTGGTCTAGACCACCCGTGATTCAGACAACGCTGAAAAATGGTCGACTGAGCTAGCCGGTCTTAAACATAGTCCTCATCGCTGCGCCCAATGTGTGGCTCGACCCATGAAAGCATTTCTCATTACTCAGGCTAGGCGGCTGCTACGGATTGTCCAGGACAGTCTGATGTACTCGACAGATGACGAATTGAAGGCACATCCCTGAAGTCCCGCCAGTCCTTGATCAGACCTCGATATCGTCATCCGTGTCAGAAGCCAGAGGTGCCCTGACAAACCAGTAACCTAAAAAATCCAGTCAGCCAGTACCCCTCTACCTTCCTTCACCGAGATGAGTCGAGGGAACCCCGCGGTCAGTAACCTAGCCAACTGATCGCAGAGCTTCCCCTGCTCTAATATCTCACTCTGATCTCAGACCGACGCTTGTTCAAGGGTGTGTCTCCGAGGCGTCGTTGGAGTACCGGTCTTCTTCCTTAAATTTGCAGGCATTAAACAAGTGGAATTCCTACGGCAAACTATCTGCCGTAGAGTTACCATATGCGATGGGTTCTGAAACGTTATCGGGCTAGGGATTGGGAAAAAAAATTTCTTGTCGAAAAAGGTACGCCGGCCGCTAGGCTGGGAATGTCCTAAGCGGCGCAGTGGTATCCTGTAGTTTGCCAGTGAAGCTGGCTGGATGCCTTATTAGGGCTACCAGGATTGAAAGTGACAATAGCCGGATGACGTGTCCGAGAATATGGGTATCACGGTCTGATGTCTTTGGCGTGAAAAACTCCTAACGTACTTCCCTGCAGATCTTCAAGCTCGTATAAGGAGTTTCCTTTCTTTGAATTGACCCGGCACTTTACAAATCTACGTCCTAGTTTAGCACTAGTCTGCTGTTGGAAATTGCTTTGGGCAAAATTCCGTCTGAATACTTCTTGACCCACTTTGAAATTAACAGGCTTCGCTCTGAGATTGTAAGCTTTTGAACCCTGTTCAAATGCATAGTTTAAGTTCTCCTACACTCTCGCACGGATCAATCTCAATTTATCTTCAGCATCTACTCTCAGAGGCTCATTAAGAGCTCCAAGGCTCCTTAAGATGGAATAGGAGCTCGCATGGTCAATCATCTGTTGACCGAATAGTGTTCGGTTGGGAGAGAAACCAGTTGCTTGGTGGAAAGAGCTTCTGAGGGAGCTAGCTATCTGGCTTAGCTTCTCATCCAACTTAGTATCTTCCTTCCGGATATATGCCCTAATCCCTGACAATAGAGACCTGTTCACTCGCTCTGAGGCGTTTGCTTGCGGCGAGTAAACTGCCGTTCGCCATTGTTTCACCCCATACTTGTCCAGTAAAGTAGGTATTGGGTCGCTTGGGTCTGGGAACCAAAACCGGTTTTGGTGTGAGCTCATTAAATATGCAAAAGGCGTGTAATGAGTAGTTAATTGTATGTTATTGATGTGGGGTGATTCTTAGTTGTCATTAAATATGCAAATGTTGAGTAATGAGTAGTTAATTGTATGTTGTTAGATGATTTATTGATAGGCAATTACTTGAGTCAGGTGCACACCTGGTAGCTTGGTTCAGTGACGTCACGCTGCGCTACTAGAGGTAAGCGGCGGGCTGAAAATAATCAAAGATCTTGTGCAATATGCAAATGAGGCGCCGGCTTGAAAGCAATTAAATTTGCCGGCGAGTAGTGCTTTTGTCACAAGCTTAAGAATGCGCATGTTATGGAAACAAGTTTTCATTTGGGAATGGTAAAGTAAACGACGGGGCTGCTGACCTTGAGTACTGTTAAACGAGCTGAAATGACAGGGAGTGGAAATAAACAAATAAAACTGGAAGTAATTCCTTTATTGTTTTATTTAATTATAGTGAAATTGTATCATGCACTGGTGGTGAATGAAAACATGTGCAGGCTGATTGAAGCCGGTTGAATTGCATTGATAACTAGCCATAGTGTGATATTATGCGATAAGTTTAAGGTTAATAGAATCAAGGTTTAAACGTAAACAGTATTTGATTAATGCAGATAAACTTTGATGTGATTAAGAGAAATATGTAATTACATGATAACTTGTTTAGTTGAATAAAAATCGCTTTCTTCCTTAAAATATGTTTTATTTAAATCTTTCTACATAAATTGTTTTTCTGTGATTTTTATCTAAAATTGGATCTAAAATTGCATTCCTGTTTTAATTCTAAAGGCATCTAATGCTCGGCTCTTGCGGTATGCAAAGGTCCATGTTATCATGTATCTGATTTGATAATTGTTGTTAAATTTTACTTGGCTGCGTATAAAATTCATAAGAGTAATAAAGTTCACAGAAGAGTCCAAGAACTATTAACACTCCTGTTAAATATTTTAACGTGTTGAAAGCATAAATCAATAGTTTTGATGTTCCGGGTTTATTAAATAGTCCACATACATCTTTACCATTGGCATACATACAGTTTGGAGAAAGATGAATATGTTCTACTTCAACATCCTCCGAGAAATTTAAAGCACACATTTCCAAGGAACAAAAGTAACATTTCACTATGTCTTTCAAATTGGTGTAAAAGAATCCACTTCTTGCAAGTTTGGGGCATTTTCTATCATCTAAATAAAGTTTGCGAAATGTTTTTAATGTATCGTACACTCTCTTTAAAAATACATTATGACTGCTTTGAAATTACTTATAAAACTTCTTTTTTATTAATCCAGCTATTATGCTCTGATGAAAACCCAAGCCATTTAACCATTACTTTATTTCCATGTCTCTTTAAAATTTTCTCGACTAAATAGAGATCAGGTTCTTAGCTGGAGCTAGTTCCAGTTCATAAAATTTACCTCGTATTTTATTTCCCTGATAATCCTTAAGAATATAAGTTGTTGGGTAAACTGCGTTAACTTTTTTTATTTCAAATAATTCAGTTGACCAATTGGGCGTATAACCTTTCTCAAAAACATGTTTGTGTTTGCTTATACGATCAAAGTCACCGACTTTGTACTTTGGTTTTGTTTTTATTTTAGGAAATTTATAAATAGTTGATAATAAACGTTTTTCATTATGAAGACCAACATCCACAGGACGCATTTTAATGGTTCGATGTTTCATAGCATTATAATTTTCTGTTAACTTGTCTAACATACTAATCCAACGATAATTTCCGTTCATACTAAATTTCTTCCACATCATATTTTTTAGCGTTCTGTTAAATCTCTCGACAATTGAGGCTTTTAAAGAGCTGTACGTGGAATAGTGGTTAATATTAAATGTTCTCATCAGTTTTTGAAATGATTTATTAAAAAACTCTTTTCCATCATCGGTTTGCAAGTTTTTTGGAATGCGGTCTAAACTGAAAAGGGAAATCCGCCAATATCGAAAGTTATGTGGTGTAATTCAGAGCAAGGGGCATTACCGTCACAGATCACATTTAATAATATTGAATTCATTGATACTATCCCCGAAGAATTCGTAAATTATACAAATGAACCCACTCTAATTGTACTTGATGTTATGATGTTAAGCACATTTAACAAGCAGGTTTGTGAGGTCTTCACGAAAGGATCCCACCATCGTAACCTATCAGTAATTCTGGTAATGCAAAACGTATTTCATGAGGGTAAGTTCTGCCGAGATATATCGCTAAACTGCAAATATCTCGTAGTATTTAAAAATCCACGAGATAAAAGCCAATTCATTCATTTAGCAAAACAGATTTACCCTGAAAATAGCTCAGAACTCTTAAAAATATATAAAGACTTTGCAGAGAGTCCTTATGGTTACTTATTGATCGATTTAACTCAGGACGTTAACGAGGTTCTTCGGTTCTGGACAGATATCTTCAACAAAAATGTTACTACTTGTTACTGCCCACAGAACTGTTTAAACAGTAAAAATGGTGTCACGATTGAGACGATTAAAGGAAAACAAACATACATATGTTATACGTTCTTAAAAATGCGAAACCAAGGTTAAGAAAAGCTATTATGAAAAATGTTGATCCTGAAGTTATTAAAATTCTCTGTGAAATTACACTTAATACATTAAAAGGGAACCATATGCCACATGGAAATATATACAATTCGCTGTGTAAATATAAAAAGAACATGCGCAAATTAATTCACGCAAAACCATCTGTACCGAGACAGCGTAAAATTTTAGTTCAGCAAGGGGGACTTTTACCTGTTTTACTAGGGAGTGTGATTCAGGAGTTATTGGATCATTAATTGAAAAATATGTGCAGAAAAAAAGCTCTTAACAAAACGTTACTTCTTTCCCCAGATCTACTAACTTATCTTTGTTTGATAAAGCAATGAGCAAAATACTTAAAGACAAATACTTATCCGATAAAGAAAAATGGTATAATTATAGAAATGAATTAATAAAGTTTTTAAATTTAAAACGAAGAGGTATGCGTGTATTTGAGTGAAAACCGCAAACACAAGTTCCTCAAGATGGTGTAAGGCAAAAAAGTCTACGAGATAATACAACATAAACAAGGTTAATTTTTAAAAATGATATTTCAGCGCAAACTTCACCAATAAAGGAGAATATATTTGAGAAAGCGCCTGTACACTTCGAGGAAGATATTTTTGAAGAGATACGTGATATAACACCACCAAGGAAATCTTTGTCTCCGGCTGCTAAGCGACGCTTGTCGGCTAGTGGAATAGCAAGAACTCTTAAGCCACCATCAAAAGTACCAAAACTTCGAGATAAAGAGTATAGAGTAATAACTGCTAATGTCGGTATAACCCAGTATACTGTACCTATGAATATGATTGTTGACGAAGCTGATAGCATTCTAGAAGAAATAGAACAAAATGAGGTGAATCAGAAAGAACCATCAAGAAAGTCTATATTAAAGCCTTCACTGCTAGATCCTACTCAAAACATACTCTCATTACCGGTGAGAAAAGTAGCGAACCTCAAGTGTACCAAATATTGCTTGGGAAGGAATTTAAAAATGCCTGTGGATATAAAAGATAATGACTTTTACGTTTGTCTTTTAAGTAACGATTCCATGCAGTTTTTTCCCGAAAATACACTATCAGCTTTTACAAATGCACTAGCTAGACCATGCAAGTTTACTGATAACTGGTGTGTTGGAATAACTGAAATTTCTTTGCTATACCATGACATAAAAGGGGGAGACAAGCGAAATAAAACTGAAGAAGTAAATCAGAGTAATGTTAAAAGGGTGAAGCGTGATGCGTCTGATCAATTGAAAGAAATAGAAGAGCAGCATGGAAAAGAAATCAAATCACTTAGCATCAAAATAAATGAAAGCGTTAAACTTGAGTGGACTAAAGAGACTCTTGAGCAGGCTAGTTACAGAACAGGACAAGTAAATTTTTCTGCATTTCTACTAACATTTTATAACGCTATTTCGCCATCATGGTATACCATGTACTTGGATGATGTCAAGAAAAAGATGTGGCAGCGGCTAGATGCCGACTTTTTTCATGGTGTTATAAAGGGTTTTCCAATAAGAGGTGTTATTTTGATATTCAAAGAAAAATGACATTTTTTGAGATAAATGATCGGATCTTTATTTCATTATAAAGAGGAATGTATGCCGTTAATAATGGAAAATAACATCAGCCAAATGACTACCACGACCACGCCTACAGGACCATATCCTTTTCATGAAATTTTCCATAACCAAATCGCAAAGTGGCTGCCCTATGTCCTCGATAGCCTCACGAATTCCATCTTTGAGGTCTTGAATCGACGCTGGGCTGTTGGCGTAGACCTTCTCTTTCACGTGGCCCCAAAGGAAGAAGTCGCAAGGTGTTAAGTCACAAGATCTCGGTGGCCAATTGTGATCACCTCTTCGAGAGATAACACGGTCCGGAAACTTTTCCCGTCAAAGATCAATGGTTTCGTTGCTTGTATGGCACGTAGCGCCGTCTTGTTGAAAGTAAACGTTGTCCAGATCAATACCATCCAATTCCGGCCATAAAAAATCATTAATCATCTGTCGATAGCGCAATCCATTCACCGTAACTGGTGCTCCAGCCTCATTTTCGAAAAAGTAAGGTCCAATGACCCCGCGGGACCATAAACCGCACCAAAAAGTCACACGTTGAGGATAGAGAGGCTTTTCAACAATAACTCTTGGGTTTTCCGAGCCCCAGATGCGACAATTTTGCTTGTTGACGAAGCCATCGAGGTGGAAATGGGCCTCATCACTCAAGATGAGTTTTCGATGGAATTCCGGATCATTTTCATGCATTTCAAGGACCCAATCAGCAAAGACTCCACGTTGTTGATGATCGGCCGGCTTGAGTTCTTGTGTTAACTGAACTTTATAAACCTTAAGACCCAAATCTTTATGCAAAATACGGTGTAATGACGTTTGTGGAATGCCTAATTCCAAAGAACGACGAGGAATGGACAAAGCTGGGTTTTCTTCAACACTTTCGACTACAGCAGCAATATTCTCGGCTGTTCTTGCGCGACGTGCACGGGTTTTATTCTTCACATCACTAACTTGTCCCGACAGCTCGAATTTTTCTACCAATTTCTGTATTGCGGTCCGACAAGGTGCTTCACGACGACCCAGAAATGTTCGAGTTTTACGAACCGCCTCTGCCACATTTTCACCATTTTTATAGTGAATTTTAATAATTTCAATGCGTTGTTGATCCATTTTTATTAATGGCGTAGTTTCTTGTCAAATGTCAAAAAATGACAGCTCCAAAAGTGACATCTACCGAAATAGTGGGCTAATTAAAATAACACCATTTATTGGAAAACCCTTTACCTGAAGTGAGTTACAAACAGGATCCAGATGAGTTTATATTACACATATATCAGGGTAAAAAGGCTTCAGAAAATGTTGTTTTAAAATATAAAAACTATGAGTCGGTTGAAGCCTTAGTTGATGACGTATTTGGGCAAATTCCTAGACAGAAGAGAAAGTATGGTATCATACAAGATTCGATAGACAATTACACACATCCAGCGCTTAGCATCAAAAGAGCCCGTGAGACAGAAAAAAATACTGGTGGCAAAAGAGTACATGATGTATTTGAACTGCGGTTGGAAGATTTGGGAGTCACAATCAAAATAAAAAAACCACTACCATCTCATCTTAATGTTAGAGATCTTATTACGCTTTTTATATCAAATGTACACTTTGATGATCAATCTCTCAGTGAGCAAGAAAAACAAAAGATAATTATTCAAATTAAGGATACGATTTTTAACATCTTGAATAGATTAAATAAAGATTCGACTAATGCTAAACCGCCTGAACAGCGAAAAATTATTAAAGGTAGCAATATTTTAGATGTTCCATATGAAAAGCAACCTTACTTCTTTACGGATATATTTCTCCAAACACCTGAAAATAAGCGTGTGCCTGACGCCATATTGTCAGAAATAAAAGAATCTTTTAATACGGCAGGATTACGTTAGGAGCATATGTAGACAAACTTAATAGACTGGAAAGATCGGTTACAGAATTGGCAATGAACTTACCACAAGAGTCTCAGCAAATAGCAAAGGACTGTTATGAATAAAATATAATTTATGTCTACACCGATATTATTCAACCTAGAGTTATAGGTAATCAATTAGTGCGATACTTACGTATAATACCTTTAAAAGAATATGAAAGCACAATAAGATTTCAACACGTAGAATACTGTCCTATTGAAAAAACGTTTATCAAAAGTATTTCTATAAAAATAACTAATCACCATGGTGAGTTAATTGATTTCAAGCCAAGCTATACTCCGACATATATAATGCTCCATTTTAAAAGAAAATAACCTATAAATACTCATGCAACAACCAATTTAACATAGTGTGAAGTTAATAGCATTTTGTATAGCTTCGAAAATGAGTTCATATTATACGCGTTATTACTTAATACAAAGCGGTGGTGCCTTATCTGATATCGGGGAGTTATACCGAACGTCTCTTATTTACCAGCGTGGGAGAGGCATTGGGAGCTTCTTCAGTGGACTATTGCGATATCTACAACCTTTGGTGGCATCAGGTGCGAAAGCTATAAAACAGCAGGCAGTGAAAACTGGAAAAGGGATAATAGAAGAAGTAGGAACTAAACCGATTAGAGATATTTTAAAAGAGCAAGGAGAGGTTGCAGCTCAAGAATTAGCCCCAAAAAGGTATAAATAAACTGTTTAATAGCATGGAGGGTGCAGGTATAAATAATCGCTCGGGTTTAAAAAGACCCAATCAATTTACAACGCTGCAGTTAAAGACATCTTCTAAGCGTAAGAAACGTTCAAAGTCGAAGAAATCGATTAAAAAATCAAAATCATCTTCTTCTTCAAGAAAAGGTGTGAAAGTTAAGCGGAAATTAGGCAGTCGTGTTTTAGATATATTCGATAAATAGACGTAATTTCTTCATACAAGGAATGCATGAAATCGGAATTAGATATGTTTTCTACACCGCCCATTCAAAGCATTGTATTAAAAACTGAAGAAGTGTCTTATAAACCCATAGCGTCACTAGATAATTCATCTGTTTTAGAATTTATATCGTTAGGACACGGTGATACGTACCGTGATTTGTCAAGCATTTATCTTCGACTAAAAGTACAACTAGTTAAATTAAAAGATGGTAAAGAAGAATTATATACTGGTAATGAAATAATTGCAATTAAAAACGCTGATGGAAAGAGGAAGAAATTGAAGCTGACCCAGTTGGAGTTGTTAACAATGTGATGTACTCTCTTTTTCGACAATGCACAATATATTTAAATGGGAAACCAATTGCTCAAACAGATAACAATTATCAGTACAGAGCTTACATTGAAAACTTGCTAAATTATGGAAAAGATGCTGCATCGACTCACTTGGAATCCGTCGGATGGTATCTCGATGAGCGTAATATGGAAGTCTTAGAAAGTGCAGTAGATAGACAGCCTGTTGATTTAAATGAGGGGTATCTAAAAAGATCGAAATTGTTTTCAAAAAGTAATGTAGTGGAGTTAATGGGTAAAATTCATGGAGACATGTTTAATCAAGATAAACTGCTGATTAACGGTGTAGATCTACGTGTTGTGCTATCACTCGAGAAACCGGAATTCTATCTATTTTCCAAAGATGATGACAGCTCTCCACGGATTAAAATATTGGAAGCGACAATGTACATGAATCATGTGATTGTTAGTCCGAATATTATGCTAGCACATGAGACCGTTCTCCAACGCTCAAATGCTGTATACCCATACAAACGTGTTGAAGTTAAGACTTATACCTTACCTGCAAATACATTCACATTATCATTAGACAACGTAGTTATAGGGCAATTACCGAATTTACTCGTTTTTGGTATGGTGGATAATGGCGCATATACTGGTAAACAGACAAAAATTCCGTACAACTTTAAACATAACAACATCACGAGATTCAATTTGACAGTTAACGGAGTGCAAGTGCCAAATCAGCCTTTAGAATTTGATTATACGAAAGACAACCCTATTAGTACACGAGGATATATTTCATTGTGTAAAGGTACCGGTATCCACTATTTCGATAAAGGCCATCAAATTTCGAAAAAATTCTTCGACAATGGATGTTTTCTACTTGCTTTCGACTTAACAGCAGATCTTTCATACAGTTCTGCATGCGGAAATTTATTAAATCAAGGAATCGTACGAGTTAAGTGAAGGTTCAAAGAAGCCTTAAAAAACAGAGTAACTTGTATTGTGTACGCAGAATATGATGGAAGTGTAGAAATTGACAAAGTCAGAAACGTGTACACAAGCTTTTAAACTATATAAGGCTATCATCACAATTATCCAAAGTTATTCATTAGTTTATCTTTGAAGTGAAAACATAATGTACTGCATTGTGAGCGTAGAATACTTTTCAGGAGGTCATTTGACTTTCCTAAAAAGGATACGCTTCGCTGGATTTACTACACATAACAAAACTATTACAAATGTTGTGACTCAGGTGCCCAATGCCCCGAATCACAACCATAATACCGATACATCAATATATCGTCCAATACGATATATTGATGTATCATTAATTGACCCTGAAAATAAAAAATCATTTCAATTTAAAATTTCAGTTAAAACTTAAAATGCATTTAGAAATGCATTCCCACATTATAACAAAATGCAATTTAGCATAAATTGCATTTTGTTATCAGACACACATTCCACTCACACGAAATGCACACTTACCTACATACAGTGTCTTCTTACTTATTTTCCGTATGTACGCTGTACATACGTACATTACTTACTTAATCCAATCTAATTGTATGTACATACATACATACAATTATTACAATTATTCGCGCCCTCTTAAAATTAATATTTCAAGACGGGCGCACAAGTGCATATCGGATTACAGTTTTACATTGATGCATATAGCTCGCATCAAAGAACTTTTGCATTTTCTCACGTACGTTTTTCAACGTCGTGAGAAAACAATAAAAATAACAAAAAAGCTTTTTGAAGATATCGTGGGTATCTGGGTGCAATTTTCCCAAACCTCGAGGAGTTCGTTTTTTCAACCCGTCGAAGTAATACGCAGGAATTAAAGTAAAATTTAGTATATTATTGAAAGTGTGAAATATTAGGAATTAAAACAAAATTTAGTATATTACTGAAAGTGAGAAATATTAGCTAAAATAAAATTTAGTATATTATTGAATGCGTAATGGAATTGAAAATATACACACTTATTACATTATCGGAAGTGTAAACCGAAAATCAATAAATTATATTATCAGAAGTTTAAATCGAAAACCAATAGATTACATTTTACTGAAGTGAAATGAAAAAGAAAAAAATGAAAGTGAAACAGAAATGAAATTGAAATTAAAAAGAAACGAAATGTGCTAAGAAGTTAAACCAATACTTGTAATTGTTTCAATAAAAATATATACAGATATTTAAACGAAGATACAGAATAAATGTTTTTATTCTTGAATTGGCGACTGTTCTCTCCTTTGGAGCACTGAGTGGTGTTTGTAACATAACATTTCGACTAACACTGTCAAGGTTGAGTGCTCTCCTCCCCGAGCACGGCACCCAATTACAACACAAAGGAAATCGCTTATAAATATCCCATGTCTTCTGCCAACTGTATAGACCAAGCCGGTAAATTTGGAAACTTGGAGCTTAAACGTCTAGATGAAGATCTTATAAAAACTCTAGCTAAATTTACAACAATTTTTGTTCATGGAACAGCAACTAAAGAACTGATACAACACTACATAACATCTTGCACAAAAGTTATAAATATTGAAACCTTGGAACAAAGGAACAAGAATGAACACGATCGAAATTGCCACTGCCTTGAAAAGTAATGCTAAAACAAAGAAGTTCTTTAAGGGGGTATTCCCATGTGATCAATTACCATCAAAAATACAAAAACCTGCCTGTGTAGTAGCCAACACTGATCCTGCAAATAGAAGTGGAACACATTTGATAGCATTTTTCTTTCCAAAAACTGGTCCTACAGAATACTTTGATTCATTTGGAGAATACCCCAAAAACATCTTTAGGAAATTTTTATTGAACAATTCACATATTTTTACCAGCAATAAAAGACAGCTGCAAAGCGCTTTTTCAAGTACATGCGGCATTACTGCTGTGTTTTCCTCTATTCCCGATGCAGCGGAAAGGGTATGAAATCGTTCGTGAGGCAGTTTTCATCATCTGAATTTCAACTTAATGATAAATGAATTGTAAAATTATATCGTCAGATATTTGTCAATAGTTTTAAGAAAAATGGAGGGGCTTACTGCAATCAAATCTGTAACAGCAGATCGAGATGTGGTATAAATAATAAGTAGGAACTCCACGCAGACAGTTTATCAGTAAATTTCTCTCAGAATGAAGCAATCTTCAAAGAAGAAGTCAGGAACACAAATTACAATGAGTAATAAAAAATTAGATAAAGCAAAGAAAGTTAAAATCCCCTGTGAAAAACTTCTGCTGAACTATACTTATTATCTGGATGATGGACAGAATCGTACAGTTACGCTAGGCTTTGATCCTTACACATTTGACCCAAAAATAGTATTTCATCATAATGGACGATTTCCAGTATCAGCTGTTTACTCAGAGTGGACGTCTCTGTATAATCATCTAAAAGACGAAGATTAAAATGGAAATTAATGCCACAAAGGGGCAAGATGAACTTAAAACTGTGTATAAGATTCCAGTAGGACGAGGTAGTATGCAGTTACAATTCAGTGAACTTATCAGACTTTTCGAAATGTTCGACTTCTTCAATATTGTAATGTTCCACAATAACAACGCATCTAAAAGTGTAGAGGAATACTATCAAACTTACCTTGAAAAGTGCCAGCACAAAAATGTTGTCAAGTTATCCGACAACGACTTTTTCATTCCAGCAAGAACATTCTATGTACATATAAACTATTCTGGATTGTTTTACGAAATACCTTTACTTTGCACGATTTTTGTTGTTTCTTATTAGAAGTTTTGTAAACTCTAATGTAAATAAAATTATAATTAAAACAAAAGACATGTTTTTATTCTATAATTCCATTTATTAACATGTATAAATATATATTTACACAATTTTGAACAGCACAACGAATAACAGGTTGATTCTTGTGAATTTTACAAAAAATAGAAAAGTTAGTTAGATCGCTCAGCCTTGGCATATCAAGCTGCATTATTTCCGCTTCCGGTAAGTATTTTTTCACAAAATTGGCCTTGAATCCTCCTTTCAAGTATATAGTAGAAATGCGGAAATTTTCAAATATATCCACTAAGTTATTGTAATTAACGTATCCATTCTCCCAGTCTAGTCCATTTACATTGTCTACGTCGTACCGGTTTTGCTGCTGAGCACTTGTGGAAAGCTCCTGGTGCGGGTGTGGGGCTGCCAAATGGTACACCATTGGTATAATAGTACCACGGGATAAAACTGCTAGTTCTTTTGCAAAATAATTTCCTCTGTTACCACATACAAACTGAATATCTAAAACCACTATACTCATGTTGCAGTGTTGCAGATAACCAATTAAATAAAAACCTTGAAAACTAAATGCTTTATATATATTTTCTACGCAGCCATGTTATGTAACTATGTAGAGTGATTCGCTTGGGACGTAAAGTCCCGACTGTCAGCATGAGCTGACAGATCACTCGACGGGCAGCGTTGACTGCAGGGCGGCACGCTAGTTCGCCTCAGCTATTGGCGGAGAGTGTGGGGGTGGGTGGGTGGGGGTGGGGGGGTTCCACAAATAACCTGCCGCTGCCGTCAGCCATAATCAAAAAAATTTCGTGCCTATCAACACAAAAGCCGGCACACATTCGGTCCTGAAGGGACCCTTACGTCACTTACCTGTATACCATCGAAGGCGCAGATGTTCTGCCTTCTTTGCCTGCCCCATCCTCCCATCTGACTCTGAGGGGCATAATTCTTCAGAGTCCCTAGTTGACCTGGAAAGAGAGACTAGGCGGACCTAGGCGACCTTCATGCGAGAGGGCTCCGGAACAGTGATAGGAGAAATAAAAGTATTTAAAGCATAATTATGTTATAATAGTTCATTGCCTTAAATATGTCTTAAAGTACAACATTCTTAAATATTAATACTTTCAAAGACGTAATATATTCCGCGTTTGTTGTTTGAATTCATTCCAATTATAAAAGTAGTATTAATAATAATATCATTCCTAAATATTAACACTTTCAAAGACGTAATATATTCCGCGTTTGTTGTTTGAATTCATTCCAATAATAAAAGAAATAATACTAGTGTATAGAATTCTTTTATTCTGCTTGGTCAAGGTGCTTGTACCTTGATGTAATGGCTGCGTTAACGGTGCTTGTACCGCAACGCCAAAAGATTGTAGAGAATTCTACGTTGAATCTTGTGCTGCTTAATCAAGGTGCTTGTACCTTGAAATTACCAATATGTTATGTTAACGGTGCTTGTACCGCAACGCCAATTCAAAATCGAAACTACGTAGAATTTAAAATGAAACTTCTCACTTGATGATTGAAACGAGACTAACCAATTATATTTTCATAAAACTTAATTTATAACACTAGAAAAATGTTTACTAAGCTAGTTTCTTTTTTGCAAATAATAAGAATGAGAATCTCACACAAATTCGGATTCCCATGTATGCCTTCATAATATGACACAAATGTGCATATCGTATTTCGTCTGGTGGCGACGGGCACATGTGCCTACTCAGCATAATTTGCGTGAGATTCCCATTCGGTGAGAATAAAAAAAATGAAATATGAATTTGTATTTTTTCATATGTATGTAGGTAGTATATTTATTTTCATATATTGAAATTCTAATTACTATATCTATATGATGATATACGATTAATCTATAATGTATTAAGGTCTGAAAAACTAGTACTATTAATAATATTGATATGTGTGTACGTATATATATATTATATATGTATGTACAAAGAAACAAATAACTTCTACGAAAAATTATTACTAGATAAAGCGCTCTTATAACAGCTAAGTATTGTTTCAGAATAGATTACCTAATTAAATTTGAGGAATCAAACTAGAATCTAGATCGCTTAGAAATGAATTTAAGATTTATGCCATAACGTTTGGAATTTAACTATAATGAAGAATATCCTTTTTTAAAAACTTGGCATGGAAATACGTTTGCTTAGCGAATAAAATAGAAATCATGCATTAATTCTAAACAATTCAATTTAATTTAACATACTGGAAAAACCCTCTTACTTGGTTAAGTTTCTTTTGTTGGTTGAACATTCTTGATGGAAGTATTAAAATTTCTCAAAATTAGGGTAACCTCATCTCTCCTGGGGGAAAGTTCTTCAATGTCTCAAACATGTCTTGATGAATTTTAACTATTTTGTTCATCCTGATTGTGCACAGTACCAGTTTCGAACTCTTTTGATGTCATTCTAACAATCTCTTTATTTTCCTTGACAAGAGAGAGTTTTACACATTCCACTGGACATTAGCAGTAAAAATTGACAGAAATAATCTACCGTAATTCCACTAACGATTTCTATTTGAGCTATAATAAGTTCACTTCATGCTTCAGTAAATAGATCACAATCTCTATAGCCTCTTTTACCTATATAATATCCTAAGTATCTGGTGCTATAAATGGGAAATTTTCTTACTTTTGTATATCCAGAGCAATTCGCCTTAGCCGTAGTATTTCATCGTTGTTTAATACATTATGGTTCACAGAAAATTGAACAAATCACGGAGGCTTATTTCAAGCAAAGTGTTGCACTGGTACAAGTTTTCTCCGTATATATAAACTATCCAGTTAATATTGTTCAGATTTCCTTTTTTCTGCAATAATGTACAGTGGCTGCCACTAATTAGTATAGCGTTGATGTAATTGATACATTAGGATATCCTTAGGCACCTTTTTGAATAAAGAAGAGTTGACTGTTCTTCCAGCCAAGTAATTTTTCCTGCCCGAAAAAGTGGCGGATTTTGTGCGGGGTAGACGAAAATAACTAGATTATTGGAAAATAGGTCAGTCTTAGAACTGAAAAATATTTTAAATTTACTTACAGGCTGTGTTTACTAGCAGATGATCGCGGAAATTTAATTTTGGTTCATTCACTGATGTAGCTGCACGATGGATCACAAATGACAGAGAAGATTGTCTTCTTCTTCTTTTCTCATCAGCATGTGACCCCGGGCTCGAGGAAACGCACTTCTCTCGGTCTGGGTGCATTCGAATATTCTGATTGACAGCCGCCGGCAGTCTCTCGTGTAGCATATTGCTATATGCAATACTCTACGACAATAACAGCCATTTGTAATTAATAGATGAATTACTACACAATCGAAAGCGCTATTGCTATAAAACTTTCTAAAGTAAAAATGGTACACCTGTTCTGTATAAAAATCGAGCGCCTTCTTTGAGGAAACTCAGTTTAAGTATTTATATCATTGTACCGTTAAAATATTACTTTCAGCAATTTTAAAATGGAAGTGAATAAGTGTAAAGTCAGGTCTTTAAAAAAAAATCTAAAGCTTCTAAAGGCAGTGATATCTTACACACACTAAACAACATTAAAGGAGGCTTAAAACCGAATCTATCCACAATGAATATGGAGAAAAGGAAAGGATATTGAGCGCAAAGAGAAATACGACACGTTTTGGCCAGAAGATAATGTTGGAACTGAAGAAGTACGTGCTGTTTCTTCCATCACACTACAACGAAATTACAGAGGACATTTTGGATACCATGTCTATAAAGAAAAATTTTTTTGTCTCCAACGATGGGGAATTAAAATTTAGGCAAAATGATGTGGATAAAGTTGATGTAGTGGGTATAGTGAATAATGTAAATAAAAATAATGTAATAAAAATAACACTTTTACTTAGAAAATTTTTCTTTCTTTCTTTTACAATTAAAATAATCATTTGCAACAACTGGTTCGGTTGTTTAGAAATATATGACTTGCAAACAAGTCAAAAGCTGCTTGAACAGGTCTGGTAGTGGGCAGGTCCAAAATCTCCGAAATTGCTACGGTTTTTATATGCAGATCTGGTCCAGTAAAATTTTCATAGCACATATTTTAAGAGTAAAATATTACTCAACATCTGCACTACGGACAAGTAAGCATTGGTACCTTCCACTACGACGTTCACCAACACCTGCTGGTCGTTAACCGATAATAGGCCCCGCCTTATCGATGGGTGCATTGCTCCCTCCACAAACTGGACCCTGGTACGATGGTCTCGAACTATGCCTAAAAGTGCGAGCTCTTTTAGAGAATGACAACTTTCTTTGATCTGCATTTTTTACTGCTTTATATATTATAGTAAAGTTCTACTTTGAATTATAAAACCTCTGGATTACCACTTTGAACTAATTTTCTATCAAATCAATTCTCCACTTTTATACAGCTATACTTTCACAACAAGATTAAAAATTTGATTGAATGTAACAAAGTAATTATAGCCTTTAGTCGAAAGTAGCACTTAATTAAAGAATAATTCTTAGAATGAATGTATTATCATAGACTTGAAAGTACATCAAGTTTTTGTGCAGTACTACATCGGATTTACACTATTTTCAATTACATTGTTATCATAAAAATGTAGCTAGCATACCAAGTATTGCCATTCACCTGTTGTACAATATATAATTGTGCGCGTTTATATATTACTACAACATTAAAAAACTTATTGAATGCAACAAAGTAATTCTAGCTTTAATTGGAAGTTGCACTTATTAAACGATAATTCTTAGAGTGAATGTATTTTCATAGACTTGAAAGTACAACAGGGTTTTATGCAGTACTACATCGGCTTTGTACTAATTACAATCACACTGTTATCATGTAGCTAACATACTAAGTATTTCCCTTCCTTATTGTTCAATATATGTAATTGCACGAGAGTTTATATAAAGGAAATAATTCTTTAATAATCAGTGACACTGTTTTACGGATTACCGTCGCTGAGATTTTCTATTTAAAAGTTTTTAATAAATAGGTGTAAAATGTCAGATTATTTTAAAATAACTAAGGACATTTCTACCATGGTTAAACGGTTTAACCTACGCGGGCGGAAATTAGAGTTTAAAATTAATCCTGTTGCCGAAGGCGTCGACCCTGTAACATGGATTAAAACGCAGTAAAAAAAATAATTACGCACGCGTTGGAAAACGTTTCGGGCGATGATTAGTCGGTATAACGTTTTGCGGGAAAAGTTTTGAAGAGCGCGGCCCGGATGGATGAAGTTTAAGCCTGCGAGTATTTCCACCAACCTTACAACAATAAAAATTCTCATCGCTGTGAAAAATCTTGTCCCTGCTGTCAACAGACTCCCGTATGTAACAACAGATCTTCCACTATATTATGGGCAAGTTGCAATCGAATTTTTAGAGGACAACAATGCTTTGATAATCATCTAAGTTCAAGTTCTTTAGGAATGGGTAGTGTTTGTGCAAAAGTGAAAAGATGTAATAACTGCCTAAAAACATACATACAGTGCAAATAAAGAACACAGGTGCGGAGAAATTTTTTGTAAAATTTGTGAAAAAAATGTGTTGTCAGACCATTTGTGCTGCATTAGACCCGCTGAAAAACTGCCTTCTATAACAGATGTTTTATTTATATTTTATGATTTGGAAACACAACAAGAAGAAACAATATCTGAAAAATTCGTTAACGGAGTAAAACTTGGTGAAGTTAAAAAACATGAACCAAACTTGTGCGTATTTAATCAACGGTGTGATAAATGCATTAATGAAACTAAATTAGTGTTTTGCCAGACGTGTGGTTTTAGAACTGTTTTAAACATTTATTAGAAATTAGAAAAAAGTTTAAAAAGTAATAGTGACCATTATGGTCAAGCGTTTGACCACCAATTCATTTTAAATTACATACTTAAAAAAACCGACAAAACTCCACAATTGATAATGAGAGGAACAAAGGTGATTCTAATGCAACTTGATAATTTAAAATTTATTGACTCGTTCAACTACTTTCCAATGCCACTCTCAAAATTACCTAAAGCATTTGATTTATCGGCAATTTTTAATAAAGGATATTTCCCTCATTTTTTTAACACTATGGAGAATCAAAACTACACCGGAAAATTACCGAATATCATGTATTATAACGCTGATGAAATGAAAGAAGAAGACCGTAAATTGTTTTTAAAGTGGTATGAAGAACATAGGATGATTACTTTGACTTACAAAAGGAATTGGTTGAATATTGTGTCAGTGACGTACAAATACTAACAGAGGCCTGTTTAAAATTTAGAGAACTAATGCTGAAAGAGTGCAATGTGTGTCCGTTTCTGAAAGCAACTACAATTGCTTCTGCTTGTAACCTTGTTTTTCGTCGTAATTTCCTTAAATCAGACACTATTGGAATAATACCAAGGCGCGGATATCGAAATTCTGACAATCAATCCGAAATAGCTATACTTTGGTTGTTATGGGGGGAATCTAAACGAAAAATTAACATCTTGCACGCGGTAAACAAAAAGAAGTGGAAGTTAAAGGAACTAAAGTTGATGGATATTGTATGGAAACAAAACAGGTGTTTGAGTTCCACGGTTGCTATTTTCATGTACATCCTAAATGTTTGAGGTATAACAGAGATCAATCTTTATACGATGACACCAATGATTCAACAGTCTCTAAAACAGAAAGATTACGAACACTTGGGTATGAAGTAATTAAAATGTGGGAATGTGAATTTCTTTTAGAAAAGCAAAATAATAAAGAAATAGAACAGTTGGTTGATCATCCACTACTCGCCAATATTCCATTAAACCCGATAGATGCTTTCTACGGTGGAAGAACAGGAAAAGTTTTGTTATGAAACTATAGTGAGTGATTGGCTTTCAGACGTTAAGTCCAGACTGCCAGCATGAGCTGACAGATCACTCGACGGACAGCGTTGACTGCAGGGCGGCACGCTAGCTCGCCTCGGCTCATTGGCGGAGAGTGTGGGGAGGTTCCACGAAAAACCTGCCGCTTCCGTCAGCCATAATCAAAAAAAATTCGTCGTGCCTACAAACAAAATGCCGGCACACATTCGGTCCTGAAGGGACCCTTACGTCACTTACCCATATTCAGTTGAAGGCGCAGATGTTCTGCCTTCTTTGCATGCCCCATCCTCCCATCTGACTCTCAGGGCAAGATTTTTTCAGAGTCCCTAATTGACCTGTAAAGAGAGAAAAAACGAACGAACCTAGACGACCTTCATTTCATGCGAGAGGGCTCCAGGAAGTAAAGGAAAAATGCAAGCTTTCAACATTTAATATTTACGTTATAATTACAAATATTAAGCGGTAATTCATTAACAAACCAATATTTTCGAAAGATAGAAAAGCCATCAGAACACAGTATGCAATATGTTATTCTTCCTTACCATAGACATATTTGCAAAAACTTACATCTAACCTCTATATCAAATGTTTAATTTAGATTTTCGTATATAATTTCCGAAATATTGCATTTCGTTTTTTTTTCTGGTTCGTCAAGCGCTTCGCGCACCATACAAGCTTAAGCGGCTTGGTACCTTTAATTTTATCGCTAGACATACAAAAACTAAACTTAATTGCAAAATCGTTGCGTCATTGATAGGAGCGAATGCAACACAGAAAATTCAGCTGGCCAGTTATCATGAAACAAGGGCGCAGACGTATATGTGCCTACTTGTAAGTATATCATAAAAGCAAAAGTATATGCATATGTACGTATATCAAAAACGCAAAAGTATGTACAGATGTATGTACGTATCTCATAAAAGCAAAAGTATATATATATGTAAATATATAAAAAAAAAACAAAAGTATATATATATCACAAATGTGCAATAAATCAAGAGTACTCACGATTAAAACTCCACTGCATGATGAAGCGCTTCAGCATCCGGTATCTATTTTAAAGAATGGAATTAAGATTCAAATGTTTTGATTCGCTATCTCGGTATGCTCTACCATAAGTCTTCTTGGATACCAATACCACATTTATAACTAGCTACTAACTCTTCTTGTAACTGATTTGCATTAATGTAGATATAATTATCCAGAATTAGTACGCTTATATATCACTATCAATGTTAATCGCCGATATCCTGTTCGCTGTAGAATGCATTAACATGAGTTATCTCTAGGCTACCTTAGTATTGTAGGGCACCGCGATTTCAAGCTACTATTCAGGGCTAATGGTAACCTACTTCACTATCAGTATCCTCGCAAGTAATGAGCTCATTATTTATAATTAAGCTTTGTAAAAACTGAAAATTGTCTTAGTCTAAGGCATTCGACTTCCTCCTCAATTCAAGATTTTTTTTTTTTAAGATATGCCAGAGATTTATATTTTACTATTCTAAAAGTAGGTGCACAGTTAGTTACTAAAGAAAGGAAACTAATTATTACATATATACATTGTAAAAATAATTCAGTTAAGGCTATAATCAAATAAACAGATTTGTGTAGATTATTACTTCCAAAATTCTCTTTCGATGGCAGTTATTATTTGACTATGCATTCTTAATTATTGTATTGCAAAGTTTCATATCGGAAAAACATTGAATTATTATCTAAAGAGGAAGCGGAATTGAATAACTTCTCTTAATCAACAAATGAAATCTTAACTATAGCTGCCAGTGGTAATATGAATTGCTTAACTAGACTAAAGGACTGTCATTTGGCAATTGAATGCTCTACAAATCCGTGTACTAATAAATAGGTAATAAAAATAGCTGTTGTCTTGTAATCGGTTAGATTTATAAATATAATGCACATGCCTCTTCGAAATATATTCGTTTCGTTCCTTGACCACAAACAAATCAAGTCAGGTACACTTTCGCGGGTAAGAAAAGATTTCAAGATGGTGGAAGTGTCAGAATAATTTTCTATGTTAGCAGTGCTTTTACTTTTTTATCCCGCATTCATTGCTTAATTTGGGTATTTTTTATTAATATTTCCTGCAGTGCTTGGTATTTTCTTCCATTGTGTATTGGAGTTGATTAGATTTTGGCTTTATTTTTCTGCTTTGGCTGATGGTGTCAGTTGCTGTGAACGCTGCACGTGGCTGCCTGTAGGAAATCCATCTTACTCCACATTTGTTCCTTGCTGTATAGTCTTTGGAGTCTCAATTGCCCTCTACGCATCGATAGCTTGTTCTGCATATGTGCGCGGAGTATTTCCCTAACACGTGAGAGACAGTTACATAACCTATTTCCGCTTTGTTCCCGGTCTCCGTAGTGGCATCGGCCTTTGGCATAGTTCTTGCTTTAATACTTCTCGGATGGGGGAGTCTGCTGGAATCAAGCTCAAGCTTAAATCTGCTTCAATGCCGTCGGACAAAGTGGATAACATTCTTGCTGCCATCTGGGAACTGGGCACTGATTTCAACAATCGATTTGATGTCATGAAGGCGGACATCGATAAAAGGTTCGACGCTCTTAGCCGCCTGCTCCTTGGCAAGCTGGATGTGGTTGAAAAGGGTTTGCAAGGCTGTTGTAGCAGGATAGATGATGTGGACTCGAGGATGACTGCTCGATGTGACGCTTTAGAGGCCGAAAATTCCAGACTTCAGCGGATTTTAAGACGTAATGACTTGATTGTAACTGGTATTCCTCCTGATGTTTCCGATGCCCTACGTTTTGCCTGTGAAGTTGCTGCAGCTTGTGGGGTGGACTGCTCCAGCAAGGATTTGGCTCACTGTTTCTGATTAAAGGGCGATAAAAGGAAGCTGCTGATAAAGTTTTGTTCCACGACTACAAGAGATCTCGTAATGTACAAGTACTTCAGGATGATGAAAGAGGGGAAGGCGTTAGATCTTGCTGCTGTGTCCCCCCAACACGGAGAGGAAGCCTTCAGGAATTTTGCCAGGTTCTTGCTTAAGCTGGGTAAAATTAAGTCCTTCTAATTAAAGGGAAGCCTAGCTTCGATTGTTCACTTGGATGGCGTGGCTGAAAGTTTTTCAGACATCAAGCTGCTGCGCATTAAATTCCCTGGTTTGGCCAGAAGTAAGAGGTCCGTCGCAAAGTCAAACCCCTTCTCTGGTTCGGCTCCAGCTGGCACAGGAAGCCCGGATTTCCGTGGATTTTCTGAGTAACTTATTCTTTTTCATTGTTTTGTACAAATTGCTTTTTACATCCACTAAATACAGTTACATTCTTAGTATAAGTTAGCTTTAGTTCAAATTATTGATATGGATATTCTTTTGTTTTCTTTCTTTTCTTTTTTAATAGTACACTTTTCTCTTTTTTTTCTTCAATGTATGGTTTTCTTTTTAAATTTTGAATTCTTTATTGCTGCTTGTAGTTAGTATTATTTACTTAGAATTTTGAACTACATTTATTTTTTATTTTTCATTGCGATTTTATGCTTTAATTACAGTTCTTATGCTTAATTAGGTGCTGCTTTTTATAATTGTATATGGATTTTTTATTTTTAACTTTCTTATATTTGCATATGTACGTCGAACTTATCTCGATTGATCATCCATTTCCCGCTGTTTTGATTTTTTGGAATCCTCAATATGAGTTCTCTTGATGATTTGGGACAGGTTGCAGGTGATAACACACTCCTTAGATCAACTCTTGCTAGCTTTGCTAGTTCTTTAAATTTCGGTCATTTTAATGGACAGAGCATTAGACCAGGCGTCCGAACAGCAAAATTTGATGAAGTTAAGTGCATTCTAGAAGGCGGCTATCTCGATGTTGTTGGTGTGAGTGAGACTTGGCTCAAACCCTATGTTTCCTCTAAGTCAGTTGAGATACCTGGTTATAGGCTTTTTAGGAACGACAGACCTGCTATCAGGGGTGGAGGTGTTGGTATATATATCGCGGGAAGGATCAAGGCTGGGCTAGTTGAAAAGTCAAGTTATCTCACTAATGGTAGTGAATACATCTTTTGTGAGCTTGCAATCGGGTTAGCCAAAGTACTTGTAGGTGTCTGTTATCTCCCCGATGGTGATCTTTCAAAAATGGATGATGTCCTATCTCGTATCTCGCCGCGATACGAAAGCATCATTATTGGGGGTGACTTCAATAATAATCTCCTTGGCTCGCATGCCTTGGCTAGAGCTAGGGATTTCTTTGCTGGTCATAGCCTATATATCGTCCACAATAATGCGCCTACACATTTTGATGTTTTCCACTCTAGTAAGTCCCTATTAGACTTCTTTCTGGTGAGCTCGGTCGAGCGGGTTAAGTTTCATAATCAGTTCCAGGTGCCGGGCATCTCTAGACATGCCTTCATATATATTTCATCCGACATTCCCATTCCCCAGGTCATCGAAGAATTCTCCTATCGTGACTATAAAGGCGTTAACGTGGAGGCCCTCTTGGACTGTGCGTTGTCAACAAATTTCTCTGACATGTATCTAACTAATAATGTAGACCTCCAGCTATCGGTTTTCAACAGTCATGCCCTTCAACTTTTCATCAACACGTTCCTCTCAAAACATTTTCAAAAAGACCGACTGTATCCAACTGGTATCATAGCCATCAAGAGAGCGAAGGCTCTTCGGGAACTTGCATTTAGGGCTTACTCTGAGCAATGCACGCTCGAGAGATGGGGACTTTTCAAGAAGTTTCGGAACAGGTATCGCAAGGAGGTTCGTAAAGCCAAGATGGCTCAGGGAATAACAATATTTGGCGCATCGTGTTCCACTAAGACTCTTTGGGCGAAAGTTCGTAACCTTGGTGTGCTTTCTGACTCAAACCCCGTGCAGCATGACATTGACCCTGACGTAATGAACAGCTTCTTTGCTTCAGTGCAAACTGATCCTACACCTATCTCTTCATCGAGTAATAATTTTAGCATCGCCGATCATGAGGACTCCTTTTCCTTTTCCAACGTAGATATCTCTCAAGTCTTATACGCCCTCTCGTTTGTCAAATCGAACGCAGTTTGTCTGGATGGGATTCCCTTAAAATTTCTGAAGCTAGTTTTTCCTGCTCTCTCTGGTCATATCATTTATCTATTTTACACCATTATCACCACTTCAACCTTCCCTACTGCATGGAAGTCTGGCAAGGTAATTCCTGTTCCCAAGTGCTCCAATCCTTCACAGCCCTCCGATTTTAGGCCTGTAACCATCTTACCAGCACTCTCTAAGGTTTGGGAAATTTTAATCAGGAGCCAAATAACTTCGGCATCTGCTGTCCCCTGTCTTATATACCCCAAGCAATCTGGCTTCCGCAAAGGCCATATGTAGTACCTCGAGTGCCATTCTGGACATTACCGAGACGGTAAGGCTCAACATGGAACGCAAGCTGGCTAGCGTACTCGTATTACTCGACCTTAGCAAAGCTTTTGATAGCATAGATCACACTATTCTGTTTCATAAGCTGCAGAGCCTTTTCCGCTTTTCCCGGTCTGCCTGTAACCTGATCTACTCTTATCTGAGCTTGAGACGCCAGTGTGTCATGTCAGGGGATCGTACATCTGATCTTGTGGGCCTCCACAAAGGTGTTTCTCAGGGGTCTATCTTGGGTCCAATCTTATTTTCCCTATTTATTAATGACCTCCCAGCTGCAGTTAGGTTCCCTGTTGTACACATCTTTGCAGATGACGTGCAACTACTTTATTCAGTGCCACTGGGATCTGCGGATCAATGTGCTGTAGATATCAACGCCGACCTTTCCTCTGTATCATCTTTGGCTTTGTGCATAAATTATCCCTAATCCCAGTTAAGTCGAAATCGATTGCCTTCTTTGGTCATCCAATCACGCACCTTCTCGATCCCATCTCCCTTAATGGGGTTATTATAACCTATTGTGACAAGGTCTCCAGCCTTGGCTTCATCTTAGATGAGACTTTATCCTTTTCGCCCCACATTAATACCTTAATCGGCAGGGTAGGTTTTGGTCTTCGCAAACTTTATAACATCAACATGTACCTGACAACATCTGTAAGGAAGAAGCTTGCCCACGCCCTGTTGCTCTCCCACTTCGTTTATGGGGCGGAGCTATACACTGGAACTTCCGCAGGCAAAATTGACGGACTACGCACGTCCTTTAATTCGATTATCAGGTATGTGTACGATGCCGTGGCTACACGGTGGACTTTATTAATACTACCTTTGACAGGTACCTTATACTCCGCAACCTCATCTTTTTGTTCAAACTAATTCGATCTCGCATTCCGCAATATTTGTTTTCCAGGTGGGAGTTTGTTAGGTCCCCTCGTTTCCCATTTAATTTAATTATCCCGCATCATTCATCCAACGTCCTGAAAAATTCCTACTTTGTTCGTGTTATTCCCATTTGGAACTTATTGAATTTCGCTTACTCCTCGCTTACTTTGATGGCATTTAGATCGCACCTTCTAGATTTTTTGAATGCTACTCAATTGGAGGTCTTAACTGGTCGTGCTGGTCTTGCTCTTCTATTTTAGTCCATTGTTTTCTATTATATTCTATTCAATTCTAATCTATTCTAATCTAACTTAATCTAATTCATTCTATTCTATTTTCTCTTATCCAATTTTTTCCCGCCCTTTGTACTAATTCCCTATTTCGCGCATTGATTTACTAACTTTGACAATAGGTAGTGCACCTGCAACCTCAGTTCTCACTTCTGTACTAGTACTTTCTACGTAATACCTTTCTGGGTAGCGGGGATGGATATCGATCGATCGAGTGCGTTTTGTCGGCATATTTAGAAATTTTCATTTTAGTTAAACTTAGTATTTTTTTTTTCTTGTTTATTTTTATTGTTCTGCCATTCATTTTGTTTGCTGAAGTAACATGTTTTTATACAATGGGCCAAAAGGCCTAGTTGCTTATAAATAAATAAAAGAATAAGTGCCCCCGATTTAAGTAAATATTAGGACGCGATAATTTTTGGTGCTCTATGTAGGTATAAAGACAATGCATATTCGAAGGAGGTTATAACTACTATACCAGGAACGGTGCTTTTATATTAATTCCTTTTGTTTCCTGTTGATGATGGAGCGCTTTTGGGCTGAATCCTTTATATTAGCGTCCTTAGCGGCTTTATTTTGTTGGCACGTGTCAAGTCTAAATTTTTTTTTTTTGCACACCACCAGCTGCGACAATTGCTCAAAAATTTGGGAATTGTTCCCTATCCGATTGCTTTCCTGTCCTAATTTATAATATAACTTACGTGAATGTTGCGATATTTGGGACATTTACATGAAAATTTTACCTTTGAGGAAGGATACCAGAAAATTTTCCAGATATTTTCCACTTTTCACCGTCACTTTTTCACAAATGTCACCCTTTTTGCACCAAGTCAAGACTGATGAATTTCCTCTTCTTCCTCTGTCAGATGACAAGTAAAAAGCAGCTCTCTTCTTGTCGCGGGTGCGTTCAGCTGTCGGTTTACTCTCAGGCGTACATGTTCCAGTATTCTCAATGTAGCATATTGCTATATGCAATACGTTACGACCATAACAGGGCAGAGTGGTCTGGGCCATCCCTGGTTCAGACAACGCTGAAAATTGGTCGGCTGAGCTAGCCGGTCTTAAACATAGGCCTCATCGCTGCGGGCACCCAATGTGTGTCTCGACCCACGACCCAATGAGCCTTCTTCATTATTCGTGCTAGGCTACGACTGTTGCCCTACTTGACCGATGACGCTTCTAGACTGGATATCACTGCCTGATGTCTATGGCGTGATAGACTCCTAGCAGTTTCCGCTGCAGATCTTCAAGCTCATAATAAGCGTTTCCTTTCTTGGCCCTGACCCGACATTTGACAAATTTTCGTCCCAGTTTAGCACTAGTCTGCTGTTGGAAGTTGTTTTGGGCAAAATTCCGTCTAAATACCTCCTGACCAACTTTGAAATCGACAGGTTTCGCCCTGAGATTATAGGCTCATGAACCCTGTTCGAACGCTTGCTGTAAATTTTCCTTCACTCTCGCACGGATCAATCTCATTTTGTCCTCAGCATCTACTCTCAACGGCTCATTAAGAGTTCCAAGGCTCCTCAAGACGGAATCATTTGTTGACCGAAGAGTGTTCGATAAGGAGAGAAACCAGCTGCTTGGTGGAAAGAGCTCCTGAGGGAACTAGCTATCTGGCTCAGCTTCTCATCCCATCTTGTGTGTTCCTTCCGGATATATGCCCTGATCCCTGACAATAGAGACCGGTTTACTCGTTCTGAGGCGTTTGCTTGCGGCGAGTAGACTGTCGTTTGCAAGTGCTTCACCCTATACTTATCCAGTAAACTGGTGAACTGAGTCGAGCAAAACTGGACTCCATTGTCAGAGACTATCGTTTCCGGGACTCCGAACACGTGGAACACTTCCCTCTCGATAATTGGCATACATTGAGTGTAGATGCTTTTCTCATAGGTTTGAGAATCGGGAACTTTGTAAAGTGGTCAAGAACTATTAAAATGCAGACATTTCCTTTCACTGACCGGGGGTATGGACCTAGAAAATCAATATACAGCTTTTGCCATGGTCGTTCTGTCACCGATTGGATTCTCATAGGTGGTCTTAGAATAGTATTGGAAACCTTCGTTTCGTTACACACGTCACAGGCGCCTACGTAGTTTCTGACATCAACGGTCATTCGTGGCCAGTACAGATGTCTTCGCAGACGTTCCAGTGTTTTCCCTATACCTCCGTGTGAAGCTAGTGGCGGATCATGAGCCCTTGAAATGACGTCGGTGACAAGCCCTCGTGGAATCCAAAGCTTCCAAGCTTCTTCCTCCTGAATCGGATTGCCTGTTCTCGGAACAGTCTGAATGTAAACGAAGCCATCCCTGACGCAAAGATCTGGTAGTTTGCCAGAAGTCGTTTTAACCTTATGCCTCAGTTCCTCATATTCCAACGAGTTGAAATATGACGAACTAAGGTCAACTTCCGGGCCAGGATCTTCGGTTGTGGACAGGCTGTCGCAATGAATGCGTGACAGCGCATCAGGGGCGACATTCAGGCTTCTTTTCGGTGCTCGATGGTGAAGTCGAAACCTTGAAGCTTCAAACTCCACCGAGCCAGTCTACCGCTGAGGTCCTTTTGGGACATCAGCCATTTCAAGGTCGCATGATCAGTCACTACCTTAAACGGCATAAGTTCTATGAAGGGGCGGAGCTTCTGTACACTTAAGATTGCAGCTAAGCATTCTTGCTCGGTGACGGTGTAATTTCGTTGTGCTGAATTCAATTGTTTTGAGACGTAGGCTATTGGCTTCTCGTGGCCATCGTCATCTAGTTGAAGCAGCACTCCACAAATACCATGTTGGCTCGCATCGCACTGTATAATGAACGGCTTGGTGAAATCTGGACTCACTAACAACGGAGCAGAAGTTTTTGTTTTAGCATTTCCAGAGACGTCTGGGCTTCAGGTGTCCCTTGAAACTGACTAGGATTCTTCAAAGTGTCAGTTATGGAGGCAGTTAAATCAGCATAGTTCGGGATGAACCGTCTATACCATCCCGCCATACCTAGTAGGCGTCGGGCTTGCCGAACAGTTTTAGGTGACGGATAGTCAACTATGGCTGAGATCTTGTCTGGGTCAGTCCTTATTCCTCCCTTCCCGGAAACCCAAGTATTTGGTCTCCTTGATGCAAAACTTGCTCTTCTCGACGTTGATAGTGAGGCCAGCTTTCCTCAAACAATCCGCTACACGGGATAGTAACGTGTGATGCGAGTCAAAGTCTGATGATAGACGATGATAGACGAGAACGTTCTCACGAAGATCAAAAGGAATGACTTTATCCATGAGGCGGCACATCATTTCTGGAGCGTTGCATAGGCCGAATGGCATCACTGTGTACTGATAGAGAGGATGACCAGGTACTGTAAAAGCGGTCTTCTCTCTGGAATCAGTGTCTAGTGGGATCTGCCAGAATGCGTCTTTCAGGTCCAGGCTCGTTATGTAGTTTGCCGGAGGAAGTCGACTCAGAAGCGCGTCTATCTGCGGAAGCGGAAGCGTCAAAACCTTTCCAGGTTTCCTTACTAGAACAACTGGGGAGCTCCAAGGACTCTGGCTCTCCGCTATCACACCCAGCGTTAGCATTCAGCATCCATTAAACTTTGTACTGCCGGCGAAATCGGATAAAAGCGCTGTTTTATCGGGGCGGCGTCATTCGTCTCAATCTTGTGAGTGACCAATGATGTTTTTCCCGGGCCTAAAGAGGCGAAAGAGGGGAAAAGCTGTTTAGTGGCTTCTAAGCGTTGTGGATCGAGACTAGAAAGAATATGCCAGTAGGTGTCAGAGGTAGCTATTACACTTGGATTCACTTCTGCGACTATACCCAGGACATCTGGAGCCAACCCAAATAGACGCCAGAAGTCTATTCCCAGATATAGTGCCTATGTGAGCCCAGGAACCACGTAAAAACGCACGTTTTGGGTCTTATCACGGAAAGTGACGTCCAAGTTCACATGACCATGCACAGCCGTCATGGCACCATTAGCTACTCGGACCTGTGTACGATATCCCTTCCATTCAACCTCTGCCTCCGCAAGCTTCTCTAGAGCTCCCTGGCCTAGAATACTGACAGTGGCACCACTATCAAGTAATCCTGTCTCAGTTCGCCCGAGCAGCTTTACTTCGGCGTACGGTCGAATGTCGTCTGGCATCGATACGGAAATCTGTGCCTTTCCAATCTCATCCGTCGACAATACGCCAACGAACGGTTGATCTTTTCTTTTTCGGTCTACAATCCAGGTCAGGATATATAATCTCCTGCTCAGTAACCTTGTCAGCTAAAAGTGCTGTCGGTGTTATCAGGAAATCGAAAATTAAAGACTCTTCCAAAGAAGTGTCTAATAAAGTCATGGGCTCCCCAGAAGTGGAAATGGGAGCTTGAAGATCTGCGGAGTAGTCTATCAGGTTCTCCGTCTCCATCAATCGAGAAAAGGTGTTGGGATTCCCGACCCGTTTCTCGTTTTTCTGTACACAGTGTCCGCAGTTGGGCTTAAAAATGTTCTTGCGCCCGCATCCGTAGCAGAACACCTGCTATCGTACTTGCAGGCAGTCCTGGTAATAGTGACCTGGCTGATCACAATTCCAGCACACTACTGGGTGTCTGGTCGAAATGGCTGCACGTCACATAAGCTGGGGTCACTGCCTGTTGTTACTGCCAGTTCGGGGTTTATAGTCTGGAAATCATCAATCTCGTGTACTCGTTGGTTCCGGAAAGGGTTCCAACTACCAGCTGTCGCAATTCGTAGCTGCGTGGCTTGAATTCGAGTAACGACCGATCTTAACTGTCCTATCGTATCGGTGGAATGTAGGCATATCTTCTCCTGAATCTCAGGCAGCAAGTTAGATTTGACGATTTCCAAGAATTCTTGGTCTGGCATGGCGTTCTGCAACTGATCACGCAGCAACACTAGATGATGGTGGTACATGGCGAATAGCTCACCAGGCTTCTGCTTTCGCGACATCAGCTGCAAGCAGATTTTTAAATCGTCCTTGGGCACTCCCCATTCAATTGACAACCCAGTCTTGACAAATTCCCAAGTTGGAAAGGGATTATGTCTTAATATCGACCAGTACCAGTCCTTCGCTGGTCCCGTCAATAACATGAGCATGTTTCTAACAAGGAGATCAAAATCTCCTTCTAGAGCGGAGTGCGTGAGCGCTTCGACTCGAAAAATAAATTCATCTACGGAAAGCTCGGAGTTATTTCCGTTGTATATCAGGTTCCATCTTCTGATAGAACTGCCTGATCGTCGCTGTCCTACACTCGCCGGGATACGATGAGATGAAGCTGGTGGAGGCTGGTTAAAATTTGGTCTAGGCTGAACAAATAACTGACCAGAAGGTGATGACGGTCTGTTAAACGAATGCCTATGCTTGTCGCTGAAATTGTGCGGTGGTATCGGTTCACCCATAGAAAGAGGTGGCCATCAAAAATCGATTGGTGGCATTGCAGCTGCTATTTGCTGCCTAACACTACTTGTCAATTCAGTTCGTAATGCATTCAAGCTCTGCTCGAGGCCTTCTCGAGGCCTTCTCTGTATGCGCAGACCTGCCAGCAGGGCTTCAGTCGCTGCTGAATTCTGTCCAATGCCAGCATGCAATGGGCTATTTCGTCGCGAGTTTGGATGGGAAAATGTCGTGGAATGCGGATTTGACATTCCAGGTGATAGAGATCTTCGACTACCTGATGGCATAGTCAATGGGGGTTGTAATTCAAATGTCTGTGCGGGCTGATTACGTTCGTTATTGACAGGTTTCGTCTTTGGTTTCTTTGAAACGGCTCCCGTATATTCGGTAAATTCATATTGGGTAAGGTGAAGCCGACAGTTTGGACAATTTGCCTGTTCGCCTATCCACCTATCCACGTTCGCAAACATGCTTTGTGGAACACGTGTCCAGATGCAGTCTTAACAGGCTTTCGTTCGAATGACCAGTCTCTATCTTGACAGATAGAGCACTGTTCAGGCAACCTATTCACACTGTCTGTCGTGGAAGGGGGTGTTCTCACGGTCCCTACCATGATGCAATCTTTCAATCGTACAGTCAAGATTTCAAGACTATTCCAAGGGTTTGGAAGGAATGTCAGGAAAATCCAAAGAATTCAAGAGTCCGGAAACTAACAGACTCTCCAAAAATTGAGATACCGAAATACCAATTTAAAAAGCCGAAAGGAGAAGTTGTCAAACAGAATTCAAGAAAAATCAAGGGTTCGGAGAAGTTTGCAAAGTCTTCCTAACTCGAGTCAACAGAAATATCGATTTAACAAAAGGAAATCCAGGCGTTCGGAAGAGATAGCAAGCTCTTCGAATAAAAATCTTCTTTCTAAAAGTTCAAGACAATGCAAAATTTTCGGAGAAGTCACAAAAAGTTCAATTAAGCGTTCAAAACAAAAAAAATCCAATCAAAATCATACGATTTCTCCTTCACTTCCAGGAGCTACCCTACACATGAAACTCCTCCAGGTCGCTCTCTCTCTCAGGTCAGAAATACTGATACAAGCAAGCGAGGTGAATGTGTGCATGAAAAATGTTTTAGTTCTCACAGAAATCTGGGAAGAGTCGGGTTGGAGAAGCTAGAGACTGAAAATGATACTAGAGATTCTTCAGCCAGGCAGTTAGCAGCATGCCAACTCCTGATTACTGAAGGTCTCCAGCATCACTTCCATCCTCCAACAACTCTTTCTTTCCTCTTCACCTGATTGTCGTGTCCAGCTGACCTTCCAACTGGGCAGAGTCATGAATCTGGTCAACTAATTAGCTGAAAGCCAAAAAGCCGTCTCACAGATTCACAACTCTGTCCAGCCAGTTGGCCAACAGAGACATGTCTCCGTGAGAGCTCCACAAAAATTTAGTGTGAGGCCACCTACCATTTCCATGACAGAAGGCCAGCGGGAAAGATCATTCCGAAAAAAAATTCAGCAAAATTCAAAAACTTTACGACGTTACGTTACTTTACTTTACTCAATTCAACTTTCAAAAATCAAAATATCAAAACTTTACAAATCTTTACTTTACTTTACAAACTTTCAAAACTTTCAAAACATTACGTTACTTTAATCGTTACTAAAAATTCAAAATACCGAAAACGTTACTTTACTTTCAAAAAGATTTATATTACAACAACAGTTAGACTCAGGTCCGCCAGTAACTTCTACTAGATATGAGATTACCGAGTCAGACAATTAGCTAACAGCCAAATGTCCATATCTCCAAGTAATCCCAGTCTTCAGGATCCGTCACATTCAGACACCGAAGTCTAACTGAGGTGGCCCCACGTTGGGCGCCATTTTTGTTATGAAACTATAGTGAGTGATTGGCTTTCAGACGTTAAGTCCAGACTGCCAGCATGAGCTGACAGATCTCGACGGACAGCGTTGACAGCAGGGCGGCACACTAGCTCGCCTCGGCTCATTGGCGGAGAGTGTGCGGAGGTTCCACGAAAAACCTGCCGCTTCCGTCAGCCATAATCAAAAAAAATTCGTCGTGCCTACAAACAAAATGCCGGCACACATTCGGTCCTGAAGGGACCCTTACGTCACTTACCCATATTCAGTTGAAGGCGCAGATGTTCTGCCTTCTTTGCATGCCCCATCCTCCCATCTGACTCTCAGGGCAAGATTTTTTCAGAGTCCCTAATTGACCTGTAAAGAGAGAAAAAACGAACGAACCTAGACGACCTTCATTTCATGCGAGAGGGCTCCAGGAAGTAAAGGAAAAATAAAGCTTTCAACATTTCATATTTACGTTATAATTACAAATATTAAGCGGTAATTCATTAACAAACCAATATTTCCGAAAGATAGAAAAGCCATCAGAACACAGTATGCAACATGTTATTCTTCCTTACCATAGACATATTTGCAAAAACTTACATCTAACCTCTATATCAAATGTTTAATTTAGATTTTCGTATATAAAGAAAAGAAACTAATTATTACATATATACATTGTAAAAATAATTCAGTTAAGGCTATAATCAAATAAACAGATTTGTGTAGATGATTACTTCCAAAATTCTCTTTCTTCTACAATCCCGATGGCAGTTATTATTTGACTATGCATTCTTAATTATTGTATTGCAAAGTTTCATATCGGAAAAACATTGAATTATTATCTAAACAGGAAGCGGAAGTGAATAACTTCTCTTAATCAACAAATGAAATCTTAACTATAGCTGCCAGTGGTAATATGAATTGCTTAACTAGACTAAAGGACTGTCATTTGGCAATTGAATGCTCTACAAATTCGTGTACTAATAAATAGGTAATAAAAACTGCTGTTGTCTTGTAATCGGTTAGATTTATAAATATAATGCACATGCCTCTTCGATATATATTCGTTTCCTTCCTTGACCACAAACAAATCAAGTCAGGGACACTTTCGCGGGTAAGAATAAGTGCCCCCGATTTAAGTAAATATTAGGACGCGATAATTTTTGGTGCTCTATGTAGGTATAAAGAAAATGCATATTCGAAGGAGGTTATAACTACTGTACCAGGAACGGTGCTTTTATATTCATTCCTTTTGTTTCCTGTTGATGATGGAGCGCTTTTGGGCTGAATCCTTTATACTAGCGTCCTTATGAATTGTTCCCTATCCGATTGCTTTCCTGTCCTAATTTATAATATAAATTATGTGAATATTGCGATATTTGGGACATTTACATGAAAATTTTACCTTTGATGCCAGAAAATTTTCCAGATATTTTCCACTTTTCAGCGTCACTTTTTCACAAATGTTACCCTTTTTGCACCAAGTCAAGACTGATGAATTTCCTCTTCTACCTGTGTCAGATGACAAGTAAAAAGCAGCGCTCTTCTTGTCGCGGGTGCGTTCAGCTGTCGGTTTACTCTCAGGCCGGCGTACATGTTGCAGTATTCTCAATGTAGCATATTGTTATATGCAATACGCTACGACCATAACAGTTTTTACGTATTATAAGTACAAACCCACTGAAAAAATTAAATACATAGATGTGTGTTCCTTATATCCATGGGTGTGCAAGTACGGGAAGTTTCCTATTGGCCATCCAAAACTATACATTGGTCATGAAAATTGCACAAAAGTAGATCTTAAAATGCTCAACGGATTGATTAAATGTAAAATATTACCCCCTCAGAACTTATTTATCCCAGTTTTACCTATTAAGGAAAATAATAAATTAATGTTTACGTTATGTTATGCTTGCAGCAAAACTAAAGAACAAGTTGCTGACTGCAGCCATAATGACAATGAAAGAGCATTTTTGGGTACATGGATGCTTATAACATCTTTAGCACAAAGTATAATTCAGTGCAAACAGTCTGTAAAGTAAAACGTCTTTGTTTAAATTATAAAGGCTCTCAAATTATAAACTTCGAAACCACCAAAAATATGACTTTACACCCAGACGACAGTGAAAACATTCCAGTCCTCTCCTCTGCTATCCGACGGACACAAGAACACTTGATAGTTACCGTCCCTGAACTTAAAAATTATCAGCTCAGGTCGGAGGAACGTCGATTCCTGCAAGACCATAGTTCTGTTCCATATGGTTTTAAAAGAAAACGACCAGATTAAAAACCTAGCACTAGTACTATTTTAGAGGTGTATGACGCAATTTCATTTGTTGTTGTTGTTAAGGAAAGCCAATCAGTCAATAATTAAATAAAACAATAAAGCAATTACTTCCAGTTTTATTTGTTTATTTCCACTCCCCGTCATTTCAGCTCGTTTAACAGTACTCAAGGTCAGCAGCCCCGTCGTTTACTTTACCATTCCCAAATGAAAACTTGTTTCCATGACATGCGCATTCTTAAGCTTGTGACAAAAGCACTACTCGCCGGCAAATTTAATTGCTTTCAAGCCGGCGCCTCATTTGCATATTGCACAAGATCTTTGATTATTTTCAGCCCGCCGCTTACCTCTAGCAGCGCAGCGTGACGTCACTGAACCCAACTACCAGGTGTGCACCTGACTCAAATAATTGCCTATCAATAAATCATCTAACAACATACAACTACTCATTACTCAACATTTGCATATTTAATGACAACTAACAATCACCCCACATCAATAACATACAATTAACTACTCATTACACGCCTTTTGCATATTTAATGAGCTCACACCAAAACCGGTTTTGGTTCCCAGGCCCAAGCGACCCAATACCTACTCAGTAATTTGGCGTACTGAGCCGAGCAAAACTGGACTCCATTGTCAGAGACTATAGTTTCCGGAACTCCGAACACATGAAATATTTCAGTCTCGATGAACTGACACACATTGATAGTAGACAGCTTTCTCATCGGCTTGAGAATCGGGAACTTGGAAAAGTGGTCAAGAACTATCAATATGCAGACCTTTCCTTTCACTGACCGAGGATATGGACCTAGAAAATCGATGTACAGCTTTTGCCATGGTCTTTCTGTCACAGACTGGACTCCCATATGTGGTCTAAGAATAGTATTGGGGGCCTTGGTTTCTTTACACACGTCACAAGCGCCTACGTAGTTTCTGACATCGTGTCATTCGTGGCCAGTACAAGTGTCTTCTTAAACGTTCCAGTGTTATCCCTATACCTGTGGCTGTTGATGTGATATATTTCTTCAAGTCCACTTGCGATTGTCCAGGTCCACCGGATTCGTCTCTAGTGGCAGCTCGTTCAAGGAAGGAACTCTTCTAGTTGACCGAGCAGGCCTGGGTGGTCGGTCTCTACTCGGGCTGTCAGCAGAAACCTAGAACCTGTATGGGATGGATAGAGATGGAACGTCATACGGCGGCGGAGCGCTAGTACTGTCGGGATTCCGGTGCTGTCTAATGTAAGTCGCTCCTTGAGAAGGGACGCCTTCTATATGAATACTGTGAGTAAAGATGGCCTTTGCGCCGGTCCTTGGAGACGAGACGTCGGCCTCGACCAGTCCTTGACGACTGGATTGGTCTTCCCAAAGCTGCTCCTATATATGTGGAGGTAAACAAATTACTGCGGCTTTTGCCGAATGAAAAGCCAGTACTCGGGATTCCTTTTAAGGCTCTTTATTGGGGGAGCTTATTTAAATTTACAAATATGTAATCTGGTGGTCAATCAGGGTTGGTCTGCTTGACTTGGCGTTCTAAATAAAACTAAACTTACGAGCTAACATTATTTGACTTATCGACTAAAAAAGCCTACTATTTAAAATTCAATTAAAATATTCCTACGCCGCACAAAGTAGATTCTGGCCACGGAAGAATAAATACAGCGGCACATATCAAGTGGACGAATGTGTGTGGCGAATGGTGTGGCCTTGTCGCCACATCACTATAATATCGGAGATTAGACGTACAACACCGTCATCCAGAGCGCCTATGACGTGATAAAATTTTGTTTTATCCTGGTTGATTCCAGCGAGCTCGAACTTAGCCTCTAGCTGGATGAACCACAAATCTGGGCAATTCTTCCAGAATGGCACTGGCTTAACTGATACCGCGCCGAGTGCTGGGTGAGAAGTGGTTGACTGAGTTGCATTGTTGGTCTTCGTCATATCGACAAAGGGGCCCTCGCTCTCACTCTCAGTGTTGTCCGCTGGATTGACCATCGCTAACGCAGGTCACAGGAAAAACAACGAAAATGGAGCAATACTTTGTGCGACGCAAAAGGTTTATCGGGAATATTATTGACACAAAATGGAATAAGTTTTAGTAGATAACTAACCTAAACTAACCTTACGCTAATATAGCTCAAGCTGCAATTGATGTTCTTATAATGACGTAGAGTTTTGATGTCAGCTGCTGCTGCTCCCAATGGCTACTTGTTGGCATGCGGCTCTGATGGAAACTGCATAAAATGTCACCAATTGTGGTGATATTCGAAATGTTGGTTGCGCTGACGGGTAACCGATGGAGTCTCTGGATATAATATTACCAATTGTGGTGATATTCAAAATGTTGGTTGCGCTGACGGGCAACCGATGAAAACTCTGGATTTAATATCACCAAATTTGGAGATATTCGGAATGTTGGTTGCGCTGACGGGCAACCGATGAAAACTCTGGATATAATATCACCAAATTTGGAGATATTCGGAATGTTGGTTGCGCTGACGGGCAACCGATGAAAACTCTGGATATAATATCACCAAATTTGGAGATATTCGGAATGTTGGCTGCGCTGACGGGCAACCGATGAAAACTCTGGATATAATATCACCAAATTTGGAGATATTCGGAATGTTGGTTGCGCTGACGGGCAACCGATGAAAACTCTGGATATAGTATTAATGCAATCCTTGATTAACGAGGTACCTAAATAATCAGTGATTGCTGTCGCAGTGAAAACTGTTCGGTGTGTCCTTAGAAGTTTGACCTTACATGACTTAACGCCTGACGATTTGAGCAGGCGTCACCCCGTTATGAATACCCTGCTATGAATTACTTGGCTTAGTTTGAGGACTTCTTCAGATCACGTCGGGGTCACCAATTGTGGATGTTGATGTGATATATTTCTTCAAGTCCACTTGCGTTTGTCCAGGTCCACCGGATTCTCTAGTGGCAGCTCGTTCAAGGAAGGAACTCTTCTAGTTGACCGAGCAGGCCTGGGTGGTCGGTCTCTACTCGGGCTGTCAGCAGAAACCTAGAACCTGTATGGGATGGATAGAGATGGAACGTCATATGGCGGCGGAGCGCTAGTACTGTCGGGATTCCGGTGCTGTCTAATGTAAGTCGCTCCTTGAGAAGGGACGCCTTCTATATGAATACTGTGAGTAAAGATGGCCTTTGCGCCGGTCCTTGGAGACGAGACGTCGGCCTCGACCAGTCCTTGGCGACTGGATTGGTCTTCCCAAAGCTTCTCCTAAATCTGTGGAGGTAAACAAATTACTGCGGCTTTTGCCGAATGAAAAGCCAGTACTCGGGATTCCTTTTAAGGCTCTTTATTGGGGGAGCTTATTTAAATTTACAAATATGTAATCTGGTGGTCAATCAGGGTTGGTCTGCTTGACTTGGCGTTCTAAATAAAACTAAACTTACGAGCTAACATTATTTGACTTATCGACTAAAAAAGCCTACTATTTAAAATTCAATTAAAATATTCCTACGCCGCACAAAGTAGATTTTGGCCACGGAACCTGCCTGCCTACTAAGAATAAATACAGCGGCACATATCAAGTGGACGAATGTGTGTGGCGAATGGTGTGGCCTTGTCGCCACATACCTACGTGCGAATCCAGTGGCGGATCATGCGCTATTGAAATAACCTCGGAGACAAGCCCTCGTGGAATCCAAAACTTCCAAGCTTCTTCCTCCTGAATCGGATCGCCTGTTCTCGGAACAGTCCGAATATAAACGAAGCCATACCTAACGCAAAGATCTGGTAGTTTGCCAGAAGCTGTTTTAACCTTATGCCTCAGCTCCTCATATTCCAACGAGTTGAAATATGGAGAACTAAGGTCAACTTCCGGGCCAGGATCTTCAGGTGTTGACAAGCTCTCACAATGAATTCGTGACAGCGCATCAGGAACGACATTCAGGCTTCCTTTTCGGTGCTCTATGGTGAAGTCGAAACCTTGAAGCTTCAAACTCCACCGAACAAGTCTCCCGCTGAGGTCCTTGGGACATCAGCCATTTCAAGCTCGCATGATCACTCACTATCTTAAACGGTATAAGCTCTATGAAAGGCCGGAGCTTCTGCACACTGAATAAAGCTGCTAAGCATTCCTGCTCTGTGACTGTATAATTACGTTGTGCTGAGTTCAACTTTTTCGAGACGTAGGCTATTGCCTTCTCGTAGCCATCGTCATCTAGTTGAAGCAGCACTCCACAAATACCATGTTGGCTCGCATCGCACTGTATAATGAACGGCTTGGTGAAATCTGGACTCACTAACAACGGAGCAGAAGTTTTTGTTTTAGCATTTCCAGAGACGTCTGGGCTTCAGGTGTCCCTTGGAACTGACTAGGATTCTTCAAAGTGTCAGTTATGGAGGCAGTTAAATCAGCATAGTTCGGGATGAACCGTCTATACCATCCCGCCATACCTAGTAGGCGTCGGGCTTGCCGAACAGTTTTAGGTAACGGATAGTCAACTATGGCTGAGATCTTATCTGGGTCAGTCCTGATTCCTCCTTTCCCGACTATAAAACCCAAGTATTTAGTCTCCATAATGCAAAACTTACTCTTCTCAACGTTGATAGTAAGGCCAGCTTTCCTCAAACAATCCGCTACACGGGCTAGCAATGTGAGATGAGAGTCAAAGTATGATGACAGAATCAATAAATCGTCCAAGTAGACGAGGACTTTCTCACGATGATCGAAAGAAATGACCTTATCCATGAGGCGGCATATAGTTTGTGGAGCATTGCAAATGCCGAATGGCATCACTGTGTACTGATAGAGAGGATGACCAGGTACTGTAAACGCGGTCTTCTCTCTGGACTCAGTGTCTATTGGGATCTGCTAGAAAGCGTCTTTGAGGTTCAGGCTTGTGATGTAGTTTGTCGGAGGAAGTCGACTCCTTGCGTCAAAACAAAGCCGGATCTTTCCAGGCTTCCTCACTAGTACAACTGGAGAGCTCCAAGGACTCTCGCTCTCTCTATCACACCCAACGATAACATTTGTCGCAATTCAGCATCCATCAAATTCTGTACTGCCGGGGAAATCGAATAAAACCTCTGTTTTATCGGAGTCGCGTCATTCGTTTCAATCTTATGACTGATAAGAGATGTTTTTCCTAAGCCCAACGAGGCGAAAGAAAGAAAGAGCTGTTTAGTCGCTTTTAGACGTTGGTGATCTAGAACAGAAAGAACATGGCAGTCGGTATGAGGGGTAACTATTAGACTTGGTGTCACTTCTGAAACTATACCTAGGACATCTGGAACCAACCCAAATAGACTCCAGAAGTCTATTCCTACATATAGTGCCCAGGAACCACGTAGAGACGAACGTTTTGGGTCTTACCACGGAAAGTGATGTCCAAGTCCACATGACCATGAACAGTCGTCATGGCACCATTAGCTACTTGTACCTATGTCCGATACCTCTGTTGTAAAGCCAAATGCCCTAATACTGCAGACAGCCTAAACAGCATTTATTTTGCATTTATATTAACTTACAATCATTTTTGCATTCATATTAACTTATATTCTTTTTGCATTCATATTAATTTCTTTTTGCATTCGCAAACATAAGTTGCATATCCAATTAATTAGCTGTCGAAGCAGTTTCTCATGCACATAAGTGCAATTCCAATTAATTAGCTTTCGATGCAGTTTCTCATGCTCGTGTACAGTGCAAGTACCCGTACTTATCTTCAAACTGCACACGGGAAATGGTAACATGAGCCTCTTATTTGTTTTTGCATATTATTGAAGCTTCTTGACTGTCGGTGGAGTGTGGCTAGCGAGTCAGTTTTCGTTTTCACTTTTGAACGGTCGTGTCTTTCCAAAAGCTCTCTTGCCTTTTGTAAATTAAAGATTGATTAAATTTTATTAAACAAATCAGTGCGTTATTATTTCCAAAAAAAAACACCCAAAATTAAATCAGTGCGTTTAGCTTTTTCGCTGCACAACAAAAAATTGGTGTCAAGTGTGGGGTTGTTTGAGGTGTTCATCCTTTGGAATAAAGCGTATTTTTGCGAAAAGGGGGAGTTTGGGAGACGCGCCGTGATAAAGTTCTAAATTCTTTTTTTTTGCCGAAATTAAGGTTCTAAATTCTTTTTGCTGAAGTTGAAGTTCTAAATTCTTTTTGTTAAAATTAAATTCTTTTTGCTGAAGTTGAAGTCCTAAGTTCCTTTTGCCGAAATTGAAGTCCTAAATTCTTTTTGTTGAAATTAAATTCTTTTTGCTGAAGTTGAAGTATTACGTTCTTTTTGCTGAGATTAAAGAGTTCAAGGTTCTGCTCTTAAAAGGAACCATTGCAAGAAGGAGTTGTACTCAGTACACCAATCTGCTGACCGGATGCCTGATGTCTAGTTGGAACTATTTTTGAAGGAGTTGTACGCACTACGCCTATTTCCTGGCCCGATAAATTCATCTCTGGATACTGGATTCCTTTCAATTTGGAATTTGTTTGGATACATTCTTACTGGATACTTGGTGGTCGCGACAGGGCTGCATATCTTGGACGTGTATAAGTTCCCAATTTAATAAAGAGAAAATTTTAATTTTTATCAATATGTGAGTAAACTCTATTGCGCATTTTAAATATTTTCACTTATTTTTATTGTTGTTTTGTTCGACATAAGGAAGACATATAGTTTCGTCTATTTTGATACAATATTTTCGATATTATTTTTGACTAATTTAACCAAATACTATATTTCTCATTTATTTTTATAAAAAGACTTGGGATATTAATTAATTTAATAAGAGTGGTAAAAGAAAACAAATATTTCCCGTTTACTAATACTATCTTTCTCATTGTTAAAATATTTTCGTTAATACTATTAACAGGTTCCAATTGCGTCAAATATTTTGTGTGTGTTAAAAGGAAAACATATTTCTCATTTATTTTTGATAAAAAGATTTTCGATATTAATTAATTTAATATGTGTTAAAAAGTTTTTGGTGGTAGAAGAAAAACAAAATTGTTTCTCGTTTATTTTTATAAAAGATGTGCGATATTAATTAATTAATTTAATTTGTGTTAAAAAATTTGAATGGTAAAGGAAAACATAAACTTCTCGCGTATTATGATAAAAGATTCGCGATATTATTCTTAAATTACCAACTTCTTTGGTATGGACATATAGTTATTCATGTATGCAAAATTATTTCTCGTTAGACAAGTTGCCTATAAATTAATTTACGGCGCCATATATATATATATATATATTTCACATAAAGTTTTTGTTTGTTGATGAGGTAATCCATTCGTAGATTGGCTGGGTCTGTTAAGTTTCATTGATGACCTCGAGTTCAACAGGTTCAGAAGAATTTTTGGGTTTTGATATAACAGATCCTAAAATTGAAAGTTTCGCAAGCGAAGCTGATTCGAATGTTGTTTCTGACGGATGCAAAGAAACACACTTGAACGAAGTTTTTCGAACGAAAAGTGATTCAATCGAGATTATGGCCGTGGCTTTAGATAAGGATTTCGCTCTCAAACGTATCCCTGAGTTTAAGGGAGATAGGGATAGCTTTCACAAATTTATAAGTTGTTGTGATATTGTTGGTAAAGGTTTAAAAGCGGAGGATGTTCCCACTTTTCTTAATATTGTAAAGAGCAGGTTATCAGGACCTGCTTACAATATTATTAAATACAAGACGTTTTCTAAGTGGGATGAACTTAAGGTGATCCTTCAGAACCAATACCTTGAAAGAAGAACACTTGCCCAAATCCAATCAGATTTAATTTCCTGCAAACAATTCTTCAGTGAAGACGTGCGTTCCTTTGCAAACAGAGTTGAAAGACTCTTAATAGATCTTAATGATGCTTGTGTTATTTCTGAGGGAGCAGATGCATCGTCTATAATTGACAATTTAAATTCTAAAACGGCTCTAAAGGCTTTCGTCGAAGGACTTCAAGATCCACTTAAGCTTATCATAAAGGCCTGTAGATTTGAGAAACTGAACGATGCAGTAGAAGCTGCCGTGGAAGAGGAGAAATCTAGTAGGATGAAAATAACTTCAAATCGCACAACAAAATGTTCTCATTGTCATAAATTATCTCTCCGCAGATTGTTATTTAAAATGGAATTCTCGAAGTTTCCCTTCCCCTAAGGTACCAAATATTCCCTCCAATATAAAACCACAATATCAGACACCAAACATACACCGAATGAACGTAGTAACATGTTCTTATTGCAAGTTTCGAGGACACCACATAAGAGATTGTCGCAAACGACAGTACAATGAACAAAATAGGGCACTACAAGTCAAGGGCAAAGTTCGCAAAGGGTTCGTAATGATTCGGGAAATTTTCAGGGACGCGGTGGACTGACAGGTGGACCGACCAGCGTCCGAAATTTGCAACGAACCACCTGAAGGGGTATTTAGGTCAGTCTTTCAACAAAAATTATAACAATTTCTATGCTTCCAGATTACGTCCCACAAATTTTAATAAAGAACCTAAAAATGATTTATCTAATTGTAATACTAACTCCTATCCAAATTTCTGTCTCAGTTCTAAGCCTAACATTTCTGGAACAAGCATCAGTAAAAATGATCATGCAAATACTAATGCGTATATCAATGACAAATATCGGCGTACTAATATTAAATCTTGTGAAAAGGAACAACATTTTATGAAAAATATAAAGTTAAATTCTAAAACAAATAACCCTCTCCTTAAAAGCATACCTACCAAAAGCTCATACAAAGTTTCTCTATCAAACACGAACAAGTTTGATTCAATTAATATCCATACTGACCTTTCTGTAAGTAAGATGGTAAATTTATTGGTTGACAGCGGTAGCGATATATGCATTTTAAAACTATCTAGGACAAATGGTGATCACACAATCTATCCGTAACTTAACGCGGAACTGAAAGGAATAACTGATAATACAATCCATACATTGGGTATATGTTATGCAAAATTATTATTCGGTGAGCATCACCTCATACACCCATTTCACATAGTCAACGATGATTTCCCTCTACTGAACGACGGGATACTAGGCATAGACTTTTTGGAAGAATATCAAGCAGTTATTAATTATGCAACAAAACAAGTTTCTATACCTTTTCCTGATAAACTGCATTCCATAGACTTGATATCATCCATTCCCGTTATTAATATTCCCGCTCGTACTGAGCGTATTATAAAAGTTAAGACCAGTATAAAAAAAGAGTGTTTATCTTTATCACAGCAGTTGGAAAATGGCCTAATTTTGGGGAATGCTATTTCCAGACCGATAAATAACATATGTTATATAACTATCATAAATCCTACTGAGGAGGATAAATTTTTTGATCCTAATACTGCTCAATTGGCAGATTCATCTGACTTCAATATTTTAAGAATACAAGCAAATGACGATTCTAAGCGTGATTATGAGAGAATAAGAAACTCAAAGGCCTTATCGTGACGGATCATATGAGTACTGAGGAAAGTGAAGCAATTCTGGGCGTCTGTGTCGAGTATCAAGACCTCTTCTATCTAGAGGGTGATAAGTTGACATGTACTAACGCTTCAGTTCATAATATCTCTACAGTTACTCAAAGTCCAATTAATGTTAAACCCTATCGTTTGCCTTTCGCACAAAAGGCCGAAATCCAACAACAAGTTGAGCAGATGGAAAGAGACAATATCATTGCTCAATCAAAGAGTCCATGGAACTTTCCGTTATTGGTGGTCCCTAAAAAACCAGATTCCAACGGCTACAGGAGATGGCGTGTAGTGGTTGATTTTAGGAAGCTCAACGAGGTCACAATCGCCGATTCTTATCCGCTTCCCAATATTGTTGAAATTCTCGATTCCCTGGGAAATTCGAATTTTTTTTCTACTTTGGACCTTGCAAGCGGTTTCCACCAAATCCCGCTTGATCCTAAGGATAGAGAGAAGACGGCATTCAGCACGCCATATAATCATTATGAATTTGTGAGAATGCCATTTGGGCTAAAAAATGGCCCACGGTCCTTTCAACGATTATTGAACAGCGTTTTGGTGGGGTTACAAGGTCTCAAAACATTTGTGTACATGGATGACATAGTGGTTCATGGTCAGACTCTTAAGGAACATAATGATAAGCTCACAGAAGTTTTCGATAGGCTTAGAATCAATAATTTGAAATTGCAACCGGAAAAGTGTAATTTCCTTCGAAGAGAGCTAGCTTATTTATGCCACGTGATTAGTGAGAGTGGCGTTTCTCCTGATCCAGTTAAAATAGAATGTGTTAAGAAATTTTCAATACCCAAAAACCAAAAAGAAATTAAACAGTTTCTTGGACTAATTGGATATTACCGCCGTTTCATCAAAGACTTCGCTAAAGTTGCCCAACCTCTCAATAAATTGTTAAAAAAAGATGCTAAATACAATTGGACTTCAACTTGTACAGAAGCTTTCAATATTCTCAAGGAAAAGCTTATCAATCCTCCAATTCTTCAATTCCCGGATTTCTCAAAAGACTTTACACTTACTACAGATGCCAGCTGTCAAGCAATAGGTAGCATACTTTCGCAAGGTTTAATTGGTAAGGATCTTCCGATCGCTTACGCATCAAGAACCCTTAATAAAAGTGAAAGGAACTACTCCACGATTGAGTTAGAGATGCTGAGTATTATCTGGAGCGTAAAACATTTTCGTCCATACCTTTACGGAAGAAGGTTTGAAATTTGTACTGATCACAAGCCTCTAATTTATCTTTTCAATTGCAAAGATCCTAGCTCTAGGCTGATGCGTTGGCGTTTGGCACTGGAGGAGTATGAATATGACATTATGTACAAGCCAGGCAAATCGAACTCTAACGCAGACTGTTTGAGTCGAATATATAAGGTATCCACCCGTTCTCAGCGAAGTAATAACCGATTTTCTCAGGAAAACGGAGCTTCTAAAACATCAATAGAAAATTCATCGTCCGAAATCCAACATTGTCAGACTTACGAGCAGTATATGAAATCCGACCCATCGGAAACAATAATTAGTAAAATCACCATTACAGAAAAGGAAGATAACGTGAAAGACGCTGACGAGTAATACATCGTAGTGTTCATCAATAGGCATGACATTCTCAATATAACCAAACCTTTATTGTTGTCCCCTAATCATGAACTAAAACTTAGAGCTCTTATTAAAGATTCCCCAATTTATGAGGTACTTCCAATAAATGAAAACGGTAGACAATTTTTGTACCTAATTACAAACGATAGCGCAGCTCCACCCACTTATGAAGATTTTTTCAAAAGTTACCTCAACTTGAAAATCTATTTTTAAATAAAAATATTACTAGGTTTGCTTTCCAAAATCCTTGCAAAACTGCTGCGTATAGTCACCTAGTTTATGATAATTTGAAGCACATGCTTCGATATATTTTTAAGGACTCCATATTATCTGCTTCAATATACCAGTGCAATACCAAGAGCGTAGACTCAGAAGAGGAAATAGAACGGATCCTAAAAGAATTTCATGTGACTCCAGTGGGCGGACATTGTGGAGTGAATCGGACATTTCATCGAATCCGTAAATATTATAAATGGAAGGATATGTACTCTAACATAAAACGTTTCATAAATAAGTGTGCTGGATGTCAAAAGAACAAAGTTGTCAAGTTGACAGAGGAACCAATGACAGTAACAACGACAGCAAAAAGGCCATTCGAAAAAATCTCTCTGGATATCTGTGGTCCCTATCCTGTCAGTGAACAAGGTAATAAATATTTACTTACCTTCATTGACGACCTCACGAAGTTTTCCGGTGCAATTCCTATACCTGACCAAGAGGCTCGCACAATAGCCGAGGTGTTCATTTCGGAGATCTTCTTCAAATATGGAACTCCACAGAATATACTTACCGATCAAGGCCAGAATTTTTTAAGTAATCTTTTAAAAGAAGTGTGTAAATTGCTTCGAATAAACAAAATTCAGACCTCAATCAAACGGATCTTTGGAGCGTCACCATCACGACCTCGTAGAGTACCTACGTCAATATATTAGCAAATCACAAACTGATTGGGATGTGTGGATTAAATATGCGACTTTTGTTCATAATACCACTCCACACACATCCACTTTATTCACCCCTTTTGAATTATTATTCGGCACTAAATGTGAACTTCCTACAACTATATCCAAACCTCCAGAATTATGCTATAATTACGAAATTTACGCTAACGAAGTAAAATCACGTCTGCAACACAGTCTGCTATAGCTCGTGAGAACCTTATTAAAAGAAAGGAACAGTCTAAACAGTCTTATGACAAAGCTACGAACCCTAGTAATTTCAAAAATGGTGATTTGGTCCTCCTGAAAGACCAAGCCTCACAGAAAGGAGAATGCAAGAAACTCATGTCCTTATGGAAAGGTCCTTTTAAGGTTATTCGAAAAAATAAAGTAAATAGTTTAATTTTAGTTAAGAACAAAGCAACTAAAGTACACAATAATCATTTAAGGTTATACAAGCAATAAAATGCTCTTGTTTTCAGGTACTATATCATATTCGTACTTTATATTCAAATCCTGGTTTCCGGCATACGGGATGAGGACGAATTCTGTTTTGATAGACCATTATGGAACAGATCAGGACTCTACTATGAACAGATCGGTGGACTAAAACTATATAACGACAAATGGAAATTCTTGGTTTACTTAGATTTAGAAAATTTTCACCTTCAATACAAAGAGATTATACACCTTCACGAGAAAGTTCAGAATTTCTGCAGCTACTTAAAAGAAAAAAATATTAAGCCAGGAGATTGTAAAGCTTATATCACCGTGATGAGTAGCACAATAGACAATATGAAATTGAGAGATGAACTTATTAGAGAGTTATTGGCAGGAAATAAGCAAGATATTCAGAAGCGCGGCGCAATAAATATCATTGGAAATGCTGCTAAATTTCTTTTCGGTGTCTTAGATGAAGACGACGCGAAATATTATGATGAACAGATTCAAGTTCTGAATGAAAACGAACAACATCTGCAAAAACTGGTACAGGCACAAACTTCGATCTTCGAATCATCTTTGGAACAACTTAATTCTAGTTTAAAAATATTGGAGAAGGTAAATGAACATGAGGGCAAAATAAATTTCTTAATAGATTTAATGAAAAATATTACAAACGAAGAACAAATGAGCAAATTCTTAAATGAATCATTACTCCATTTGAACCAATTGGTTTCTGTTTTTTCGCTTCTGGTGAACCAATACTCAAACGCTCAAAATAACTTGGTCGAAATTATTAAGTCTGCTTTAATTGGCAAAATACATCCATATGTTCTGAATGCGAAGAATCTATTGAATGAATTGACTAAAATACAACCACATTTGCCCGATAATATGAATTTACCCATACCGGCGAAATCAGATTTCGTAGATTTATTCTACAAATTTTTGGAAACGAATATCTTTTTCGTAAAAGGTAAGCTTTCCTTTCTTTTATTGGTCCCTTTAACTTCGGCCCATCAGTACGATATATTCAAAATGACGACTATTCCAAACATAATAAAAAATAATACATTTGCTTTCGTAGTTCCCCGTAAAGAATTACTGGTGATAGATAGTTCAAGGCAACATCATTTCCTATATAGTGAATCAGAATTAAAACAATGTATTCAAACTTTTGATAACCAATATGCTTGCGAACAAAATTTTCCAATTTTTATGAACCATTTGCACTCAGGCTGTGAAGCAAATCTTTATTTAACGGTGTCGGATATACCGAAATGCTGTGAAATTCATATAATGGAACTACATCATTCGAAATTCCTAACTTTGGCCACTCCAAATTCCTGGATATATGTTGTACCTCAAAAAGAACTCGTAAATATTAACTGCAAAACTGCAAGAAAAAAATTACCCTTGAAGCAGTAGGCATCATGAACCTATTTGAAACTTGCGTGGCACGTACTGAGGACATTGTTTTGACCTCCAAGAATAATGACAACTTAAAAAGCAACTTGACCTTAGAGTACATTTCAGAAATCAAACCATACAATGAAGTTTATGATTTTTTTTCTAACAATAAGAATATAAATGTTAGCGATTTTACAGAAATTTCTTCTAATCATTATAATCCTGATTTGGGAAAAATAAGTATGAAACTAAATAAATTGAAACAAATGCAAACTGTTCCGATTAAAACTATTGCACCTCGTGCAAAGCATTTCTATATTTTATATACCTTAATAACAGTTGTATTGATATGCATAGTTATAAGTTTAATTGTAAAGAAAAGAAAGACCCTACCGTTTATTTCAGAATCAATAACAAACAAAGATGTTATTATGACAGAAACTCCAAATTTAAATTTTAATGAGAATACCAGCTCTGCTGAAAGTCAAGATGCAGTCCAAATTCCCATTCCTAAGGCAAGGAATAATGAAACCAGCACCAACCCCAGGTACTGCTTTCATCATTAAGGGGGGTGGTGTTGTAAAGCCAATGCCCTAATACTGCAGACAGCCTAAACAGCATTTATTTTGCATTTATATTAACTTACAATCATTTTTGCATTCATATTAACTTATATTCTTTTTGCATTCATATTAATTTCTTTTTGCATTCGCAAACATAAGTTGCATTTCCAATTAATTAGCTGTCGAAGCAGTTTCTCATGCACATAAGTGCAATTCCAATTAATTAGCTTTCGATGCAGTTTCTCATGCTCGTGTACAGTGCAAGTACCCGTACTTATCTTCAAACTGCACACGGGAAATGGTAACATGAGCCTCTTATTTGTTTTTGCATATTATTGAAGCTTCTTGACTGTCGGTGGAGTGTGGCTAGCGAGTCAGTTTTCGTTTTCACTTTTGAACGGTCGTGTCTTTCCAAAAACTCTCTTGCCTTTTGTAAATTAAAGATTGATTAAATTTTATTAAACAAATCAGTGCGTTATTATTTCCCAAAAAAACACCCAAAATTAAATCAGTGCGTTTAGCTTTTTCGCTGCACAACACCTCTTCCATTCAGCCTCTGCTTCTGCAAGCTTCTCTAGGGCTCCTCGGCCCAGAATACTGACAGTGGCACCACTATCAAGTAATCCAGTCTCGGATCGCCCGAGCAGTCTTACTTCGGCATACGGCCGAATGTCGTGTGGCATCGACACGGAAATATGTGCCAATTTTTTTCCTTCCTGTTTCATTCGTCGACAGTACTCCCGCCAACGAACGGTCGATCGTTTCTTTCTTTGTCCAATGTTTAAGTCAGGATACATAATTTCAGCTAGCTCTACGGTCTACGGTCTCGTACTTCATTGTAGTTTTGCAGACGCGTATGATAAGGCGTCTGCGGGTATAAAACAGGCTCACGCCCGCCCACTCGTCATAACAGAGCTTGGTGGCCGTTTTAATACGATAGGTGGCCGTTTTAATACGATAGGAGGCCGAATCTCCTGCCAGCAAAACGTGCTGTCAGTTTTATCGGAACCTCGAAAATAAATGACTGTTCCAAAGAAGTGTCTATTAGTGTCATGGGTTCTCTACAGGTGGAAACGGGAGCTTGAAGATCTGCAGAGAAGTCAATCAGGTTCCCTGTTTTACTAAAGGATTGTTAAAGTCCATGTGACTGTCAGATGGTTGGTCGATATCACCAGAGTCACTGAGTGATATTAACGGACAGTCTAGTGATTCGTCGTCTATGTTTGCTGATTGAGCGGACGGTCTTCCCTGTTCAATGATTGAACTGGATTTGTTGGAGCTGTTGTCATTCGAGACGTCGAAACTGGTCGAGAAAAGAGTACTTATTCTATGGCGGTTCTGCGACACTGTTTTGAGCATCCAGGATTTCGCCACAGATGGCGCCAGCGTCGCTAGGTGGTTTGAGCCCATACTAAATACAGGTTTGTGTCTTGGGTGCACCATTGCGTCTCGACTGCACCCTAGCGGGATTAATCGGTACTACCGGGATGTGTCATTTGGTCTTGACTGCGCTCTAGCGGCATTAGCAGGTACTACCAGCATGCTGCCCATTGTGCCTTGGGTGCACCATTGAGTCTCTACTGCACCCTAGCGGGATTAATCGGTACTACCGGGATGTGTCATTTGGTCTTGACTGCGCTCTAGCGGCATTAGCAGGTACTACCAGCATGCTGCCCATTGTGCCTTGGGTGCACCATTGAGTCTCGACTGCGCCCTAGCGGGATTAACCGGTACGACCGGGATGTATCATTTGGTCTTGACTGCGCCCTAGCGGCATTAGCAGGTACTACCAGCATGCTCCGATACTACGGTTTTCTAGCGACATCTGTTCGGGCGCAAACGCCATTTCTTGAGTAAGGTTCCCTAGCGGCCTTAGCCGGAACTACCAGCATGCCTTGATTTTGCTGTTTTCTTTTATTAGCGGGAGAGTTCAGCACACAACATGACATACCATGAACAGATTCTAGAAGATGTCAGTGAGACATTAGCCGATACTACCAGCATGCTCCGGTACTATGGCTTTCTTGGATGTGGGGTACGGTTCTCTTGGAAGGTTTTTTCTTCACTTTTGGCCCACACGTGGCAGCATGCTACGGTTTTGGGATGTTTTTTGCTTCACTTTTGCCCACACGTGGCAGCATGCTACGGTTTTGGGAAGTTTTTTGCTTCACTTTTTTGGATGTGTGGTGCGGCTAAATGTAGGCTTTTGTTGTTTTCAAGTGTTGCGCCTGGTTTTGAATTAATATTAGTAATAATTGATTTTTCTTGAGCGCCTAAATGTAGGCTTTTGGTTTTGAACTAATAATTAAAGTTAATAGTAGGAAATTTTTGTTCATGCCAATGGATTCTAGATGGTGGGTATGTGGGGGGGGCATAATAAACTAGGGAGGGGGTAATGAAATTTTCATCAGAAATCCTCTACGGGCTCTGGTTTTCGAGATATTAGCGTATTAATAATTCAAGTTATTTTTGCTCATGGAAATGGATTCGTGGCGGTGTGGGGTGGGAGTTTTCATCAGAAATCCTCTACGGGCTTTGGTTTTCGAGATATTAGCGACATCTGTTTGGTCGCAAACGCCATTTCTTGAGTAAGGTACCCTAGCGGCCTTAGCCGGAACTACCAGCATGCCTTGGTTTTTCTGTTTTCTTTTATTAGCGGGAGAGTTCTAGATATCGGCATGAAGTCATCATGGTTTTGCTGCACCTAAATAAGTTTTCTTAGCAGGGAAGTTGTAGATATAGGATTGTATGGGTGTGTTGGATTGGGCTACGTTACCTGTTCCAAGGCTTGGGTAGAATGTGTGTGTGGCTTATCATATTATGAGCGGAACGACGGATACTCTACCATGGGGGCATTACTCCATTTCATCAGATCAACAAGTGGCAACCGCTGAAAGAATCTAAGTCTAGTGTAAATAAATTATGTATTATAGTTTTAGTTTCATTTATTAAAGTAATTAAAGTATTATAATTATAAATTTATTTGAAATTGTATTATAGGTGTTTTTCAAGAAATTATAAAACATCTTTTGTATTGATCCAAGAATTGTGTTTTGATGAAAATCCGAGCCATTTAACGTAAGCTTTATCTCGACTCTTCTTTAAGATTTTCTCTACGAGGTATAGGTTTGGGTGTTTAACTTTCAGCAGCTCCAATTCGTAAAAGCATCCTGTGATTGGATTTCCTTGATAATCTTCCAGCCGATATGTGATGGGGTTTGTGTTTTGAAGATTAATAATTTTAAAAATCTCAGCTGTCCAGTTAGGTGTATAGCCTTTCTCAAATATATGCTTGTATTTGCTGATGCGTACAAAATCCCCAACTTTTACAACAATTTTTATATGATTGTATACAGTTGAAAGCAGTTGTTTCTCATTGGAGATGTTGATATCACGTGGTCTCATTTTTGTAGTTCGATGTATTCTTGAGTTGTATTCAGTGAGTAGTTTCTTTACCATACCAATCTGATAAGTTCCATTAAAACTGAATTCCTTCCACATCATATCCTTCAGAGTTCGGTTAAATCGTTCCACTATTGATGCTTTGAGGAAACTATACGTAGAGTAATGATTAATTGCATGCTTCATCATTAGATTTTTAAAGAGGCTGTTGTAGAATTCCTTTCCATCATCAGTCTGCAGGTTTTTAGGTATTCGTCCCTCGCTTAATATAGATTGCATGGCATCTCTTACTTCTGCACCAGTTTTTCTTTTAATTGGAATTGCCCATGCATATTTGGAGAAGGTATCAATTACTGTCAGCAGATAGCGGTAACCCTTGTTTACATACTTGTAGGGATCCGTTTCAACCAAGTCTGCCTGCCACAAGTCATCTAGTCCTTTGATGATCACACGACGCCGTTTGAAATTTTTTCTCGCTGGTTTATGCAGCTCATTTACCACTTGTCTCTGACTCATCGTAATTATAACTGAAACCGATTTCTCAAGAGTTTTTACTCATATACACCATCTTTCGGTGTCAAGTTTTTGTTATTTATTACTGAAGTAAACAGATAGTTTTCAATCTTCGTGATTTCATCATTGATATATAGCGTTAAATTTGCTACCTCTATATTAATAGTTTTTTTTTATTTCTTCAACACTTATTTTAATTTTCTTATCAACATAGTCTTTGGTAGTAGCATCATCATTTTCAAGGGGTTCACCAAGTCGATTTATACACTTTGAGTTTAGATCGTAGTCTCCGTTTATCGTTAAATTAAATCCAATACCCCGCTCTCCTTGTTCACCAGCTGGTCCTTGAATTTCTTGTTCACTGGCTGGTCCCCGAGCTCCTGTTGGTCCACGTTCACCTGCTTTCCCAAGATATCCCAGCTTAGAGAAACGTCTAAACTTGTCAACGCTCATCTGTATATTGTGTAGAAGTATGGCAATGGAGTAGTATTTAAACTATAATATCTGGTTTTCGCAACTCCTTCAGTATAGATACAATTTCATTGTTGTGACTGGTGTTTCCAGCTTGCTTTGATGCCATTAGAAGGCGCAGTCTATCCACTAATTCATTTGGATCATCCCAGTAAATGTGATCAATGTTTTCTTTAGGCAACATCATCAACATCAAACGTTGAATTACCGATTCTCCACGCGCTATCATCATAGTAAACTCCATAGGTTGGATCAATTTTAGGGCTATTATCAGTGAATAGCTTTAAATAGTTTGAAACTATGTATCCAGACGTATCGGGGGAGGTGACAGGAGACCTTCCTGTCAATGTTCTTGAATGTTCAGGTGTTGCGAATTCTTCCTCAGATGTTAAGGAATAATCTCCATAATTTATAGGTGTGCTACTAGCCTCCATTGTAACATATTTTCGCCTAGGAGGGGATAAAGGTTCCACAGCCTCATTGGATTCTTCTTCTGCTTCTTCTTCTTCTTGTTCTTCTTCTTTTACATCTTTTGCCTCAAATTTGACTATATCCGGCGGCTCGTATTTTACTGTTCTAACAAACTCTTTTAAGGGTTTAGTGATTGGCTTAAAGGTTTCTTCAAGTCGAGCTTCTGCTTCAATTTTGCCCATCCTTAGGGCTTTTAATTTCCTTCGCACTGCATTCCTAGTCTTGATAATTTCTTTTAATAGATTTTCATGCATCTTCGTTATTAACTCAATAACAGCTTTCCAAACAGCTCTGATAACAGCTTAACAGCTTTTAAACAGCTCTGATAACAGCTTAACAGCTTTTCAAACGATCTGATAACAGCTTTCCTAACAGCTTTCCAAACAGCTCTGATAACAGCTTAACAGCTTTCCAAACAGCTCTGATAACAGCTTAACAGCTTTCCAAACAGCTCTGATAACAGTTTAACAGCTTTTAAACAACTCTGATAACAGCTTAACAGCTTTTCAAACAGCTCTGATAACAGCTTAACAGCTTTTAAAACAGCTCTGATAACAGCTTAACAGCTTTTAAAACAGCTCTGATAACAGCTTAACAGCTTTTAAACAGCTCTGATAACAGCTTAACAGCTATTAAAACAGCTCTGATAACAGCTTAACAGCTTTCCAAACAGCTCTGATAACAGCTTAACAGCTTTCCAAACAGCTCTGATAATAGCTTAATAGCTTTTCAAACAGCACTGATAATAGCTTAACAGCTTTTCAAACAGGTCTGATAATAGGTGAACAGTTTTATTCTACGCAGCAGGTCCACACGATTCGGTGTGCTTTCGTCTGAGTTACACCTTCGACTTATGAAGATTTCGCATGTTTCATCCTTTTATAGTACAATGAAGATATCAAATCCTTTGCGGTAGCGCCCCTTGTTTAATGAGCTATCCTTATCAATCATCAAGAAACCATATTCATCCTTCCAACACTCAGCACAGGCTCTTCGAAATTTATCAAACTTCATGTCTGTATTCACATGATCATTATAGATATGTTTCAAATTCAAGTCATCTTGCTTGAATAAGATGATTAAATTAGCATTGTCACGTATTAAGTGCTTTGGTATATGCGTATATGTTTGATAAAGATAGGAGCTGTCTATATCTTCGTGGCGACCCATGCAAAAATAGGATCGCACATTATCTTGCTTTTCACATGCTACATCATCGAAAATAAACACTGAATGTGATTTGGCTTCCTCTGGTGCTAGAACGTCGCAGTTGTTTGAGAATGTATAATACCCCAATCCTGATATGGGAGTCATCACTCGCTTCAAGTATTCATACTTTGGTTGATGTAAAGATTTTGAATATGTGTAAATATTTTCATATCTCAGACCATTGGGATGTTTCAGCAAACTTATCATAACATTAGTTTTTCCACAATTGGATGGTCCAACAATGATGCTCCTTATACTATTAGGCAATAGGGGACCATTCTTCTCTTTCACCTTCATAACAGCTACATCAGCATTTCGAACAGGAAAAGCTTGTTGTTGTTTAATGAACCGCATATTGAAGACTAACGGGATTCCTATAAATACACCTGCTTATATTACATTTCAACAGTATCATCGGAACCTTATATAAGATGTCGGATCACAAATCGAAACGCTCCAGAAAATCTTTGAAAGGGGGCAGAGGACTATTAAATTCAGTCATCAACAAATTCCCTGTAGAATTACATCTACCGGGATACCAGTACTGTGGACCAGGAACAAAGTTACAAAAAAGATTGGCGAGAGGAGATCCAGGCATTAATCCACTGGACGCAGCCTGCAAGGAACATGATATAGCATACTCGCGACATAAAGATACAAGTGATCGACATATAGCTGATAAAATATTAGCTGAAAAAGCCTGGCAGAGTGCAAAATCTACGGATGCAAATTTGAGTGAACGTGCCAACGCTTGGCTTATAACAAACGCAATGAAGGCTAAAATTAAGCTAGGTATGGGTCTTAAGGCTAAAAATAAGCGCCAACCCACGTTCCGAGAAGCAGTACGAAATGCACGTAAGATTTTAAAAATCAAAAAACCAAAAGACTTGATGGAAACTACAAAAATAGCTCTTAGTGCAGCTAAAAATATTGTGAAAAGAAAGAACAAATCAATTAAAACTCCACGAGTGATACCTGTACCAAAGGTTGGCGGGGCACTTCCGTTCCTCATCCCGTTGTTTGCTGGGCTTTCAGCATTGGGAGCACTATCGGGTGGTGCACCAGGCATAGCTAAAGCAGTAAATGATACCAGTGCCGCAAAGGCAAAATTGGAAGAAAGCAAACGTCATAACCAAGCAATGGAAACTATAGCGGTTGGCAAAGATGGAGACGGGCTGTTCCTGAAGCCGTACAGAAAAGGACTTGGGCTCTATCTACAACCTCAACTAAAAAACTATTAAAGACGCTACCCAAAAGACCGCTAAACGAGTTGGATCTTCACAAGTATACCACACACTTGCCGCACTTCAGAGGAGTATTTATGCGTGATAATCTTCCTAAAAAGCCATGGAAGCGAGAAAGCGGAATTGTTAACTTGGACATCTCAACTGGAGCCGGTACACACTGGGTAGCGTACTACAAGAAAGGTGATAACATCGAATACTTTGATAGCTTTGGCAATCTCCAACCACCAAGGAAGCTCATAAACTACTTGGGTAGTAATATTACGTACAACTACAGTTCTTATCAGAATTATGATGCAGTAATTTGCGGTCACTTATGTTTAGAGTTTTTATATAATTGTTATAGCCATTAATTATTATCTATAAATAAATGTATCTATGTTGAAATTGTGACAGTTCATTATCAACCACCATGTCATTAACACTTACTCTCACGTAAAATTCATCTCTACTCAGTGCTGAGTTCTTTCCTCCGCTGGAGCTAGCAACGGATTATGTTTGTGGATTAATTGATTTTCAAACATACAAATCTGTACCAAATATTGATGTGAGCAATAATCTGGTTCATGTAGGGAATGAGGTTGTTGAGATACCTGTTGGATCCTATGAGATTGATGATATAGCAAAATATGTACAAGGATACTTGGATAAAGAAGGGAGAAGGATAAAGGTTACAATAAAGGCTAACAATAACACATTGAAGAGTGAAGTTAAGGCAACTGAAGAAATACATTTTGAAAAACAGAGATCCATAGCTCCTCTGCTAGGATTCAGTAAAAGAAATTTGACTGCTAATATAGTGCATACATCAGAGTTGCCAGTCAACATCATTTAAATAAATACTATACGCATCGAATGTAATATTATATCAGGATCATTCTTCAACAACACACAAGTACACACTCTCCACGAGTTTTCCCCGAACGATGGGCCTGGGTATAAAATAATGGAGGTACCCAAAAATGTAATCTATTTGCCTGTGAACACCAAACGTATAAGTTCTCTAACATTGAAGCTCCTTGACCAAGACGGTGACTTAATCAACTTCAGAAAAGAGATAATAACCATCAGGTTACATTTGAGGCCACAGCATGTTGATATACAATAATGATAAATACGAGTTTGGAGCAGACAAGATCATTAGTCAGTGGACAACCTTGAAGCGATCAAGACCTACATTAACACCTGCAAATACAGCATATTTACAATCAATAGGCTTAACGCTGAAACAATGAATAAAGGAATACTAGATATTGCACCAGACGCTCACTTTGATAACAGTGTTACCAAATTTGAGCATCACTCCTATTCACCATTTCTAACATCATTTAAAAACAGCGATGAAATCCGTATCTCTGTACAACATCAGGACTTGAATCTTCTACCCAGCAGGAGTTTTCTTTATATTGAGTGGTCGATAACAAAGCTGGATGGAACCGTTTCAGCAACTGCAAAATTAGCTAACAACGCTCTACCATTTCTTTTTGAGGAAATACGCTATGAATTGAATGCAGTGGTAATCGATCGTACAAGAAATCTTGGGATTGCGACAACATTAAAAAACTACGTATCGCTAAATGCAAATGTAGGCAGGATACTACTCAACGGCAGTTGGTCACCAGATTCATCCATTATACCAACCAATGGACTGTTTAACTATTGTACCTCTGAAATATTTATTGGGATTCGCTGAAGATTACAAGAAAATTCTTATAAATTCCAAACATGAACTCATATTCATCCGGAGCAGGACAGATGCTAATGCCATTATATCACCAACGGATGAGGTGAAAATTGAAATTATCAAACTTCAATGGAGCATTCCGCATGTTACAGTATCCGATGATGAAAAGCACGATACAAATACAATTCCGCAGCTGGGATATATATGAATATCCAGTACTGCCTAAATCTACGCATCAAACCTGGTCAGTTAAGGCTTCCACTCAACTGGAGAAACCTCGATTTATTATCTTAGCATTACAAACGAATCGAAGGAATGATAAAACCAAGGATGCTAGCAAATTTGATCACTGCCAACTCACCGATGTTACAGTTCATTTGAACTCAGAATCATATCCCTACGATGATTTGAATTTGAAATTTGATTTGAATAGATACGCATTGCTGTATGAGATGTATATAAAGTTTACACAATCATACAATGGTCATCAGTATCAGCCGTTCCTCACATGGGAGAGGTTCAAAACCGATGCTCCGATTGCTGTCATTGATTGCTCACATCAAAATGAAACAATAAAAACTGGACCTGTTGACATAAGGCTAGAATTCAAGACATCTGAAAATATACCGGCTAATACAACAGCATATTGCCTGCTTCTACACGATCGAATAGTGGAATACAGTCCGATGACAAGTGAAGTTAGAATGTTAAATTAAGAAGATGGCTGTCATCGTAGACGTCCAAGGATTCAAAACAAATCTCAATGAATTCATCACTAAATAACTGGCAATTTTAAACAATGAAAACCAGATGCAGCACTTTATATTTCAACCACCGTTCAGATACAAAGATTTGACTTCAGCAAAAAAGAGACAAGTAAAATGGCTTCAACACAATTTTCATGGACTCCGCTGGGATGATGGCTACATACCGTATCACAAGCTGTACACTATAGTTGAACCACTGCTTCGAAACAAAACCATATATGTAAAGGGAGCTGAAAAAGTTCATTGGATGCAGAACATAGTTGGAGAGGGTGAAATCATTATCAACGTCGAAGATGAATACAACTGTGGAAAACTAATAGAGATTAACACAAATGCGCCATCTTGCCAAGTTCATATTGGACAATGTGCTATAAGAAATACTTTTATAATAAGAAATTTTATTAGAAATAAAAACAAATGTCTATAAAACATAAGACTTTTTAATGCACACATACCCCAGAACCCTCACTGACATCGTCTAGAATCTTTTCATGGTGATGTCATGTTGTGAAATTCGAATGATGCTGATATCTACAACTTCCCTGCTAAGAAAACTTATTTAGGTGCAGCAAAACCATGATGACGTCATGCCGATATCTATAACTCTCCCGCTAATAAAAGAAAACAGCAAAACCAAGGCATGCTGGTAGTTCCGGCTAAGGCCGCTAGGGTACCTTACTCAAGAAATGGCGTTTGCGTCCAAACAGATGTCGCTAATATCTCGAAAACCAAAGCTCGTAGAGGATTTCTGATGAAAACTCCCACCCCACACCGCCAAGAATCCATTTCCATGAGCTAAAATAACTTGAATTATTAATACGCTAATATCTCGAAAACCAGAGCCCGTAGAGGATTTCTGATGAAAATTTCATTACCCCCCCCCTCCCTATCTTTATTACCCCCCTCCCTATCTTTATTATCCCCCCCACATACCCACCATCTAGAATCCATTGGCATGAACAAAAATTTCCTACTATTAACTTTGATTATTAGTTCAAAACCAAAAGCCTACATTTAGGCGCTCAAGAAAAATCAATTATTACTAATATTAATTCAAAACCAGGCGCAACACTTGAAAACAACAAAAGCCTACATTCAGCCGCACCACACATCCAAAAAAGTAAAGCAAAAAAATTCCCAAAACCGTAGAATGCTGCCACGTGTGGGCCAAAAGTGAAGCAAAAAACTTCTAAGAGAACCGTACCCCACATCCAAGAAAGCCGTAGTACCGGAGCATGCTGGTAGTATCGGCTAATGTCTCACTGACATCTTCTAGAATCTGTTCATCGTGATGTCATGTTGTGAAATACGGAACTCTCCCGCTAATAAAAGAAAACAGCAAAACCAAGGCATGCTGGTAGTTCCGGCTAAGGCCGCTAGGGTACCTTACTCAAGAAATGGCGTTTGCGCCTGAACAGATGTCGCTAGAAAACCGTAGTACCGGAGCATGCTGGTAGTATCTGCTAATGCCGCTAGGGCGCAGTCAAGACCAAATGATACATCCTGGTAGTACCGGTTAATCCCGCTATGGCGCAGTCGAGACTCAATGGTGCACCCAGGACACAATGCCCGAACAGATGTCGCTAGAAAACCGTAGTACCGGAGCATGCTGGTAGTACCTGCTAATGCCGCTAGGGCGCATTCAATACCAAATGATACATCCCGGTAGTACCGGTTAATCCCGCTAGGGCGCAGTCGAGACTCAATGGTGCACCCAAGACACAATGGTGCATCCAAGGCACAATGGGGAGCATGCTGGTAGTACCTGCTAATGACGCTAGAGCGCAGTCAAGACCAAATGACACATCCCGGTAGTACCGATTAATCCCGCTAGGGTGCAGTCGAGACTCAATAGTGCTCCCAAGACACAATGGTGTATCCAAGGCACAAACCAACACAGCCAAGACACAAACCTACATTTAGTATGGGCTCAAACCACCTAGCGACGGTGGGGCAGTCTGTGGCGAAATCCTGGAGGCTCAAAAAAGTGTCGCAGAACCGCCATAGAATAACTACTCAAAAGGTGTTGGGATTCCCGACTCGTCTCTCGTTTTTCGCCAAGCAGTGCCTACAATTTGGTTTAAAGACATTTTTGCGTCCGCATCCATAGCAGAACACTTGTTGTCTCTCCTGTAGACAGTCTTGATAATAGTGGCCTAGCTGATCACAATTCCAACACATTACGACAGGTCTATTGGTAATCGCTGATAAGTCAGGTAGGTTATTGTTACCTTGGGGTAACATGGGCACGTCAAGGCCGAAATCTGCTGCTTCCTAAGTCTCACTCACTCGCTGATGTCGATACGGGTTCAAGCCACTAGCAGTAGCAATGCGCAATCGCGTAGCTTGAATTTGAGTGACGAGTGATATTAACTGACTGATATTATTAGTAGGGTGCAGACAGATCTTCTCCTGAATCTCAGGCAGTAGATTGGACTTGACGATTTCCAAAAATTCTTTGTCCTTCATGGAGGTCTGCAATTGGTCTCGCAGCATTACTAGGTGATGGTGGTATATAGAGAATGATTCTCCGGACTTTTGCTTTCTTGACATCAGCAGCACTCGGATTTTCAAGTCATCCTTGGGCACTCCCCATTCAACAGACAATCCAGTTCTGACAAATTCCCAAGTTGTAAAAGGGTTGTGCCTTAATAGAGACCAGTACCAATCCTTCGCTGGTCCTGTCAATAACGTGAGCATGTTCGTTACGAGGAGTTCAAAATCTCCTTCCAGAGCGGAATAAGTGAGAGCTTCGACTCGAAAAATAAACTCATCCACTTATACGACAGGTTCCATCTCCTGATAGGACTGCCTGAGCGTCTTTGCCCGGGATGATTTTGAGTTTGTTGCCTTGGAGGTAGAGGTGCCTGAGGAACGAAAGGTGCAGCCGGTGGAAATGAAGGTCTCTGTTGCCCAGCTGAGAAAGAGTGTCGATTGCGCGGGTCTCTCTGATTTAAAAAAAAAATCTGGGCATTTGAACGCGTTCTTCAAAGGTTGGTGGGGGTGGATGACAAACATCCGCCTGCTGAATCACAGCAGAGACTCGCTGTCTGACGTCGATGATCTCGTTACGCAGAGAATTCATGCTTTGGGTAATTTCTGCATGTACCAAAGTTTGTAGCTTGGTTCGAAGAGGAGGTGCAGGTGACAAACTATCTCTTCTGGGGTTATTCTGGGATCTAGGTACTGAGCGTAGCCCTGGGGACAAAGACTCGCGACTTGTCGGTGGAGGTATCGGTTGAGGTACTTCAAGATGTGAGGACTGTTGCGGAAAACCTTCCTTCGTCTGACGAGTGGGGTACCTCTTCGGGATCAAACCGGTATACCCGATGAAATCTTCCGTGTGAGCGCGCATCGACAATTAGGACAATTAGCTTGCTCTCCTATCCATGCTCGCAAACATGCTTTATGAAACCCATGACCACAGATTGTAGTCACCGGTTTTCGTCTGGCGGACCAGTCTCGGTCTTGGCAGATGGAGCACTGTTCTGGCATCTGTACTGGGACTTGAGTCGCATGAGATGGCGTTCGCATAGCAGCCATCTCAAAGATTGCAACTCAACAGAACAGAAATAGTATTAAGAAAACTTGATCTATAGCCCAAGCAAATCACGACAAGAATTCAGAATAGAAAATTCAACAACATTCGATGTCTACACCCGTACCGCAGAAACAAAATCTTCACAAACTAAAGTAAATATTATCTACGGTATCGAAAATATACTATAACCGATGACGGATCTAGCACTTACGCAAAAGGATAAAATTCAAAAGATTTTATGAGCTAAGCTTAAACTTTTCGGAAAATGAACTAAGAATTCAAAAAGATTTATCATAAAAGTCTCCTCCCTCTCTCTAAGAGCTAATGCCAACACAAAAGTCTTCCAGGCTCACTCTCCCTCCAATCAGATCAGATCTGAAATATGCGGTAAAGATAAGTAGTGTGAGTGTGTGCATGAAAAATCTTGTGTCCTCACAGAAATCTGAGAAGAGTCGGGTTGGAGAAGCTATAGACTGAAAATAATACTAGAGATTCTTCAGCCAGGCAGTTAGCAGTATGTCAACTCCTGATTACTGAAAGTCTCCAGATCACTTTCATCATCTACCAACTGCTTCCTTCCTCCCCACCTGATTGCAATACTTAGCTAACCTTCCAGCTGGGCAGAATCATGAATCTGGTCAACTAGTTAGGTAAATGCCCAAAAGTCATCTCACAGATTCACTCTGTCCAGCAGTCGGCCAACAAAGACATGCTTCCGCGAGAACACAAAAAAAAAAACAAAATTGTGAGGCCACCTACTATTTCCAAAGCAGAAGGCCAGAGGGAAAGATCGATTCAAAAAAAATTCAAAAACTCGACAATAGTTCCGACTTGAGGCTTGACCAAAGTCAAACCTAAAGTTGAACTTCAACAAATCAACGACAGCAAATCTTTAAACTTTATCCATTTCAAAAACTCAAAAATTTACTTTAATTCAAACAAAATAGCAAAACTTTAAAACTTTAACTTTACTTTAATGACAATTCAAAAACTCGCGAAAACTTTATCAAAATATCGAAACTTTACTTTACAAAAAAATTAATTCAGATAACAAACCAATTAGACTCAGGTCCGCATATGACTTCCACTGGATATGAGACTTGAGGTCAATTACCTAGCGAATACCAGCCGATCATATCACTCAAACTCCCAGTCTCCAGTAAAAGTCATAATTAGACCACCAAAGTCTACCTGAGGTGGCCCCACATTGGGCGCCATTTTTGTTATGGAACTATATAGAGTGATGTACTTAGACGTGAAGTCCAGACTGCCAGCATGAGCTGACAGATCAATCAGTGGACAGCGTTGACTGCAGGGCGGCACGCTAGCTCGCCTCGGCTATTGGCGGAGAGTGTGGGGAGGTTCCACAAAAACCTGCCGCTGTGCCACCAGCCATATACAGGGTGTTTCCCACTAGGAGGTCAGTAGAGCGGGAGGTCATAGTACTCAGATAGATGAACAAAAAATTGTATGGCAGGGGGGGGGAGCCATATCAACCGTTTAGGAGTTACAGGGTGATTAACACCCTGTATCTTAAAAACTACTAGGCGTATGGCCACAGTTAAGAGCGCATTGTATGCAGAACTTCATGACTGCTCAATCAGCCCCATAGCCCTCTCCCCTCAAGAATTAATGTTGTCTGAACTCAAAATTTCTTTCTGACAATATTAAGAGACCTAATAACTACTATGAGAAATACTTATAAATAAGCATGAGCTTGGAGTATATATGTGATATATGATACGAAACTCAATGTCATATGATTCTGACATGAAACCTAATATAATATGAAAAGCAATATAAAGTATGAGATATGTTATATACAAATCAATATAATATGTGTAAGCAAAAGAAAAACTTGGCGACAACTTACATGTGTTTGGTATTGTCGTTGGTCCATCGCAGAGGCGCCTCCGTGAATGTTCCGTCGTGCCACTATTTAAATTAATAAAAGTAAAATACTCAATTGCAATTTGTCTTATAGTCCCTGCGGGAAATTCACAGCTGAAATAATTTTTTTTAAATTAATCTAATGCCTAAGTGAAATAGCCTGTTCAAATCATCATCATGAATGCATAACTACCAACAACAAACATCTCCTCCAGCTGATGATATAATATTATATACCTACGTACCTGAGGTACAACTACAAAACTACTATTCAGATAATCACTGTGTATAAGTTTATTTAAGTAGGCTGAAATAGTTTTCTCTATCTATTGTTTTTATGTAATGTCTTTTTTCATTAGTATACTTTTGCTTTGAGTTGTTCGGTACATTTTTTATAAGTCTTGACTCTTGTTAATAATAAAAGTTTTATAACGTGGTTCAAAAACATCTACATAGTTTTCTTAAAGCGCTTGAATCTAGTAAATCCTTACATCCTTATAATTCTAAACATAGCCCTTGTAATTATGTTATTGCAATGAAAATCCGTGCGACCCCTTTTGTCCACGATTATCAACGACTCGTCACGCAGCAGATCACTATCTCGAACTGCTATAGTCCTTATCCGATGTGGGTTCTCTCAACAAAATAGCTACGTCGTTCAAGTTTCCGCAGCACAGAAGCTCGCAGCTCAAGTTTCCTTTACGTCAGGCCAGTCAGGAAGCACAGCGATGTATGAATTTTAATTAAACCAGCCGCATGCCATAAAGCTTGTTAATTTTCTTTGGAACGGTATGACCACGTAGCGCAGAGACTGGCAACAGGCTACCTTGGTACCTAGTTCAGCAGTCGACAGGCAGAAGATCCCTGCTTAATTTTCATCGGCCTCAGGCACAGCCACGACTTTGCTTCAAATGAAGTCCAATATGCACATACAATCGAGTGCAGAATCCGTATAGATATATATGTGAGCGACGCAGGCCACAAAGTCAATAAGTTAAGTTATTTAATCAATATTTGCTAATAATAACTGCGTAACGATTGCAGCTAAAACTTAAATACCTTGTTCCACGACAGCCAGAAGATAAGCGATTCTTTCAAGGGAGTATTTACAGCGGAAATTCCACATGGCGGGTGTTCAGTCCAACGACGTTTTTAATTCCCGCGACGAAATATTTTCTTCCTAAAGAAAAGGGGAAAAGACACAAAGAATTTGATTCTAAAATAAATAAAACAAGTAAAAAAGCTAGAATTGGTCTAAGACCAATTCTTATGATACCCTAGATGATTGCCCGTATGAAATTTCGTATTGTCACCCTTCTGTGCAAGTTTGATTTTTGAAGTGGGTTTTCGCGTATATTTCTATAACGGTTTGTCGGACAGAAAAAATGATTATAACCAATTTTATAGGACTTCGTATTCTGAAGTAGTTTTTAGTACAATAAAAATGTCTAGAACTGATCATTTTCACAGTATACGTAAAAAACCTAAATTTTTATATGGCAACACCAAGAAGGAGTTCCCGATTTAGTCCATTTTTTAAACTTTATTTGCTAGTACAATGAAAATACCATATACCAAATTTCAGCTCTCTATATTGATGTGTTCTCAGCCAGTGTCCAAATATATAGTAGAAAACGAAAGTTTTGTATGGCAACCCCAAGAAGGAGTTGCCCGATTTGTCCCATTTTCGAATTTTCCTTTTTTTTTTTAAAGTCCGTGTACAGAATTTCAGCTCTCTTAAGTATACGCGTTCTCGAGTTATCGTGCGCACAGACGGACGGACGGACATGCAAAAATCAAAATAACTTTTAATATTATGCGTAGGTGTCCAATCCATCTTGCTCTACCATCATTATTTCGAGGTGTTACAAACGGAGTGACAAACTTACCTTAGATTTCATCTAGGGTATAAAAAAAACCACTTATCTGAACCAAGAACTTCCTAACTTCGGTCCAGGGATGTCTAGGTAATCCAGTAGATGGTTTTGACACCTAAAACATATAAAATTATCATTATTTACAACAAAATTGTACAAAAACATCATAAACTTACCTAAAGCATACATCCCTCCTGTATATTTACATTTTGTAATGTCATATCGTGACATTACGTCAAATCATTTGATTTCGCCTCAGTCATCAAATTCAACAAACGTTGCTAGGGCAACACCGAGAGACGAGAACTCATAACTGGATGCGGCGGCTATAAAAAGCCGACGAGCCGCAGCAGAAAATCATTCTTGGTTCAGAGCTCATCTGATTCGGAGATTAATCCGAGTAACAAGAATATTATTCCCAACCTCATTATAGAAGATTAATTCTATATTTCAGAGAATAATCTGACAATCCTATCATTTCCAATATTCCGTCCCACACTTAAGCAGAAGTTTAATTCTGCGCAGAGATTAATCTGCAATATTCCATCCCACACCTAAGCAGAAGTTTAATTCTGCGCAGAGAATAACCTGCAATATTCCATTCCACACCTAAGCAGAAGTTTAATTGCGCAGAGATTAATCTGCAATATTCCATCCCACACCTAAGCAGAAGTTTAATTCTGCGCAGAGATTAATCTGCTACATCTCCTGTCCACATATAAGCAGAAGAATAATTCTGCTTCAAAGAATAATCTGCTCTTCTTTCTAGTAGCATTTTGCTACACTTCTGCGCACGCGCAGAATACTGTCGGAGACTAATCTGGCTCGTGTACCAATTATAGCACTTTGCTACCCTGGTGCCCTCACGCATCATCACATAAGATAATTCTGGTCAGGGATAACCTGAGTGTCTGATTTTTCTAACAAATCATTTTACTACCTTGGTGCCCTCACGCACCATCACAGAAGATAATTCTGTCCAGAGGTAATCTGAGTGTCTGATACTTCCTTGTGCTCTCACGCACCACGAAAGGCAGTTTTTGTCAATTAATACACATTGAAACTTTTTTGATGACAATTGCTCAGATCTTCTTCTTTTTTTTTCAGAATTAAAGAAGGCGAGAAGACGCATCGTTGTATTTTAATTTGAACTTTGAATCTGTCTTTTTTATTATTTTTTTATTACTTTTATTTTTTTTTTTTTTGAAGTTTTATTGAATTGTATAGTAGCTTGTAGGTTAGTTTTAGTTTTGAATTTTTCTTTTAAATGAATTTTGTGATATTAGTTTAAGCAAATGAATTTATATTGAATAAAATTTTTATATTTGAAAACTGAGTTGTCCATTATAAACCGGCACTACCTCCCACGTCCGAGACTAGAAATCACAACGGGAATTCAAGGATGATATCTGGTGAATGTACATAATTGATGAATGCTCAAATTTTATTATGTGTATATGCGAAACATTTTTTCGACTCAAGGTCCAACAACGAATGAACAACGAATGTTCTTATAGCAAGATCAATGATTACTGTATTAGAGTTATGTAGTATATGAACAATAAGCGAATTTCGTTGCCATTTACGAACAAATAAATATATAGCTGCATTTAATTTTGCATTTTCTCTTTTGTTTAATAAATTTATTTAATGTATTCTTATCTGTAATTTCAGGTGAAATGAATGCGGGCGATAATTTTGGAATTCATCGCGCGGGGGGCAGATATTCTCAGGATGAGAGAAATCAAGGTCAAATTTTAAGTGACTTTCTTTTGCAGCTTGAGGACTACGTTCCTACAGTAAGTGAAAATAAGATTTAGTCGAAAATATTAAGGCTCGTACCTAATTTTATATATGCATTTATATCCCATTTACTCAGTCATAGATATTATATTTTCTAATTCTCATCATACTTTAATACGGGATGGTCTAAGGGTAATATAATTCACCTTTCATAATATTTTTCTCAGGTTTCTCATTTTCTACTTCCACTAAAAAGAAGCAAGAAATTTCTTCTTATTTGATCTTGTCAATACTCCGGATAAAACTCACCTTAAATATAGGCACGTAAGTTGCTCAAAACTGTTTTTATATTATTTATATTTTCGTAAATGGTCATTGAATTTTTCAAAAGGCATCTTATGGATTTTTACATCACAACATTATCCAATGTACTTAAAATGTCTATTGATCGTTTTTCTAGTAGGCGTTAAAAATTTCAATTTAAGACAACTGGTGTTTCGTATTAATGAAATTGAAAGGTTGGCACTTCCAGCTATATTCGTGCATTCTAGTTGATTCAATTTTCATGACGACAAGAATTGAGCGATTTCCAAGTGAAGCATATGCATGTGTTTCTCTAACTTACCATCAAGTCCAACGTGTCTGCCGCTCGAGAATTTTATGCACCATGGCAAGATTGGTAACGATTGCTTGCCAGTCATGAAATGAAAGTAAATTCGGCAAGCTTAGTACTTTTCACTAGAATGTCCACCGAAAGCTGATATATGATGATGATATTTTCTTTTAGCTTAAAATGTTAAATATCGCGGTATTGAGTATAGGCTGAAGCTAACGTGGGAAATGCTCGTGAGGAAGGTTTGAGTCGGTAACTTCATGGTAAACTAATGCTCAGGGAACGTAGTGGTTTGAAGAGCAGTACGCAGAGGTACACTACAGGGCGGGGTGCTATCATCACTATGGATACTGGATATACAAGAAATCCTTAATACATTAGAGGAAGATGGCTTCACGACAGTTGGTTATGCGCAGATGAGCTAACTATCTTGGTATCCGGGAATTTAATGTCAACTATTCGTGAAAGGCTCGAATATGCCTTGTTTAAACTTAATAGTGATACTGAGGCTCCGAAATGAATAGTTCAAATGCAATATCGAATGTGGGAATCCCTATCGGAGCTCTAAAATGCGGCATCACGAACGACAGTTACGTTAATTAGAGTAGACTGGAGTATGTCTTCTGCTTCCTAGTTTACATTTAATATTGCATTGTTGATTGGAATTTTCTTCAAGTCTGGTTCTTCACGTGGTTTGTGACAGCTCGTTGAATCTACCTGTTGTTGCCGCCTGCTGTTTACTTTTGGGCTTATCATCTTCCAGTTAGTTTATCTGAACTGGTAATTTTAAATCAGCTTCGTTTTCCATTATGTTTGTTTTAATTTACACCTGTTGTGGTTTACATACAAAATAAGGTTAATCAGCCATATAGGGCTGCGCCACATTTTCCTGTTGCCACCTATTTGAATTTTTGTGTAGTCATCAATCGGTGTATTCATTATATTGTTCCGGATGTCTTCTAAATGTATGCTGTGCAGATATTATATAAAATAGTATAATATATGGGCTTTAAGTGCGTTGGAGGATGGAGAGCCAGCAATTTTAATTGATCAATTACTGGTGGTGACAACAAATCAGAAGTTAGCAGCAGTATTGCTGCAGTCAACTGTATGACCAGAAATTGAATTATTATATGACAAATAAAATGATTTCAACAAATCTGTTATTATGCTCGCTGAAGGCTTCAAAGAAATTAATAAAATGTTAGTTACACTGGAAGATCTTTCTTCGAGAATTAAAGTGCTAGAGGATGTTAACTCTTTGGGTAATCTCTGAATTTTCAATCTGGAGTGCGAGACAACTGTTGTTGTTACCGGCTTGTGGAAAGTAGTGTAACTGCTCCTTCGCGTACTTGCATTGGTTTGTACTGACTGTTTCTATTACACTTGGCGAAGATGACGGTGTTCGTTACTGCTAATGGATGCGTTGGGTTGTCTCTATGACCGCTGAAATGAGCTGTCCTCGAGGAGGATAACTATTTGTCCAAGCTGCCCTTAGTTGCGTTAGGCTGCTGGGGTGTGATGTTATTGTCCCTATGACAATATAACCTGGTTGAGGCTAATTCTGCCTAGTCGGAAGTTTGGAATCTAGTACAATAGGATACGATAAGTCCAAAAGGAGGTGGTGTGGGACGAGACGCATCCGCTTGCCGAATAACAGCAGCGACTCGTTGTCGGACATTTGTAATCTCAGCTTACAGCGCGTGCATACTTTGAGAGATCTCGGTCTGTACTACATTGTGAAGCTGGTTTCGGAGACTGGATATGATCCTGTCTGTGTCTATAAAGCCTTGCCCCGAAGGTGCAGGTGACAGACTATTTCTTCTAGAGCTGTTCTGTGATATGGGTGCTGAATGTAACCCAGGAGATAAAGATCTACGACTAGGATGTGGAGATGTCGGTGGAGGCACATTGAACTGTAAAGATTGCTGTGGAGGATCTGAACTTCCGTGCCGAGTGGGATACCTATTCGGGATCGCACCAGTATAAGCCACGAAGTCCTGCTGAGTGAGAGAACTTCTGCAGTTTCGACAGTTTGCTTGTGTACTTATCATTCTCGAAGACATGCCCTCTTGACAAATGGTACACTGGTCTGGCCTCTGTATGGGAGCATCACCCGGAGGTGGTGTGCGGAAGGTTGCCATGATGAAATTCCGAACATTTCACCAGGAACACCAAAAATGTGACTCTATTTCAACCAAAAAAGATCAGACGAGGAAGAGCGTGAAAATTGATTTCAAAAATTATAGCTAAGCTGAGTAAACGATAAGTACAATCTAGAGAGACTAAATCTTCAAATGTCTGCTCCAAAGTGCAATACTACTACACTAGGTATTTATGAAAAAACATACGAGGAGCCAAACTCCCATGAATAAAAATCAAACAATGAGCTAAACTCAAAATTTCAAATCAAACAAAAAGAAAAACTCAAATCGTACAAATTTTCCCTCACTCCCCAAGAACTTACTCTCAATACAAAAGTCTTCAAGGCCCACTCTCTTTCCAATCAGGTCAGAAATTATGTGGGTAAGGATAAGTAGTGTGAGTGCGTGCATGAAAAATCTTGAGTCCGCACAGAAATCTGGGAAGAGTCGGGTTGGAGATGCTAGAGACTGAAAATGCTACCTGAGATTCTTCAGCCAGGCAGTTAGCAGTATGCCAACTCCTGATTACTGAAGGTCTCCAGCATCACTTCCATCCTCCACCAACTGTTTCCTACCTCCCCACCTGATTGCAATACTTAGCTAACCTTCTAGCTGGGCGGAATCATGAATCTGGTCAACTAGTTAGCTAACTGCCCAAAAGTCATCTCACAGACTCATGACTCTGTCCAGCCAGTTGGCCAACAGACACATGCCTCCGTGAGAACACAATCAAAAAAAATTGTGAGGCCACCTACTATTTCCATAGCAGAAGGCCAGCGGGAAAGATCAATTAAAAAAAATTCAAAAAAAAAAAAAAATCAAAAACTCGACAACTGTTCAGACTTGTGACTTGACCAAAGTCAAACCTAAAGTCGATCTTTAACTCAAATCAACGATAGCAAAACTTTAAACTTCATCCATTTCAAAAAGGCAAAAATTTACTTTAATCCGAACAAAATTTCAAAAACAAAATAGCAAAATTTGAACTTTACTCTACAAAAATTTTAGATAACAAACCAATTAGACTCAGGTCCGCATATAACTTCCACTTGATATGAGACTTGAGGTCAATCAACTAGCGAATACCAGATGATCATATCACTCAAAGTTCCAGTCCCCAGTAAAAGTCATAATTAGACCACCGAAGTCTAACTGAGGTGGCCCTATGTTGGGCGCCATTTTGTTATGGAACTGTGTCAGAGTGAATAACTTGGACGTGAAGTCCGGACTGCCAGCATGAGCTGACAGATCACTCGGTGGACAGCGTTGACTGCAGGGCGGAACGCTAGCTCGCCTCGGCTATTGGCGCAGAGTGTGGGGAGGTTCCACGAAAACCTGCCTCTTTGCCACCTGCTATATTCAAAAAATTTTCGTGCCTACAAACCAAAGGCCGTTACACACACTCAGGCCGGAAGGGACCTTTACACTACTTACCACTTATCTAGTTGTAAGCGCAGATGTTCTGTTTCCATCGCTGTTGCCCCAACCACCCTGAGATACTATGGGCGATATGATACAGTATCCCTGTTACGACCTGAAACGAGCACAGGATTAGTGAACCTAGTCGACCTTCAGGTCAAGAGGGCTCCAGGACAGTAGAAGGAGAAAATCGAAAACCTAGCGTTTCATGACGTTATAAATTCATTCTATTTCACTAAAGTTATATCTCTATTCATAAAACGTGTACAATTAACAAAAATCCTACCTAATTTATGTTGGGCCATAGACAAAAGAACATAGCCTTAGTTGCCATTGAGGCTCAACGAAAAACAAAAAAAAATCACGTGTTCGCGTGGTTTTAATTCTACATAAGAATCTATTGAAGGAACAAAAAGGAATTTTAATCAGATCTGAGTATTACACATAGTTCATGTTTCCTGCTCTTAGATTTTAATATTGTCTCGACTGCGATAGCCGTGGTATATCTACTCGATGTGTTATTTTGTTATTAATTGTATTGCATAAATGTCATTTTCTTAGTTAACTCGAAGTCTAATTAAAAAATTGCTTTCAAAATCATTCCACTTGTGGACTGCTGATATCGTAAATTGAGGACGAAGGTGCACAAAAAAAATTCATTTAATATTTGGTGCCAATGATAAAAAAAACCCACTTAAGAATATTCGAAATTTAGGTTTTAATTAAAAGCTCGATTCCAAACTAATCGGCAAATTTTTTTATTTAACTTCTATTATTTTTGCAAAAAGGTCGTTAACATAACTTTTTTTTATAAAAACTGTAAACTGTAGACTCTCCTCTTTAAGTTGACCTATTACACCCTATGTGTTAACACCAGCCTTTAAACAGTTATTAACTCATAACCTATTCAGGTCACACCGAAATTAGACGATATTTTGTAAAATGACGTGCTAAGGAAATAAATTATCGTTGAGAATAGGGTTGAAAATAGGTTTGAGAATAGATTTAGAGCTAATAACTCTCAAAGGGCTTTATTGGGAAGGGTTACTAAAAATTCAAACCAACTTTTTTAAACTGAAAGTTTATATTCATTTATACTACATCTTAACTCGACACTACGAAGGCGCACACGATCTTTTCTTTAAGAAGAATTACACAAGACAGAAAGATTATTCTTAGACTCAAACTTATCCTACCTAACTATACCCCTGAAAATATCAAATATAGCTAACAGATGTTTCAACGAATTTCGAAGAAATTCGTTGTCCCTTATTTTATTATTTTATTGAAAGAGATCCTTTATTTTATTACTTTCGGGAAAATTTCAAAGTGAAATTTTCCGTGCTAATTTTATAGCACCTAGGGTTCAGCTTAAGTGAAGCTGCATACATCTTTTAGCCAGACAAATAATATTTTAAGGTGATTCATTTTTGAAATAAATTTTAAATAGCATTTCCAACACGCCTCCTCAAAAATTAATCTATTGAAAAATAATATTTATCTGCTTCATAATATATAAAAAAAATTAAATTTTAAAGAAGAAAAAAAAAATAAATAAAATTACAAGATATGTGACGCACCTTCCTCGTGTTCCGTTTTGGGAAATTTACATATGATCCAACATTCGTTGCAAGGGTTGGGAAAAAACCCAAAAAACCCAACCAGACCATTTTACTTAATATTAAACAAAGTTATTACGATAAGATATTTTTTTTTAATATTAACTTAATCCAAGTCCATTTCTTAGCTCCATAAATTTTATTGCAGGTAATGGTTTTGTCAATATGTCCGCTAGTTGTTCACCTGTTGGAATATAAATTAATTTTATTTCATTTTTTTTAATTTGTTCTCTCGAAAAATGATATTTTATATCTATGTGTTTTGATCTTTTGTGGCTCGTTGGATTACTGGCTATACTTATACAACCATTGTTGTCTTCGTATATTACGATTGGTTTGGATATGTCAATTTTTATACTAATTGCTAAGGACTTTAACCATAATGCTTCTCTAACACCCTCAAATAGAGCCATATATTCAGCTTCAGTAGATGAAGCTGCAACTGATAATTGTTTTCTTGTACTCCAACAAATTGTACAATGTTCAAAAAGTTTGAATAAGTAACCTGTAGTACTTTTTCTATCTGTTACATCACTTCCTCCCCAATCGGAATCAACGTAACCACATAACAGATCATTAAAATCACCTTTTGTATATTTTAATTTAATATCTATAGAGCCTTTTAAATACCTAAGTACTCTCTTCAAACATTTCCAAAGTTCTATGTTATTCTTATTCAAAAATCTACTTAAAATATTTACAGCTATACTCAAATCTGGCCTTGTACATAACATTACATACATCAGGCACCCTACAAGATTTCTACAGGGGGCATTATATTTTTCTTCTGAGTTTAGAGCTATAAAGTTTAATTTACTTTCAAGTGGTGTACTAGTTTGTTTACAGTCTAACATGTTAAATTTGTTCAAAATAGTTTTTATATATGAACTTTGATCCAAAATGATCGAATTTCCTATTTTTGTAATCTTAATTCCTAAAAATAGCTTAATGTCATTTAAGTCTGTCATTCTAAATTTATTCATTAGATAATGTTTAAACTTATTCATTGTCTCTATGCTAGCTGTAGCAATCACTAAGTCATCTACATATAGTACTACATAAATATTCTCTGATATATTTCCCTTATCTAGCATATAAATACACCTATCAACTGGAGAATTTCTAAATCCTTTTTCAATTAAAGCCTTTTCAAATGTTTCAAACCAGCATCTTGCTGCTTGCTTTAAACCATATAAAGCTTTATTTAATTTACAAACTTGATTGTTTTTACAGATAACACCTTCAGGAACCCTCATATATATTTCCTCTTTTAATGTGCCGTTTAGGAAAGCTGTTTTCACATCCATATGATGCACTAATAAATTATTTTGGTTTGAAAAAGCTAATATGAATCGAAAACTAGAAATTCGAGCTACTGGTGCGAATGTTTCAGTGTAATCAGTTAAATATTCCTGACTAAAACCACGAGCTACGAGTCTTGCCTTATATTTGTATGGATTTCCATATTCATCATTTTTAATGTTAAATACCCATTTACAGTCAACAATATTTTTATTCATAGGTTTCGTTACTAAGTCCCATGTTTTATTTATTAAAAGTGAATTGATCTCATCTTTTATTACCTGTTCCCATTTAACTCTATCATCTCTATTCTCTATTTCTTCATAAGAAGTGGGAATACTACAGACTATAGTTTTGGCACACATTAAACAATCATCTGGTATGTCACATTCATTATAAGATACAACAGGACGGTTTCTGATCCTTTCACTTCTCCTATTATCGGGAGATATTGGTCTTTTGTCATAATTAGTATTGTTTGAGAACTCTGAAAGCTTATCTGTTTCTATTATAGATTTATTTATTTCTACATTTACTCTGGCATTTTTCTTACTAGGTTTTAATTCTTCTGATTTATACTTATCAGAATTCTGCTCTCTAACTACTGATTTTGACCTTAGGTCAGATGCATCAGTTTCATTTTGGGATATTTCAATATCATTCCCTTCAATGTTAATTGCAGGCCTAGTTTCCATAAAATTAATCTCATCGAATATTACATCAGTAACTACAATAAACTTCTCTTTTACCACATCCCACACTTTATAGCCATTTGGTTCATATCCAACTAATATACCTTTCATTGATTTTTCATCAAATTTTGTTTTTCTAACTTTATTGTGTATATAAACAGTCGAACCAAATACTCTTAAATATTTTATTTGTGGCTTTTTACTATGCCACATTTCGTATGGTGTTTTAATCATTTTCAAAGCTTTAGTAGGTGACAAATTAATTAAATATGTTGCAGTAAGAACTGCTTCACCCCAGAAAATTTTATTCAATTTTGCACCTGATACCATTGACCGAGCTTTTTCAGTTATCGTTCTGACCATTCTTTCTGATACACCATTTTGTTGTGGGGTGCGAGGAACTGTCAGGTGAAAAGTAATGCCTTTTTCTACACAATAATTTTTCATTTCAGATGAGAGATATTCTCGACCGTTATCTATGTACAAGTTAACTACTTTTGAATTAAAACGCGCCTCACTTCTTGCAATGTAATCTTTGAAAACTGAGAAAACATCAGATTTATGCATTATTAAATAAGTTACACAATAATGAGTGAACTCATCAATGAACAATACGAAGTAATTTTTATTATCTATTGTTGTAGGAGTGATTGGACCAGCAACATCTGAATGTATATTGAATAGTGGTCGTGTGACATAATTCTTATCTTTTGTTTTATTAAACGGTAATCGTGCCTGTTTACCATTAATGCATGGCTCACATAAATTATCATTAGGTAAAATATGACTAATTTGATTTAAATCTTCTACCATATTATTATTTTTCAATTCTAAAAATTTGTTTTTACTAATATGGCCTAACCGTCGATGCCATAATTTATAATCAGTTTTACTGATAATTTTGTTAAGTTGAGCAATTCTATTTGTATCTACTATGAAATTAACACTTAGTAAGTTGTTCTGTATCTTACCTGTCATGATGACCTTACCCGCTTTATTGATATAAACACCATTTTTATCGAAATAAATACCCAAACCAGCTTCTTGCATTTTTCTCACAGACAATAAATTATATGGAACTTCTGGGCAGTAGAGTACATTTTTCAATACCACAGGTAGCCCTAAATTGGTAATAACATCAATTGATCCACTCTTGGTTGCATGGACGAACACGCCATTCTTCGCCACTGATATTTTAATCGTAGGCTGCAGGTTGTTGAAATTTTCCACAAGATCTTCTCGATTAATGATGTGGTCTGTTGCACCCGAATCCAGGATAAATATAATGCTGTTTTTATCTTCAGGTTGAATTTTGTTCTGGTATTCTGCAGTCATAAATGCAGTACTATTACATGACATTGGTTGACTAATTTCAACTGTTTGAACGGTTCTATTTTGTTCAGAATTTTGTTGATATTTGAGGGCCTTTTTATAATGAAAGCAATCCTTCTTAATGTGACCCCTTCTACCACATTGATGACACTTCAATTTGGTTGAATATCCACTATATTTGTTATTGACTTTTCCACCATTTTTATTATGATAATTTTTAAATTGTTTTCTATCATAATTGTTAAATTGTTTTCTTCTATTATTGTTATTACTATGGTGATTATCTCTTTTCCTCACAGTTTCACTACAACGTTCCATTTGAAGCACTTTTGCACTGGTATCACTACTTTCTTCTTTTAATTTTGTTTCATAATCAATCAGCCTTGTTTTAACAATATCATAATTTAAATATTTTTCTGATATTGTCTCAATTGCAACAATAACACCATTGTATGATGAAGGAAAAGTATTCAGCAACATCGCTATCTTCTCGTTTTCTGTTACAGATGAACCAGTTGACTTGAGTTGATTGATTAAGTCTTCATAGATCGTAAAATGATCTGTTAATGTTGTATCCACCTTCAGTTTTAAATTGGTTAATTTTCTTCTCACTGATAATTGTGATATGGCACTTTTTCGTTCGAAAGTTTCATCTAATTTGTTTAGAATTTCTTTCGCAGTAGTGTCTTCTCCAGCAAAGCTAATATACGAATCACCCAAAACCGAAATTATTACACTTTTTGCTGTTAACTCAGAATCTTTCCAAGAATCATCAATAGTTTCCGGAATCGGTTTATCAATCACTTTGATCACTTTGAGTTCAGTTAATAAGGCACGCACTCTAAACTTCCACATACCATATTTTTGCCCATTAAAAATAGGAACATTCCTCTGACTCGCTAAGCGATCCATTATATTTGCACTTTCTTTTTAACGAGAAAAAAACTTTTTATTTAACAATAAAAAGGAAAAATTAAACACTAATTTTACACTGTCGCTATCTCGCAAACACAATAACTTTGTTATGTATTTTCTTTTTTAATACTTTATGAATTTATCTTTTTTAGGAAGAAAACAGTCAATTGAAAAAATTCATTAAATAACGAATGAAATTATTTAATTATAAATCAGAGTAACCTGGGCCCATAACCTATTGGGAAGGGTTACTAAAAATTCAAACCAACTTTTTTAAACTGAAAGTTTATATTCATTTATACTATATCTTAACTCGACACTACGAAGGCGCACACGATCTTTTCTTTAAGAAGAATTACACAAGACAGAAAGATTATTCTTAGACTCAAACTTATCCTACCTAACTATACCCCTGAAAATATCAAATATAGCTAGCAGATGTTTCAACGAATTTCGAAGAAATTCGTTGTCCCTTATTTTATTATTTTATTGAAAGAGATCCTTTATTTTATTACTTTCGGGAAAATTTCAAAGTGAAATTTTCCGTGCTAATTTTATAGCACCTAGGGTTCAGCTTAAGTGAAGCTGCATACATCTTTTAGCCAGACAAATAATATTTTAAGGTGATTCATTTTTGAAATAAATTTTAAATAGCATTTCCAACAGGCTTTAGATAGCACATTGGGTATAATAGGTCATATTAAAGAGGAGAGTCTACAGTTTACAGTTTTTATAAAAAAAAGTTCTGTTAACGACCTTTTTGCAAAAATAAAAGAAGTTAAATTTAAAAAAAGGTAAGAAAATCCAAAATTTTCAGTTTAGATAGGGCTATGGGGCTGATTGAGCAGTCGTTGGAAAGGCCATGAAGTTCTGCATACAATGACCTCTTAACTGTGGCCATACACCTAGTAGTTTTTAAGATACAGGGGGTTTGTGAAAAAATAGCTTTTTTTCTTAATCACCCTGTAACTCCTAAACGGTTAATATGCCCCCCCCCCTGCCATACAATTTTTTGTTCATCTATCTGAGTACTATCACCTCCCGCTCTACTGACCTCCTAGTGGGGAACACCCTATATATGTATGAAAATAGCGCGTATGCAAGAGTAAAAGACAAAAATTTAGTAATCACTTACATTATCATGTAGGGGTCCATCGCAGAGTCGCCTCCGTGTAGGTTCCGCTTATTGTTGCTATATGAATAATCAACACATTATTGTCATATATATATATATATAGGTGTATTATGGGGGGACCCCGATCAATAGACTGACCGGTCAGCTATCGTACTTTAGCGAAACCTTGCAATAAACCGGAAATCCATCGTTTTATCCTGACACCGTGTAAATAATTGCTTTTAAAATTCTACTGTAATTACGTTGCTATCAAGATTAGAATAAACTAAATACTAATTGAAGTTATTAGATTTTAAGCCCAAGGAACAATTTTAGCAGCTATATGGTTGCGAAAATTGGATCTGTATTTTAAAAGGCTTTATAATGGATTCACCTGGCTAAATTGTTTTGTAAAAGTTACAAGATTTGCTTTTTGGTTTTGGACATTAAAGTGTTTTATAATGTAGTGTTAGGAATGCTTTCCGAATTTGGTATAAAACTGTTTGGCTTCGAGAGCTGCTTGGTTATATAATAGTTTTATAGTGGTCTGCAATACCATTAATTTGAACCCTATTAAAACACTTTGGCTCTGGATGCTATTTAGTTTTATAAAGCTTTCGTAAAGCCTCGGAAAACTGCATCTAGAGCCATTATAAAACAGTTTACTGTCGACAGCAAATCAGTAGCATGAGTAGCAGTTATAAAACAATTTAGCTATCCTGAAGCACCATTGGAACCTTTTTAAAACTTGGGAACTATTTTCTGAGAAGACTTTAATAAAACCATAGTAATATCTATAAAATTATTTCGCGTTATGTCCTATTGTAATTTGCGAAATATTCAGAGAGAGAGCCAATTACTTCGGATATTGCTACACGAAATTTTTTCTAATGTTCCGTTCTCTCTCAGAGTTTTACTACATCGCATAATTCTCCCAATTATTCTGATTGTTGTTCCAGAAGTGATTTCGACATTTTTGTTTATGATGAAGGTTTAGAAATAAGAAATAATGGTCTGCAAAATTTAATGACATTTTAGACAGTACCTCATGCATTAACGAAAATAATTTAAGCGATGATTGTGGTATGATGATATAAAAAATGAAAGAAATGGAATATTGTTTCTTTCGGGATAATAATGAATCAAAAATAATTTCTTTAAATATCAATATTGACGGATTGCCAGTATTCAAGAGCTCTAAAGATGAATTTAGGCCTATTCTTTTAATATCCATTAAATATTCCCTTTCATCCTAGAGTAACTGCTATTTATAGCGGAGAGAATAAGCCTGATGATTTAAAGACATTTCTGTTCCCATTTGTTGATGAATTAAAGAAAATTTTTGAAAATGGCATTGGTATCATTATAAAAAAAAAATAAACGTTGTATTATTAAAACTATTAGAATATACAGGGTGTTTCCCCTTAGGAGGTCCACAGAGCGGGAGGTGATAGTACTCACCTAGACGAACCAAAAATTGTATGGCAGGTGGGGGGGGCAATATCAACCGTTTAGGAGTTACAGGGTGATTCATAAAAAAAGCTAGGTTTTTACAAAACACCCTGTATCTTAAAAACTACAGGGCGTATGGTCACAGTTAAGGGCTCACTGTATGCAGAACTTCATGGCGTTTCCAACGACAGCTCAACCAGCCCCGTGCCCCTCACCCCTCAGATGTTATGAAGGTCTAAACTAAAAATTTCGGATTTTCTTTCCTTTTTTTTTACTTTGACCTCTATTATTTTTGCAAAAAGCTCGTTAACATAACTTTTTTTTATAAAAACTGTAAACTGTGGAGCCTCCTCTTTAATTTGACCTATTATATCCTATGTGCTATCTGTATCCGTTAAAGAGTTATTAGCTCTAAACTTATTCTCAAACCTATTTTCAAACCTATCCTCAACGATAATTTGTTCCCTTCGTACGTCATTTTAAAAAATATCGTCTAATTTCGGTGTGACCGGAATAGGTTATGAGTTAATAACTGTTTAACGGCTACAGTTAACACATAGGGTGTAATAGGTCAAATTAAAGAGGAGGCTCCACAGTTTACAGTTTTTATAAAAAAAAGTTATGTTAACGACCTTTTTGCAAAAATAATAGAGGTCAAAGTAAAAAAAAAGGAAAGAAAATCCGAAATTTTTAGTTTAGACCATCATAACATCTGAGGGGAGAGGGGCACGGGGCTGGTTGAGCTGTCGTTGGAAAGGCCATGAAGTTCTGCATACAGTGAGCCCTTAACTATGACCATACGCCCTGTAGTTTTTAAGATACAGGGTGTTTTGTAAAAACCTAGCTTTTTTTATGAATCACCCTGTAACTCCTAAACGGTTGATATTGCCCCCCCACCTGCCATACAATTTTTGGTTCGTCTAGGTGAGTACTATCACCTCCCGCTCTATGGACCTCCTAAGGGGAAACACCCTGTATAAAATCACACAGTTTCGAATGATAGGTGCGATACAATACTTGGCGGAGACCTGTCACATGTATTGATGGTATTGCCTGCGGCCTGCTGTTGATACTGTTGCTGTATAAGAAATTATTTAGTTATTTGTCCCAAAATTATTGCAATAATACCTACTGCTTCTAAAATGCGATTAATTTTATTCATTCGTTCTATGTGTTGTCTCAAAATGCACAATTTTAAACGACATCTTTCTTCACTACTATCGTTGTATTTTACCTAAGGAAGACATACATATGTCAATGTATAAAACTGGTCGGGATTAGTATGTTTTTAGGAGTTCTATAATAGTTCTGTAAGAAACAAAATAGCTGTATCCTTTTATAGAGATTATGAAAGAAACTGAAGTATTTTATAAGGGTTCTAAAAAGCCAAAAGAGCTGCATAGTTTTATTAAGGTATTCAGAATAACTGAATAGTTTTATAAAGTTCTCAAGCGTGAAAATCTTATTTAATGGTTTAATAGAAGTTTTAGAAAAAAAAACATTTTGTTTTATTAGAGCTCTGGAAAAAGCTAAATTGTTGTTTTAACATCGGCCATTTGTTTTATAAATTATAGAACTGCGAATGCCGCCATTTTGCGAAAGCATAAATTTAATATTTTCTTAATCTATATATTTGGCGCATATATGAACTTTATGCTAAAAAAAAGAAATTAACGGTCTATTCTGACAATTTTAAAAATACTTTTAGAGTAAAATATATCAAATTATCTCCAAATTATACCAGACCAGATGGGCAATAAATTTAATTGCATATATTTGGCGTAAATTTTATTTTCGACAATTTCAATACATTCTAATATATTTCCCATATACAGGGTGTCCCGTATGTGGTCTGGCACCCGAAGGCTACCTATCATGCTTAGACAAACACAAAATTGTATGGGTGTGGGGAGGTAAATCGTAACGGTTTCTGAGATAACGGGAGTTTAAGTTATTTAGGTGTGTTTTTATAGATCACCCTGTAACTTCTGAACGTTAAACCCTATTATGATGATTAAAACTTTGGTAGATAGATAATCGTTATACCTTTCCAATGATTTTTTTCCATCACCCTTTCCGTTTTGAAGTTATGGCTCAACAAATTTAAAATTTTGGAATTTTTACTCGTTTTTTTTTATTTAACCACTTTTCTTATCAAAAAATACGCAATAAATATCAATTTTTCATATTGAATTTAAAAAGCTCAAAAGCTTAGCTTTGAAATGACCTATCACATTCTGTACCCAAAATGTAACCCTTTCTGCGTTTTATATATTTTTTCTTAAGCATCTCCAGCGAAAATGGCTCAGGAATGTCATTTCCAAAAGATAATTGCCTACTTTCTGGCTTTTATTGAACTTTTTCAGCCATTTCGCTGGAGATGCTTAAGAAAGAGTGCAAAAAACGCAGAAAAAACGAGTACAAATTCCAAAATTTCAACTTTATTGAGCCACAACACAGATAAGCATGCTTATCTGTGGCCATAACTTCAAAACGGTGAGGGCAAAATTTTATAAACTATTGGAAAGATCCAACGATTATCTATTTACCAAAGTTTAAATCATCATCATAGGGTGTAATGTTCAGAAGTTACATGGTGATTTATAAAAACATACCCAAATATTTTAAAGTCCCGTTATTTCGGATACCGTTACGATTTCCCTTTCCCCCCCCCCCCCTCCATACAATTTTTTGTTTGTCTAAGCATGGTCTATCCGTAGCCTTCGGGTGCCAGACCACATACGGGACACCCTGTATGATTAAACTTATAACGATAAATACTTATTAATTTATAGGATGATATCGCATACCAGCGAAATTATTTGTATACATATAGGATAATTTCCTTGATAGGATGGATTAGGGGGTGTATTCTTTAGCAAACACTTCCAATAAATATAAACTTTAAATATAAACTTTATTCCACTTTGGTTACAATCTTTTTCTTGTATATAGGGAGGTGATGTACACTCGTTCGCCGTCAGAGTAGAAGAGAGCTTTTTTCTTCTTCCGCCAAATTTGTCGTCTTGTTGTCATCTATGTGTTGTCTATCCTGCATTCGAACAGGGTGACCCCTGAGGTAAGTGCTGGATAGTGGATGCGTTCGGAAGCTATAATCCCTACAATCGGCCATCCTGGTTGTTTACCGTCTCGGTGAACTATATGTAGTCATATAACTTTGTTGTCTTGTGTGTGATATCGTCTTAATCTGGTAAAATTCGTCTCATCAGTGGTGCCTTCTTCGTCTTCTGGGTATCGAGTTCAACTTCTTTAAATACGTCTTCTTCGTCTTGTGTATATTGCGTTCATCTTCTTTAAATACGTCTTCTTCGTCTTGTGGATATTGAGTTCATCTTCTTTAATACGTCTTCTTCGTCTTGTGGGTGTTGGGTTCATCTTCTTTAATACGTCTTCTTCGTCTTGTGGGTGTTGGGTTCATCTTCTTTAATACGTCTTCTTCGTCTTGTGGGTGTTGGGTTCATCTTCTTTAGTCGCGATCTAATTCGTTTTTTTTTTTTTTTTTTTTTTATTACGTCCTGTGGTCACCTTGGCCGCCCTCATCTTCTTCTTCAGAGATCGAATCGTAGTCTAACCATGGTTTCATATTATCTGCGCTAGATGTCGAAATCCGTGGGCCTTCATGTTGACCCACCTTCTCCACTTCATATCGGTCATGCTGTCCAACCTTGGTGACTTTGTACGGACCTAGAAACTTTGGAAAAATTTTTAGTATAGGCCCAAATTGTGTTCTTTTAATGGCAACCAAGTCACCAACATTGTACTCGGTTGCCCTTCGTCGACGTTTATTATAATATCTTCTGTTTTCTGTCTCTATGTCCTGTAAAGCCTTCTTAGCATCTTTCCGTATCTCGTCTCTTGAAGCCATGAAATGGCTAGTGGCTTCTTCCACTATAGCTTCCAAAATATGACTGTCTTCTTTGTTCCTCATCGTTACGCCAAATAGTAATTCAAATGGAGTGTTATTAATGCTTCGTTGCCAGCTGCCATTGAGGCATCTTTGCACGTCGAACGCAAATTTATACCATTTCCCCGGATCTTCAATACTAAGTTTTGTTAGGACTGGGATGATTGTCCGATGCACTCGTTCGACCTGGCCATTTCCCCTGGGGACGCCTGTCGTGGTCAAGAGGTGTATAATGTCTTGCTGCTCACAATACTCCCTAAACGTGGTCGACGTAAAAGCCGCACCTCGATCTGTGATTACTCTTTCTGGGTTTCCAATTGTTGCCTTTTGTGTCTCCAGTTTTGAATTACTTCGGAAGTGGTTGTCGATTTTACCGGGTAAATCCAGACAAACTTACTGAATGCGTCAACGATAGTCAAAATTTACCTATAATCCTTCTTTGTACTGGTAAGTGGGCCTAAGTAATCTATGTGGTATGTGGTAAGTGGAATATGATCCTTTGGGATGGGGTTTAAGTAGCCTTCCTGTTTCCCTGCTTTTCTTTCAGATAAAATGCACTGGATACAGTTTCTTCGACAAGCTTCGATCTTTTCTTTTATTTTAGGTATGGAGTATTCCCTTTCCAGTATGTCTAGCATCTTCTTTCCTCCGAAGTGTCCCTGATCGTATACAGATTTTATTATTTCAGCTTGCATTCCCTTGGGTACACATAGACGCTTGTTACCCTGGCCGTCTGTCTCGTAGATTATGCCTCCTTCTTCAGTAAAATTTTCATAGGGGCCAGCCTCCAGCAATTTAGCTATTAGCCTCAGCCTTTCGTCGTGCACCTGCGCCGCTCTTATCCTGTGAATTATATCAACTACCATTATCGCCGGGTTACGACTAAGAGCATCGACGTGCTTGAGCCTATTTCCTGCTCGATGTTCGAGGCTAGATTGGAAATCCTGTAGCATGAGAGCCCATCCTGCTATACGTGGTGAAATGTCGCGTTTCTCCATCGTCATTTTGAACGCCGCACAGTCAGTAACTATGGAGAACTCTATTCCTAATAAGTATACCCTTAGTTTCTTCAAAGCGGCGATAATAGCTAAAACCTCCAGTTCGTAGCTGCTATAATAGAATACTGGATGGAGCATTTGATCTTCATTATCCCTCTGGAGCATCACTGCACCGTAGCCGCATCTTGACGCATCTGTATGGAGTTCTGTCTTGGCATCTTGGTTATAGATTCTTAGCACAGGCTTTTCGGCTAATATCCTTTTCAATTCTTCGAATGCTTTGTTTTGTGGAGATCCGAATTCAAACCGAGAACCCTTCTTTAGTAGTTCGGTTAATGGCTTGGCTATTTTGGCATAATCAGGGATAAATTTCCTGAAATAGTTGGTGAGGCCTAGGAAGCTTTGGAGTGTTTTTATTGATCGTGGCTGCGGAAATTTCTTCACTGCCCGTATCTTTCCTTCCGATGGTCTTACCCTTCCGGCTGATATTTGGTACCCAAGATATTCTATGCTTCGGCGCAAGAATTGGCACTTTTTCCATTTAATTCGAAGTCCGTGGCCTTCCGATAAACATAGGACTTCCCGAAGTCGTTCTACGCATTCTTCTTCGTTATCTGCTAGTATAACAACATCATCAATGTAAATTAAAACAAAGCCCTTTTGTAATAGATCTTTGAATATGTGATTGATAAATTTTTGGAATACGGCGGGTGAAGTACAGAGGCCGAAAGGAACTCTTAAAAATTCGAACTGACCCGTTGGAGTGACAAAGGCGGTGTACTTCCTAGAATCCTCGGATACTCGTACATGAAAAAATCCATTTTCTAAATCCAGAGTTGTAAAGACTTTGGCTTTCTGTAGTTTGTCTACCTGGTCTTCTATGTTGGGCAGTGGGTATCGGTCTCTGACTATTTCTTTGTTTAGCCTTCTATAGTCGACACATAATCGCTTCGTTCCGTCTTTTTTATTCGCCAGCACGATTGGGCTAGCATACTCTGAGCTACTCGGTTTGATAAAATCGTTGCTTAACCACTCTTTAATTTGTTCGTCAACTATTCTCTTCTCCAGTGGTGCGAGGCGTCGCGGTGGTTGATATATAGGTGTATCACTTTTCACTATGATCTTCATTTCCACTTCTGAGTTGCTCTGCTTTTGGGGATTATACTTTTCGATTATATCTTCGATAATTTTTGTATAGGTTGGGTTTCCGATGCAAAGGTCATCTTTGGGATTACTTGAAATATTGAAACAAGTGTCTGAATCGTTGAAGATCCTCTTGATCTGCACTTCGCCGTTGTGGGCGCGAATGTTTACTTCATTTAGCACATCTTTTCCAATTATCATCGCAGTCTGTAGGTGGGTCTCTTGGATGACATGAATTCTAGTCGTGAACGCTTCACCGTCCACTTGGATGATACCCTGAAAGGATCCCATCGTCATTGTTGTATTTGGGGATAGTCCTCTAACTGTGATCAAAGGGCCATCCGCCTGCGGTGCGCCCATTCTAACATACTCGTCAGCTCGGAGGGCAGTAATGTCACTACCTGTGTCAATTAGAGCTAATAATTCATGATCATTCAATTTTATTTTCTTCATAAAACTACAGGTTTTCTTTTGCTGAGTTGTAACATACGCGACTCTCTTTTGTGGACAATCCGGAGCTTTGTGCCCGAACTGTAAACATTTAAAACATTTGGGGCCTTTAGACTTACTTTTACACTCGCTACTTCTATGCCCCTTGTTACCGCAGTTGTAACAATAAATCGTCTTATCTCTACTACTCGGCTCCCTAGGATTAACACGTAGGGCCTGCCCCGCTCTTTAAATTGATTGTAAGCTTCAATTTTGTTTTTAAATTCTTTAATACTAGACGCACCATATAATAAAATCTTAGTCTGGTGTGAGTCTCTAATTCCATCAATCACATAGCTTATAATTGCCGCATCATCGATTTTACCTCTTGCCGCAATTTCTCTCATCTTAAGTAAATACTCCTGAACGCTTTCCCCCCTTTCCTGCTTTCTACTCATTAATTTTCTGTGTACATCGGCTGCACATATTTTCCCAGTAAACTCTTCTACTAAAAATGCCTTTAACTTTTCCCAAGAATTCATATCTGTTTTTACGCGTATTGCTAATTTGGCTGAGCCCTTCAATAATCTTCTAGCATAGATCAATTTCTCTAACTCTGACCATTTCATCAGTTGTGCTGCACCCTCTATTTCTTCAATCCATATGCTTATTGCATACTCATCATCCCCACAAAATTCTGGTAATGCGTTTTGGATATCATTGAAAGATAAGGATTCGCTCTTTAATGACTTTAACGACTCATTTTCTGTTTTTAATCGCTCAACTTCTTGCGTTATAGCACTGAGATCCTTTTGCCAGGCCTCATCAATTTCCTTTTCCCTGACTACTAACGTACTCTCCTTACGAGCTAGCTCGGCTTCCCTTTCCTTAAACCCTTGGTCCATATCTGTGACAAAATTCTAGAACCAACTATCATCTGTACTACTTTGTTTGTCGCCGGCCAGCATTATTTTTCTATTTCTGGGTTGTGACTTCAAGATTATCTCGTAAAATTCAAAATAAAGCACTTATATATAATTAATAATATGGACAAGCAGTTAATTGTAATTGACTGTAAGTTTATTTGTCAGAAAAGAGTTCAAATTAGCTTCACTTTGATCTTGTTTAAGTTCTTATACCTTAAGTGAATATGATTTTTCCTTTTCTTTGTTAAAAGGATATTGCTTACATAATACCGTCTAACTTACTGTTTATCTCATCGCAGTAATAAAAGATCCGTTCGATTAAATAACCACTATTATTCAATTCATTACGTAGCTATTTAAACGTCAACAGCTTTATCTTTATTCCAATATGATTAAATCGCACAGAAATCACTAGTTCTAATATGAAATTGATTTATCGTCTATAAATGGGTTTTACTTGATCGTACCCAAATTTAAATGTCAAAAGCTTTATCCTTATTCTAATGTGAATTGATTAATCGTCCAGAAATCACTGGTTCCAATATGAGATTGGTTTGTCGTGCACAAATGCTTTTTATTTTCTCATGCACAAATTTAAATGTCGAAATTCCCAGATAATTTTTTCTTGGACTGTAGCGAGCTTTTACTCCTGTCACTATTTTTAGCTAAGTCGCACGGTGCAAAACAATTAGTGGTGGCGCTCGCTTCACGTTGTAGTTCTTATGGGAGCTTTTCGGCATTCCAATTACACAAAATGGGTAGCAGTAAAATGGAAAACTATTACCTGTGACATTATGAAGTTATATTTTCCGGTCCTTATTTTGCAACTTCCAGGTTAATGATGAGATGACTACTTAAATAGCAATTACGGCTCTTGAAGTCGACTTTCTTATAAGATCTTCTTTTCGGTGTTTTCTGATGATGAATACGTCTGCTTCTTTCGGTAGAGACACAGCTTCGCATGACACGTTGAATATTGTGGTCTTGCTTAACCCCTCAAATCCATCCCGGTTGAGCCCCCAATTTATATGATAATTTCCTTGATAGGATGGATTAGGGGGTGTATTCTTTAGCAAACACTTCCAATAAATATAAACTTTATTCCACTTTGGTTACAATCTTTTTCTTGTATATAGGGAGGTGATGTACACTCGTTCGCCGTCAGAGTAGAAGAGAGCTTTTTTCTTCTTCCGCCAAATGTGTCGTCTTGTTGTCATCTATGTGTTGTCTATCCTGCATTCGAACAGGGTGACCCCTGAGGTAAGTGCTGGATAGTGGGTGCGTTCGGAAGCTATAATCCCTACATACATATTTTACATGAGGAGAAAAGAAACACATATTTATATTGTAAAAAGTACAACAGCCACGTATAACAGATGCATTTAAACCTCTGAAGTATATGTATATGTAAATTCAGAGAACGTTTTCACAGCAATAATAAATCAGTTTTATAAACGCTGCTAGAATGTTTACGCAATACGATTTTTCAAAAAACTCGTTTTATAAGATGTTTTATATGTGCTTCTAGATCGTTCCCCGGAGGAACTTAAGTATCGTATAAAGGTTCTATAAAGTGGTTCCCGTTGCCTTTATACAGTGTGCCCAAATCGGTTTTATAGAGGATTTATAGAAACTTCAAGAACGTTATCAATACTAACGTTATAAAACGTAAAGTTTTATTAAAAGCTGTGAGAATACTCCTGCAACTCTTACAAAAATTCAATTGTTCGTTGGGTGTACACTAACTGTTTATCGCCTTGGCGAGTTCAGCACGCTAATATGTATTTGTAAGACTGCTATCTCCGTTGGCTTGTGGCTGCGTGAAATACCTCTAGACTCAGTTCTAGTTGAGATTCTTTCAGGAAAGTTTTCCGTTTTGGTAGGCTTCCCGAGCCGTAATTATACAGACTACGCCTTCCTCAACTTTTATTGTGTCAGGGGAGCCCGCCGCCGGGACAAATTTGATTATGGAACCTTCCCTGTTCCCTTGTTTTGTCTTGACTTCTTCCGAGAATGCCGATTTAGATCTTCAACTGTGGAAACTTATGGTCTTTTTTGGTGTGGCACTGTTATATATTATTATTTCCTACCGCCTTATTCTTCTTATTTCGTTAGTTGATGTAACTGGTTGCTCCGAGATCATGGCCTCAACTTGCCAACTCTTCGTTTTAGGTAACTTCTAATTTGAAATAACCGTTTATACTTTCATTGATGCTCTTAATTTATATTTATTTAGCCTTTTTACACACTTATGGCTCTTGGTATTCATCACTTATTTTAATCTTATTACACAGTTAGGGGCTATTCTTATTCTCAGCTTATTTATCATCCACCCTTTTTTCTTCACTTCTTACACAAAGGATTTTTATTTTGTAATCCTGGTTTACGTACTACCGTTTTCCTTTTTGTTTTTTTGTTCACCGAACCAATCGAGCCGACTGTATTTTTTGTTTTTTTTGTTTTTAACTACTTTGGTATTGCTAACAGCAAAACTTCTGTAAATCTCTTCGTTTCCTAACTTTTTTTTTGCAACTTTCGTTATCCCGAACCGCCGTAGTCTGATTAAAAAAATCAACTCAACTCTTGATCGTGACCAAAGTGATCACTTTCGTCGCGATCAGAGCCATCGTTCAGGGTAGAAAATGCATAGTTGCATTTCTACCCTGAGAAAAATTTTCATTTATTCTGGACTTGATTAAACAAGTCCAGAATATTTTTCGTTGGACGGTGGCTTGAAAAAATGAAATTTATGTTTTTATAAACATCAGCCACCGTCCCGTCGATTGAAATTGCTCCGTGCGTATACATATAATGTAATTTCGCGGCGTGCATTTGTTATCGCAAAAGATTTTTTTATGATATGTATGTACGTTCGTACATACATATTATGATTTTCACGACAAATCGTACTGAAGGTACGATTTGCCTTTTGTTTCATTATTTTTTAAAGTAATTATTTCTACTGGCGAATTTTGCTGAGAAAAATTTCCATGGGAATAATTTTGTTTTAATTCATGGAATGATTAAATAGATAAGCTAACCATGTTTTAGGCATGATTAGCTTATGTGAAAATTTTATGGATGAAATCTTTTTATATATTTTACATATTTTCAGATGTAGGCCTGTTTCAGATATATAACAATCCTTCCCCTGAGAAAAAAAGAAGTATTCTTTGAAGAGGAATAATTCTCAGGGGAAGTTGTTGTTGGTACTAATTTGGCGGATCGGGTCTCGGTCGGTTCGGCTAGGCTTTACAAAATTATTTTGTTTAATTTATCTTTTATTCTATTGACTAGGTTAGATTTGTTATCTTAATATTAATTATTATTTATTATTTTATTCTCTAATTATAAGTTTTGTTAAAAACATTTTTTTTCTCTTCTATTAGTAGCCTGGTAAATGTCTTCGTCTTACATTACTTTATTTTCTTCTACTGTTTAAGTAGGTACATGTTTTATTTTACTTTTTGTTTATTTATTCTTATTCTTTGTTTTACTAACTCTAAAACATTTTTTTTAAAAGCTATTAGCTTATAAACTTCCTATTTATAAATAGATTTTAATTAATTAATTAATTTTTTACTATTCTATCTATTGTTATTTCTATTTTTGTTCATTTACGGCCACCTTCAATTTAATTTTATTTCTACTCTATTTTGGGTTTATTTAAAATTTTGTTTTGTTTTTATATATGTTTACAATGTATTTATTTAGGCCTTGCTGCCTGTAATACATGTTGTTTTATATCTTCTACTTTTTGTTTCTATGTACGCTTCATCTTTTATCAGGTCCACCTTTTATGTCCTTAATTAGGTTGATTAGTTGTCCATATTGACAGTGTCCATTTTTAAACGATTTGGACTGATTTTGTTTTTGCGAGGCTTCTAGTTCGCCTTAAACTGGGTTGGGGAGCAGGAGTTCGTTCTTCTAAAGGAATTCTCTCTGATGAAATTTCGGGGTTACTGTTGCATACACTCCTTACTAAAATAAATTACATACATACATACGTACATTACATATCAGGCCTACGTTTATCTAAAAGAAAATACGTACATACTTAAATTGATTCTTACCAAAAGAAAATATGTACATGCATTGCATATGACTCTACAATTCTTGCCAAAAGAAAATATGTCCATACATATGTACATACCTACATTGCATAGCAAGAGAAATAAATTATTGTATGCATGGACATACCTGCTGTACATTATACCTAAAGAATGACGCGTACATACATACATATTATTACTGACCTACAGCAATTATTTCCGCATATAAAACAAGTGGAAAAAGAAAGTGAAGTAATACCGCTGCGCGAGTTACGTTCCCACCAACTAACACCTTCGCATCATCATATTATTACCTGCCGCCACACATAAATCAGCCACCTTGCATATTTACGGGAATAAGCATAAAATAGAGCACCTGACCATCAACCTGTGAACCGGATAACGTTGCACTTTCTCACCAACAACCCAGACGCAGAATCAGCGTAATTATTAAAAAAACGTTAAGTTCCAATTATTAAAGAAGCTCAGCTTATAAGTAGTCGATTCGACCTTCTCTTTCACGTGGCCCCAAAGGAAGAAGTCGCAAGGTGTTAAGTCACAAGATCTCGGTGGCCAATTGTGATCACCTCTTCGAGAGATAACACGGTCCGGAAACTTTTCCCGTAAAAGATCAATGGTTTCGTTGCTTGTATGGCACGTAGCGCCGTCTTGTTGAAAGTAAACGTTGTCCAGATCAATACCATCCAATTCCGGTCATAAAAAATCATTAATCATCTCTCGATAGCGCAATCCATTCACCGTAACTGTTGCTCCAGCCTCATTTTCGAAAAAGTAAGGTCCAATGACCCCGCGGGACCATAAACCGCACCAAACAGTCACACGTTGAGGATAGAGAGGCTTTTCAACAATAACTCTTGGGTTTTCCGAGCCCTAGATGCGACAATTTTGCTTGTTGACGAAGCCATCGAGGTGGAAATGGGCCTCATCACTCAAGATGAGTTTTCGATGGAATTCCGGATCATATTCATGCATTTCAAGTACCCAATCAGCAAAGACTCGACGTTATTGATGATCGGCCGGCTTGAGTTCTTGTGTTAACTGAACTTTATAAGCCTTAAGACCCAAATCTTTATGCAAAATACGGTGTAATGACGTTTGTGGAATGCCTAATTCCAAAGAACGACGAGGAATGGACAAACCTGGGTTTTCTTCAACACTTTCGACTACAGCAGCAATATTCTCTGCTGTTCTTGAGCGACGTGCACGGGTTTTATTCTTCACATCACTGACTTGTCCCGACAGCTCGAATTTTTCTACCAATTTCTGTATTGCGGTCCGACAAGGTGCTTCACGACGACCCAAAAATGTTCGAGTTTTACGAACCGTCTCTGCCACATTTTCACCATTTTTATAGTGAATTTTAATAATTTCAATGCGTTGTTGAATTGTGTATCGTTCCAGTTTTATTAATGGCCTAGTTTCTACTTGTCGAATGTCAAAAAATGACAGCTCCAAAAGTGACATCTACCGAAATAGCGGGCTAATTAAAGGAACACCTCTTATTGGAAAACCCATTATTTGAATATTTTTTTTCCTTTCAATTAACTCCTTATATACTATATTTTAAATAAAGTACAGTTTTTCTTTCAATTTACTCGACAACCTAACAAAACTGTGTGGGGTTCGTTTACTTTGCCTTGTTAATTTTTTTTTAAATTATACTCCGAGGCGAATAAATCTGGGATCGAAGTGAATTGGTTGCTTACTGATTACCGGTGCGTGGAGATTTCGAGTTTCGTTTTGCGGATCAGCATATAAAACAAAAACAAAAACAGGAGATTCCGGCTGAAGGCTGAACCAGTTGTACTATAACTACAAATCTACTACATGAGTACATGTGATGTTTCGCCACTAAGTTCTGACTGAAGGAAGAAAAGGATTTTTAAAATAGGCACGAACAAACTGTTGTTCATTTCTCTTACGTTGTTTTCCGCCAGCTATAACTACATATGTACCTATGTACATTTGATTGCTACTAAATTCTGTCTTTGAAGGAAGGAAGAAATTGAATTCTAACTTCGTGAACATAATTTTGTTTTTTCCTCGCATAGGAAAGTTTTCTACGACAATAGGCTTTCTAGACCTGTTATTTATCAAAGTCATTCTGTTTAATCATAGTAATTATGATGCTGTAAGTTCTTTTATATTTTTATCTATTATTTGCATTATATATTTGTTTATATTTATATATATTTATATATAAACTTTTAATTATTATATTATGGAAATAATTTGGAGCAATGAAGGCAAACTTGTGAATTTTTTTTATTTAAGTGGAATCTAAGTGAAAAAAAAAATTAAATAATTATAAATGTTTTTTGTGCACCTGTACTGTGTGCACGATTGTGTGTGAGCCCTTTGAGAGATGAGATTGGTTTTATCAATTTAATTTAATAATGAAGTGCGTTTAGTTTTGAGTGATTTTGCGTTGATTTAGTTTTATGGTTCGTCGTCACTATTTTCGTATCGAATAGAAAGCCCTAGCCCAGTTAACGGTTTTAAGTTTGAATGAGCTCTGAATCTTCCGACGACGATTCGGATTTTTTAGGTTTTAGCAGTTTCGAAAATTCATTTGTGCAGAAATCACTTACGATGCCAGGAGATAATCCTGAAAGTGTCGCGTTAGACTGCTTTGAAATCTATACCTGATTTCGATGGGAATAGAGAGAATTTACACCAATTTATTAGTTGCTGTGAAGTAGTTTCTAGTAACCTCGCCCCGTCCGATTTGCCCATGTTAATGAATATCATCAAGGGAAAACTATCTGGTGCTGCGTACAATATTGTAAAGTACAAAACTATTAGCACGTGGATCGAAATGCGTAAAGTGTTGCGGGAACAATTCCTGGAAAAAAGAACTCTTACTCAATTACAAACCGAGTTAGTAAATGTAAAGCAAAGCTCTTTTGAGGACGTTAGATCCTACGCCAATCGTGTTGAACGTCTCCTCCTTAACGACGCGTGTGATGCTAGTAAAGGAGAAGCAGCATCTTCAGTTGTCGTGAGCCTCAATAACAAAACGGCATTAAAGGCTTTTGTTGACGGGCTTAGTAGCTCATTAAGACTAATTATAAAAGCAAGTCGTTTTTCTGAATTAAGTGATGCTGTGGAAGCAGCAGTAGAGGTTAAAGACATCAAAGGTAGAACGTTGTTGAAACAAAGCTCAGCTGTCTCGAGATGCAGTTTTTGCCATAAATCCGGACATAATTTTAATAATTGTTTCTTGCGAGCTCCAAGCACTTCAGCTCCTAGGCCTCCTCCCTTACCAAGGTTCGAGGTTAAGAGAGAGCCGCAATCTCCATCTCCTAGGATTGCAGTAATTGTATGCAGCTACTGTAAATTTCGGGGTCACCATATAAGAGACTGTCGAAAACGGAAATTTAATGAAGCCAACAAAGGAGATAATCGTCAATCTAATTCTGACTATACGGGAAACTCGCGGGGCTCCGGTCGAAGCAGTGGCATCACCAGAGCCGTGGTACACAAATAAGCCACTATCAGAGTCTCGGTGCTGAAAGTGTCAAACGCCCATGTAACCAAAATTTTAGCTCTTATTTACAAAAAAATAAATATCGTCTTAACATCGTGGAATCGTTTTCTAATTTCTTGCCAGTTCGTACGTCACCTAATTATAAACGCAAAGTTGCCAAAGCCTTACCAAATTCTGAATCGGTGCATTGTGAGATAGAGAATTCCAAGTTATTTCCAAGTTATGAAGTGTTGAATTATGAGAGGATGAGTGCTAAATTATTTCCATATCATAAAGCCTTAGAGCATGACAAAAAAACCCTAAATTTTTACCAAGCTCTGGATCGCCGGGTTGTAAAAGAATTGTGACTAAGCAGTTGCCGAATAAAATTCGGTCGAACGGGGAGGAAGGTCCTAAGTTGTTGGGAGGTAAAAACCGTCCCCAAAAGGAATAGATAACAGAAGATTTCAGACCAAATATTTTTCCAATTGATCCTAATTTTTTACCAGTTCGAGAGGTACCAAGACCTAAAAATAAGTATACGAAATCTTTTTCGAGCCACATTCTACGTGATCACGAGTCGTTACCATATTCTAAAGACCCCGACTCGGATTTAAAGGAAAACGTTTGTAATGTTTATAATGTAAAACTTGAAAAGGAACTCAAATGTGATTCTGTTAATATGGAGTTGTCAGGTACGATAACTAAAAAGACAAACCTCCTAGTTGATAGTGGCAGTGATGTTTGTATTATAAAAGTCGATAAATTAAAGGACGATGAAATTATCTATACGGATTATAAAGCCACTTTAAAAGGAATTTCTGCGGAACAACAAAAAACCTTTGGCATTTTTCTGACTAAAATCCAACTGAACGAGAAATGCGTTCTACATCCCTTTCACGCCGTTAGTAAAGATTTCCCTATTGATACGGATGGTATTCTAGGAAACGATTTTTTGACAAAGTACAAGGTAAAAATTGATTATGGATCAGAGATTATACGTGTCGATATACAGGGGTACGATTTTTCTACTAATCTTATACCATCGTCTGGTAAATTATTGATTCCAGCTCGTACAGAAATTATTAAAGAAATCAAAACTAATATCTCTAAGGATTGTGTGTGCATTCCCAAGAAATTGAATAATGGGTTGCATATATGTAGCAACTAGTATTTGTAAACCTCGTAACAATAAATGTTTAATATCAGTCATTAATGCAAATGATGAGGATGTCTATTTGTCGACTTCAGACATCGAATTTCATGACATATCAGAGTTTACGGTTTTGAGATTGAGTAATACTCCTTCACCTTTTTCCTCGAAGACCGAAGAAACGATGTATGATTACAAACGTATACGAAAGGTACAAGAGGAAAATAAAACTAATCACATGTCCCCAGTGTAAAAGCATTCTATACTAAATATTTGCACGGAATATGGCGAATTATTCTATTTAAAGGGAGATAAGTTCAGTTGTACCGAAACTACTCAGCATCATATTCATACTCCAGGTACCCAACCAATTCATGTCAAACCTTATCGCCTGCCAGAATTTCAGAAAGCGGAAGTTCAACAGCAAGTGGAACAAATGCTGGAGGATAACATAATTAAGGAATCAATTAGCCCTTGGAACTTTCCACTAGTTGTAGTTCCAAAGAAACCCGATTCTAATGGCAATAAAAGATGGCGAATTGTTGTAGACTTCCGCCGCCTAAACGAAAAAACTGTTGGAGATGCATACCCGCTACCCAACATCACGGAAATTCTGGATCAATTAGGAAGTTCTAAATTTTTTTCCACCTTAGATTTGGCAAATGGTTTTCACCAGATTAAGGTAAATAAAACTGACAGAGAGAAGACAGCGTTTTCTACATCTTTAGGGCATTACGAATATATCCGTATGCCCTATGGTCTTAAAGGTGCTCCTGCAACGTTCCAGAGACTTATGAATAATGTTCTTGCTGGACTACAGGGCACGAAAATTCTCGTATATATGGACGACATAGTTATTTACGGGAAAACATTGGAAGAACATAATACAAAGCTCAAGGAAGTTTTTCAAAGATTGCGAGAACATAATCTCAGACTTCAACCCGATAAGAGCGAATTCCTTAAATCTGAACTTCCTTATTTGGGTCATATTATAAATGAAAGCGGTATTAGTCCGGATCCTAAGAAAATCGAGAGCGTAAGAAAATTTCCGCTACCTAAGAACACGAAAGCCATAAAGATGTTTTTAGGCCTCGCTGGCTACTACAGAAGATTTATAAAAGACTTTGCAAAAATCTCGCATCCTCTTACTGAACTATTGAAGAAGGATAGAGTATTTAGTTGGACAGCACGCTGTACAGAAGCTTTCAATATTTTAAAAGAAAAACTCATTTCACCTCCCTTGTTGCAATATCCCGACTTCACAAAAGATTTTATTGTGACGTGTGACGCTAGTGGAACAGCTATCGGTTCTGTTTTGTCTCAAGGAAGCCTAGAAGGTGATCTTCCAATTGCGTATGCTTCGCGAACATTGTCGAAAAGTGAAAAGAATTATTCCACGATTGATAAGGAGCTGCTGGCCATCGTGTGGTCTGTCAAGCACTTCAGACTTTACTTGTTTGGAAAAAAGTTTAAAATTTATACCGACCATAAGCCGCTCATATACCTTCATAACTGTAAGGACCCTAGTTCTAGGTTAATGTGTTGGAAACTCAGGCTGGAAGAGTTTAATTTTGATATATTCTATAAAAAGGGTGCCATAAATAGCAATGCAGATAGTCTCAGTAGAGTGTGTAGAATGACTAAGATCTAATAAATCGAAGGATCCTGACGTTGTAGGTTAAAGTGCAAATTCGTATTCTGTTCCTCCTATTCAAGAGAAGAGATGTTCGGACAGTTCATATGAAAGTTTTGTGAAGACTTTAAGTGATGAACCAATCTTTAATTCTCAAGTAATGGATGACGATGGTCACATTTCGGATAGGAGTAAAACTTCAAGTGTTGTAATATTTATGAATAAGGAGCTTGATTCTGCAAATGCATCGGATGCAGCACTTGCAATTGAACATCATACTGAAATTTTGAAAGGTAAACAACTTAATATTCTAGACGTCGTACCCATTGAATGTAAAGGAACACTCAGATTAAATATAATATACTTGGTAGTAAATTCACTACTAGAAAAGTCAACTTATGAAAATTTCTTCCTTGTCTTTGAAAGGTTAAAAGCATTTCTTCAAGAGAAAGTCATTTCAGAAATCTCACTTTCCAACCCAACTAAAATGCCGTGTCACAAACATTTGCGGTATGAGCACATAAGAGCGATGCTAAGATATATCTTTAAGAACACAAATATAAAAATAACTGTATTCCATAACAATTTCGGTACGCCCCCTTCTAAAGAGGAAATACAAGAAATTTTGAGGGAATTTCATGTAACTCCCGTGGGAGGACATAATGGTGTAAACCGTACATTTAAAAGAGTTAGGCTTTATCATAAATGGAGAAATATGTATAAGGACATAAAGAAATATATCAAAAACTGTGATATATGTAGAAAAAACAAAATAACTTGTTATACTCGTGAGCCTATGGTGGTTACTTCGACAGCTAAGGAAGCATTCGAAAAAATTTCTATCGATATAGTCGGACCACTTCCAGAAACTATTAACGGTAATAAATACCTATTAACATTTATCGACGACCTTACAAAATATTCTGGCGCGATACCTATCCCTGAACAAGGAGCAAACGTGATTGCAGAAAAATTTGTAACCGAGATAATTTTACGTTACGGCATTCCCAAGTATGTCCTTACTGATCAAGGTCAAAACTTTTTGAGTAATCTTTTTAAAGGTGTATGCAGGTTACTGAAGATACGAAAACTGCAAACTACTGCTTATAGGCCCCAATCTAACGGGTCGTGCGAGAGAAGTCATCGCAATTTCGTCGAGTATTTACGATGTTTTGTTAATCGTTCACAGGATGATTGGGACATGTGGATAAAATATGCTGTATTCGTCCACAACACAACCCCAAGTACTTCGACCGGGTACAGTCCTTTTGAGTTAGTATATGGTAAGAAGGTGGAGTTACCTTCAGCCTTTTCTCACTCTCCGGAAATCGATAACTACAGTTACGATAATTATATGAACGAACTAAAGTCGCGTATGCAACATTCTCGACTGATCGCTAGGGAAAACATTATTAAAAATAAAGAAGCATCCAAAATCTGCTATGATAGGGCTCAAAACCCATCCTGTTTTAAAGACGGCGAACTTGTCTTACTAAAGGATGACAGCTCATATAAGGGGAAATGCAAGAAACTCTTACCAGTATGGAAAGGTCCATACAAGGTTATATCGACACAAGGGGTCAATTCCGTAATTTTAATTAAAAATAAACCCACTAAAGTTCACAACGATCGCCTAATAAAATTTACTTCTAATGGGTAACAAGGTAAAAACTTGGTCACCATGGAATTTCTTTTTATCTTTTTCCCGTTACATAATCTGTAGCGCTGGTTATTTATGAAAATTCCTTATTTTCAAAACGGTCTTATATCCATTTTGTAGGTTTGATATGATAATCTACTTTCTTGTGTTCGCCTTTCCTGGGGCTGTCCCTGGAGTAACTTCAGCAATTGATAGCCAACAACCCATCGAGGTACGCAATCTGAGTAATAAATCTGGATTTTTGTATGAGCAGATGGGCGAGCTGAAGCTCTTTAACGACAAATGGAGGCTACTAATCCACGCCGACCTAGAGGATTTTAAGGTTCAGTATGAGCAAATTATTTCCCATGCAAATATAATTATGAATGTCTGTGATGGAATATCTAAAAGAGGTCTAAAAATTAAGGATTGTCTTCGAATCTTACCCGAAGTTAATCACACTATTTCTAATATTCGAGTTCAACACGTACTTATAAGTAATATTCTTGGACAGGATCATAATATTATCCGAAAAAGAGCTGTATTGGGTATTGTAGGTAACGTGGCTAAATTTCTATTTGGTACCCTAGACGAATCCGACGCAAATTTTTACAACGATCAACTTCATTTGATCGAAGAAAACGAAAGTCATTTACAAAACCTCATTAATGAACAAACTTAGTGTATACGAGTTCACTATCAACCAATTTAATTCAACACTTAAATATATCCAGCTACTACAGATCAAGTTGGAAAAGGCCATCGAAAAGATCGATAACCTGGAAAATGTAACAAATACTAATTTATATATAACTGAATCTATCGTGATGTTAACAGAGGCTTTTGCAACATTCACATTAGTTACAGATCAATTTTCAATCACTCAGACACATATTGTTGATATATTGTTCTCAGCCTCCCAAGGAAAGTTGCATCCGTACGTAATTGATAACACCAAAATGTTAGGCGAACTCGTAAATATCCAGACTCATCTTCCAAATGGTTTACATCTCCCAATCAAACTAAACATAGAAAATGTTCATCTTATTTATAACATTATAGAAGTTTATATTTACTATAGCGATAATAGGTTATATTTTTTGCTGATTATACCTCTGCTAGCATCAGACGAATATTCAATTTATAAAATGACAAGCATTCCTAAGCTAATCAAGGACAATAGGTACGCTCTTATTATACCTGAAAAATAATTTATTGTAATTAACGCAATGAAACAATATTATTTTTTGTTTGGGGAAGAAGATCTTTTAAAATGTCAAAAATTTATCAAAAACACTTATATTTGTGAACAAACCTTACCAATATCAGTCGCACATGTAAATAGCGCTTGCGAAATGAATTTATTCTTATCCCCTGAAATTTTGCCAAATACATGCACAAAGAAGATTTTAACTACAGAGAGCACAATTTTTTTGCAATTGGCCCAAACAAATTCTTGGCTATATATTGCTCCATTTGAACAAAGGATTCTTGTGAACTGTAGGGATAGAAGTACAAGTGCATGTTAATGAATGTAGGTATATTAACAATAACAACAAATTGTAAAGTATACCAGTTCTATTATATTAAGCTCAAAAAATGAATACAGAAGCAATACAACATTGAATTATTTTTCAAATGTACAGATCTTAGACGAAAGGGACTATGATATCCCAAATTACCAATTAAATAATAGGGAAAAAATTAATGTTAAAACAGAATCATTTTCAATTTCTGATCAAATAAAAAATTTAGATAAGATTAGTAGAAACGTTAAGAACATTAAAGAAGAAACTACAAAATTTACTTTAATAAAACAGCAAAAGACTCATTTTTATTTATTATTTATTTTATATAGTATTACAGTACTAATTATGTTTATTATATCCTCCTGTATTCTATTCAAAATTGTAAAAAAATATTGTAAAAAACCAAATACGGGGCAAACGGACGTATCGTTTTCTTTGAATTTAGAAAGTAACAAAAACACTGAGGTGCATGACGCATCTCCTCCCCCTAATAAAGCTACCGAAGAAAATGAAATTTGCACCAACCCTAGGTACAAATTTCATTAATAAGGAGGGGCATATGTTGTGAAGCTACCCACATTCCTACTAAATGCCACCCAAGTGTAATCCTATACTCCATTTCCTTTCCCACATTATCGCCGACCACCTAAAAATCCTAACATAGCAACTTTAACGATATTGATATTGATATCAAATATTCATTCACTTTATTATTTCTTATCATAACAATTTGCATACCTTGCACTTTTATATCTTGAGACCGAGGCACAAGCGCTAAGAAAATCGCCTCAAAGCTTTAGTCTTCTGTTTTACCTCGAAAGATACGTCCGCGAGCTCCGGTAGTAACTGTTTGATTTTCATAAATAAATATATTTTAAATAAAGTACAGTTTTTCTTTCAATTTATTCGACAACCCAACAATATGTTGCAACCGTTAAGATTGATGGATAAATCTTGCATATTGGGAAGGGGGTATTTATCAAAGATAGTAGCGGCGTTTTTACTGGCGAAAATCTCCGCAAGGTCTCCAATCAGAACTATCTTTTTTTTGGAACTAAATGTAGGGGAGAAGCTATGTTCAAGCATAAAAAATAGAAATAATAATAATTTGATACAAGACATCATAATTCACGAGCAGTTGGTCGGTCAGTCAACTTACACGTAATTACCGTAAATTCACCTTGTGTTTTTGCTTACTAAGCAATTGCACTTGTTGTTCAAATAAATATTTTTGTAGTACGGTGACCCGACTGTTGCAATATTGAATGAAAGTAAAAAATTATGTGTAAGTCAGCATTTATTGCTGACAATGAATATTGATTATTTGTTTCCGTTTTACTTTTACTAATTTTGTTATATATATATATGTGGGAATTCATTCCTAACTATCCGTAACTTCTACCCTACCAAACTATTTCTAACCACCAAATGAAAAACGACGGCAACACTGCAAATAATAAAAAAAGCTTCGCTGTCATTTGAAAGAAAAAGAAGAACATTCGATATTCAGCATTCAGTCAACGAAGAAGTATTTTTTCTTTAACGTAGAAAGTAAAATTAAAGTAAATTCCAGTAAATGTTAACTTTGTCATTTTTTTATTACAATAAATTTGTTGTATCTTTTTATATAAATTTCCATTATTACAAATAATTAAATTTAAAATCAGTGAATTAATAAACATTATATTTTGAAGTTTGATTATTCGGTCTTGTTAATTTTGGAAATCCCACAATTGGGGGCTCAACCAAACAACGCCAAGTGGAATTTTTTTTTATCAAAAAAAAAAAAACTTGGTATAATTCCAAAGCAGTTAAGGTGTCATCAAGGATCAGCGTGGGATCAACATCAAAGATCAGCGTGGGATCAACATCAAAATTAGCGGAACATCTAAAGAAAATCAAAAAAAAAAGAGGATTGGCATAAACTTTTGAAGGTTAAATACAGTGGTCAGGTACAAAAAGATAAATTCTAATAAAACCGTAAGTGGAAAATTTTCATAATTTTTTTTTGTGAACAAATATATACCATATTATATACAGTGGCAATTAAACCCAAATTTCGTGGCAAAGTTCAACCGCGTGGAAATAATTTCCGCATAATCAGGTTATGTTATAATAATACCGCTATTCTAAAATATCAGCGACACACAATTATTTTCGACATTTCAATTCTTCATAAAAACCATCGACAACATATCGCCATTTTATTATACCTACATACAAACAAAATTTTTTTTTATATAATTTTTTTTTTTTTTTTTTTTTTTTAAAAAAAAAAAACAGGGAGCTGTACAAGTCGCTGAAGATTTAATTACTAATATTAATATTAAATCATTAAAATTTTTCGTATTTTATCAAAATAATCATCATCCTTAAACATGCCTGACGATGGTAATAAACAAACTGTGGAAGAACAATTAAATCTATTAAAAGAAGAAAATAGAAAACTTAAAGAAAAGTTGAGAAAACAGCAACTGGAAAGAGAATTGAAAGAAAAAGAAATTAAAGAGAATGCAGAAAAGGCTCAGAAAAAAGACGAAGAATTGAAAACATTACACAAAATAGTACAACTACAAACAGAAAATAAAAAGCTGGATACACAAATCGTAATAACAAATGAACAACATAATAAATTAACAACTAAAGAAGAAAAACCAGAAATAGACAAGTTAACTGCAGAATTAGAACAATTAAAAGTAGAAGTACAACAACGAAACGATCTTGAAAGCACAACAAACGAAAAACACGATAAAGAAAGAATTTCGTTCAAAGATATATTAAATATATTACCTGAATTCAGTGGAACTGATGAATATGATGTCGAATCATGGATAAGAGATGTAGAAAGTACATCAAAAGAATTTAAATGGAGTAACTTACAACAAACTATCTTTGCTAAAAGACTACTGACGGGAACAGCAAAACTGGCTTTACGATCGAATCCAAATCTAAATAATTGGGAAGAATTAAAAACATTTTTAAAACAAGAATTCAAAATTAGAATAACATCAGCAGAAATACACAAAAGATTATTACATAGAAAACAAGAAAGAAATGAAAATATACAAGAATATTTTCTGAAGATGAGAGAAATAGCGGCAAGAAATCCATGTATGGACGAAGAAACGATAATACACTATGTAATAAAAGGAATAAACGACAATCCTAGAAACAAAAGTCTACTATTTGAAGCAACAAATTTTGAAAAATTTAGAGAAAAAATACCAATATATATGAAATACAAAGACAGTTTAAAAAGTTTATCAAATACAACACAAGAATATACAACAAGAAAACCAGATATACAAAAACATGATAGCCAATCGAAAGTTGTACAATCAAGATGTTATAATTGTGGAAAAACAGATCACTTTAAAAATGAATGTCCACAAAATACACCGAAATGTTTTAAGTGTAATGAATTCGGACACATCGCAAAGAATTGTACAACAAAATCAATCAAATATATCGAATCTGGTAAAGATATACAAAAAGTAATTAAAATAAATAACGTAGGAATTTCGGCTTTAATCGACACGGGCAGCGACATCAGTATAATAAGAATTGAAGATTTTCACAAGATTAATGCACCAGAAGTAAACACATCAGAGTGCAAAATACAAGGTCTGTCAGGTGAAACAATTGAAACACTAGGTTCTTTTAAAGCAACTGTAGAAATAGATGACAACACATACATAACACAAATGTACGTTGTATCAGGAACGAATTTAAAAACAGCAACAGTAATAGGAAGAGATATACTGAACGGAACAAACATTAAATTAACAGATGATAATATCAAAATAAGTAAAATATACCCAGAATTAAAATCGTGCTACAACATTACAGCTGAAAAAGAAGAATTAAAAATAGGAAATAAAAATTATTTAATCGAAATAAATAATCTAGTAAAAAAGTATAAACCAGAAAATAAATACAAAGATACTGATGTTAAATTAAAAATCATTTTATCAGACGAAACACCAATTAAATTACGTCCACGAAGAATGGCTCCATTAGAAAAAAAAGTCATAAATGAGCAAATTAAAGAATGGCTTGAATTGAAAATAATACGACCAAGTGAATCAGAGTTCTCAAGTCCAATACAGTTGGCAAACAAAAAAGATGGCAGTAAAAGATTATGTATAGATTACAGAAAATTAAACAAAATAGTAATCAAAGATAGATACCCACTGCCTTTAATAGAAGACCAAATTGATTCCTTAAGTAAAGCCAAAGTATTTTCAACACTTGACTTAAAAAATGGATTCTTTCATGTCGAAGTTGATGAAGAAAGTAAAAAATATACATCTTTTGTAACTCCATCAGGACAATTCGAATTTAATAGAGTACCATTCGGATTGTGCACGTCACCCACAGTTTTCCAAAAATATATAAATAGAATATTTCAACAATTAATCGAAAAGAAATTCGTTCTGGTATATATGGATGATATAATAATACTTTCAGAAAACTACGATGAAGGAATGAAAAGATTAAGAGAAGTCATGAAACTAGCCGAAGAATATGGATTAGAAATCAAATGGTCTAAATGTCAATTTTTATGTAATGAAATTGATTATTTAGGATTTAAAATAAATGATGGTAAAATTACACCATCAGAACTAAAAACGAATGCAGTTAAACAGTTTCCAGAACCAAAATCAGTTAAAAAAATACAAAGTTTCCTAGGTCTTACAGGATTTTTTAGGAAATTCATAAAATCATATTCACTGATAGCCAGACCATTAACGAACTTATTAAAGAAACAATCAGAATTTAAATTTGGTATTCAAGAAAAACTAGCATTCAATCAACTTAAACAATTATTGTCGGAACAACCAGTACTCACGTTGTATATACAAGATTCGGAAACTGAAATTCACACGGATGCGTCGAAATGGGGATTTGGTGCAGTTTTATTACAAAAAAGAGAAGATAATCTGTTTCATCCAGTATGCTATCATAGTAAAAAAACATCACCAGCCGAAGAACGGTACAGTAGCTATGAACTAGAAGTTCTAGCTATAATTTCAGCACTCAAAAAATTCAGAGTATACGTTCTAGGAATTAAGTTTAAAATATTTACAGATTGTTCAGCATTTAAGCAAACCATGGAGAAACAAAACATACTACCACGAATTGCAGGATGGGCTTTAGCCTTACAAGAATACGATTATCAGTTGGAACATAGACCTGGCGTAAGAATGAAACACGTAGACGCATTAAGCAGAAACCCAGTCGTAATGGTCATAACAAATCAAATTTTGAACAAAATAAAACATGCTCAAAATAACGATACAGAATTACAGCTAATAAACAAAATATTAGAAAACACAGAAATCTACGACGGGTATTTTAAACAAAACGATATAATATATAAAGATGGTAAAGACGGTAAATTATTATGTATCCCGAAAAATATGCAAACTGAAGTAATTAAAAATATTCACGACGATGGCCATTTTGGGTACAAAAAAATGGAAGACTTAATAAGCCGAGAATATCATATATCTCGTCTAAAAGAAAAAATTGAAAATTGTCGAAGAAATTGTGTCCGCTGTATTTTAGCAGATAAAAAAGCAGGTAAACCAGAAGGGTATTTAAGCCCAATTCACAAAAATGAACAGCCACTAGATACCTACCACATCGATCACCTCGGTCCAATGACGAATACCACAAAGAAGTACTCATACATTTTATGCGTAATTGATGCTTTTTCCAAATTTTGCTGGATTTATCCAACAAAATCAACAACAACATCAGAAGTATTGCAAAAGTTAAATCTACAGAAGGATACTTTTGGCAATCCGAGAAGAGTAATTACAGACAGAGGAACAGCGTTTACATCAAACGAATTTAAAGAGTACTGTGAAATAGAAAATATAATTCATTTGCAGATAGCCACCGGTATTCCAAGAGGAAATGGACAGGTAGAAAGAATCAACAGAATGATTATACCAATCCTAACAAAAGTTACAATAGATGAACCAGCGAAATGGTATACATACACCGGAAAATTACAACGTTGCATTAACGCAACATATCAAAGAAGTATTGGAATATCGCCATTCGAATTATTAACAGGCGTACCAATGAGGAATAACGCAAATACAACATTAGCCGAAGCAATAGATGAAGAATTCAAAAATGCATTTATAAACAATCGTGAAGAATCGCGTGAAACAGCACGAATAAATATCGAAAATATACAAAACGAAAATCGGAAAAATTATGATAAAACGCGAAAAGCTGCAAAAAATTATAAATTAGGAGATTTAATTGCCATAAAACGTTGCCAATTTATAAATAATACTAAAATCTCTACTAATTTTATAGGTCCATACAAAATTACAAGATGTTCAGAACACGATCGTTATCACGTAGAAAAAGTTGGCACACACGAGGGGCCAAACAAAACAATCACAAGCGCTGACAATATGAAGAGTTGGTATGACATCACTAGCACCGACGAGGAGGAAGACTTCCTGGGCTTCGAAGAAGAATAGTACCAAAAAGATGTTAAAAAATTTATACCAAGATTTTAAAAGATGTACCCAAAAGATGTTAAAAAAGTTTATACCAAGATTTTAAAAGATGTACCCAAAAGATGTTAAAAAAGTTTATACCAAGATTTTAAAAGATGTACCAAAAAGATGTTAAAAAGTTTATACCAAGATTTTAAAAGATGTACCAAAAGATGATTTTAAAAGATGTACCAAAAAGATGTTAAAAAGTTTATACCAAGATTTTAAAAGATGTACCAAAAGATGATTTTAAAAGATGTCGAAAATACTTATAAAGATGAAGATACCTAAGAGGAAGATTCTAAAACAAAAATATACCTAAAATGAGGATACTTACCAAAATGAAGAAAAACAATTACCTAAAATGAAGAAAATGATCACCCAGAATGAAGACTAACCTAAGATGAAATATATTTACATAAAATGATGATAACTACCTAAGACGAAGAAAAAATAATCACTTAAAACGAAGACTTACCTAAGATGATAAACAATTTCTTAAAATAAAGTTAATTACCAAAGATGAAGAATACTTACCAAAGATGTTCAAAAAATTACCAAGTTACCTACCTATGATGCCTAATAATAAATTCACGTAATGACGTCCACAAATTTCATATTTTCGAGGGCGAAAAGACTATCAGGATGGCCGATTGTGGGAATTCATTCCTAACTATCCGTAACTTCTACCCTACCAAACTATTTCTAACCACCAAATGAAAAACGACGGCAACACTGCAAATAATAAAAAAAGCTTCGCTGTCATTTGAAAGAAAAAGAAGAACATTCGATATTCAGCATTCAGTCAACGAAGAAGTATTTTTTCTTTAACGTAGAAAGTAAAATTAAAGTAAATTCCAGTAAATGTTAACTTTGTCATTTTTTTATTACAATAAATTTGTTGTATCTTTTTATATAAATTTCCATTATTACAAATAATTAAATTTAAAATCAGTGAATTAATAAACATTATATTTTGAAGTTTGATTATTCGGTCTTGTTAATTTTGGAAATCCCACATATATATATATATATATGGAACATTTGTACGAATAAAAGTTCAGTTTTTATTATAATCTAATAGGCTGTAGTTGTCTTCTGCTCAAATCCTATATCCAATCCTATCCCAGTACTGGAATCAGTGAAACCTCATTTCAGTTATTTTTACATACTTGACTTGGCGTTTTCTAAGTTCAAGTAATCCTAATTACAGAGTTAGTGTTTTCCTAATTTTCTGAACATTTTTGGTGACCCCGTTAAAGAAAGAGCACTATTCAAAAGAAGACTGTGTTTACCTTGTACAGTGATTAGAAAAACGAAAATTTGTGTCAAGTTAAGAGTTAATCATGGAAGCCTTAGCGGTCAATCAAACACAACTTGGGAAAGACATTGAAAAATTAGCAAACGAGTACCGAAGCGAATCTCCGGACAAGAAGAGTCTTCAATACCTTCAAGCTAAACTTCAAGCATTAGAAGATTTGTGGACCAAATTTGAAGCAAACGATGATCAAATTAGAGATCTATACGATGAATCAACTGTCGGTCACCCATATTTCGCTAATGATTACTATCAAATAGTAAAAAAGGGATATGATGACTTCAAAACCGAATTAACAACAGTAATTAATCATGCAAGTTCAAGCACATCCAAAGGTGCAACAACAAAATCCGTGCAAGTAGAAAAACACACTTCAAAGCTAAAAACCCACGAGAATTTGCCAAAATCACGGGCAAATAGCAATACTGACTGTACGGACACAGGAAATGGCGACGTCATTATTCGTCTGCTACGAAGACTAAAGAGCGTAATGACTACGCTCACAAATATTATTGCTGGCATTAAAATCAGTAAAGATCAAACCAAACAATATTACGACTTGAAAAGAAGCACAATAACAAATTATTGGGAACAAATAGAAGACAACAATAAATGCATCTGGGAAAACATAGATGATATTACGAGTTGTGGATATAATACGAATAAATATTTTCAACTTCAAGAGAAGGTGCATGAGATATTAATCAAAATCAATGAAGATATAGAAGATACTATAAATACCAGCTCGACCGTGCCTACTAATCAATCAGGCTTAAAACTTCCGAAAGTAACCCTACCCAAGTTCGATGGGGATTACTTAAAGTGGCAGAAATTTTTTGATCTATTTTCATAATTGGTTCATAATCAACCAATAGGGAACTCACAGAAAATGTGGTACCTCAAGATGAACCTCTCAGGTGAAGCTGAAAAATTAATCAGACATCTTCCATTGACAGAAGATAGCTATGAAATTGCATGGGATATGTTACAGAATAGATATCAAAACAAAAGATTGTTGGTAACAGCGCTATTGGGGAAATTAATGGCACAACCTCAGATTACGACAGAATCTGCGTCAGCGTTAAAAAATCTGCATGATACTACAAAAGAATGTCTGCTTACTCTACAAAACATGGGACTTTCAGTAAAGGAGCATTGGGACCCGATCATCATTCACATTCTAGTGAAAAAATTGGATAAAAACACGCATGCATTATTTGAACAATCATTGTCATCGCCACGAGATTTACAGTCAGTAGAAAAATTGCTGAACTTTCTAGAAAAGCGGTTTCAAGCACTAGAAACCTTTGGCCAAAAATCATTGATTTCAAAATATCCACAGAAATCAAGCAAGCCCTCTGTCTTCATTACCAACCAAACTAACAAGACAAATCAAATTGAATGTGTAGTATGCAAGAAGAATCATCCAATATACTTCTGCGAAAAGTTCTTGAGAATGCAAGCATTCGAACGTCAAGAAAAGGCTAAAGAACTAAATCTTTGCCTAAATTGCCTTAAGAATGGCCACAATCTCAGTCAGTGCAGGTCAAGATGTTGCCAAAAATGCAACAAAAGGCATTACACGTTGCTCCATTATCAAACAAATTAGCACGCTGGGACTCAGATTATGCAACCATCCAGTAGTCAGGCAACGACAGCAACCAATTTAGCAGCTCAAACTCGGGACGCTTACGCTGGATACGTATTTCTGGGAACGGCTCTTGCAAACGTCATCGACAAGGATGGAAAGCAATACAATGCAGATTGTTACTAGATTCCGGGTCGCAATTGAATTTTATTTCGGAGAAATTTCGAAAAAAGTTAAGAATATCAGACGACAAGGTGAATTTGAATATATCGGGTATTGGTGATTCAAGAGTTAAAATAAACAATAGACTTAACATTACGTTAAAGTCCAAAGTCAGTGATTATGAAACTCAACTGGAAGTTTTTGTGATCAAGGAGATTTCAACGCATCAGCCGCAGCAACACATAAATATTGACAGTTGGGATATTCCAAGTAACATGCCTTTAGCAGACCCACAATTTAATTTACCTCAAAAGATTGACATCCTTTTGGGGGCGGAAATGTATGGGGAAATAATGAGGAATGGTCAACTCAGAATAAATGAGAACCTGCCAACGCTACAAAACACCACATTAGGTTGGATAGTTCTAGGCAAGGTATCAAGTGTTGATTATATAACACCATTTTGTGGAATCACACATGCTGATCTAGAGACACAACTGCAACGGTTTTGGGAATTAGAACAGTGCCCGAACAAACCAATAATGTCATCATCTGACAAAAAATGTGAGGAATATTTTGAATCAACAGTGAGTCGAAGTGCTGAAGGACAATTCATTGTAAATCTGCCAATCCTGACCGACCCAAAATTATTAGGTGAATCAAAGCAATTGGCCTTCAAACGATTAATAAGCATCGAACGAAAACTGGCACAGGAACCACAATTAAGGAAACAGTATAATGAATTCTTAGACGAATACATCAGGTTGGGACACATGCGAGAATTAAACCCGCAAGGGCTGACAAGGCCTTACTACTTTCTTCCGCACCACTGTGTCTTGAAACCAACAAGTAGTACGACAAAACTAAGAGTAGTTTTCGATGGCTCTGCGAAAACTACAACCAGCTTATCACTCAATGACTTACCGTTAAATGGACCCAAAATTCAAGAAGATATCAGTACAATCATTATGAGGTTCCGTGTCAAAAGATATGTCTTCACTGCTGACATTGCCAAAATGTACAGACAAATTTTGGTAGCTGAGGAGGATAGAAATTTGCAACTAATCATGTGGAGAAAACAACCAACAGATACAGTTAAATATTATCAACTATGTACAGTCACGTATGGTACAAAATCTGCACCATATTTGGCAGTAAAGTGCATGCAAAAATTTGCTGAAGAAGAAGCAGTAAATTATCCGTTGGGGGCAGCTGCTGTGTAGAATTTCTATGTTGACGACGTATTGACAGGAAGTGAATAGCAATAGACATTCAGAGACAATTAAAACAACTATTAAGCTCTGGAGGTTTTCAGTTGAGGAAGTGGTGTGCAAACCACCCCAAATTGGTCCAAAATATACCAAGAGAAGATTTAGAGATCAAATTAAACTTTTCTGAAATGGAAGGTGAACACATAAAAACGTTAGGCCTAGTATGGCATCCTATCATGGACTGGTTTACAATCACGACATGTCTTAAGAATTATAAGAATTTCACAAAGCGTACAATTTTGGCCGACATGTCACAAATCTTCGACCCGTTGGGATTAGTAAATCCAGTAGTGGTCATGAGTAAGATGTTTATTCAAAAATTATGGAAATTAAAACTAGACTGGGACGATGAAATACCCAGTGAACTTCAATCTTCATGGCTGCAATTCCGTACAGAATTACAGAAACTCAATGATATTAAAATTCCAAGATACATGTTTAACAATGAACCTACAATCAACATCGAGCTCCATGCCTTTTCAGATGCAAGCGAAAGGGCATACGGAAGTGCACTATATATCAGATCCAAGGACAAAACAGGCAAGGTGACAGTGAAGTTACTGTGCGCAAAATCCAAGGTAGCTCCAGTCAAGCCGCTGCTCAATTAGTACATCATGTAAAAAGCATCATAAACATAAATTTCGATGAAATACATTTTTGGACGGACTCACAGATAGTTTTGGCATGGATCAAGGGAGATCCATCATTGCTCAAAACTTTTGTAGCAAATAGAGTAGTCGCCATTCAAGAATTAACAGAAGGTACAAGTTGGAAATATGTTAGCACAAAGGACAACCCTGCTGATATCGTGTCCAGGGGATTGACTCCAGGGCAATTAGTAAATGCAAGGGCTTGGTTCGAGGGTCCAGCATTCTTAAAGACATCAAACATGCAGTGGCCTCAGCAAACAGCTGCAACCATCAGGTTGCAAGAAGAAGAAAAAACAGTAAAACTAACTGTAACCGCACTAGATCCAGGTAAACAGCACCCAGTTTATGTTATAGATCATGGGAACTCTTTTCGCAAATTGCAACGTGTCATGGCATATATCCTTAGAAGTGTAGAAATGTTCAAACAAAGAAGACGTAGGCGACAACTCACATCATTTCTAACCGTAAGAGAACTCGAAGATGCCTTAATTGTCATCTGTAAGGGAAATGCAAAACTGCAGTTTCCAAGAAGAACTTCGTAGCTTACATAAAAATAATGAAGTACATAGAAACAGCTGACCATTTCATTACGAAGTTACTGGTGAATCATTTACATACGTTACATTTGCATGCTGGACCGCAAGCACTGCAGGCTATAGCAAGGCAAAGGTTCTGGATTTTACAATGTAGAAATCTCGCACGATCCGTTCTCAACAATTGCGTCCGATGCACGAGAATCCGGCCGAAATTATGCCAGCAACAAATGGGAAATCTCCCTATAGACAGAGTTCAAAAGGCACGTCCATTCATCAACTGTGGTGTGGACTTCTGCGGCCCAGTATACACACACACTATAAGATTCGAGGTAAGACATCTCAAAAAACTTATATTGCTGTTTTCTGCTGTTTCGCGACTAAGGCCATCCATTTAGAGGTTGTATCCGACTTGTCAAGAGACGGTTTCTTAGGGGCATTAAGAAGATTCACAGCACGACGAGGAAGATGCGAACACATTTACTGCGATAATGGACGGAATTTCGTAGGCGCCAGCAATAAATTAAGGGAAATTAGTGATATATTATCCACTACCAACTCAAGAACAAAGATTGTCAATAGATGCCTAGACCAAAAGATCCAATTTCACTTCATTCCCCCCGATCACCTCATTTCGGAGGGCTTTGGGAGGCGGCTGTGAAATCAACAAAACAGGAGAACCAATGACATCCACAGTAGATTCAGTAATCGAACAACAGAAAATGTCATTAGCCAGATGGGAACTAGTATCTTATATACTCATATACGGAATGAGTTTTGGCGACGTTGGTCGATGGAATATTTGACAGAACTTCAGAAAAGAACTAAATGGATGGACCAGCAGCCAAACGTTCAGCCAGGGACATTAGTAATTATGAAGGATGAAAACCTTCCTCCCTTTAAATGGTCATTAGGCAGAATCGTGGAAATAATTCAGTGTGCAGATGGAAGGATACGTGTAGCTGACGTAAGAACAGCCACAGGAATATTTCGTAGAGCTATACACCAACTAGCACCTCTACCAGTTGAGTTAAATGATAACACAGATACATCAAATCAATTAGAAATGATAGAAAGTGATGAAGTACAAAATCGTTACTCGAATGAAGAGGAGGTAGGTGGAGAGGAAGTGTCTAGAAATACAAGGAAAAGAAAGCAATCGCAGAAACCAATTAATGCTTTAAAGGTCATCCTATTAACAATGTTACTTTTACCACTTTCTGCGAAGGCAGTTTGGTCAGAAACTCAAGTAGAGGTACACAAACTTGACGGCAACGCCGGGATATACTTTGAAAACATAGGAGCTTCAAGATTAACGGCTAGCAACTGGAATCTGTTAGTATACTATGATCTGAGGGGCTATTGGGCATCAATTAACATTATTCATGAGGCACTAAAACATTTAAAACGTCTCTCTCGTACCATCACCCACAATGATTACTACATAGAAATAGTATCTCAATATTATCATCAACTCGAGGAATTAAACAATAGTAATGTATTACTGAAAGACCAGAGTAACAATTCAACAAAAGTAAGGGCCAAGAGATCACCATTGGATCTAGTTGGGACAATAGCAAACAGATTATTTGGAGTTTTATGAATATGCATCGAGAATGACTGAAACTATTAACAGAATAAAAAATAATGAAGACCACTTGCATGAACTAATAAAAAATCAAACATCAGTACTTGAAACCACTGTCAATCTGATCAAAAAGTCTGAAGAAGACAGATGTAAGCAAACAAAAAGGATAGAAGAAGCACTGGACCTTGCATATGAGAAAATGCGCAATATGAGCTCAGAACAAAAGTATCAGAGAAGTATCCAGACCTTCAACACTCTTTCAATTTTAGTCGCCTCACTTGTTAACGAATGCACAAGTTCATGCAAGAAGCTATTCTTGATGTAGTTACAGATACACATCATGGACGATCAAGCCCTTAGTCATATCTCCTGAGCAACTTCGAATGCAATTATCAATTATCAAGGACAATTTGCCATCAGGAATCCACCTACCTACCTTCAATGGCCAAATTAGTGTGTCGTTAGTATATAAACTAATGAAAATTCAATGCCAACTTCAGAACGATTATATTATTTTTGAACTCATTGTACCATTGTTGCGCTCCACAACCTTTGAGTTATACCGACTAATTTCATTGCCAACATTAGTGAACGACACATTTGTATCTGTAGCACCGGCAACAGAGTTCCTGATGACGAACCTGATCAGAGATCGGTTTTATTTGATGAACAAATTTGAGTTAATGCAATGTTTTGACATTGGAAAAAACTATCATTTATGTGAACAACGGCGTCCACTTCATATTAAGACAATGACATCAAATATCTGCGAGGTAGAACTATTCGCACGGAGAACACTACCTAGAACATGCGCATTAAGGATTACAAAACCAACAAATATATGGATTAAACTAGCTGCACCAAATCAATGGTTATTTTGCCTAGATAAGAAATACAATCCCACGTTCATCTGTGGCAATCGTATCGTTCATAAAACTCTAGATGGAACTGGAATATTATCCATGCAACACGGATGTGCAATGAAGGATGATGAGTTGCTAATCGAAACATCTAATGATGTCCAAACTCGGACAGATAAGAAGTCATTTCAACCGAATTTCAATATTACTCCTGATGATCTTGACAATTTTGAGGAAGATTCAACACCAGTATTCTACCGGTCAAGGTTAACAACACATGAAGAGGAGTTTGATAATTTAATCAAGGAAATCAATTCATCAATTTACCATAGGATACGTAACCGTAGGAACCATCAGTGTTATTATCATCTATCTAAGCCTAACGCACTGTAAGAACAACCGGACCATGATGCTTAAGAGTAAACCAATCCCACTACCCAGAAGGAACCCAGAAGCTCAAGATTACAGCTTTGAAGTTGGAGACTTCAAGGGGCCCAGGATGTTCAAGCATAAAAAATAGAAATAATAATAATTTGATACAAGACATCATAATTCACGAGCAGTTGGTCGGTCAGTCACCTTACACGTAATTACCGTAAATTCACCTTTTGTTTTTGCTTACTGAGCAATTGCACTTGTTGTCAAATAAATATTTTTGTAGTACGGTGACCCGACTGTTGTTGCAATATTGAATGAAAGTAAAAAATTATGTGTAAGTCAGCATTTATTGCTGACAATGAATATTGATTATTTGTTTCCGTTTTACTTTTACTAATTTTGTTATATATATATATATATATATATATATATATATATGGAACATTTGTACGAATAAAAGTTCAGTTTTTATTATAATCTAATAGGCTATCCCAGTACTGGAATCAGTGAAACCTCATTTCAGTTATTTTTACATACTTGACTTGGCGTTTTCTAAGTTCAAGTAATCCTAATTACAGAGTTAGTGTTTTCCTAATTTTCTGAACAAGCTACGTGAGATGAGGATGGGCGACATATGCCAAGCTTAACCATGAGCTCAAATTCCCCTTTTGCTATGTTAAATTTTTCAGAATTTAGCTTTCTTGGTCGCGCGGATGGAAGAGGTCCTTCAGTATTTATTTTGTGAACGACGCTGTGATCTACGGGCAAATTGAAATCTGGCGGCATCTTAAGAGATGGGAATTCGTTTAGAATGCGTCCGAATTCATCGTTTAAAGTAAAAAGTTTTGGGGAACATGATTGAACGCTGCGAGAAATGCAGTTAACTGCGACTGTAGTGGTTTTGTCGATGAGTTTCTTTTGTACCAGCAGATTATATTTGCATAGGAAGTCCGCTCCTATTATTGGATAATCAACGGATGCAAGGATGAATGTATGGATGAAGTTACGCCGTAAGTTCAGGTCTAAAGAGAGTTCTTGTGTACCGTATGTAGATATGGGGATACCATTAGCTGAGACTAAATTTAAATCAGCTTTCCGTGAATGATTGACATTAAAACTTTTTGGAATAATAGATACTTCCGCGCCTGTGTCGATGAGAAAATATTTATTCGTGGATTTATCGCTAACAAAAAGATGGCGGGAAAACTTATTCGACGTTGATGCCGCACTCAAAGCCGAAGAATTTAGTTTTTTGGATCTTTATCGTTTAGACTGTTGCGATTGTTTGTTGTCGATAATTACTATTATGATTTTGATAAAGGATGCAAGGTTGTACACACTTTTTGGCTCTACTTCCAAATTTTTTATGAAACCAGCACTTATTGTGAACTGAATATGATCGAGATTGGGATCGCGGAGGGTACCGATTTTTATTTGTGAGACGATATTTTTCCCTGGATTGCCGAATTTCAAGGAGATGAATACGATTGGCCAAGTCTTGCACTGTCTCTGCCGAACTGTTGTAATTATTTGAGCTGTTCAGTAAGTGATTTGAACTACTATTTTGATGAATGGACGAAATTTTTGCCGAGTTTGTTGAGTCGTATATTCTGTCGGCAATCATGAATATCTCTTCCTGGCTGTGAGCGCTTTCGATCGCTATAATTCAGGCTTGGATTGAAGATGGAACTTTGTTTATCCATAATTTTCGTAGGAGTGATGTATTTACAAGGCTGTTGTCACCTGCCAACGCCTCCATGTGACGAAACAATTCAGACGGTTTGTAGTTTACAAGTTCTACCTTATGTAGTAAATCATCTAACCTACGTTCTTCTGAATCTCTGCTACGTGTTAGTAAAAGAGATTTTAAATTCTTGTGCTGGGGGCTTAATAATGCGTCAGCAACCATTTCCATGGTTTCAGGAGGGAACGATGCGACTAAATAGTCGTACTTGGTGTTGGAAGAGCTGATGCCCTTGACACGAAACTGTGACTCCACCTGAAGAAACCATAGGTCTGGCCTATTGTTCCAAAAAGGTGGTATTTTGAGTGTTGAGATAAGAGGGGTCGTTATGTTAGGCATGCTGTCATTGCCCGCGTCTGTGCTAAGATTTGGAAGAGTATCTGATTGCTCGGAGGTATTCGTGACAGAAGTCATTTTTAAACCAAATGATATATATATGTTTGTGAACTTCTTATTGTTTGTTAATTTTAATTAAAAAGATAATAATTGTAGATGTTTGTTAATTATTATTATGATTATTTTGTTTGTTCTCAAGTCGAAATTCTGTCATTTATTCTATTAACTTTATTGACAAGAAATTTCTTAATTTTTAATTAAAATTTTTTTTTATTTATCGTTTTGTTATTGAATAATTAAAATATATGTGTCGATTAATTTGGAGAGGAAAAGAAATAATGTGAATGCTCCTTATGTTAATACTGTGAATGTGTGCCCTTTATGTTATGTCTTGTATGATATGTATCCATTTCTTGTTTTTTTTCGAGCCTACTTGTAATATTAATTATTTCTAAATTCCTAGAAGAAGAAAAACTATTATCTATTCTTATTTTGTATTTTGTTGGAAAAACACTTAGCTCTAATTATATTTGTGTGATGTAGTGATTTGATGTGCCGGCATGTGATGGCAGAATTCAATGAGCTTTTTGGTGCTTTCGGGCAAAATGACCGCGAGAAATTTGTATCCGCAAAAATTGTGGGGTTATCATGTCATCCGAGCTTGGAAATTATTTTTACGTGTTGTATTTTTCGTCCTTTTGATATTTAAAATGCAATTTTTGTTGTTGGAGTTGATTTAATTCGCCAAACGTGTCTGCCGTGAAGATGTTGTCCAACATTTTTTGTGCTGAATTCCGCTTTTGGAAATGTTGCTTTTTTCGTTGTATTATTAGTTTTATCTTTGATTGTTTCTTATTAATTTTTAAGCTTAGAAATTGAAATTTTTTTCCACTCGCCGCACGTTTCACTTAATTGTAAAGCGACGTCGGGGTCACCATTGTGGTAGCTTTGTACGAAGCCTTTCACTTGCTCAAACTCGAGAAGATATTTTTTGGGGTGAATAATTACAAAGCACAATTTTATCCTTTTTACGTATAACTTTATTTTGTTTAACTGGCGAAATACTAAATTGACTATAATCTAACCACGTCGGCAGAAGATGTTATTGAGGTGTGTACTACGGCACGTCCGATGGAAAAGTGACTTTTTACCTTCTTTCTTCTTCTTGTCGTGTCGTGTGTTTGGCTCACGTTCGTCGGCTGTCACTAAGTATGGTTCACATGAACGTGACTACGCGTACTGCTGAATGTGTGTTTTTAATTTTTTTATATATGTTAAAATGTGATGTCTTGTGCTTCACTGAAAACTTGACTGACAACTAACGTTCTGAAAACAAAAGAATCTGAAATGCTCAATTTTCTGAACTTTAATCAATTTCGATGTTCCTCTTATAGAATAGAAATTGTGTACGTTTATAAATTAGAGCTTTGTTGATGACTACTCAGTGGTCACCTGTAATGAAACGATGAGTTGACTTTCTGACGTTTACGCACTAGTGCAACTTCCTATAAGTTACTGCTAGTGTGAACGTCTCTTGTGAAATAGTGACTTAAACACACTGAATCTGCAGCGTGTGGACTATAACAACGAGATTTAAATAATCCACCTAAAAACTGCCATGTCTGGGCGATGCGTATGGTCTATAACAACGAAATTGAAATGATCCACCTAAAAACTGCCACGTCTGGGTGATGCGTGTGGTTTATAACAATGAGATTGGAATGATCCACCTAAAAACTGCCACGTCTGGGCGATGCGTGTAGCTTCCAATAAGCTATCACGATACCAATGCCTACTGTCTAGTGTCCATCAACGTAGAAACCTAAAGTGAAAAACGATGGCCGAGCACATGTTATGGAAGTATAACACTATGCAAGCGCACAACGTGTCAAAGCCACAAGCTTTACTCTACAAACAAAAATATGTTACAACAACAGTACTAGATATGAGATTACCGAGTCAGACAATTAGCTAACAGCCAAATGTCCACATCTCCAAGTAATCCCAGTCTCCAGCATCCGTCACATTCAGACACCGAAGTCTAACTGAGGTGGCGCCATTTTGTTATGGAACTATGATGAGTGATTTGCTTGGGACGTAAAGTCCAGACTGCCAGCATGAGCTGACAGATCACTCGACGGACAGCGTTGACTGCAGGGCGGCACGCTAGTTCGCCTCAACTAATGGCGGAGAGTGTGGGAGGGTTCCACAAAAGACCTGCCGCTGCCGTCAGCCATAATCAAAAAAATTCGTGCCTATCTAACACAAAAAGCCGGCACACATTCGGTCCTGAAGGGACCCTTACGTCACTTACCTGTATACAAACGAAGGCGCAGATGTTTCGGCCTTACTGCATACCCCAACCACCCATTTGACACTGAGGGCAGATAGTTTACAGTGTCCCTATTTGACCTGAAAGGAGAGAGAGTAGCGGACCTAAACGACCTTCACGTGCGAGGGCTCCAGGATAGTGAGAGGAGAATCAAAACTTTCAAAATTTCATATTTACGTTATAATTGCAAAATTAACAAAAAAATCATCACTCCAATGTATATATAGGTATGCATACTATTGAGTTAACTATATACATATGTAGATACATTAGTAAATCAAAAGGCCATCATTCTTAAATACATGCAAGTAAGTATACCATTATCGTATATATAGATATATGTATGTAGAGTGTTGACTCAACCCGATCATCCATTCAAAATGTATACTGGTAAGTATATCGTTAAATTATACATATATTTATACATATAGAGTGTCTACTTAAACGTATTATCATTTCAAAGTATAAAGATCTCACTAAATTAGCGGTATAGATACGTAATTATAGTATTAAATCGAAATTATATATAGCTACATGAAAAGAATATCAATAAAAAGGAAGTTCTACATGTGTAAGTCGCTACAGAAGCCGAAGTTTGCGTATACCAAAAGAAAATAAGTAATATATGTATCAATAATACTCACGGTGAAAATTCCACGGCATGATGAAGCGCTGCAGCATCCGCCATCTAGTTAAAAGAATTAAATTGGAATTTAATGCTTCGACTTGCTGTCTGTAGGCTCTATCACAAAAGTAATTTTTGTTGAGTTGAAATGAGATTGCCCAGCGGCACTCGTATCTACTCACTGCACAAAACTAAAGGCAATTGAAATAATTTTATGTAATTTTATAAAATTCAAAATCCCAATTAATATCAAAAGAAATTAAACCAAATATTTCAACTTTAGCACTAAACTCAAGAAAAAAATGAAAACTATTGGCTTTAGACCACAAGCATAACTGAATCGCTATCACTTTGTTCTCGATCGAAACACAACTCGCATAATTGGTTGCGTTTATTCACGAAATATGAATTCCTACTAAAATATATATATACAGCAATTCCATACCAAAACGATCACCCATTGGACCCGGCCCCCTCCGATTTCGATGAAACTTTCAGAATTAATTAGGTATTAAAAAATATTGGACCCCTATTTTTTTGTTTAGTCTGTCGACCTCAGGTTTCGGATACAGGGTGACTCAAATTTTAATGTTTTCACTGGGGGTGTTTTTTTTAATTTGCTGATTATTTGGGATCGGCTTATTCGATTCTTTTGTGCGATATGTCAAATTAAAGGTATTAAATTGAGCTTTGCAAAGATATTCAAAAAAGATAAAAAAATAAAAAATATTGAAAAAAAAAACATAATTTTTATTAATTTTTGATTTTTGACCCCCTTCGGAAGAGAAAGCCCCCCCTAAAAAATACTTTTTTTTTAAAATGCCCTAATATTAATACAGATCATATCAAAAATTTGCGGATGTTCAGCTCTTAGTTTAGGAGATACAATTTTTTGTATGAGCGTCTCTGCAAAATTCCCAATGAAAATTTTAGAATTTTCTCCACAAAAATGATTTTTTTAATATTCAATGAGAAATATGTGTTTAAAAATATTATAAGAATAGTTCTGTGTAATTATTTCATAAATTTTATAATTTTATTTTTACTACATAACGAGTATTCTCTGACACTAACACTACTGTCATTTACAGGTATTAAAATGTGGTACTTTTGAGTACCTGGTATTGCCTTGACCCCCCCCTTGACACACAACACAAAGCTTATGAAACTTAAAAAATCCACACCTAGCCATGAAATCTACTTGATCCAATGTGTATAATTATGTTTGTTTGCAGTCACAAATTTCCCATTTCATGTGCTATTGTAAACAAAACATGTAATTTTCCTCACTTTTAAAAAATATCATTTTCTTGTCGTTTTCAAAAGTTTCAACAAACTATATAAAGAAACTAACACTAAACCTTCCGTCTGTTTATAACCGATATAGGGAAGCTAAAACTCTTATTTAATGGATCATTGTAAGTACCTATCAGTACAATTATAAATATTATTGAACTTCGACGATTACTTAAAAGTTACATGTTGAGCAGTTCTTTGATTTACTGACGTGTAAAATTTTTTTTAGCAAAAGTTGTGTTCCAAAAAATTTGCAATTCATACATACAATCGAAGCACACTAAAATTAACTACACCACCGAAGTAATTACAAGGGTTACTTTTGTTGATAAAAATTTGTAAAAACAACCTTGCAATTGATGCCGATCTTCTTGTCAAATTCATTTACCGAGTGTCAAAATAAAACATACTCTTTTTATATGTACTTATAAAATTAGGCTACGAGAATAAACCTTAGCATCTATCACATCCACTAATGGATGGCCTCTTGGATAAATTAATTAATTTTAGTCTTAATGCATTTACGTGTATCACTTAAGTGCTTAAATATTTACAAGTTGATATGCCAAAGAAAAACAAAAATATCTACCAACACTATAAATCTGGATGATTACTATGGAAATCCCTTAATGCTGTTTCATTCGTATACCCAAAGATCCACTTCCTGTATTTATTGGAATCATCACAATTATTCACGTAAATCTTCTTTTTCTTGGCATCGGCTTCCAAATATCGCATGTTCTTTCCATGAACTATCCATTTATTTTTCAAATCATAGAACCATAATTGATTACCTTGTTGTGTATGACAGTAATACAGGATTACTGGGGCATCTTTTGTCGATTTGGAAACATCTAAGCAGGTCGTTTTGCCTTTAAGTCTGATATCTTTATGCCAACTGAGGGCTCAATTTTGATTTCCATGTGGCCTAACGTTGTTTATAGCGCATTGAAATAAGCCTACCTCACCGTCGTGCTTATGGTTGAGATTATCAACACAAAGATATGGAATTGCTTTGCTTCTTATCGTTCTATGAGCATAATCTGGTGGTTCGACGGGGGGATACTTTTTCAATAAGTCAGATGCGATTTCTTGCATAAACCAATTAAATGATTTACACTTGAGACGATTTCGAATCTCTTTTTGTTTTTCCAAATTTCCAGCATCAATTGCAAATTCCTAAAGTATTTTATTTATTTAATTTGACACTAATGAGATTTATGCGAAAATATTACCTTTCGGCCAAGATGTCGTGGAAAATTTTCGATGATCCTTTTTTTGGACTTCTTTCACGCGCGTACTTTGTTCGCCAGGTAAGACAGATTGAGTGTCTTCTTCTTCTTTGTCACATCGACGTCGAGACCTAGGAACCGCATTTCTCTCGGTCGGGGTGCGTTCATTTTTTTATGCTTGACGCAGCCGGCCTATACGCTTCAGTAGGTGTAGCATATTGCTATATGCAATACGCTACGACCATAACACACAATCACACTTAGATGGCGGTAGTGTAGCGGTAAATGAAAGAATCATCCGGTTATTCATTAATTTAGATTTATTTAGCAAAAATTCTTTTTATTATTAAAATTAGACTAGAAAAAAAAATAACTTCATAAAAAACTAACCTAATTTCAATTCAATTTAACTATTATATATTTTTTCTAATTGTACTCAAATTTCTTAACTAGACCTATATTAAACTATTTAAAATTCCTTTCTATGTTTTGTAATTTATTTAATGCTGAAAATAAAAATTATTGTTAAATGTCAATCGTGAATCAATTCTCATGTGGTGTAAAGCTGACCCGTGTGGGCACAGTTTTATACCTTGATGAATTGATTAATTGACGAAAAATTATGAACAATCAATTGAAATCTCAAGAGAATTATATTCAATAAATTTTTAGTATTTGGTGATGTTATTTTGTGTAATATGTCCAATACACAATTGGCATGCAATCTTACACCTTAATACCCGTCACCTAACCAAAGATTTATATGAAAAACAAAATACCTTGAATCTCTTGTAAAATGTCAAACCACGTCGAAATCTCAATAATTCCCGTATACGTTCAGAAAAGAAATAAAATAAATGAAAAATTTAAAATGATTTTACTGTACCAAAAAAAATTCAAAATAAACTAAACGACAGAACTCCAATAAACTATGAAACGAAAACCGAGAATTGAAACTATATAAAAATGAGAAACTAATGCAATCAAAGACAAAACAAAAACTAAGTCCAAAATGTCACTGATGAAATCCGAAATAAAATTCTAAGTTGAACTGTTGTAGAAATTGCAAATTGAGGATACTATGGCTTACATAGCATTTGTTGAAAATAGAAGGCAGAATGAACAAATGGCCTCCTTTTTATAGAAAAATTCGTTCCATTTTCGCTATCTATAAAGTGAAATATTCGAAATTTTCACTGAAAATGACAAAAGAGTGAGATTTTCTTATTGTCAATCGATAGCCAATTTACTAATGCACATTTTGATAATTTTCTTGTAGAAATTAATTGTAAATTCGATGATTTTATCCATTTCCTACAATTTTTGGAACATTTGCTATAAAATCTCGATTCGCCATGTTCCATCTCGATGTAGTAGATTTTCTTGTCAATTTGTAATGTTTTTTTGTCTTCTTCTCACTGTGAGTCTCTTTCGCACTCATTGTGGGAAATACATTTGCAAACAATCGCGAATATCGCGTTTTCCGCGCAAAATATCGCGAAACGAACATCGCCATCGAGATCGCGGTTCGAGTTTACCCGGTCTCAATATGTCGAACGTCGCGGTGACATAAAGTTTGAGCTTTTTTGACACTTTCGCGCGCGAGAGTCAAGTTTATTTTTAATGTGTTTTTTAGTGGTTTTTTTGTGAATTTCAGGTATCTTCATCACTACGGATACTCTTTTTATATCAGGTAACCGTATTATGTTTTTATTATATTGATTTAGCGTGTAGTTTACGATTTTTGTAAATTTGTGGCAAATGTCAGGTGAGTGCTTTCGTGGCATTTTTCACCTTTTTTGTCCACAACTATTTATCATAATCGTAATAATTATGTAGTTAAATGTGTAATCGAATGTTTTATGGTGACTTAAATACATAAAACATGAAGTTACATATGTTTTTACACAATTCCTCAACTACATGGAATTGTTGTACACGGCATACATACCTACAGTCATGCTCTTGACTGTGTTTATGTTGTGTGTTAATAGATGTTTAGAAAAAACACTAGCTATTTCGAACTATTAATATATTTTGTTATTAATTCATTTTCTTTTTATTTCATTATAGATCTTCGTGGGATTTCCTTTCACTTGTGGAAACTCCAAGTGGAGGTAATTTTTTATGTATCTTGTTATTCATTTCTGGAATTAATTTGCTCCTTCTTTTTCAGGTTCGCTGAACAATATATATATATATATATATATATGCCAGCACAGGATATTTGCTGCATTTGATTTTACCGTGAATTCTTCTATCAAAAACTTTTTTAAATCTTCCCTGTTATTCAGGTTCGGATTTGAGCGTAACGCTAATTTTGCTGTACCAACTAGCAGTCTTTTAGCGAACATCGTTTATTGAGGGTTTGACCATTTCAGCTCTCTTGCTGTATTTTCCAGATCTGCTATCCATAATTCTGAATAATAATCGTCTTTGCCATTGAATTCTGGTATAATATTTAAAATGTTTTTAAATGACATTTCTTCTCTTTGATACATTTCATTTGATGTTGCGTTGAGAATTTCTTCACGAATTTGTTGTAATGGTGTTTGATATAATTGATTTGTTGGTTCTTGTTTTGTATTATTATTTTCTTCTCCTGGGCTTTGTTGATTTACGAAAGTGTTATTCAGCTTTTGTTTTGCAACTTCTAGTTTTGCTATTTCTAATCTTTGGTTTAACTCTTTTACTGCTTTATGCGCTTGTTGCATTTGATAATTATTGTTTTCTTCCGCTTGCTCTCTGATTTTTTTTTCGTTTTCTTTTTCTAATTTTTAATTTTGTCTTTCAATCTTTTAATTTCTTCTTTTAGTAGTGCAAATTCTTGTTCCGAACTTGACGTTCCGGCTATCTTGTTTTCACCTGTTGGATTTGCTTTCAAATCCGGCATATTGCTGCGGTTGTTTGTTACTTATTATCACGATATATTAGCGAAATAAAATTTCTAAAATTATGGAAATTATTTTATTGTGAAACTTTATTGAGTGGAATTTTGAATGTAATCTTTATGGAGAGACTTTTATTATTTTTGTTGTATGTGTGTTGCAGACTTTCATATGTAATCTATAGTTAATTTGAACTCAATTGATGTGGAATTTCATTCTAATATGAGAGCAATAACTGTTATACCGTAAGAATTGAAATTGTTCTTTTTGCATACATAGACCACAGTAGAGATAAAATTAGTCCGAATAAAATATAATTAGTTACGCTTGTAATCTCATCGCAATAGCATCGCTGCATCGTAAATTTAGTCTTTTGTGCTTCTCAATTGCAACTGAATATTTGTACTTTGGTATTCTCTGAAATAAATGGTATTATTATAATTAAAAGTGAGTTTAGAATCACCTCAGTCCCTAGACCACAATCTTTCTAGATTTCTATGAATGAGAAATAAACATATTTGGTGCCGAAGTCCGGGATTAGTAGTGATTCATTAGTTATTAGGTATCGTACTTGCGATTATAGTGACCTTCTTGAATTACATATGTATGTACATATCTCGTCGCGATTCTTAATTGTTTCGAACAGCTGGAAAAAAAAAACATCATTTGCAAAGTGTTGTGCAGTGCATTTAAGTATAACGCGTAGTGACAAAACTTAAGAACAAGAAACAAAGGTTCAATTTAATTACATACAAATTATTACAATTACATTCCAGTCATTTGTGTAGTCTAGAAAATTTGAAATTTCGACCAAGTGTGCGTGCTACTTTACTGTGCTATCAGTGGATCCGCTATTCAGACAATAATTTGATACTTTCGAATTGGTGACAAACCGGTTTTGTCATAGACATCATATCATGCAGTAAGTCTAAATTCCTTTTAGCTTATATTCTGTTACATACCCACATTATATTAAAAATGGAATCGGCAATTGCATAGCAACAGTCATTAAAAACATTTATTAACAACTTTATTGAGAACACACATAAAGCCGGTAAAGACAAACATACTCAGGAGTGCATACAAACGCGAATAACCTTGCTTCAAGCATATTGGGATAAATTTCTGTCAATACATAATGATATCATTGTCGTCAAGTGCAAGGCTGCTGATCTAGAACTCCCATATTTTGAAGAAAGTTATTTTGAAACCACAGAATTGTCATATTGCGATGCCTTAGGACAACTAAAAGTTATTCTGAGAAAACTCAAACCTGAAAATGTTCAGCATTCTACCGGCCATCAAAATACTACATCTGCGATACAACTTTCCACCTTGCCTAAAATTCAGCTTCCTCAATTTTATGGTGAATTAAAGGAATGGGCTGCTTTCCATGATCTTTTCAAAAGCTTAATAGATCTATAACGATCTGTAGGGCTCACAGAAGTTATATTATTTAAAGACTAGTCTCCGTGGAGCCGCTGATCAGCTTTTGCGAAACACTGGAATCACTGACGATAATTATGCTGCTGCGTGGAGTCTTCTTTGCAGTCGATATCAAAACGAGCGGCTGCTAGTAAGATCATACTTAAAGTTATTGACATCTTTGCCTAGTATGAAATATGAATCCGCAGAAGAGCTGCGAAAATTATATGATGGTACTGTTAAGCAGTGGGACGATTGGTTAATATTCCTAACTGTGCAAAAGCTAGATCCATGTACGAAAAAGGATTGGGAGAATTCTCTGCCTTCTACTACTGAACTTTCCATATTCGAGGAGTTGTGTAAATTTTTGCAACATCGAGTTCATACTCTTGAAGTCGTTGGTGCTAGCGCCACTCAATCAAGGGATCCCTCACACTCAACTCAACTTAAGCCTAACAGAAAATTTTCGTCATTCAGAGTGAATTTAGCCACAAATAAATCAACAAACAAACAAAGCAGATATCCCAAGTGCAAGGATAAACACCTACTTCTTTTCTGTCCTTCTTTTAGGCAGTAGACAGTTATCCAACGGCGTGACTTCGTGTCTAAAGAACGGCTCTGTTTTGATTGCCTACGAAAACATCATGCTGCAGTAAATTGTCCTTCAACAAATCGTTGCTACACTCATCACATGACAGCAACGCTCATAATCATACAATAACATCACAATCAAACTCTCAGGTAAACCCGTCATATTCTTCACCCGACATCTCAGCTTCTAAGAATTCTGTATCACGCATGCCATCCCCATCTGTCGCAACATCAAGTATTGTAACTACCTTGAGTGCTAACACAAACATGATACAGCGATCATGTACTATATTATTAGCGACAGCTCAAGTGATTGTGAACTCACCGACTGGACAGCGGATGCAAATTCGTGCATTACTAGATCAAGGCTCGCAGTCCACATTCGTTTCTCCGGCTATTGCTCGTTTCCTGCGCTTGCCTCACAAGAAGGTCAATATTCCAGTGCAAGGGATAGGATCCTCCAGTGGAGTAGTCAGATCTAAGGTTCAGTTATCCATCCAGTCCACGATCGACCCAGACTTTTGCTTAGAAACTTCTGCATTAGTCTTGCCACACCTGACAAGTATATCGATCCCTCCTACGATGGCCTTCTCTGATTTGAGTCATCTGCGCGATCTCCACCTTGCTGATCCGAAGTTCTATGACAACGCTCCTATTGATTTGATTATAGGTGCTGATCTCTATTATTTAATTATTCTGGAAGGACTGCGAAAAGGGATTCCAACCGTACAGAATACTGCGCTGGGCTGGGTATTATCAGGCCCTATTGAAACTACTACGAATTCCAAATTGACACCGGTACACACGTACCATGCATGGTCAGACACTTGTGCAGAGCAGCTGGATACTCTGATACAAAAGTTTTGATATAGAGAATATTCCGTCAAGCCCGTTAGTCCTATCCGAAGAGAATGAAGAGTGTGAAGAATTGTATAGAGCAACAACCCGGCGAGACTCAGCTGGAAGATATGTATGTGGTTAGATTACCTATTAAAACTTCTTTCAAAGCCGAAGATATAGTATTTGGTGACTCTAAAGTCAACGCCGCGCCGGACGAAGTCTATTATCAGTAGAACAAAACTTTCTTTCAAGCCCAAACTTAAAGGACCGTTATACTGGCTTTATGAAAGAATATTTTGATCTCCGTCATATGGAATTAATACCAGATGAAGCAAATACACTTAAAAGTCGTCATCACTTCTATCCATCCCACCATGGAGTGTTAAATGAGAATAGCGTAAGTACAAAATTACGTGTTGTATTTAACGGGTCCAAAAATTCTAAGGGAGGACTTTCACTCAACGACTATTTAGCAGTTGGACCAAGCTTACAGACTGATATATGTACAATAATTCTGCGGTGGCGACAGCATTTAGTAGCTCTGATTGCAGACATTCGAATGATGTATCGGCAGATAAAAGTGGATGAAAAGGTTTGCGATCTTCAGCGAATCCTATGGAGAGAGACATCGTCAGATCCTGTATCAATTTATCGTTTACGTACAGTCACATATGGGACAACATCTGCTCCATACTTGGCGATTCGAACCCTAATTCAGTTGGCTGACGATGAAGAGCATAGTTTTCCATATGGCTCAGATATACTACGTCGAAACTTTTACATGGATGACGTTTTGTTTGGAGCAGAAACTGTTCAATTAGCGATCGAAGCACAACGTGAGCTCGTAGGAATTCTTCAAACTGCTGGATTCCAATTACATAATGGTCCTCAAACTGAAGGCGTTTTGCAAAGGATTGATCGTCACTCCTCCAACACAGAGTTGAATTTGCCCAATGATTCAATTATTAAAACACTAGGTTTATTCTGGAATCCTACATCAGATTGCTCTGGATTTCGAGTGAAACTTCCCTATCCTCCATTGATACTCACGAAAAGAAAGCTACTGTCTGATGTAGCGAAGCTTTATGACCCGCTTTATGACCCGCTATCTTGATAGCAAAATCCATGATACAAAAACTATGGCTTCTGAAAGTTGATTGGGATACTCTTCTTCCACATCCCGTAACTTAAGATTGGGCAAAATTCCGGCATGAATTAACACAACTGGAAACCTTGTCTATTCTACGGTGGATTGAAATGCAATCATCTGCGAGTTTCTATGAACTTCATGCATTTTCTGATGCTTCACAACAAGCTTATTCTGCAGTAGTGTACTTACGATCAGTTCATGATTTTGACATTATGTTATGGAAGTATGTTGAGAGTAAATGGTCAGGACGTGAAGTCCAAACTGCCAGCCTAAGCTGACAGATCACTCGATGACAGCGATAGCACAGGGCGGCATGCTAGCACCTCGGCTAAGGGTGGCGGAGAGTGTGGGGAGGTTCCCGAAAATACCTGCCGCTGTCACCACCCATAATCAAAAAAATCTTCATGCCTACTTGAACGAGCCAGCACACACTCGGTCCTGAAGGGACCCTTACGTCACTTACCTATGCTCCATTGAAGGCGCAGATGGCATGCCTTCCTGCCAAGCCCCATCCTCCCATCGACTTTGGGTGGCACAATCGTCCAAAGTCCCTTTGTTGACCTATAGAAAGAAAGAGACTAGGCAAGCCTAGACGACCCCGGTCTCATTGCGATAGAGGGCTCCGGGATGTGAAGGAAAAGTAAAAACTCAGCCAATCATGTTCACGTTATAATCGCAAGTGTTTCCTTCTTACAAAAATGCTATTGATTCCTATAATTAGTTTAATTTTAAATCGCCACAACGTTCATGGCAAGACTCGTAGCATATGTTTAATTTTGCTTTTCACATTAAAACAAATAGAGCTAAGATTATTGACTTCCTAGAATAATAATAGAGTAAAGATAAATATCATTTAAAGAAAATGATTTCATATAAAAATATCTCGGTCTTGCCCTGCAGCCATAATTCATAAATTTCGGCTTTTAATTTCAGACTAACTTATCGTAAGAAATGTTTCAAAATGTATGTACATAAATGTTTGAATGATAATGCATTTTTTTCTTCTTATCTACCCTTAACTAAACGAGAGAAATTAAATATTAAAATTCTTTTATATAAATGTGTATGCCAGTTTCATAGTCTCAAAAATATGCCGCGATGTGAGGTGATAATCTAACATATACGTACGATGCGAGACGGAAAATGAATGAGAATATATTGCTAGCTGTTAAAAGATTCGAAGTAATTAAAAGATTCGAAGTAAGTAAAGAAGAAGTAACTTGTGCGCACTAATCCCCAACCTTATCTTGCTTTCTGTGTAGAATCACTCTTAAATATTAAAATCTAGTTAATTTTAATTGAGTGTAAGATGACATAACTTTGAGGTAAGTATCTAATTTTAACAAGAACGTATGAACGTATGTCATGTGAGCATTACTGTATTCAATGATTCAAGATAATACCTAATAGGCCGATATAAATGAAGAAAAATCTTTAAAGCTTTTCATTATTTTCTCGATTTTGAGACAATGAATGCATGTATGTATATTTTTCTTTATAATAACAGGTGCAGCCTGAGTACGCAGAGTGATAATTTGAACTCCCGAAAATGCTATTTGTATATTTGCTATGATTTACCAAAAAAAAATCTTAAGCTATATTTATTTAAAATGATCTTTGCTACACATTTAATAATTGGTTCCGTGCTTTTGTGCTTTTTTTACTTTATTATTCTATTATTAAATTACTTGCTAATGGTACTTAGCTGTATTACCGCTGCCATTTACCCTTCTGTAAAGAGATGTTCTGAAGTTTCATCAGTATTTCGGCGTTTACTTCCTAACATTTTTGGTTGCTTGTTCTAGAGATTCTTGGTAGAAGAGATTATTTGATTCTCCAGGTAGAGATTCTTTTGATTTATCTACATGCTATGTCCGAGTACTATTTTAAATGCTGATTTTGCTCCCAGTTTTATTTGTTGCAGCTGTTGCTGGTGAATATACTGTACTAAATGGTGTAGAATCATGGAAGAATCTTGAACAAGCAATCCAGTTCGCACTACGGCTGCCAACTCTTCGAGCGGTAGAAACTTATACATGAATCGTCATAAAACAGGCATCCATGAGTTCAACAGGGTTTTGCAGTGTACTTACTGTCGAGATATTTTGGAACATGTCGCTGGAAGTGTACGAAAAATTTTGTCATGAGGGATGGATTTCCACCGATGCCGTTGAAATTTTACGATCTGGTTGTCTTCAACTTTTCACGTCCTTTCACTTTCACGTTTTTGACAAGACAAAAACGATTGTCTTCTTCTTACTTGTCTTCAACGACATGTCACTTGAGCTTGAGTAAAGCACTACTCCCAGTCAAGGTGCGTTCGCTTTCCGCTATGGACAGCAGCCGACATACACGCTACAGTACGTGTAGCATATTGCTATATACAATACGCTACGACCATAACAATTATTAACACCTCCTTACTTTGTGCCAAGACGAAACTTCCTCCTTTGAAAACGATTTCAATTCCGAGGCTGGAGCTGATGGGAGCTCACCTTTTGGCAAAACTTGTTCATAGTTTACAACCTTCGTTGGATGTTAAAAGCCTTCCACTGTATTGCTGGACAGATTCTCAATCAGTATTAACCTGGCTGACATTTCACCCATCCAGGTGGAAAACATTTGTAGGAAATAGAGTGACTCAGATTCTTGAACTAATTCCATCTGCAAAATGGAGATATGTGCCATCTAAAACTAATCCAGCCGATCCTGCATCAAGGGGTGTTCCAGCTACTCATTTAGTTTCTTTACAATTATGGTGGGAAGGGTCGCAGTGGTTAAAATTGCCGTCAACATCATGCCGCGAACTAGTTCGCGAATGTCTCCCTCTGTTGAAATCGATCTGGAAGAAAAAGCTTCATCTATAAATGCTGCAACAACAATTATTACAACTGAATATTGGGACCTACTACACAAGTATTCATCATTAACTCGCCTGCTGCGTGTCACTGCCTGGTGTTATAGATTTCTTACTAGCTGTCGTTTGTCAAAAAATAATCGTATTCCACTTCTGGATTCAACACAATCAAAAAATTTGCTTTCCTAACGAATTTCAGCAACTATCAACAGGTCGAACTCTAGTAACTAAGAGTCCTTTGCTTCGACTGTCTCCATTCTTTAAAGATGATTCCGGAACAATCCATGTTGGTGGCCGACTACAGAATGCTGAACTACATGAAGATGCTAAACATCAGTTCCTGCTATCCAAAATTAGTCCATTATCAGCATTAATATCAACAGAAGCTCACCTGAAGACATTGCATGGGGAGTCCAACTCACTCTAAGTCAAATTCGCCAACGATTTTAAATCCTTGGAGCCCGAGATCTAACTCGTCGTTTGATACATCAATGTCTTACCTGTTTTCGACAGCGCAGATATGCTCAACAGCAAATGATGTGAATATTTCCAGCAGAGCGCGTGAGGCCAAGTCGGCCTTTCCTTAATAAAGGTGTAGATTATGCAGGTCCAATTCTAATCCGTTATGGGCCAGGACGAGGTTGACCAGCACACAAAACATATATTGCATTATTTATCTGTATGGCCACTAAGGCGGTACATTTAGAGCTTGCCTCGGATTTAACCAGTGAGGCATTTATTGCTGCCTACAAACGCTTTACAGCCCGCCGAGGATATTGTCACAAAGTCTATAATGATAATGCTTCTACTTTTATTGGGGCTTCAAGGGAACTTAAAAATTCATTTTTTCTATGTCAGTCGGAGTTGCCCACCTCTTTTACGTATCTACTGACGTCACACGGAACAGAATGGCACTTTATCCCTCCAATTGCCCCGAATTTCGGCGGATTATGGGAAGCTGGAGTGAATGCGGTAAAACACCACATTAAACGAATAATTGGTTGCTCTACCTTCACCTTCGAAGAAATGTACACACTTCTAACACAAGTGGAGGTATGCGTGAGCTCCAGCCCTCTATATCCTCTAAGCCCTGATGCTGATGATTTTGAGGTTCTCACACCTGGACATTTTTTAATGGGTACTGCTCAACTAACAGTCCCAGAACCTTCACTAGAGTCTATCACTCCCAACCGATTATCGAGATGGAAACTTCTTCAACATACATATGTACGATCAATTTTGGAGTCCACAGATTATTTAAACAACCTGCAAGAACGAGCCAAATGCATGAAAAAACAGGACAACATAGAACCAGGACGTTTGGTGCTGCTTCGAGAAGATCATCTTCCACCGACATGGACATGTGGGCGCTAGCTGAATTGTTGAAGTGCATCCCGGCCCTGACGGTCTGGTGCGGGTCATTACCATTAAAGCTAAGGGACAATTGCTCAAGCGTCCCATTAATAAAGTTGGTGCTCTTCCAATTTCAGACGCCGTAGATACAGCGACTCATGCTTCAGATGCAAAGGAAACTCAGGCTTCTGCTTTTGATATTATTTCTACTCGGATGTCTGATGGCGGGCGGTCTTACAACCCAACCACCTAAAGATGGTTTTAACTTGTTTCGTCGGACGGACGAGGCGGGAGGTAATGTTCAGATTTTCATATGTATATATATATATATATCTACAGTTAATTTGAACTCGATTGATATCGAATTTCATTCTAATATGAGCAATGAACTGTCATATCGTAAGAATTGAAGTTGTTCCTTTTGCATACATAGACCACAGTAGAGATAAAATTAGTCCGAATAAAATATAATCAGTTACGCTTGTAATCTCATCGCAATAGCATCTGTTATGGTCGTAGCGGAATGCATATAGCAGAATGCTACACTGAGACGTACTGCAGCATGTATGCCGGCCTGCTGTCAAACCGACAGCCCGAACGCACCCAAAATAGACGAGCTCTTACTTGGTGATTGAGAAGAAGAAGACAATCGGCATCTGTCTTGTCAAACCTTGCTAAAGTGGAGCCAAAACGAAATCAAAATTTTCCATCGACATCGGCGAGTAAATCAACCCCACACGTAAGTTCAAAATAATATTTATCCCTGCTAATAACATATTTTCAATTGGTAAAAATATTCTCCTCATTAGCACGAGAAAATCCGGAGAGAAAAAGCATCGAAATTCCGGCAGCAGCAAAGTCGCCGCTTCTACGCTACGAATAACTATATTGGCGAGAAAGAAAAGTTTTCACAACACGGTCGATTACAATAACGATGCGCTTTACATAAAATTTGCAATAATCAGGAGTGAGACTCCTATAAAGAGGGTGGCATGAAGGAATGGACACTGTATTACCCAATGATCCTCCATATGTGCTGAGATTTGACAACGAAATGTTTCAGAACCAGAAGCCAGAAAACTTATAATAACAGATAAAATTCAGGAAGAACTTTTGATGTTACGTCGTGAAACGGAATCACCGCACCAAAAGTATTGAACACTGTCATATTAGTGTGCTTATTAATGTCCTGCAGGCTGTAAGATTTTTCATTTATTTCTACCTATATATATATGATAATTTTATCACCAACTCAAGCCTAATAAATTTTAATTATGTAATAATTTTTAATAGGACATAGAAACTAGGCACTTCTTATAGCAATTTCTCCGAAAAAAGAAAAATCAATTTTTTTGTAATCCAATTGGTTCCCTTCTTGCCAAAATTCGCGTGTGCAATACGAAGAAGTGATTCCCATTTATACAAAACTAGATTGATCATGAGTATTTTTGTTTTACTGCACCAAAAGAACGAATTTTTGTAGTAAATTTTTTTGCTGTATATTAAGAATAATATTATACTAACAATAAGTATATTTTTCCATCAGTGCTATCGTTAAAAAAAAAGGTAGATTTTCGGTGTTCACATTATAATTACTTAAATGCACATTTTCCAACATAACTTTTCTAGTTGTATAAGCCGTCCACCTCCTTTTTCATATTAGTTCTTAGGAACTATACTTTGGTATAATTAGGTATATTTTTATTTCAACGTGGTTAAGAGTAGAAGTACAATTTCAGGTTCTCACGACATACCGAGGGAATTGAAGCAATGAAAATATCAAATGTTGCATAACACCCTAGGCAGACAGGCAAAACCAACTTTAATTTAACATTTATTTGTTTAGAATGAATCCATTATTATGTGTATACTTTTTTCGAAAATGTCTTGAGCAAGAATTGTAGTCTAGGACTCTCAATTATAACATAAAAATGAAGTGCTGAACGCTTTTATTTCACTTTCCTGGAGCCCTCTCGCATTAAGGTCGTCTAGGTCCACTACGCTCTCTCTTTTCAGGTCTAAAAGGGATACAATATCGCCCGCAGTATCGCAGGGTCGTTGGGCAACGGCGATGGAAGGCAGAACATCTGCGCCTTCCCACGGGATGTAGGTAAGTGATGTAAGGGTCCCTTCAGGACCGAATGTGTGCCGTCGTTTGTTTTTTTTGTATGTAGGCACGATTTTTTTTTTGTATGTGGCAGGCGGCAGCGGCAGGTTTTCCTGAAACCTCCCCACACTCTCCGCCAATAGCCGAGGCGAGCTAGCGTGTCGCCCTGGAGTCAACGCTGTCCGCCGAGTGATCTGTCAGCTTATGATGGCAGTCGGGACTTCACGTCCGAGCCAAATCACTCAACATAGTTCCATAACACATCGCTGCATCGTAAATTTAGTCTTTTGTGCTTCTCAACTGCAACTGAATATTTGTACTTTGGTATTCTCTGAAATAAACCGTATTATTATAACTAAAAGTGAGTTTATAATCACCTCAGTCCCTAGACTACAATCTTTCTAGTTTTCTATTAATGAGAAATAAACAATGTGTTCGTATGCGATTTATTTAGACTTTTTGGTTATATAAAATGAGCTTTGAATACGTGCACTACCACCGACGAAAATGTAGAAAGCTTTTATAGAACCACGTTTTTATTTCAATTTTTGATGAACCATATATTTTATAGGTTAGGAAAATGAAATTTCTTACCTTATTACAAAAAATGTCTTTTTTTGTGCTACTTTTATATTTATGTTGGATGCTTTTTCCTTCCTATTATGGTGCTTTTATTTCTTCTATTCTCGGCAATACCGCTGAAATTCTTCTTTTATTTTTCAGATTGGATTTTTCACATTTTTTATTCTTGATTTGCCTTAATTCTTTATTCTGGTTGCGAGTCTTTTCTCCGCGTTCGCAGTGGTTGAGCCCCCAATTGTAGGATTGCCAAATAAAACGAATGAGATTGGTGATAAAATATTTTATGTGGTCAAAATTCACGATCCCACCATTTTATTTTACACGATTTAAATTCATTAGATTGGAAAACTACGTAGTATGATTTTACTAATTATATACGACAAATGAAAGTATTTACAAAAGGTAAGTTAAAGCAAAAAAAATGTAAGTATAATTATCAATCTGGTTCTTCGTAAAAACTTCTTCACTCTTCAATAGGTTATATCGTAATGGTGTCTTTCTTGAGCATTTTGTCATCTTATCGAATGTCAGAAAAGTCATGGTTGTGAAATGTGGTTAGCGCGTTCAGTGATTGAATTTATAACATTGTGTGAAAGAAACCATAGCGGTATATAAAACTTATATGAAGGAGCTCCTGTTGTGACTCGGGTGCCCAAGACCCGAATGACAACCATTAAGTCAATACATCAATATATTGTCCTATACAATATATTGATGTACCTCATAAATAACCCTGATGATGAAAAATTATTTCATATTAAAAACTCTATCAAAATTCAAAATGCATTTAGAAATGCATTCCCATATTATAACAAAATACAATTTAGCATAAATTGCATTTTGTTATCAGACACACATTCCACTCACACGATATGCACACTTACCTACATACAGTGTCTTCTTACTTTTTTTCCGCATGTACACTCTACATACGTACAGTACCTATTTTTTCAATCTAATTGTATGTACATACATACATACTATTATTACAATTATTCGCGCCCTCTTAAAATTAATATTTCAAGACGGGCGCACAAGTGCATATCGGATTACAGTTTTCATTGATGCATATAGCTCGCATCAAAAACTTTTGCATTTTCTCACGTACGTTTTTTCAACGTCGTGAGAAAGCAATAAAACAAAAAAAAACTTTCTGAATCTTTTGTGGGTACCTGGGTGCAATTTGCCCAAACCTCGAGGAGTACGTTTTTCAACCGTCGAGCGAAACAGTTCGGGATCGACCAAAAAAATATAATTAAATCTATCGTGAAGTACCAATCTTACGGAGTTTCCCCAAATTTAATTGAGAAAGAATTTTATAATTTAATCGTTAAAGAATCTGTATGTTTATAACTCATTTATAAACCTGAAGTAAAGTAAATAAATACATTTAATTGGAAAGTTACCAAAAAGTGCGTTTAATATTTCGTCTACTCAGTGCTTGCTCTCTCCTTAGGAGCATGGAGCAATCGCAACTACAACACTCCTTGGAGTTATAATCATGTTACAGGTTATCCGTTTCGCCGTTAATCTGAAATCCTAGGAAATAAAAATATAAAATTTTAATTTATGAGCGAAAGCCCGCTACAAGTATGGATTATACTTATACGTATCTTAGCAAGCTAGTGGTGCTCCTGGGTGTGGTTATGAAGACTTTAACCCTTATTTCTTATTTTCTGCGACGATCTCTGCCGTTCTATCTGAGCATTTACTTGTTTTGAAAAAGAAACAAAAAATCCGCCAATCGGGGGTTGCGCGGAAAATTTGCAACTCTCGATGTCCTTTTCACTTACACTGGTGCCGTGCAGATCGCTCTTCCGCTTCTCGGGAATGGACGCCGCTTTTCTTTTTATGTATATATAGGATAGTTAGCGCTTTTTCATCCTAGAATCTAGGTAAATTCCCGTTACCGCAAATCCGCGCTGATGATTAAAATAATTCAAGTAGGGCGAAGGTGCTGGCTGACTTCATTGACTGTCTTACTGATTAAGAGCAGCTATTGGATGTAGTTTGCTACCGGTTCCTCAAAGCTTATGGCCGCTTTTCTCTTACTGTCGCACAATTTAGCTGACCGTTTTGACTCAGACACAAAATGGCTATCACCTTATAACAGTAAAATCCCTAAAAATCTATCCTTCAATTTGAAAATTTTGGTTACCTTCTTCTCCCTTTTCGTGTTGAAACTTCAGCTTTTGTAAGTGCTATATTTATTTTCGACGCCGTCACGACTTTTCTTCCCTTTAGGTTTGCTAAATGGTTTTCTTTACTCGCTAAAACTAAGCTTTCTATTAGACACGACAATCTTTGTCCCACTTTTGCACAAAAATGTCATTTCTTCCGGCCTTTCGGATATTTCTTCTTCTTTGAACACAGGTGGCAGCAGATTTTCGTGTGGCACAATGTGAGCACTGCTACCTTTGTCAGAGCGGCGTATACGTAGCATCCTGCTGCACGCAGCACGCTACGCCCATAACAATCAATATACGACACAGTATAGTTCCCCATATGTTTTAGAAACTTGTCGCCTTGTTAAAAAATGTTTCCCTTTTTCACTCCCTTTTTGAAAATGCTCGATTGATCAAATGATCAAATATTTTTAAATTTGCGTATTTATCCATGTATTGTACCTACTATCGATTAAAGCAAGCAGTAAATGTTTTTCTATATTGGATTGCCCTAAAGGTATAACATCATACTATCTACCTTTATTAATTGCCATATTTGTAACCACAATCAAAATTCGCATAAAAAAAAATGGTCCTAATTTTGTAATATCCTAATTGATAAAACATGCTTTTATTTGGCTCTGATCAAGTAGATGATACCTGACAAAATTGTGGGCACATTTTGTGTTTTGTGATTGTTCATTTGTTATTTATTTGTTTGTGAACTTATTAGATTTCTCTCTCTATAATCCAACTGAATATATTTTTTTTGTAGATTCCAGACGCTGTGACTTCCTACTACTTGAATACAGCTGGCTTCGAAGCCGCCGATCCTAGAATGTAAGTACGATATATGCATGAAATCTGCTTTCTTTTCAGTGTTACATTTGCTGCCAACATACTAATTTTGATCTCTCTTAGTCAACAATTATAAAAATATATAGTGAAAAAGTAGACTTGCGTATGGTAACCCTACGAAGGAGTAGCCCAATTTTTCTGATTTGCAAAATTTCAACTCACCAGGTTAATGAGCCTAGAGTTATCGTGGGGATGGACAGACAAATATAAATATAATTCATAAATTACTTATTGAACAGTACAACTGTACGAAGATTACAAAATCTTATATATACGAAGGCAATCTAATAAGACAAATCAGTTAATTAGTACATGAAAATAAGTTATTACGCAAATATCTTGGTTCCTGGATGGAGCCACCAGAAATGTTATGCAAGTAATGTAGATCCTAAATGAAATCATAAAATGTGACGTAAAAGGTCAGTTCTTGATTGAACTTCAAAATCTTACGCAGGGATATCTTACACCATATGTCTTTATAATAAGCTGATGTAAACCCTTTGTTGCTTGACAATATGTTATGGAACTATGTCGAGTGAATGACTTGGACGTGAAGTCCAGAATCCAGCATGAGCTGACAGATCACTCGGTGGACAGCGTTGACTGCAGCAAAACTTTAAAAACTTTAACTTTACTCTACAAAAGTTTTAGATAACAAACCAATTAGACTCAGGTCTGCATATAACTTCCAATGGATATGAGACTTGAGGTCAATCAACTTGCGAATACCAGATAATCATATCACTAAGTCCCAGTCCCCAGTAAAAGTCATAATTAGACTACCGAAGTCTAACTGAGGTGGCCCCCCCGTTGGGCGCCATTTTGTTATGGAACTATGTCGAGTGAATGACTTGGACGTGATGTCCAGGCTGCCAGCATGAGCTGACAGATCACTCGGTGGACAGCGTTGACTGCAGGGCGGAACGCTAGCTCGCCTCGGCTATTGGCGCAGAGTGTGGGGAGGTTCCACGAAAACCTGCCTCTTTGCCACCTGCTATATTCAAAAAATTTTCGTGCCTACAAACCAAAGGCCGTTACACACACTCAGGCCGGAAGGGACCTTTACACTACTTACCACTTATCTAGTTGGAAGCGCAGATGTTCTGTTTCCATCGCTGTTGCCCCAACCACCCTGAGATACTATGGGCGATACAGTATCCCTGTTACGACCTGAAACGAGCACAGGAGTAGTGAACCTAGTCGACCTTCAGGTCAAGAGGGCTCCAGGACAGTAGAAGGAGAAAATCGAAAACCTAGCGTTTCATGACGTTATAAATTCATTCTATTTCACTAAAGTTATATCTCTATTCATAAAACGTGTACAATTAACAAAAATCCTACCTAATTTATGTTGGGCCACAGACAAAAGAACATAGCCTTAGTTGCCATTGAGGTTCAACGAAAAACAAAAAAAATTTCACGTGTTCGCGTGGCTTTAATTCTACATAAGTATCTACTGGAGGAACAAAAAGGAATTTTAATCAGATCTGAGTATTACACATAGTTCATGTTTCCTGATCTTAGATTTTAATATTATCTCGATTGCGATAGCCTTGGTCTATCTACTCGATGTGCTATTTTATAATTAATTGCATTGCATAAATGTTATTTTCTTTGTTAACTCGAAGTCTAATAAAAACATTTGCTTTCAAAATCTTTCCAGTTGTGGACTGCTGATATCGTAAATTGAGGACGAAGGTGCCAAAAAAATTCATTTAATATTTGGTGCCGATGATAAAAAAACCAACTGGAGAATATTCGAAGTTTAGGTTTTAATTAAAAGCTCGATTCCAAACTAATCGGCAAATTCTTTCCTTTTAAATAAACAAATATCTCTTGTTTTTATAGCAATTGAAAATTAAGCTATTCTGTTATATCACTATGCACGTGCAGCTACCCGTTCATGATTAAAATATATATATATATATATATATATATATATATATATATATATATATGAAAATAGCGAGTATACAAGAGTAAAAGACAACAATTTTGTAATCACTTACATTATCATGTAGGGGTCCATCGCAGAGGCGCCTCCGTGGATGTTCCGCTTATTGCTGCTGAATGAATAATCAACACATTATTGTCATATATATATATATAGGTGTATGATGGGGGGACCCCGACCAATAGACCGACTGGTCAGCTAAGAAATACAAAAAAAAAATGATGACGGATTCCCCGAGATGACAAGAAATCCCTTTCTCTTCCTTCTTTTGATCCTTTTACAAAAAGTTTTACTTGTAACGCACAACAGTTACTTCAAAATTGGACATTGCAGCTAATCGTTTTGAAGATCAATGTTTTTGGTTGGCGCCTATATTTAGAAGTTATCGCACTTTGCGAAACTTTCCAATAAATCTGAATTACATCGTTTTATCCTGACACCGTGTAAATAATTGCTTTTAAAATTCTACTGTAATTAAGTTGTGTTTATCGCTTTGGCGAGGCACCCCAATATGTATTTGTAAGACTGCTATCTCCGTTGGCTTGTGGCTATGTGAAATACCTCTAGACTCAGTTCTAGTTGAGAATCTTTCAGTAAAGTTTTCCGTTTTGATACGCTTCCCGAGCCGTAATTATACAGACGACGCCTTCCTCAACTTTTATTGTGTTAGGGGAGCCCGACGCTGGGACAAATTTGATTATAGAACCTTCCCTGTTCCCTTGTTTTGTCTTAACTTCTTCCGAGAATGCCGATTTAGATCTTCAACTGTGGAAACTTATGATCTTTTTTGGTTTTCCACGCTAGAGCACCCTTTTTATGCCTGCCTTCCTATCTTCTGCTGTACACCCTGATGATTATTCCTCGATTTTCTTTTCGTTCACAACTTATGACTATTTCTCACCTCAACTCAAAAAAACTTTCTCACACCACATTTTAATACCCTAGATGAAATCTATAGGGTATACTAAGTTTGTCATTCCGTTTGTAACGCCTCGATATAATGATGGTAGAGCAAAACGGATTGGACACCCACGCATAATATTAAAAGTTATTTTGATTTTTGCATGTCCGTCCGTCTGTCCGTCTGTGCACACGATAACTCGAGAACGCGTATACTTAGAGACCTGAAATTTTGTACACAGACTTTTAAAAAAAAAAAATAAAATTATGTTCGAAAATGAGACAAATCGGGCAACTCCTTCGTGAAACTTTCGTTTTCCACTATATATTTGTACACTGCCTGAGAACGCATCGATATAGAGAGCTGAAATTTGGTACATGGTGTTTTCATAGTAATAGAAAATAAAATTTCAAAAATAGACTAAATCGGGCAACCCCTTCTTGGTGTTGCCATATAAAATTTTTGATTTTTTACGTATACTGTGAAAACGATCAGTCCAAGACATTTTTATTGTACTAAAAATTTCTTCAGAATACGAAATCCTATAAAAATGGTTATAATAATTTTTTCTGTCCGACAAACCGTTCTAGAAATATATGCGAAAAACCACTTCAAAAATCAAACTTGCACAGGAGGGTGACAATACGAAATTTCATACGGGCATTCATCTAGGGTATCATAAGAATTGGTCTTAGACCAATTCTAGCTTTTTTACTTGTTTTTCTTCTCGTTCTTTTCCGTCATCCGACTCTTCTTCTTCTTCTTCTTCTTCTTCTTCTTCTTCTTCTTCTTCTTCTTCTTCTTCTTCTTTTTCTTCTTCTTTTTCTTTTTCTTCTTCTTTTTCTTTTTCTTCTTCTTTTTCTTTTTCTTTTTCTTTTTCTTTTTCTTTTTCTTTTTCTTTTTCTTTTTCTTTTTCTTTTTCTTCTTCTTCTTCTTCTTCTTCTTCTTCTTCTTCTTTTTCTTTTTCTTTTTCTTTTTCTTTTTCTTTTTCTTTTTCTTTTTCTTCTTTTTCTTTTTCTTTTTCTTTTTCTTTTTCTTTTTCTTCTTCTTCTTCTTTTTCGTCCATCTTCAGGGCGTCTTTCTTCGTCGTTTATGTGACTATGGGCCGTATGCGCGTAACTCGTCTCAGTGTAGCATATTGCTACATGCAGTATGCTACGACCATAACAAATACTGTGCTTGTAACACGTGCGTAACGGAACAGTTAACAATATTATCTATCTTTGGTGGATTATGTTAGTGGTAGCGGTAAATGTTAAATTAAGAACAATGATAAATAGATTTATTTATTTATTTATTTATTTATAACATTAGGATACCTTTCTTAGCGCTAAGAGCCTAAGCCTATTCCAACCTAATATATTCGGCCCACGGCAACTTGTCCATCTGGGCAACTTAAGTATTGTTTTGATTGAAAGTTTGTTTTGTTCTCCTAGTAAACTACATATTCCTATTGGGTAGATCCTATACATATTTGTGCGCATATATATATATCTACCTATACCATATATACATTTTTAAGTGTATTTCGTAATATAATTCATATTTACTTATTATAGGCTTACTAGCTAGGGTTGTTAGTGGGTTAGTTGAGAATACATAAATCAAAGAAAAATTCAATTCATATAAAATGTTTGTCCATTAGAGTCTGGTCCCCGCGTTACAGTTCGTTAAGTAAGTCCTCAATGCTAGGAATAATGCGTTTGATTCCTCCTTCCTATAGTTGAGGAGCTCAGTCGGAGTTCTCCGTATGCTTTGCCCGTGTAATTGTCTTTGTAGTTTCTCGCACAGTGTGAAGACATGTTCTGCGTAAAAGGTGTGTCTGGGCAGAAGGAGCATGAGGGGCGTGGCTGTCTCAGGAACAGATATTTTTTAACAGCTAGGAAGTTGTTATGTATAAAAAACCTAGGTAAATATATGTACCATAAGTACATATATGTATAAATATGTAGACATATAAGTAGACATATAAAACCTTAGGACCTAACATGTAAAATTTTCAAAAAAAAAAAATTAATAAGCCCTATATATCTGAAAAACCTAAAGTTGGGCATTTAAAAAAGAAAATCAGAAATCATACATTCCAATAAACTAATCATGCACAAAACATGATTAGTTTATCTTCCAAAAAGGGTGAAGAAAATTGCATCAGCATTTTTCGCCACTCAAATAATTTAATCAAAAAATAAATCAAAAGGCAAATCGTACCTTCAGTACGATTTGCCGCGAAAAATTCAATATGTATGTACATACATACGTACATACATATACGATAAAAGCTCCCACGATAAGAAATGCGCGCCGAATAAATGCTTGTATGTATATGCCGACGGGACGGTGGCTGATGTTTTTAAAAGTGTAAGATTACATTTTTGAAGCCATCGTCCAAGGCGAATAAGAAAATGCAATTTAGCATTTTCTATTCTGAACAACAGCTCTTGATCACGATGAATGTGAGCAAGAGTTGAGTTGGTTTTTTGGTTAGAAACGGAGAGGATATAAAAAAAAAGACGGTGCGATGCGGCTTTGAGTTTAAGAAATATTTTTTGAATGTTCGGTTTTAAGAAAAAAATTGTATTAGAAAGTATTTGGTTTTTGAATATAGTCTTTGAATGTTCGGTTTTAAGAAAAAAATTGTATTAGAAAGTTCTTGGTTTTCGAATATAGTCTTTGAATGTTCGGTTTTAAGAAAAATTTGTATTAGAAAGTTTTTAGATTTATAGAAAGTTTTTAGTTTGAAGAACTAATGTGGAGTAAGAGTGGTGTAACAAAAAAAAAAAAAGTGAATAAAAAGTGAAAAAAAAGCAAAACAGGTGTTGTCAATACTTAAACGTGGATTATCAGTTCAACAGCCGAATTCAAGGTGAGAGTAACAAGAAAATATATAACAAATTGGCGCAGCCGGTGGGATTAAGGAAGCTTGATCAATACAAAAGATCGTAAACGCTTGAATAATCTTGATCCTGCAAGAATCTACGGGGATCCTGTGACACTAGAGAAGCTATAAGGCCACGTCACCCCCAACGCTCGGGGTAGATATCATCTGGAGGCGCCTCTGCTCCAGGCGAGCAAGCGTTCACCCCATTAAGAGTGAAAAGACAGCACTAAGAGACTTGGACCTCCAAACTTTACTTCATCACCAAACACCAGAAGCTCTTTCCCACCACCGAGAAGAAGTCAGCACAACGGACACCCATTCACAACCTACTCCAGAAGGAAGATATCATCGTTCCTGGGTTGAAGGGGATTTCGAAGAAAGCTTTAAGCCCCCCCCCCCTTTCAATCATATCCAGGGGAAATAAGTAACCTAGCCCCCCCCGGCACCGGAAAAATGTAACTCCGTTCCAGGATTGAAAGGGATGTCGAAGTCGGCCAAAGCCCCCCTTTCAATCTCAGCCAAGGGAATTAAGACGGCAGGAGCCCCTCTAGTAGCAAAAAACATTCCAGAAGGGAACAGCATATGAAGGCTGGAAGCCCCCCTTTTGGACAACGACGCGGAGCAATTCCCAGGTGACAATTCCCAGCACCTCCGGGAAGGTACAGACAACGCAGCACAATCAGGTAGCCAGGAGCGCCAGATCCAGATGCATCGCAGGAAACAACAGGAGTTCGCCTTCGAAGCGGTACCATTTTAACTGGTCCCCCAGTTGTATCTAAAGTAAGTCTAGATAAATTTTTAGATAAGTTATTAGAGAAGGCACGGGAATCCGATAAGCTCACGGTCACGCACTGCGACGCTCTTGACCACAGATTAAGTCAAGGCAGAGAGCAGAGGCTGACACAGATCGAAAAATTTGAAAAAGATACAGAGCGATTCAAACAGGAGCTTATCGAATCCGCCAGGCTTTCACGTTCACTAGGTTTAGATTAGAACTCAGCCAGTGTAGTTGTAAGCGCTGAAAGTGACAGTGACAGAGGTAGTGATCTCTCTGACGTGACTACGGCTGAAAACCTCAGTGGCTGGCTAGAAGTATCCTTCACGGATTCCAGTCCAAAACCAAACCCTGAAACCCAAAAAGGCAACAGTAGACTACCCTACAAAAGTTTAACAAAAAAAAAAATAATAATCACAATGGTAGACTATGCAAAGGTGGCCAAGCTCACGGCACAGCTAGTTCCTCTATTTTCGGGTGAAAATGCCCCACAGTTAGGTCGTGAGCTGCAAACATTTATTGGCTGTTGCAAACAGGCCCTACATGGTTTAAGTGAGGAAGAAAAAGCAGCCTTCTTACAAATCTTGCCCACAAGGCTTCAGTTGTTTGCTTCGGACGTTCCAACTACTTTTAGTGAGGTGGAGGCACTGGCGTAACTAACGCCCCCGCAGACCTCGCCACGCGGGGAGGGCCCACGAAGGCCCACAAAATTAATATTTTCGTATGAAGTGATGAAACTTTAAACCACATAAAATAACAACGCTGGATTAATAAGGAGTTAGATTCACTCAATTAAGAATCGGTTTCTGAATAAAACTTAAATTAACTCTGTAATGATTTCTTATTTCAGTTCCATCTAAAGGCTTTGAGCAACTGCAAAAACGCTCGCTAGACAATAATGACGATACAACAATAAAAAGGTCGAGAAGTCTTCTATTTATTTAAATGGAGAAAAAAAGGTACGCTTGAAACTGAAATGCTGTAAATTATTTTCTGCGAAAAATTTGCCTAATTTCCTTAGGCTAGGCGTACATGCTGCTAGCATGCATCGAGTTCGTAAATGGGAGAAGGGTATTACTTTAACTTAAATATGTATAAGATCAAATTTTGCAAGTTGAAAATTTTTTAAAGTCCCTCAACCTCACAACACTCTTGTACGCTGCGGTGATCAGTGGACTCGGGCCCTTTAAGTAATCAGATATTTCCGGCTTCCTATGGCTTGCTTAAGCGTTTCTCTTGAGTATCTCTCATGGGTTTTCCTTTTTATCTGCTTTCGTGAGCGTATGCTTATGCTGCTAGTGGTTTTTTAACGGGTTTAATGATGAATGTAAAGCATGAAATAAATCTAAACAAATTAGTTTGGTAACCTAGATCTTGCAAACACTGCTCGTAGTACCCACGAAACCCTTTTATTTTTTTTTGCTCAACACTGGCTTGGAGTGAGTAGAGTGAAGGCGCTGTTGGGAGATCGTGGCAATTCTCTAATACATAAATTTCAGAAAATATTTCCTTATAATTCGCACAAAATATTAAATTGTCCTGCGCAAGTATGTTAATTTGCGGGGGGGCCATACATCCTTAGTTACGCCACTCGGTGGAGGAACGCCAGAAGAGAACCTATCTACCACGAGAGTCATACCAAGAATTGGTCAACAAACTGATCACAATGATGCTTTGCAACGAGGCAGCGGTACTGAAGTACGGAGCAACGGCAGCCCCAGCTGTGAGGACACAGTTAGCGGACTTCGCCAAAAATGCCCTCAAAAGTGGAGTGAACAATCCCCACCTATGCCAGTACCTCCTCATTCTGGTAGAAAATGATCTAGAGTAGCTGATACAAAGGGCTTTTGATATGGAAAAGCTACAAGCAGGCACAGTTTTCGTCCAAACGCTATTAACGCAACAGCCATATCCAATGGCACCAGTAGACCCAAGTCTTCGAGTTCGAGCTCTTAGCCTAACTCCTTACAATCAAGCACCATAGCCGCCCATCTATGCATCCCACGAGCACAAGAGCCCAGACAGTTGAATAATCCCCCATATGTACATGCTCAACCGCTACGCCTGCCATTTCCACGAAGGGATTCTAAACAACCGGATACACAAAATCTGGTACAAAACATCACCTGTAATTTCTGCCACGGAGTGTCTAAAACGCAAAAACACCCCCACCTGCTCTAACTGTAGAAGTTACGGGCATGACATTCGCGACTGTCGAAACAACCAAGCACAGTCTGCAACTCGTTTCACATGAGGATCGCCTAACAATCCACAACAGTCAGACCCGAACAATACAAAAGACCCCAGAGTCTTTAATATAAGACAAAAATGTGATATTTGTGGGCGCCGCGGACAACAGATCGACGAATGTCGACAAAAACAGAAATGGGAGGATAAAAACCAGGGAAACGACAAAGAGTCGACCCAAAAATCCCCGGCTCGACTATAAACCCTACCAGCAACAAACAAGGGTCTTCTCAGCCGCCCGACTTCAGTGTGCCCACCGCCAGATTTCCTCTAGACATAGGTCTAAATAGTCAGGCCCAGATAATAGTGGACACCGGCGCTGAGATCAGTATAATTAAAAAAAAAGCTCCCAAATCTCGCGAGCTAATAAATCCCAACAGGAGACTAACGCTTCAAAGCCCCTTTGGCACCGGAAAAACCTTAGGAAGTTGCCAAGGAAACTTCATGCTAAAAAGCAAATTACCTTGCAACTTTCAGGTGATAAAAAACTTCCCAGGTATTTCCAACGACGGCTTGCTAGGAAATGATTTCCTAGCCAAAAACTGTAATGTTGAGGGACCCAACAAGGTTCTGTGATTTCATCGCACGGAAACCAATCCAGAAGAGTTTGCTATTCCATTAGAAACCGTATCGGACAACCTGTGTTCACAAAACACAGTCAACAAAGAGACACTGGTAGAAGAAAGTAAACCCCAAGTGTGCTCAAAGCTTCTCAGTCAGAAGAAGTCGGCTGTGACTTACAAGAACGCGATAAAGGTGACTTGATTACCGAAGATTCGGCCTGTAAGACTGGACAGCATCAGGTGAATTTAAATGAACCTGTGTGCGTACCAGCAAAGTCTCAGATCGTAGTCAAAGTTCCGTTGCAGTTGCAGGAAGAAATGCTCAGTCTGTCAAAAGAAATAGACGACGGAGTCTTCCTAGCAAACAGCTTACTCTCAGCTGGGTTAAAAGCAATCCCCATAGGAATCCTCAACACACGCAGTTCACAAGTAGTCCTACACAGCGTGAACCTAAATCTGGTTCCCATTAAAGACTACACTGTCGTCCCCATAAAACGAGAGCCTGTTAAAGATAGTACAAGGGCCAATCCGTCGAATCCAATGAGTCGAAATGACGGCGATGGTGAGCATCATGATATATGTAAACCTAAGATTAAGAAAGCAGGGCATAAGACCCCAGGTCAAGTAAGCCGTAAAAAGAAACAGCTCCAAGACGCTTGCGGGTCCCTCATGAAAACCCCAACGTCAGGCGCTGGCCAGCATACAAAAGGTTTGCCGTTAGCAACTCCCGCAGATCCATCTGACCCAGCGCCTCTCATATATAAAACAAGTAGGTTAAGAGGTGAAGTACATAAGAATAGTACCAATATAAAATCATTAAATAAAACTAGATTTAAGAATAATAGAAACAGGGCAATAAGCGCCGCTCAGACGGCCACCCTACAACATAAACGATATCTGTTCCAAAACTATATCGAACAAGAAGACACCAGTATTCAGCCCCGCCTCACCAGATTAGAGCTAGAACTCAGTCTGGATGAAACTTTAAAAACTGAGGAGAAATCCTCAATAACAAATCTCTGTTACGAATATGATGACATATTCTTTTTAAAAGGTGACAGACTTACACATACCAATGCCATCACCCACGACATCCCTCTGGTGCCCAAGCACCTATTAACCAAAAGATGTACCGGTTACCAGAGACTCAGCGAAATGTCATAAATGAGCAACTCCGAGAAATGCTGGACAACGATATTGTCCAGCCCAGCAAAAGCCCATGGAACTCGCCACTGCTAGTCGTCCCCAAAAAAGCGGGACCAGATGGTGAGAAAAGGTGGCGCGTCGTCGTTGATTTCCGTAAGTTGAACGAAAAAAAGATTGGCGACGCCTTCCCGCTACCACGGATTGAGAATATCCTCGATCAACTGGGCCATTCAAGATACTTCACCATCCTAGACCTAGTCAATGGCTATCATCAGGTACTCGTCGATCCGAAGGATCGAGCAAAAACGGCTTTTAATACCAACTACGGGCATTATGAATTCAAACGCATGCCGTTCGGGCTCAAAGGAGCCCCGGCCACATTTCAGCGTTTAATGAATTTCATATTAACTGGCCTACAAGGCCTGGAATGTTTCGTCTACTTAGAACATCGTCATCTAAGAGAAAATAACCTGAAACTTCATCCAGAGAAATGTCAATTTCTCAGGCGCGAGGTAGTGTATCTAGGACACAAATGTTCTAACCAAGGAGCACTACCTGACCCTAGCAAAACGGCATGCGCCCAAACTTTCCCTATCCCTAAGACAGTAAGGCAAGTGCAATCATTTTTGGGCCTTGCCAATTACTACAGAAAATTCATACCCGATTTTTCAAAAACAGTACGTCCTCTAACAAACTTACTCCGAAAGGATGTAAAGTTTAAGTGGACTGAGAAATGCCAAGAAGAATTTCAAAGCATTAAGAACGCTTTAATTTCCCTCCACTCCTAATATATCCCGATTTTTCAAAACCCTTTAACCTTACCACAGACGCCAGCAGCGAGGCTCTTGGAGCAGTCCTATCTCAAGGGGAGGTAGGAAGTGACCAGCCAATTGCCTACGCCAGCCGTCAGGCGCGGATCTAGCATTGAAATTAGGGGGGGGGGGGTCATTTTACAAATTAAATCATCGAGCAAAAAAAAAAAAAAAAAAAACATTCAACGCCGGTTCTCGCATGGCCACCGCAGTACCTACTGCAGTACTTGGAACTAGGAAATCCGCATTAAGCGGTGTGGATGATGTGTCTTTTTTAGTATACTTTTTTTTTATAAAAACTAATTTTTTTAATAGAATAGGGTGCAAACTGCAGGAGTCATTCAAGCCCAACTTTTCTCAGTTTTACACACTGGTATATATAATATGGACTGCTCGATATGCTATTTCATGCGGGTACAATTTTGTGTGTCAAAAATAGTTCATACGTCGGTGCCAACATTGAAAAATCCATTGGCGGAAAGTTGAAAAGTGAAACCTCTCGAATTTCTATTAACCCAAATAATTAATTTAATAACATTTATTTCCAAAAACCCACTTATTTATTTATTGTTTACAGCCCTTTCTCATTTCGCACGTTACATAGAAAAGTGACCCAACTCAAAAAATGCAACTTTTCAGCTGTACATAGAATTAATTCTAGTCTAACGTAGTAATTGTTTGCTAAAAATAGTCTGAACTCTTAAATTTGTTAGTAAATATATTTCTGAAGATTTATATAAAAGAAATTTTTAGTTTTTGATACCGCAGTTGGCGAGGTTAGCTGTTAATCCCGCATCCTCTTAAGTTGTGTCGCTTTTCTTTGTTGCGAAATAAATATTTTTACAAGTTTTTTTTTAAGTGGCACAACTCACGATTTTTAAGAATTAAATTCCGTACTTTGAACTTTGTGGAAAAATGTCATAACTCATAATATAATTTGTAAGAAATAATTGCTGTTTTGTGGAAAAGTGACACAAATTAAAATAATACTGTTAAAATGTCGAAAACATATTTACGTTTGTTATAAAGATCGTCACAAGTCAAAAAGTGACACTGACACACTGTTCTATGAAGAATATCTCTGTTCTTAAGTAACAGAAAAGTGACACTATCGCTATCTAGCGGCAAAAACAATCAGATAGAAATATGCCAATTTCATGGTGTAATTAACTCAAAAACGACAAATTTTGAGTTAGGTAACATTTCTATGTGACGTGCGAATTAGTAGTTGGTGCTTAGATCGAAAGAGAACGCTATATAGAAATGAGCCCACTTTCTGCAGTGTATTTCTATGGACGTAGTCAGTCCATATTTTAAATGTCAGTGGTTTTACATAAGAACGCTGTAAATATTTTAGAATGTTAGGAGTGTTAGAGTGTGTGAAATTGCCATCAGCAATTGATTCAAATTCCTCAGTTAAAAACAAAAAGTATTTCCCATAGAACGACTTGGGACAAATAAAAGTTTTAAATTTCAACCCAAGTCGTTTCAATAGAAAAAAGCCCCACGACAAATCTTACCTTCAGTAAGATTTGTCGAAAATAAAAATACGATATGTATGTACATATATACCTACATACATATCGGGCGCAGAAAATTTACTCGGTGAAGATTTAAACGATCAAGTCTTCACCAAAAAGCCTCCTTTCTGCAAATTGTCGCGAGCGGAATACATTCTGGGTGCAACAATGTATGCACGATAGCAAGATGATGGTTGATATTTATGAAAATATCAAATTTCATTTCAACCATCGTCCGCCGCGGTAGGCTGAACACTAATTGTAAACAGGTAAAAAAAATAGAAGTTGCGATAAGAAAAACAAAATAAACGTTTTGTGAAAATAACCATAAGAGGAAGTTTGTGAAAGAAAAAGTTTGTGAACAAATCAAAAGTAAACAAAAATATATATAAATAAAATAAAAGTGTGCGAGTTGTCTTAATCATAGCTTCCTGAAACGGCGTAGAGTGATTGCCTTCGACTAAGCTAAGCCCCGAAATATAACAGGAGTTAGAACTAAGTTAAGTTAGGGCTCTGATGTGGTAGCGAGGGAGTCTGTTTCGTGGCTTGGGAAGTGTTTCTCTGAGGTCCGAAACCCAAATTCCGAGAAAAACCTATACACATACATCACATGCATACAATAGCATTCATTGAAATAAATTGTTATTTTTTCGGAATAAAGTTTTTTTTTAAGTTGAATTATATAAATAAAAAAAGTATAAAATAAAAAAAATTATTTTTTCAAATAACTCAATTAATTAAATATTTTTTCTCAAATTTAGGGGGGAGGGTCATGACCCCCACGACCCCCCCCCCCCCCTGGATCCGCCACTGCCAGCCGTACCCTGAACAAAGCCGAACGTAACTATTCCACGACTGAGAAAGAGTTACTGGCTATAGTTTGGGCGACTAAAAATTTCAGGTGTTATCTGTAAGGCCGAGAGTTCACGGTCTATACAGATCACAAACCACTCAAGGGGGTCTTCAATGTTAAGGACCCCACATCTCGTCTGGTGAGATCATCATCCCCAATCAAATGGAGCACTCGAACGTGCACATAGACCTTTGATCGAATATTACGAACTATAGTAGACGAAAATCCCAGGTCATGGGATAATTATCTGCGAACCACTGCTTTCGTGTACAATAACAATGTACACGAAGGGACAAAATTAACTCCTATGGACTGCCTCTACGGCTTTACAGCGGACCTTCCGTCCAACTTAAGGCGAGATCCTGAACCCGTGTATAACCACGAGAGCTACTACAATATTCTCAGGACGAGCGGAGCACTACATACACCAATTGTGTGGAAATGGGTCGTCTATACAGGACCTTTGTACGCTGCAGACAAAACATGTACACGCCCTGATGGAAAATATCAACAAGCGTACCAGTGTTATTAGGGAAGCAGTGCCCAAATCACGCAAGCCCCGATCCATCTTCGATGGAATTGGAAATGCGATGCATTACCTTTTTGGTACCATGGATAGTGGAAACGAGCAAGAGGTGTACAGCCGACTAAGCGAATTAGAGGTAAATACTCAAACCTTAGCTGATCTGGAAAAGCAACAGATCAGCATAATAAAAACCATGTTCGAACAAATTCAGAAACCCCTATCTTCGCTGACTGATAACCCAACAGATTAACAATCTACAGAACACAACAGACGAGTTGACAGCCCATAAAATAAGGCAGGAAATCGTCTCCAGTCTGACACTACAACTGATAGAGTTGGAATTTAGACAACAAGCTCTACTGGACATAATAGTGTCCAGTAGAAATAACCAAATTCATCCCCTTTTAATTTCCCCAAATCATTTGCTAGAGATTTATCATAAATCTCACTCCACTTGCCCCAATCTGCAGGACTGCTTATCAGTTCTGTATCAAACAGCAGCAATCAAGACACATTTATTACAGGAAAAATTGGTGATTTGAATCACACTTCCCATTTTTAATATACCCAAGATGAAAATCCAACAGATTAGATGTTTTCCCATACGAGTGGATTCAGACCACTCATTAATACCTGATATCGGATTTTCCCATGTGGCAAGTCAAATCCAGACCCAGGAATTTCTGCTGCTGAAGCCAGAAAACCTGAAATCATTCAGGAAGATTTCAGAAGGGATCAATGAATGTACGTGGGTTGGTAAGCTGAATACACCAATCTCCAAGGCTACAAAAACAGATGAATGTGTTATTAAACTTCTATTCAATCCACTGGGCGAACACCCACAGTGTAGCATCAGAGATCAAATTCCCCCAAGAGATACAATAATTAAACTCAATAGACCAAATTCGTGGCTATACTCCTTAACCGAAACCACTATAGTACAAATAACCTGTACACAAAGTTGCTCACTCATCGTCTCGCAGTACAAGGAACCATGACAGTCAACGAACCATGATCCTTGCAAATAGGGGCTCACACTCTGTATTACGAAGCAGAAAATCTACATCCGCTAAAAGTTTTCCAACCAACCTACTTCCCAGGCACAAACGAAACTCAGGGTGAATTGGCAGAATATATGTCCAAGATATCCGCTCCTAAAAACCCTGAGAAACAACCAACGTTACTCCTCGGAGATGATACAAACCAACGTATCCACCTAGATACAAAATCTCTAGACGAAATCCGTACCACAGTGAACAACATTCACTTTAGACCAAAGGCCAAGATTCCTCATATACTCTCTATCACATCCTTATCAATGACCGGACTCTTGTTGCTAATTGCATAAGTGGTGGCAATAGCAAAATATGTCATACCGGCATTCATGGCATGGGTTGCGAAACGTAGACGACAACCCACAACTGAAAAGACCCCCATGGAACCGGTTTACGCAACACTCCAAGAAAAATTAAAACGTACCCAAAGTCTCTAAAGCGAGATCTATACAATTAGTATAAGTCAAGCACCGCAATACCCATTTTTGTCTTTCCCTTTTTCTTTGCTATTGTTCTGTTACAAGCACAGCCCTCTCTCCTTTTACTACACTGGCTGATAGAAAATAAGTGAAATAAAAAACTAGATATTAAGAGATAGAAAATATATTTCAAAAGATACAAACAAAGCTCTAGGAATTAAGAAATCAAAACTTAATTACAAAAAAAAAGATTATTAATAGTAATAAATAATAAATAACTAATATTCAGTAACATTAAGTAGTACATAGGAATAATTAACTAACTAGTAAGATATAGACATAAATACCTAGGTTATACTAAAGAGGAATAGACTAGAATTGTAATGTACTAAAAATATAAATAGAAACGAGCGACTAAAAATAGTAGAAGAGAAAATATAAAAAAAAAAAAAAAATTTATTTCTATGCAAAAAAAAATTAAGGCGTCATTACAAACGAATTAGTAAAATTAAAGAAAAAAGGCCTTAAAAGTAGATATAAATAAATAAATATAAGAATAAATAGGAATAGATAAGACTATACGATTATGGAAACTTCATACTATATTTGCAATGAAAGCAAAATGAGAACGAGAATTAACCGATACCCACCAAGATAGTTCTTAGGGATAAACGAAAATTCTTTAATAAATAAAACAGGTGAGATAGAAACCTAGCGAAAATGTTACAAACACGAAAATCACGATAGTTTATTAAGAAGGGTAAAAGTAAAAAGTATATATGCCTATAAGAAAGAAATTATACGTACATATATGCGTACTCTCATAAAAGCAAAATCAGACCGACCCCCTAACACAAAAATTATAAAATCCCCTTCTTATCTAAAAAGTTACTTTCTATAACATTATCGGTATTCAACTCATTCATAAAATTAAAAAAAAAAAAAAGTTATTTTTAAACGGCATTAGATATACATAAATTTAAACAAAAGTAACTGAAATGGAAACAAGGCTTCAAAAGTAGATATAAACAAATAAATCAATAAGTAGAACTAGATAAGATAATAGGATTAAGGAAACACTAAATTACAAAAAAGAAAACAACATAAGATTGGAATTGGCGAACGCTTAGAAAAATATATAAAAGCATTATACATTCCTGTAAAAACAACCAAAAATTATATATACATATGTATATTTTTGCAAAGCAAGAGCAAAGACCCAATCAAAAACCGACCAAGTATTCAGCTCTCTCGAAGGTCAAAAAACAAAGCCAACAACAGTCTCAACACCGAAACCGCTATACAACACAAAAAAAAGCTTGATTCCCTGCAAAGAACCCCAAGCTACATAAGTAGCTACCTGAAAACAATAGATATAGGGACAACAGCGCAGAAAAACAATAGACCTAGAATTTACAACTTTTTTTATTTATAAAGCAAAACTAAGGCAAAACAGAATTTAGAAAACAAAAACTACAAAAAAAAATTATTAATAAAACTTAATTAAAGAAAGTTTTTTTCCCTTTTGCCGCGGGGAGCCGTCAGGACAAACGATCCGAGCCGTCCGTGGTTGCTGCAAGAGAAAAGAAAAAAATTATTAAAAAAAAAAAAATAGAGAAATTCAAATGAAAGAAGAAATTACCCAGTTCAGCCCTCATAGGGCGGGAGAGCGTCCCAGTCTTCCTCATAATCAAGACCAGCTGGAAGATCGGCGCCATCTCGGCCAGTGCCAAGCTCCTCACCTGGAGGACCCCAATCCTCCTTGGCAGGCGACACGTCCCAGTTCTCTACACTCGAAACCGGGCTGGACACTGCACCTGGAACATCCCAGTCAAACCCAGCAGGATTGTTGGCCCGAGCGATCATGTCATCGCCATGTAGCATGTAGCTCGAGTGGATCCTACACACCAGGCAGGCACACCAGCCGACCTCTCCCGACAATACTAGGGTAGCTCCTATAAAAAAAAAAAAAAAAAAAAAAAAAAAAACAGTAATTAGAATCACTGAAGAGTTATTGTTCACCACAAAATAAACTTACCTAAAGGCACCCGTTATGAGGAGATAGGCAGAGCTCCACCCGGTTGAAAGCTATCCACCTCGGCAGAAGCGGACCAGATGCAATTATCTGGGCGCCCATCCCTGCGCAGCAACAGCCGGATTAATCCCCTCCACCGGGGAGCCTCACTCTGTACTGAAATAGCCAGCACCCTAACACAATGGGGCCTGGAGCAGACGTAGTTAGCACGCGGTCCAATTATTTCTCCGAATTCCATTTTAGAAAAACTGTGAAGATAATCACAGAAATCGCTCCATATAAAGGGCAAAACCCCTAACGTTAGCAAAAACCAATGGAGATACGATTAAAATGTGTCAGGCCCTTATCTCGGTGAATCCCACGCAACCCCAGTAGCAAAGGTAGTTGTTTTTATTTTTTTTTTCATTCTTTCAAATCGCACAATATGAGCTCCATACAACACAAATTGCAATTTATACATTTTGTATGTATGTAAATAGCTACAAAAACACAGATCTCAAATATTTTTTCTCTCTCTATTTTCGAAGCCGGTGCAAGATGCATTTGAATGTATCAGACCCCGACGCTACAGACCCATGGCGTATGTCACGTTTAGTACCTACCTAACGAATGTGTAGATTGACCTTTATTGGTTATTCCAATATTGTTTAAAATGTTGACTAGTTCTTTCAAATTTGTGATTTTCTGCATTTTCGGCTGTGTTCTGATGTTAACATCATTAATTTCATCAATGATATATTCAACCAATTCCATTTCACTCAAATTTAGTTGGTTTCCTAATTCAAATTTATGATGGAAGTAGTCCAAGAATTCCTCAAATGATTTCCATCTTCTAGCTTCAAATTGTCGTCTCAAGTTGATACGGCTTGATATGCCACCAAATATTTCCGCAAATTCATTCAATAACTCCTCGAGGCTTAGTTGCATGTGCTTTGGCTTTGAGCGAAACTATGCTAAAGCCTTCCCCTTCAACTTTCCAGTAACTATGATTTTAAGCGCACCGTCGTCAATCTTAAAGGTAACGTGTGCTGCCAATATCTGTTGTTTCCAATTCTCGAATGTTTCGCGTCCACCATGAAAATCCGGTACCAAACTTGGAATGAATTGAATCGAGGTATTTATATTTTGTAGTGAGCTGGTATTAGGGTTTCCCTTCTGTTTTTCTAGTAAATCAACTTTTTGGTTTAACAAATCCTTTTCCTTTTCCAAAATCTCCTTTTCCTTCCTAAGAAGTTCCATTTCCCATCGAACCAAATCGTCAATATGACAGCTACTTGTGTTATGACTTATTTTGTTATTACTGGCTAACGCTTTCTTCAGTCTTTTCTCCAACATTTTCTTTTTTCCATCACTACAAATACCTCTGGCTTTTAACTCACTTTTTAAGTCTTTAACCTTCAACTCTGAGAGTTTCACCACCACCTCATCCTAACTACTTGAAGCCATTTCTAATAATAATAAATTTTTTTTAATCAAATTTTACTAATTCCACAATACTGTTATTTAATTTGTCACTCAAACGTATCAATAATTCTTTTTTCAAATTTTCCCTAATTATTTGCACTTCTCAATACTACTTAAAAATAATCAAATTTTTCCCACAACCAATCTCTATTAACAAAATCTGCTCCAATAATAAATTCTGCTCCAATAATAAATTCTGCTCCAATGATTAATTCTGCTCCAATAATCCAAAATTTGCCGAAACACTCCTATAATGATACTTGCTCCAATAATTAAAAATTTACTCCAATAATAAACTTTTTTTAATCACTCTCAAATATTATTCAAACTTCAATAACTAATATTTTTCACAATCCAAATTTTCCCCAATTATAATCCAAAACTAAGTTTTACTCCAATAATAAATTTTCCGAATTACAATAAAATGTTATCCACACCTCACACAATCACAATTTTCCACAATGCTATTCCAATAATATAATTTCCTTAATTACACTCCAATAATCGAATTTTTCAAACACAATTTTCCGTAATTATATCCAGTACTAAAAATTCCGAATTCTAAATCTGATCCCACTTTTGAAAAATTGTAGTCATTCACGCAAATTATTGAGAAGCAAAAGAAAACACGAAATATCTTTTTCACTCGACACCAAATATTTCTTTATTTTACCACTATCGACCGACGTTCTAACAAAAATCTGACAAATCTTCAAAATCACCGTCGGCGTCATGCGAATGCCTCCCTCCCAGCAGCATGTATATAATCTTTAAAATCTTCAAATATGGTCATGATTTTATTTACTTTATATATACATTGTACATAATACCGCTGGACCTCTTAGTCATGCACATGAGCCAATGGCTTTCCAATAAACAGTGGAGTAACCAATATTTAGTATTCTCGTTTTGGACAGTGGCGTCTCAAATTATTTCAAATAATATTAATTTGTTTTTTATAAGAAATTTTGATTACTACAATATAGACTGCTAGTTGCAGGCCTTTCCCATACAAAATTATTGAAGCCAGCATATGCCCACATCAGAGGGGCGAAACATCCCAAATTTTCTGTCATGTTGCGGGATATCACATAAATAGGGCCTACCATGATTAGCTAAGATGTAGACAAATGTTCAGTTTTATTTTAAAGTGAATTCTGTACGTAGTTCTCAATTAGTTGTTGCTAAATATTTAGAAAATATTTTAAGTACATATTTACGTTTTTCCAGTTTCAAATTTATTAAATTGATCTATTATTAGGTAGTCAGAAAAATGAAGGTAAGCAGAGGTACTGTAAGATTCTTAATTTTTCTTGAGGTGTGGCAGTTTTCGCATCATAAAAAATTAATTGGTGCTAAAATAGGTACGTAAAGAAGCAAAATAGTTAATACCCTGTCAGAATACAAAACCCATAGTTTCGCTTTAATATAAATTTAGTACGCTATAGTCAGAATAAAGCCATCACTTTCATTTCTCAGGTTGGAAGGCGAATTATCTATCATATCCGTCAGGTATCTATGTAGGTACTAGTCCAAATACCTGAATAATGCTTGGTATATGAATCATTCTTACATACCTTATAAGAGCTTATTTCAATAGAAATTTGTTTCAATACGGTCACATTAAAACTGTTTGGGTAGAGGTTTTCTGGCAGTCAATAACGAATATTTGTGTTTTATAGAATATTATGGAAAATTCTGTATTCTTCATGTCATGAGCCTACAGCAGGCTCATTGCCTATTAGTGCCAAACAAAACCTTAAAGATCTCTCTATTCCAAGCCCTGGCAATAAGTACATTAATCTTGGATTATTGGATAAAAGTCTAATACGATTTCGGTCTTTTAAATATCACTGAAAGATAATCCATATGTTAAAAGAAATTTCATATGCTGAAAGACATTTAAATATCACTGAAAGAGAATTCATATGTTAAAAGAAATTTCATATGCTGAAAGACATTCCACATGGGCCGTAAATTTACAATGCACTAAAAGTGTATTCAAGAGCATGAGAAATGCGTTGCGTAATACAATCCCATTTCCGTCGAACCAATAATTCTTTTAACAAATACTTGACCAGGCGCAGATTTCTAAATATTTTTCCCAAATGAAATAGCAAGAAAACCAATATAAATTTTCCGGCAAATCAATCGAATCAACATGTCACTAAACGATAATTTTTGCCTCGAACGCATTTCTCACAACAAAAACACAATTTTTCTTTGGCCTTCAACTCGCATTCAAGTGGACGAAACACGAACTATTTCCAAACCATGATCTACCCCAAAAAATCTTCACCCCCCAAGTACATATTTATGTACCCAGTTGTAAAAGTGCACGTACATACGGACCTGTCATATTTTCCCCTATCCCGCCTGCAATGCAGACGGTATGTATCTATGCCAATTCAATACCTCAATAAATGAAATGCCGCGTTTCCCCTTCAAATAGCTCTCACATTGAAGAGCTTCAGCTAATTAGCTAATTCACTGACGATACCTACGAGTTAAAGAAAGTCGTTTCATTTCCCCTCGCCGTGAATTATGTACGATTTTCAGACAATGACCGGCGCTTGTCCATGTATATAATTACTGACGCATTGCTTTAATGCCTTTCACGAAAAACGTTCGATACGGTTTCCCATGCTTCCCCTTCTTAACAATGTACGGCAATTTTCCACCAATCAGCATGCGGTTCAATGATTACCAAACTTTGGGAAATTGATAAAACACCAGGGTGACCCCAAAAAGGGTGCAGTATTGAGTTGGTGATATGGGTAGAAATCTAATAGTTTTATCATTGTTGTTTGATCAGTCATTGTTCTTAGTGTGAAAAAAACTTCACTTTAAATATTTTTAAAACTAAATTAACGTTTGATAAGTCTTAGTTCTTTGTGAAAAACTTTATATTAAATATTTTTAAAACTAAATTAACATTTGATCAGTCTTTGTTCTTAGTGTGAAAAAAAACTTTACTTTAAATATTTTTAAAATTAAATTAACGTTTGATCAGTCTTTGTTCTTAGTGTGAAAAAACTTTACATTAAATATTTTTAAAACTAAATTAACTTTTGATTAGCCTTTGTTCTTAGTGTGAATAATTTTACATTAAACATTTTTAAAACTAAATTAACGTTTGATCAGTCCATGGAATTAATCTAAAAAAGAAATATACGTTTGGTGAACTCTAAAGTAAACCCCATTTGGGAACTAGAAAAAAAAAATTCAAAACGAATACCACGAAGGGTACTAGTGATCTGCGCTACGATAACAAGCACTGCTAGTTTCCCGTTGGGTAAAATGTTCCAATTAAAACAACTGGTGGCAGCGGTGGGATAAAATACATAAATAGATAAATAGATAAATTAAATAAAAAATTAAAAAAAAAACTAATAACAATTTTTATATAAAATCATAAAATAATAAATAATATATATAAAACCAAAGCAAAGGTTTCTGGATCAAGAAGACCTCAAGGAGGAAATTAGAAAAATGCAGCGACCCGCTGAAGAAGATGAAGAAACATCAGACTTCACCACATACGTAATTTTGAGGCAACGCTTAGCCCAACTTACCAAGTAAGAAAATATATATATATATATATCTACATATATACATATATTTACATGATTATCCACATATCTATTATAAATTACTAAAGAATACAACAAAGGGTCTAGAGTTTTTGAAATGTTAATTACAATTTTTTTTATCAAATTCCATTTCTTAACTCACACAAAAATCATTTAAAAGGTTTCTCTTTGAGCTGGAAGTAAAAAAAACAACAAAAACAAAACTAATTTCAATTGAATTGTCCACCTGAGATTTATCTACACAAAATATTTCTCTAAAACTCAGCTCACAATATAAGAGCATAATGAATGATACTCGTCCACATGACTGTCAAATTCACTATTTTTCTCCAATACAAAGCGCACCTTCTTGGTGAAAGAAAAACTCTCATAATTCAGCGACAATTTTCTTGATTTATTTAAAGTTATTACGATTGAACAACTCATTTTTCAAATATCGAGTCGAGTGACGTACATAGCTAAACATTATTGGGGGCTATACTCTTTTCTAAAACCAATAAAAACTTTACAAAGAATTCTTTAATCGTAATATCCACTATAAATAAAAAGAGGAGAGAGAGGGGCTCCTTAGAAATTAATAAATTTACCACTGAGAATTATCTTCGAACGCCGGTATATTGAATTATCTAATTTAAGGATAGTTGTATCATACCTATTTCTCTATTGTAATATTGAGTCATTCATTCCCATTATAGAATAAGGTATCCTTCAAACTCAGCAGCTCAATAATAGCTGTACTTTAAACGATTGACGTGTTAAATGAAATTTTCCAAGACCCATCACAGTTAAAAAAGGTGAAAATCATATCACCAAAATAGCGAAATTTGCTAGAATTAAATAAACCGTGCTCGACAAGGGCTACCAAAACAGTACAGCTAGTGGCGATCTCTAGATTTTATAAACTATTTCAAGAAATATCTTCATAAACCAAGCATATTAAAACTGAATCAAGTTTACTTCAGCCAAGAATTTGTTTTTGCACCTTTCATTATGTAAATTAATACGGCTGAATAGACCAGAGGTAGTGACAAATAGGATTTCATAGTGTAAATCAAATCGATTCGTGATATTTTCTATTCAAATAATAAAGTCAAAGAATCTAGTCCTCACAGAGTTGTGTGTCGCTTAGAACCTTATACTTCTTTTCTCCCGCAGAAACGCGATTGAGAAATTTTAGTAGGTATTCGAAAGGCACACAGATTCATTCAAAATTATTCTAAGAAGTGGAGCTCTTTTGATTTCTTCGACGGGCGCACGAAGTCCAAAATTGTCAACTCCGCCTTCAAATAATACTTCCAACGAAGCCATACCATTTCGTATATCGATAGCCGATGCTAGGGAATTAATCCTCACCTTCAGTGGAGATAAAAGCAACCTAAACCGATTCATTTCGTGTTGTGACAGTATCTTTGCCACGGCTAAAGAAGACTGTAACAAAACGCTATTCTTCAACGTTTTGAAAACAAAAGTATCAGGTGCAGCTTATGATATCATAGAATATGGTGGAGCTAACAGGTGGTCAGAATTAAAAGCCTACTTATTAAAACGCTATAAACTATCGCGGTCTGCAGCTCGTGAAGATCTCAAAAGAATAAGACAATGCCTGCAGCTCGTGAAGATCTCAAAAGAATAAGACAATGCCCAAAGGAGTCAACGAGCGAATATTCCTTGAGAGCAGAGCTGGGCAAGTACCAAGGAAAAAGTACTTAAGTACAAGTACAGGTACCGAAGACCTGAGTACTTCAGCGTAAGTACAAGGATGTATGTAAAGTCCTTGTAACTAAGTACTAAGTCTATAAAAAGTACTGAGTACTTTTTGAAGTATTTTTTAAAGTACTTTTTTAGAATCTTTGTACGTTGGCAGTAATGTAATGAAGTTTATCGAGTTCAGTTAATAGATATTAATAAATCAATACCTTTTGAAAACTATAATTTATAGTTATTCATAGTTTTCGGTGCAGCAAGTAGAGTAAAACTTACACCTCTCCTTGCTACACTCACATAAACTATTAGAGGTCCGCCCAAGCACCCATTATCGCCTCCAATAATGCATAACAATTCTAAGAAAAAATGTCCAGTAAATTTCTATGAAAAAATTGAGGCCTTCCCTACATCAGGTCGAGGCAGCGTTGATTTTATATTGGAGCGAGGCATTGCTTGCTTACCCTTTTTTATGTCCACTGACGTATATAATATGGATTGCTTACGTTTCTATTTCACCAGGGCACAATTGCTTGTGTCAAAAAGAGCCCTTACGTCGGTGCCAACATTGAAAAAATCATTGGCGGGAAGTTAAAAAAGTGAGCACGCAGTTCAGGAAGTGATTTTAATAAAACATTTAGAATTTCTTCTGCGTATATCTAATGAATATATTGTCTGTGATAAAACAGTTTTTGTCAGTAATAACCCTAAATGATTAATTTAAAAACATTTATTTCGACGAATCCACTAATTTATTTGTTTTTTTTTCAGTTCTCTCTCAGTTGGTACTTGGTGCTTAGGCCGAAAGAGTCAGAAATATAGAAGTAAGCCCACTTTTTGCAATCCATATTATACATGTCAGTGGTTATGTCATCCAGTCGAGGCATCGTCGATTTTATATTCGAGCGAGACGTTACTGGTTTTTATTCTACTTGCCCAGTCTTGTTTGTATGTTATTAGTTTGTCTAAGGTTCTGCCTTGACGCGTGAGTGCGGCACATTCTTTGACAGTTCTTTGCGTGCTTTAAAACTCAACAAAAAAGGAGTTGCACTAGAGATTGTGTTTGCAGAGTTAGATATTTGTAGGTACTTAATAGACTACTCAGAAATACCTAAGTAAAAATCTTAGTACTTAAGTACAAAACTAAGTCTTAAGTACAAGTAAATAGAAACAAGTTCTTATGTTCAAGTACTAAGTAGGGGCATTTTAAAAGTATTGAGTAATAAGTCTTATGTATTTTAAGTAGTACTTAAGTCTTTTTTTACTTAAGTGTTGCCCAGCTCTGCTTAAGAGTAATGCGAACACTTGGGGAACTAAACAAAGCCACTTCATTTAATATCAGGGGCGAAAGAGCCAAGAAAGTGAGCGTGAAGCAATACTTGTATTTGAAAATGGGCTAAGAAATGAACACCTGCAAATGCTTGCGCAGGCCCGGAATGCCACTGAACTGTCTACCCTGATCGACTACCTACTTGAGCATAGCGGACACATAGAGGAGAAAAAAAGAAACTCTAAGAATCCAGGTGGAAGTTCCCCCAGGCACGCGATCACATGCGAAATTTGCAACAAAAGAGGACATCTAAGGAAACGTGCTATAAAAACAAAATCATTCCAACGTTCAGTGGGCAACAAATAAAACGGGAACTTCACAGACTGTATTGTACTTACTGCAACAGATCTAACCACGACATAAGTGAGTGTAGGACAAAATAATAAAAAATAATCAAAGGCATAGACATTCAGAGCAACAAGGGTACTATAACCAATTAAAAGGAAGTAAACAGTTTGAACAGAGATCTTACCCCCGTCAATCAAACGAAGTTAGGCAACAGGAACGAAGCCAACCTGATACTAATAGTTATCAAGCAAGGCGTACAATACCTACAAACCAAGGATCAAATTACGGACAAACAAGAAACCTAAGACAAGCCCGATTTATTAATCAAGATGCCGAATATGACTCGGGAAACGAGACCATGCGGGAAGGAATTTCCTGCCACCCAACCCGCATCTTAGAGGTACAGGCCGAAGTCCATCAATGCAAGGCTAGAGGTTAAAGCAAAAATTCCAATAAATATTACTGCACGCGGTATTACGGTGACCCTTCCTTTCTCGTTGTCTGTTGAAGGTCAGGCTACGTTTCTCATAGATGCCGGTGCTGAGGTCAGTACGCATAAAATAATATCTACTTCCGGTGATAGCCTAGTCGACATTAATCAAAGGTGTTTGATCACCACCCTTTCGGGTGATTATGTCACTTCAGGGGGCCTATCGTATGGAACCCTAGATGTAGGAAGTAGCTGCAGCAGCATAAAAATCGACCATCCATTTCATTTGGTGAGAGGCGATAATATACTACCTTGCGACGGACTGTTAGGGAATGATTTTTTACCATGGTATTGTAAATTATCCAGAAAGTTTATTGGATGATCAGATGATATCAAAAATAACCTTAAATTTCCTGTAATGGCGCAAGATGGTAATTGCCTTAATTAAGGAAATATCGTAATATTTAATAGTAATTTAGATAAAAAGATAGAAAAATTTAACGATAAGAGAAAAGAACCAAAAGAAGTAAATTGTAACACAGTGACAAATGATAAAGTTGAAATAAATCAAAATAAAATGCTTCATAAAAATATCACTTTAGGTAATTTAACAAAAAGGGAATTAAAAAATTAATGATGAATCAATCAAAAATAAGGAAATAAGAAGGGGAAGTAAAATAACAGAAAATATAAAACAGAAAACAAATAAATGGAGCAAAGCAGTGCACGAAGATTTAAACATAATTAGTAGCTGTACGGTATCTGTTAGGAAGAAATTCATATAAAGTGCATATAAAGTGCATAGAGAAGTAAAAAACTTTCTATTCCACCGAGATCAGAAACTATTGTGGAAATACCTGTAAAATTCAACAGAGCTTCAGTATGTACAAAGATGGAAATGAAACAAGGGGTTTATTTAGGGGATTGTATAGTCAGACCAATGTGTTAATTTTTAACACCAACGAGGAGGATATTCAACTTACTACAAGAGACACCTCACCCACGTGGACTGATTTGTATCAATACGACATAGTTCAGGCTGACTATAATAAAGATTTGGTAACAGCTAGACTAAACAAGATGCAGAAACTAATAAAATTAGATCATTTTAATAATGAAGAGCGTAAAAGCATAATCAATATTTACAGCAAATATAACGATTTATTTTATTTAGAGGGAGACTACCTGACCTGTAGAGACGCTGTGACACACACTATCCCTATCTTTCAGATCAATCTCCGATCTATAAAAAGCCATATCGGCTACCAGAATCGCAGAGATGCGAAATAAATAGACAGATCGATGATATGTTAGAAGACGGGATAATCAGTCCAAGCAGTAGTCCCTGGAACTCCCCTTTGCTTATAGTTCCAAAAAAGCCGGATGCAAATGGCAACAAAAAATGGAGAGTGGTTATAGATTTCAGGAGACGAAATGAAATTACTATCGGAGACGTATACCCTCTACCTAACATTATCGATATATTAGACCAATTAAGTAAATCAAAATACTTTACTACATTGGATTTGGCTAATGGGTTTCATCAGATCCCCATGGATGAAGCAGATAAAGAAAAGACAGCCTTTAGCACCTCTTTTGGGAATTGTCACTACACGCGAATGTTATTTGGACTCAAGAGGCGCCTGCAACTTTTCAGAGGCTCATGAATATAGTGCTAACTGGACTATAAGGGTTACGCTGTTTCGTCTATTTAGACGATATAGTAGTATACGGTTAAAACTTAAAAGATCACAACTCCAAAATTATAGAAGTTTTCGATCCACTAAGGAAAAATAACCTAAAGCTTTAACCGGAGAAGTGCCACTTTTTAGCAAAAGAGATAACATATCTAGGTCAGGTTGTAAGCTCGGATGGAGTACATTCTGACCCTCCAAAAATAAAGGCTCTTAAGACTTATCCCCAACCAAAAAAACCTAAAGAGATAAAATCATTTATATGTTTTGTAGGATATTATCGTCGATTTCTTCCAGGTTTCTCTAAAATAGGTGTTCCATACGAATGGGATGCATTTTGCGACGAGGGATTTAAAACTCTAAAAACAAAATTAATTACCGCACCAGTTTTAGCGTATCCTGAATTCGACAAAGATTTTATAGTAATCACTGATGCAAGTGATTAGCGTTGGGAGTAATCCTTTCACAAGGAGAAATCGGAAACGATAAACCGATATGCTGCGCAAGCCGAACACTCAATCCTGCTGAAACGAGATATTCTACCATCGAAAAAGAGCTCCTTGCCATAATATACGCTGTAGAACAATTCCGGCCGTACATATATGGAAAAACTTTCACAATAGTTACCGACCATAAACCGCTCGTTTCGCTGATGAACTTAAAGGACTGCTCAAGCCTACTATCTAGATGGAGAATAAGACTTGAAGAATACGATTATAGGATCAAATACAAGGCTGGACGGTTAAATGCTAATGCGGATGCCCTTAGTTGAATACAATCCGACGACGCCAATAGTCCCATTGAGAAAAAAAGCATCAACGTGTTATGGTCGTAGCATACTGTAAGTAACAGTATGCTACACTGAGATTAGATACACCATGTACACTCGGCCTACTGTTTTCTGTATGGACGGAATGTTTATGCGCGCGGAATGCACTCTGATGGGAAGAAGAAGAGCGCTGGGTGAGTTGAACTTTTGGCATGTTAAAGAAAAGAGCGAAAGTGACGCGAAATTTTTGCGGGCTTGAAAATCGTTTTAATCTCCATAGGTAAAGAGTGTTAACTTCATTTTTATCGATTACAATCGACGTAATAAATAATCGTGTAACATATTGGTGAGGTCTGCAGAAATTTCAACTTAATCAGTGGCGGAAGTAACATACGAGTACGCCTGGAAATTTCTCTACCGTAGTGTGCGTTTTGCTCGGGTCCCAGTTCCTAGTAGCATCCGTCGGCTGTCGTGATCAGAAGGCATAGTGAAAAAGCATTAGCTGGTTATTAATTATTTTGAACTTGGTTTTTAATTATATAACGACATAATCGGGTTAAGCCTTGCGTAAAGAACGACCCTTTGTACATATCTACTACAAATTCAAATTCAAAAACATCTTTATTGAATAACCTTAGTTGCCTAAGCCTATGACAATAAAGCTAATCGCCCACGGCGTCGAGGCCATCCGGGCACTAACAGCTATTTAAGCTAATTTAAAAGTTAGTAGCTTTTGTTTTGTTGTAACCTTAGTATTAGTATTCTTTACTTGTTTAAGCTTATTGGTGTAATTCTATCGAGTTGTCTTCTACCTAATAGTACTTGCTTATGTTGTATTAATTTATTTATTTTTTGCCACTAAATCTAAAATCTACGTTCTATCTTAAAGCTAGACTTCGTGGCTTAGTGTGGAGGAGGTAGCTAGGATTTCATTAGTATCCGTTTGAATTCTGTATGTGGTGAGTTAGAGCCTCGTTGTTAGTCCGTTGGCGGTTAGGTATTGTTTGAGTGCGGGGATTAGTCCGTTCGTAGCCTCTCTGGAGTACTTCAGGAGTTGAGTTGTTCTTGTCGTTATGCCTTGTTCGTAGAGTAGTCTGGGTAGTTCCGCGCACTCGTGAAAGATGTGTTTTGCAGTGAGCGCTACGCCATCGCAAAAGGTGCAAGGTGGTGTTGGCAGTCCTGTGAACAGGTGTTGCTTAATGGCCAGGAAGTGCCCCAGCCTGATTCTGGCGATCTCGATCATTGTTCGTCTGGGTAGATCGAGCATTTCTGGACAATTGGTGGTGTTGTGGTGGCTGGCGAGGAAGTCGCCTGAGCTGTTCCAAGCCAGTTGTCTAAGGGCGTCTCGTAGCCGTTTGTATTGCGTGAGGGCAGCTTTATACGCTGGAGGGTTGATAATGATCCCCTCGCTCTCGGCTGTGCTCTTGGCCAGACAGTCTGCTTTCTCATTGCCTGGAATGCCCACATGACCAGGACACCAGGCGATCCAGATGCTACGATTTTGAATTGTTCCCCTGACATTTGCTGCCAGAGTGTTTTTGTTTTTAATATTACGGATCGCTTTGATCGCTGAAAGGCAGTCTGTGAAAATCACCGTGGTGCCCTTCAGGGTGGCTGCCAGCTTGGTAGCCTCCCAAATTTCTGTTAGTTCGGCCGAATAGGCGTTGAACCAGTCCGGTAACTTCCTACAGATTTGCAGGTTTCCGTTTGGGCAGTCTGCGACGACTGCCATGGCTACAGCAGAGTCCGCTTTTGAGGCATCTGTGTAGAAGACGTTGTCCGCGCTCAGTCTTGCTTTGAGCTCTGTGTGAAGCCGTCTTTTCGTATCGTTGTCTTTGTCTTGGTAATGTACTTCGCAGTCGATGATGTGGTCTGTCTTGATCCTCCAGGGCGGGGGGAGCGTGACGGGGTTGATGAGGTTGGGATCGAGGGGAAAGGATTTGAGAGGAGGAGGGACGATTTCCACTGCTTTGTGGAGACCCGATTTTGTGCGTGTAGCACGGAGATGTGAGGACAGGCTGTCCACAACTAAATCATGAAGGGGAGCTTGGGGGTCATGGAAGTTTTTCAGGAAGAGACTGACCATGAGCTGGTCTCTTCTAGCGGTGAAGGTGGGAAAGCCTGCCTCTATAAGAAGGCTATCTATGGGGGTGGTGCGTAAAGCGCCTATGGCCGTTCTGGCTGAAGCGTTGATGGCCTTCTGCATTTTGCTGGCATTGCGTTTGGTGGAGAACCCATAAACTGTGATTAGATAGTCGATCCTTCCCATGATCAGTTGTCTGACTATTTGAATGGCAGTTGGTAGTGGGGGACCCGTGTTCCTACCGCAAATGACCCTGAGGAGGTTATTTCGTTTGTTGACATCTTCCACCACCATGCTGGTGTGCTTGCTCCAATCTAGGGTTTTGGAGATGTGTAGACCCAAGATTTTGAGGACGTTTTGAAAAGGGATGGAAGCCATGTCGAAGGATAATTCAACTTCTCGGCAACTCCGTCTTCTGCAGACGTGCAGGGCTTCTAGTTTGCTCATGGCCACCTTGGCACCATTAATTTCAGACCAAACTGAGATTTTCCTCAGGGTCTGAGTGAGGATGGAATTCACAAATGGTGGGTTGCCAGATGCATAGCATATAATATTGTCTGCATAAATGTGATAATAAAGGTCTGGCACTGAACTGAGCTGAGTTGACAGTGAGTGAATGAAAGTGGAGAAAAGGTGTACTGAGAGTGGCGAACCTTGCGGTAAGCCGTTCTCCAAGGTGAATGTGGACGAGAGGTGTCCGCCTGATCTGACTCTTATTCTTCTGTCTGTGAGGAATGACTCAACCAGTTTGATAAATCGCGTGCCGACCTTCCAGTCTATAAGCTGTTTGAGGACGGAGTGCTTCGGTGTTCTGTCGTATGCCTTTTCCAAGTCGATGGACAGCAAAACAGTGTGTTGACCTCTAGATAAGGCGCATTTTAGGTTGTGCTCCAGTTCCTGCAGAAGATTTTGAGTACCTCTGCCAGGTCTGTAGCTCCAAACCGTGGGAAGCAGCCTTTGCTCTAGAAGCCAACTTAACCTGTTTGCCATCAGCTTCTCGAGGAGTTTGGATGTGGTTTTAAGGAGGGAAATAGGTCTGGTTTCTGCGGGGCTTGGAAAGCGGATGTTCCCCTTCGGAATTGCTCGAATCTCGGCAAGCCTCCACTCTGTCGGAAATCTGCCAAGAGTCAAAGCTCGATTCAGCAGTTCCGTCAACCTGGCATGCCAGATTGGAGGAGCCTGCCTAATCATACCGAAGGAGATATTATCCAGACCTGGAGTGGATCCTTGGAAGGAGTAAAGCGTTTGCCTTAGCTCCAGGAGTGAAAAGGGATCATATCTACTATTACACGTAACTCAGTGTATACAAGCTTGAACGAATTCCTCTCGTCTCTTTTTTATTTTTAGGTTAAATACTTTTAGTGCATATATAATAATGTTAACCCTATTTCATATCAGTTTTATCTTGCTTTCTGTAGTAGTCTAGACTGAATTATTGTAGACTGTTTTTTTATTTCCTTTTTACAGTAGGTATTAACATTAATACGCTCCTGTCAAAGCCTTGTTACGAACTTGCCTACTTTAGAAAAGGGGTAACAATGCTTTTTATTTTAATTGTTAGAATTTAGAACTACATGAATTTATTTTTATTGAATTTTCAAAAGTTAATTTTGTTTACATAGATCCAAGATTCGTGCAGTTTAGCTATAGATATACACAAAGTTAGTTCTTCTGAACCGTAAATTAGGCAAGTGCATTAAGCGACCTATCCAGTGAGGGCTACACAACCAAATTTTTTTTTGCGACAATCTCGTTTTGATTCGATTTTTCAGCAAACCGAAACATTCCGCCTCCAGGGAGCTTCTTGGAGGGATCGTTTAACGTCAAGTAAATCATTGTTCAGTACCTTTGCTTTGAACAGATTTTATAGAGATACAATGTTGAAATTTTTGGGATATTACCCTGAACTTCTTTATTGATACTCCTTTAAATTTTATATTGTTATCATATTGAATTTGTCGCGATTCTATTTGAATTTTGTATTGATGCTGTATAAACTCCCAATTGATACGGTACGATCGCTCGCAACAGTGTACCTTAATCTAAGAAGAAAGCTAAAATTGTAGTCAGACAATGGCCGGATGTGCTGAAGCTAATTTAGATTGTTTGCTAATAAATTAATTAAATGGATTTTTTTATAACGAGATGAAACATTCAGGTATTAATTTCTCCTTTCACTTTCCTGGAGCCCTCTTAGTGTGTAGGTCGTCTGGGTCCGTTACTCTTCTCCTTTCAGGTCAACACAGGGACTCTGAAATTTATCTGCCCTCAGAGTCAGTTGGGTGGTTGGGGCAAGTAGAGTAGGCCAAACATCTGTGCCTTCCCAATGGATGTAGGTAAGTGGTGTAAAAGTCTCTTAAGGACTGAATGTGTGCTACGGCCTTTTGATTTGTAGGCACGAAAAATTTTGTATATGGCTGGTGGCAGCGGCAGATCTTCGTGGAACCTCCTGACACTCTCCGCCAATAGCCGAGGCGAGCTAGCGTGCCGCCCTGCAGTCAACGCTGTCCACCGAGCGATCTGTCAGCTCATGCTGGCAGTCTGGACTTCACGTCCAAGCAAATCACTCTCAACATACTACCATAACAAATGTTATCACAAGAAACCAAGCCAAAGGTCTTATAGGAAATCAAGGTAATGATAACACTCATAAAGTAGCAGTCACAGTGGCGAATCACGATAATGTGGTTATCAAGGAAACAAGTCTATCTTTACTTCACAAAAGGGCCATCACTAACAAGTTCTTTCTTCTACTCTTAACAAAAAACGAAACCGAAAAGTATCTCTGTGAAGTACTAAGAGACCTACCTATGGATCTAGAAGTACGTAAAATATACCAATCAAGGATGAGCACTTGTAATTATGTGATAACAAAAATGAACATTCCCATGCGCCCGAATAAAGATAAAGAAATGCTGTATGAATCACTGGACCGCTTTAAAACTATTAGTCATACATACAAATTAGAAAAAATAGACAAAATAGAACTCGCTATCCCTGCGCGTGATCACCCTAATAATAATAAATTTCACATAAGGTGAACATAAAAAAAAAGAACAACTTGATTTGATAAGTTAAAGAAACACTTTATTGCCAATCCAAATTTTTATACAAAGTTACTAGACTAATTACAATTTACTATACGACGACCGAATCTCAGACTACCGACTTTCAGACTGACTTTTCTATCTTTTACAAATTACTTGCTTTCCGCTAAACTTATCATTTCACGTGTCTACTACACGGGAAATGGTTTGACGAAAAATGCATTTCTGGCTTTTTTAAAGATTCTCCCATGAGAACTGTAATTTAACGCTTTTCGCATATTTCTATTTGATGCGCGTTGTCTGGGTTTCTTTTATTTGAAATGAAATTCTTTAGATTAAAAATCATATGAAATGCATTTTTCGTGGGAAGGTAATTGTGAAAATTAAAATATGCTGCAGTGATATTTAATGTTATAATAATTGGTTATTATATATGCCCTATATGATATTTTTATCTATAACACCTAATCTCCACGAACTCAAGAAAATGTGTACAGAAGTGTTTGATGAAACTAAGGTCGAAATAATTTTACATCATGGAATAATACAACTTATATACAAGAAGTCTTACGGGAATATCATGAAACACCCACGGGAGGACACCAAGGTATCTCAAGAACAACCAAAAGGATACAAGCAGTTTACTCCTGGCAGGGAATGCATAAGGATATCAGAAGGTACATAAATAATTGCGCTTCCTGCCAAATCAATAAACTGACACAAGTCCCGAAGGTCCCAATGAAGATCACAACAACAAGTTCGAAGCCATTCGAAAGGATATTCCTCGATATAGTAAGGCCATTGCCGACAAGCTACAAGGCAACAATTATTTGCTTAATTTGCTTATATATATTGACAGAACCATACCGAAATCCTGTAATATCAAATAAGTACCACGAACAAGCTTCTGGATCCAACTCAATCAGCCGAATAAATGGTTGTTTGTGATAGATAAATATGTCACTGTCCACATTGTTTGAAACGAGAAAATATTCCCTTGTCCATTAAATAACAGCGGATTTATCGAAATAAAGTCAAGTTGCTATCTTAGAAGCAAAGAGCTTATTATACAGGCACATAACGTAAGAACATCTAATCTAAACAACTACTACCTGCCTACTATACAACAATGCAAAACTTTCCTGGTGATGATTAATTTTTTTTTTATTTTTATATTCAATATTATTTTCATTCTTTGTTATGTAGGTATGCTTCTAGTCATTTAGTTTATTTTTATTTTAAATATTAGCTACCACTATTTTATGTACTAATTATAAGAATCTCAATATTCTTGTGTAGTGAACTTTCATATGAACTAATTAATTAATTGAATAATTGAATTGAATTGTTCTTGCTAATACCAGCAATCTTCCATATATAGTAATTGCAAAAATTTAACTTAGTCGGCATTGGTCTTCTCACACGCAGTCTTAGAATAAATAATTAATCAACATATTTTGTATGAAAAAAAAAGTGAAAAAAAAACTATTACAATTTTTCGAATTATGCTCTTGATAATTTAGAAACAGTTAAAAATATATTTAAACCAGTTTTTGTTTGTTTTTAGAATACGATTGATATCAATTGCAGCTCAGAAGTTTATATCGGATGTGGCTAATGATGCTTTACAACATTGTAAAACCAGGACAAGCAATACACCGAATGCAGGTCATGGATCAGCAAAGGTTTGTACATGACTTATGTAACTAAGTATATAGTTTACATACAGGGTGTTTCCTCTATGCTGGTCAATAGAGCAGGAATTGATATAGTATTGACCTAGACTAGACAAATAAAAATTTGAATGGCAGGGGGAGGAAGCATATCAACCGTTTTGGAGTTATAGGGTGATTAAGAAAAAACTAGTTTTCACAAAATACCCTGTATCTTAAAAAGTACAGGACTTGTGGTCCTGTGTATTCAGAACTTCATGGCATTTCCACCGATTGCTCCATCGCACCCCTCTCTTCTCAGGAGTAATGGTGGTCTAAACCAGTGTTGCCAGAAAATTTTGCTAGTCTTATCGTATTTCAGCTAAAAAATTACGGTTTTTCTAGAATATGGAGAATAGAAGAATTTTAAGAACTTTTATTTTTTAATCAAATTATTATAAACACAAGAGGAAAAAAACAACCGCCTCGTCCGGGGTTTGAAGCCGGAGCTTCCGCTTTCCGGAGACTGCTCTTACCACAGAGCTAACGACACAGATGATTTTCGCTCTTGTACTTCTTAATTGGCGTCTTCTAGCCTATTAAGCCACGTTTTGCTTTCCGCTGACATTAACCAGTAACGATAAAAGTGCACAAATAAATTGTAAATTCAATTTTTATTTATTTTTCCCGGACGGGAATCGACCCACACTTGTTAGAATTGGTCAAAGATAGAGAATAGAAGAAATCTAAGAACTTTTATTTTTTAACGATTCTAAATCAAAAACAACTTTTTAAAAGTCCGATAATGGTCCATTGCATTAAATGAAATATTATGTTCAACTAAAAATGATCATAATTTAATTTCTGCCCTTTCCGCGCTCCTTTGTTGGGCATGTTCATGTATGCTACTTTCAGGAAGAAAAAATTTTGAAATCTTCGATATGCCTCCTGCTTTAACCTTATGCTTATTTGTGCTCTTGTGTCGTTTGATAATGCTTAATTTACTAAAACTTGGATTTTTAAGCCAACCCTTCCAAATTTTTTGGTAAATTCTTTCCTTTTCCCTGGGTGTTTTCGATTCTTCGCGAGATGGAGATTCAACGTTCGAGTCACAAGAAGATATCATAATAACATAACAACATAACAGGAATACCAAATTAAAGTAAATTCAATAAAAACTCGTTATCATAAATACAGTAATTCAAGAAAATCTCCACAGAATTCCACAATAGGTGTTCAAAACTGCCCTATTTTAAATATTTTTCTACATCCACAACTTAATAGCCGTTAACGAGTTATTAGCTCATAACCTATTCAGGTCATACCAAAATTAGACGGTTTTTCTTAAATGACATGTTTTCAGTCACTAAGGGAACAAATTATCTTTCAGAATAGGTTTGAGAATTGCTTTGGGAATAACTCTTTAACGGCTACAGTTAGCACATAGGGTGCAATAGTTTAAATTAAAGAGGAGAACACACAGTTTTTATAAAAAAAGTAATGTCAACGACTTTTTTGTAAAAATAAATACAGGTCAAATTAAAAAAAGAGGTAAGAAAATCTGAAATTTTTAGCTTCAACCTTCATATCTCCAGAGAGGAAAGTGGTGGGAGGCTGGTTGAGCATTCGTTAAAATGGCCATGAAGTTCTGCATACAATGATCCCTTAACTGTGACCGTATACCCTGTCCTTTTTAAGATACAGATGTTTTTACTTAATCACCCTATAACTTCGAAACTGTTGATGTGGCCCTTCCTTTCCCCCGCGATGCAATTTTTTGTTTGGCTAGATGAGTACTATCACCTCCTGCTCTATTGGCCACCATAGAGGAAGAACCCTGTGTATACTTCGTTTACTCGAGCATATTTAGCGAAATAAAATAAGGAATAAGGAAATACATACATTATGTCCTTTCTGTTGCATAGATCATATTAGCCTCTTAGTATCATTGGGGAGCAATATGCAAAATACTAGCACTTTCCAACTTTCGTGGATTACGCAAATGTTTTCAACTCTCTTGATAAGAAGGTATATTCGAAAAGATTTAGAATATGTCGTCGTATAAACACTTCGAGCGGCGCCTTTATATGGAATTCTAGACAAATTTCAATCCGACTGCTCAACTGCAATATAAAGGCAGGTTTGTTATAGTGCTGTGAAATTTGGAAGGTCACCCAATCCCCAACCCGCACTTTTTTATAAATAGGTACTTGTGTCGAATTAAAAAAACTTTGGAAGCGTTCGGCTAAGAAAGGTATGATGAAGAAACTAATAGAAGAAAATGAATTGGATTGCACACAACTTTCGACGTGGAAGAAGAAATATTTCCAAGCAGTCCTTCAATTGTTATCCTCAAGGAAACCGGCGCATCGGGAGACCAGAACCACATGAAAAAAAGCGGATAGGCAGAGGTCGCAACTACTGGGAGATCCTGGAGCGAACTGAAAGCTGTTTTACAAAGCAGTTAGCTGGAGCGCAGCCATTTCTGATGTATGTAAAAAAAACTAAACAATTGAAGACACGTAAATTTAGCAGCTATAAAGAAAAAGTATATTAATGCTTTGTGAGTTTATAAAAGTAGACAATAGAGTGAAATAAAAAGAGCTTGTGAATTATATCTGAAATATTGTGTTATGAATAGCAAACTATGGCCCCGCACGCAACAGCTGTTATCAGAAGTGAAATAAATTCGTGAAATAAACTTCAAAGTGTGACTAATTTTGTGAAATTTTGTGCTTACGTGAACGTTCTGGAAAATTTATATTAATATTCAACTGTGAGTGAATTATTAATCTAGTGGAGCTTCGAATACAGGATTTTAAAGTGAAGTTGGGTGGGGAAGAGGTCATTAGAAAGACAGATATGAAGAATGTTCTAGTCGAGCGACTGAGACAAGCTTTGACAGAGGAAGGAAAATATTCTGAGATATTTGTTTTTGAAGACATTTCGAGAGAATGTGAGGCTGATAAAAAGCAAACTGGACCTTTTGAAGAAAAAGAATTCTCTGGAATCCCGTTTGGATAAACACAAGAACTGTCTAGAAACCCGTTTGGAGAAATCACTGGATACGACATTCCACGAAAGTTTGAATTCGCCTAGCCTGCGAAATGCGGTGGAGGGGATGCTGAAAATCACACATATTTGCGTAGGGTTACTAAATACTAGCTAAATTTGGTAAAAACTGTTTACATTAGCATTTATGGTGCACTACAGAAATGTATCGTCTGTCGCTAAATATGCTCATGTAAGCTACGTCATAGAGAACTCACGCCGAAAGAAAATTGCTCTGCAAAATGTTATATTTTTAAGTACTCTGTCCCCAGTAAATGCTCTCGCCGTCCCACACTTTATAATTTATCATTTTCTCCTTTTCAATAATTTTGCTCTCATAAAAGCAGGATATGAAATTCAAGGAACAAATCAATTTTTTATTAAAAGGACTTCAATTGGGCTCACTAATTTTTCTTCTAAATGAGTTCTCTATGTACTTTATGTTTGGCGCTTTAATTATAAAGATAACATAAATGGTTAAACTAACTAAATTATTTTCAGAGTCAAAAATCATCTAAGGATCGAAAGTTTACTTTGACTATGGAAGATTTGATTCCTGCCTTGGCAGACTATGGCATTACTGTTCGAAAAGCACATTACTTCGTCTAAGAATAATTGTTGGCTTTTCTTAAAGTGACCGACATTTCAAAATAGCATCTGCGGATTTGCTAAAATTAAAATTATATCAATGTAAAATGTTAATAAAAAAAGTCACACTTTAATTTTTTCACCGTTTTTTAAGGAATGAAATTCTCTAGCACCAAGGGTTGGCTCGAATGCGTCCTATGTCCATAATTCAGAAGTATATAGAGGGAAAAAATCATTATTGGTCTAGTAGCTCAAACCACAGATTAGTAAAGTATATTCATATGTAGATACAGGAGGAGGAGAAGAAGAAGAACAATTGCAGACTGTCAGATAATTCAATCCGTGAATATTTCCAATTCTTGTTATGGTCGTAGCGTATTGCATATAGCAATATGCTACACGAGAGACTGCAGCGTGTATGCTGGCGGCTGTCAATCAGAATATTCGAATGCACCCAGACCGAGAGAAGTGCGTTTCCTCGAGCTCAGGGTGACATGCGGATGAAGAGGGAGAAGAAGAAGAAAAGCATTGGTGTGATGAATAATGAATTAAAAAGTGAAGTTTATATTTTTGTATCAAGTCCTAAAAAGTTATCAAAAGTGTCAATCCCAAGTTGGTGAACAAGATATTAAAAACCCAATTGCTCGGGAAATGATAAACTGGTTAATAATAGAAACTTGAACGAAGCAGCATCGGCATGCGGCCCCTGATGCACAAGCAAGAAACAATTTGAAGCACGGAAAAGGAGCGAATTTCAAGAAAAAATTAAGGTACCCATAGGTAGACATTTTGCGCCTTTTTATCTTTTCTGTTTTACCTGGCTGTACGTCGCGATGCATACGAGACCAAGGTATACGGAGGTCTTGAAGCGAACTTGAAAGGATATGCCTACATTACATACACCGTTTGCCCCGTGATTTATTCATTCATTTATCGATTGTTTATATATTGATGCCATAAAAATTCTACAGGACATCTGTAATCCTAATTAACTGAATCATTCAGTTGAACAGTACTTAATTACCCTGTGCGAATAAATTCGACGTATTACAGCAGCGAAGCACCTGAACGTCATATGCTGGTATGAGGTATTTGCATTGGTGCCATAGAACATGTATAACAAGCGGCATACGGCCTGTGCATCAGCGAAAATAACATTGTGCTACGAATTTAGTATACCAGCGGCGGATAATCTATAATCTTGCGGAATAAAAACGGAACGAGTTTGATAACTAGATTAGTTCATGATATGTAGAGATAAGTAAGCAGGTTGGCCCTGACGGCTTTATAAACCTAGAGTAAATTTTTATTGTGAAGGAAATCCCAGGCACGAATTTTCTTTTGCGACTTATTTACAGGGCTACAGAAACGGTAGAACTCTCCAGGAGGCCTTCATGGAGGAACAAGTTCATAAACAAGGTAATTTGTACCTATTTCATTTGGGATCTTCTGTGTGATAAAGTGATTTAAAAAGAAAAATTTCCTTATTTTTGTTTATTCCTAAATTAATACGATAATGATTAGCCTCAATGGCGCTGAACGTAGGTTAGTAATTATGAACTTAATTTTTCATTGTTTGTGTAGTTGATTTCAACTTGAAATATTCCCTTTTGCTAAATTAATATAATGATATTAGTCTAGATGATTTTGGAATTTCAACTGATAATCTGAAATGCTAGGTTATAATTTTTTTTGTTTAGATCTAACATATATTTTCTCGATAAACTTAACGTAATAACTCTTTTGAGAGCAGTTTCTGCTGATAAGTCTCGTTGACTCTGACGTTATGTAAAGTGGTGGGAAGAGACAAGGTTATCGTGCACTGCAATTTTTGATTCGGAATCTTCTATTCCTGATAGAGCTTTGAGATATCGAGTACCCTAACGGTCTCGTACTTCCAGTCCTCAATGATTCTTATGATACTACACTCAACAATTCCATTTTTTTGTTATCCGTCAGTTTAAATGCAATCCGAATTAGTGAATAGTGAAGTACATATCGATTTGCTGAATAAAGAATTTATAACGTGATAATGAAATACTAAGTGCATTTCATTTCTCCTTCACTATCCTGGAGCCCTCTCGCATTAAGTCTCTAGAATTTTTGAATTTTGTTTGAATTGGTCTTTCCCGCTGGCCTTCTGTCATGGAAATGGTAGGTGGCCTCACACACACTTTTTTGAATGAGCTCTCACGGAGACATGTCTCTGTTGGCCAACTGACTGGCTGGTTGTGAAACTGAGAGACGGCTTTTTGGCTTGCAGCTAATTAGTTAATCAGATTCATGACTCTGCCCAGTTGGAAGGTTAGCTGGACATGATAATCAGGTGAAGAGGAAGGAAGGAATTGTTGGAGGATGGAAGTGATGCTGGAGACCTTCAGTAATCACGAGTTGGCATACTGCTAACTGCCTGGCTGAAGAATCTCTAGTATCATTTTCAGTCTCTAGCTTCTCCAACGCGACTCTTCCCAGATTTCTGTGAGAGCTCAAACATTTCTTTTCATGCACACATTCGCGTCACTTGGTGGCATCAATATTTCTGACCTGAAAGAGAGAGCGACCTGGAGACTACTTATGTGTAGAGATAGCTCCTGGAAGTGAAGGAGAAATCGTATGATTTTGATTGGATTTTTTTTTTTGTTTGAACGCTTAATTGAACTTTTGGTGACTTCTCCGAAAATTTAGCATTGTCTTGAACTTTTAGAAAGAAGATTTTTATTCGAGGAGTTTGCTATCTCTTCCGAACGCCTGGATTTCCTTTTGTTAAATCAATATTTCTGTTAACTCGAGTTAGGAAGACTTTACAAACTTCTCCGAACCTTTGATTTTTCTTGAAATTTTTTTTGACAACTACTCCGAACTTTCGGCTTTTTAAATTGGTATTTCGGTATCTCAATTTTTGAAGAGTCTGTTAGCTTCCGGACTCTTGAATTCTTTGAATTTTCTTGACATTTCTTACAAATCCTTGGTTTGTAATCTTTTTGAAAGTCTGACTTACGACTGAATATACAATGGCTACGCCGCGAACACCACCGCGAGCAAATGGTGTACCGGTACCGTTGCCAGACCAGTGCTCCATCTGTCAGGAGGGCGACTGGTCAGGACCGAGGAAGCCAGTGAAGAGAGTTTGTGGACATGTGTTCTACAAGGCGTGTCTGAAAGCGTGGATCGGGCAGCAGTCAAACTGCCCTAACTGCAGGTTCCATCTCACTCAGTATGATTTTACTGAGTATACAGGTGCTGTCCCGAAGACGGCGAAGCCCGTAAAATCTGATCCATTGCCTCCCATGCCGTCACTAGAGTTACCACCTTTGACAGTTCCACCACCTAGTCGACGATCTATATCACCTGGAATGTCAGATCTACATTCCATGACCTTCACAAATACCCACTCGCGACGAAATAGCCCACTGCCTTCTGGCAGTGGACATACCTCAGCAGCTACGGATGTTTTGATGGCAGGCTTGCGCATGCAAATGCAGGACCTGGTTCGAGAAGGCCTTAAGCAGAGCTTGAATGCATTACGAACGGAATTGACAAGTAGTGTCCGACAGCAAATAGCAGCTGCAATGCCACAAATAAATTTTCCACGGCCACCTCCCACTTCACGACGAGCGTAGGCAGTCGTTTAACCCACCGCCTTCGGCTTTTGGTCAGCCTAGACCAAATTTTAACCAGCCTCCACCAGCTTCATCTCGTCGTATCCCGGCGAGTGTAGGACAGCGACGATCAGGCAGTCCTATCAGAAGATGGACCCTGACATACAATGGCAATAACTCCGAGCTTTCCGTAGATGAGTTTATTTTTCGAGTCGGAGCGCTTACGCACTCCGCTCTAGAAGGAGATTTTGATCTCCTTGTTAGGAACATGCTCATGTTATTGACGGGACCAGCAAGGGATTGGTACTGGTCACTATTGAGGCACAACCCTTTTCCAACTTGGGAATTTGTCAATACTGGATTGTCAATTGAATGGGGAGTGCCCAAGGACGATTTAAAAATCCGATTGCAGCTGATGTCGCGAAAGCAGAGGCCTGGTGAACTATTTGCCATGTGCCACCATCATTTAGTGTTGCTGCGTGATCAGTTGCAGACCGCCATGCCAGACCAAGAATTCTTGGAAATTGTCAAATCTAATTTACTGCCTGAGATTCAGGAGATGATATGCCTACATTCCACCGATACGATAGGACAGTTAAGATCGCTCGTTACTCGAATTCAAGCCACGCAGCTACGAATTGCGACAACTGGTAGTTGGAACCCTTACCGGAACCAACGAGTACACGAGATTGACGACATCCAGACTTTAAGCCCCGAACTGGCAATAGCAACAGGCAGTGACACTAGCTTAGGCGACGTGTCAGCCATTTCGACCAGACACCCAGTAGTGTGCTGGAATTGTGATCAGCCAGGTCACTACTACCAGGACTGCCTGCGAGTAAGACAGCAAGTGTTCTGCTACGGATGCGGGCGCAAGAACAATTTTAAGCCCAACTGCGGACACTGTGCACAGAAAAACGAGAGACGGGTCGGGAATCCCAACACATTTTCTCAACCAGCGTCAACGTCTCGTGCACCAGTCGTAACGAACACTCCAGTTCAAACATTGAACAAGGAGGAAGGTCCGCTCCATTAGCAAACCTTGACGAACCCCTGAATGGGCCACTGATATCATTCAGTGATTCTGATGATATTAGCGAACCACCGGATTGTACAAACGATCGATTGATAGAGACGGAGAGCCTGATAGACTTCTCCGCAGATCTTCAAGCTCCCATTTCCACTTCTTGAGAGCCCATGAGATTGTTAGACACTTCATTGGAAGAGTTTTTGTTTTCCGATATCCCGTTAACACCGACAGCCCTCTTATCTGACAAAGTTACTGAGCAGGAGATTTGGCCTCCTGCCATTTCCATTTTGAAAACGGCCACCAAGCTCTGTTATGACGAGTGGGCGTGAGCCTGTTGTACATCTGCTGACGCCGTATCTTACGCGTCTGCAGAAATATAAAGCAGCAAGAGAACGAATCTTCTCCTCAGTGGCAGAGTTAGCTGAAATAATGTTTCATGACCTGGATATTGGACCAAAAAAGAAACGATCAACCGTTCGTTGGCGGGAATACTGTCGATGGATGAGACTAGAGCGAAAAAAACTGGCCCAGATTTCCGTGTCGATGTCAGTCGACATTCGACCGTACGCCGAAGTAAAGCTGCTCGGGCGAACTGAGATTGGATTACTTGATAGTGGTGCCACTGTCAGTATTCTAGGCCAGGGAGCTCTAGAGAAGCTTGCAGAAGCAGATGTCGAATGGAAGAGGTATCGGACACAGGTCCAAGTAGCTAATGGTGCCATGACGACTGTGCATGGCCATGTGGACTTGGATATCACTTTCCGTGATAAGACCCAAAACGTGCGTTTTTACGTGGTTCCTGGGCTCACACAGGCACTATATCTGGGAATAGACTTCTGGCGTCTATTTGGGTTGGCTCCAGATGTCCCGGGTATAGTCGCAGAAGTGAATCCAAGTGTAATAGCTACCTCTGACACCGACTGCCATATTCTTTCTAGTCTCGATCAACAACGCTTAGAAGCCAGAAAACAGCTTTTCCCCTCTTTCGCCTCTTTGGGCCTTGGGAAAACATCGTTGGTCACTCACAAGATTGAAACGAATGACTCCGCCCCGATAAAACAGCGTTTTTATCCGATTTCGCCGGCAGTACAAAGTTTAATAGATGCTGAATTAGAGCGAATGCTATCACTGGGTGTGATAGAGGAGAGCCAGAGTCCTTGGAGCTCTCCACTTGTTCTGGTAAGGAAGCCTGGAAAGGTCCGGCTTTGTTTTGACGTCAGGAAGGTCAACTCTGTTACGAAGAAGGATGCCTATCCGCTGCCGCAGATAGACGCACTTCTGAGTCGACTTCCTCCGGCAAACTACATAACGAGCCTAGACCTGAAAGATGCATTCTGGCAGATCCCACTAGACACTGATTCCAGAGAGGAGACCGCTTTTACAGTACCTGGTCATCCTCTCTATCAGTACACACTGATGCCATTCGGCCTATGCAATGCTCCACAAACGATGTGCCGCCCCATGAATAAAGTCATTCCTTTCGATCTTCGTGAGAACGTTCTCGTCTATCTAGACGATTTATTAATCCTGTCATCAGACTTCGACACTCATCTTACGCTGCTAGTTTGAGGAAGGCTGGCCTCACTATCAACGTCGTGGGTTTCATTGTCGGAAAGGGAGGTATGAGAACTAACCCTGACAAAATTTCAGCTATAGTTGACTATCCGTCACCTAAAACTGTTCGGCAGGCCCGACGCCTACTAGGTATGGCGGGATGGTATAGACGGTTCATCGCGAACTATGCTAACTTCACTGCCTCCATTACAGACATCTTGAAAAACCCTAGTCAGTTCAAATGGACACCTGAAGCCCAGAGGTCTCTTGGTCTTTTAAAGCAAGAACTTACTTTTGCTCCGTTGTTAGTGAGCCCAGACTTCACCAAACCATTCGTTCTCCAGTGCGATGCGAGCCAACAAGGTATTGGAGGAGTGCTGCTTCAACTAGATGATGATGGCCACGAGAAGCCAATAGCCTATGTCTCGAAAAAGTTGAACTTAGCACAAAGAAATTACACCGTCACAGAGCAAGAATGCTTAGCTGCAATCTTGAGCGTACAGAAGTTCCGTCTTATCATAGAACTAATGCCGTTTAAGATAATGACGGATCATGCGAGCTTGAAATGGCTGATGTGTCAAAAGGACCTCAGCGGTATACTTGCTCGGTGGAGTTTGAAGCTTCAGGGTTTCGACTTCACTATCGAGCACCGAAAAGGAAGCCTGAACGTCGTCCCTGATGCGCTGTCACGCATTCATTGTGACAGCCTGACCACAAATGAAGATCCTGGCCCGGAAGTTGACTTTAGTTCGCCATATTTCAACTCGTTGGAATATGAGGAACTGAGGCATAAGGTTAAAACGACTTTTGGCAAACTACCAGATCTTTGTGTCAGGGATGGCTTCGTTTACATTCGGACCGTTCCGAGAACAGGCGATCCGATTCAGGAAGAAGAAGCTTGGAAGCTTTGGATTCCACGAGGGCTTGTAACCGACGTCATTTCAAGGGCTCATGATCCGCCACTAGCTCACACGGAGGTAACGTCTGCGAAGACATCTGTATTGGCCACGAATGACAGTTGATGTCAGAAACTACGTAGGCGCCTGTGACGTGTGTAAGGAAACGAAGGCTCCCAATACTATTCTGAGACCACCTATGAAAGTCCAGTTTATGACAGAACGACCATGGCAGAAGCTGCACATCGATTTTCTAGGTCCATATCCTCGGTCAGTGAAAGGAAACGTCTGCATTCTAATAGTTCTTGACCACTTTTCAAAATTTCCGATTCTCAAACCTATGAGAAAAGCGTCTACACTCAATGTGTGCCAATTCATCGAGACGGAAGTGTTCCATGTGTTCGGAGTCCAGTTTTGTGTCAGGGATGGCTTCGTTTACATTCGGACCGTTCCGAGAACAGGCGATCCGATTCAGGAAGAAGAAGCTTGGAAGCTTTGGATTCCACGAGGGCTTGTAACCGACGTCATTTCAAGGGCTCATGATCCGCCACTAGCTCACACGGAGGTAACGTCTGCGAAGACATCTGTATTGGCCACGAATGACAGTTGATGTCAGAAACTACGTAGGCGCCTGTGACGTGTGTAAGGAAACGAAGGCTCCCAATACTATTCTGAGACCACCTATGAAAGTCCAGTTTATGACAGAACGACCATGGCAGAAGCTGCACATCGATTTTCTAGGTCCATATCCTCGGTCAGTGAAAGGAAACGTCTGCATTCTAATAGTTCTTGACCACTTTTCAAAATTTCCGATTCTCAAACCTATGAGAAAAGCGTCTACACTCAATGTGTGCCAATTCATCGAGACGGAAGTGTTCCATGTGTTCGGAGTCCAGTTTTGCTCGACTCACTTCATCAGATTACTGGAAAAGTATGGGGTGAAGCATATGCGAACGGCAGTCTACTCGCCGCAAGCAAACGCCTCAGAGCGAGTAAACCGGTCTCTATTGTCAGGGATTAAGGCTTATATCCGGAAGGAACACACGAAGTGGGATGAGAAACTAAGCCAAGTAGCGAGTTCCCTCAGGAGCTCTTTCCATCAGGCTACTGGTTTCTCTCCCTATCGAACACTCTTCGGTCAATAAATGATTGAACATGGCAGCTCCTATTCCATCTTGAGGAGCCTTGGAACTCTTAATGAGCCATTGAGAGTAGATGCAGAAGACAAAATGAGATTGATCCGTGCGAGAGTGCAGGAAAATTTACAACATGCATTCGAACAGGGTTCAAGAGCCTACAATCTCAGGGCGAAACCTGGGTCAAGAGGTATTTAGACGGAATTTTGCCCAAAGCAACTTCCAACAGTAGACTAGTGCTAAACTGGGACGAAAATTTGTCAAATGTGGGGTTAAAGCCAAGAACGGAAACTCCCTATATGAACTTGAAGATCTGCAGGGGAAACTGTTAGAAGTCTATCACGCCAAAGACATTAGGCAGTGATAACCATTCTGGAAACGTCGTCTGTCTATTGTCACGTTCATTCCTGGTAGCCTTAAGAAGGCATCCAGCCAGCTTCACTGGTAAACTATAGGATATCGCGAAGCCCTCCTATTGCCCCGTCAATGGTGGGTGATATACCTTTTGGAATTTAATCTCATCAGCACACCTCTACCTCTTATGAGTAGATAACATTTTATAGTCCCTTCCGGATCAGCCTCATTAGGAGGATTTTTTTTTCTTGTCCGTCCGTCTACAACATCTCGTTAATCGACAACCGTCGGACATAGCAGTACTAAATCTACATCCTGGTAGCCCTAAGAAGGCATCCAGCCAGCTTCACTGGTATATTATAGGATATCGCGAAGCCCTCCTATTGTCCCGTCAATGGTGGGTGATATACCTGTTGGAATTCATTCATGTATAAGGCTGTCAGTTTGTCACTACTTCGACGACGCCTTGGAGACACACCCTTGAACAATCGCCGGTCGGAGATCAGGGTGAGATGTTGCGCCGGGAAAGCTTAGCGATTAGTTCTTTAGGTTGCTGATCGCAAGGTTCCCTCAGCATCTCGGCGAGGGAGGGCAGAGAGACATCGACTGGCTGGATTTTTTAGGTTCCCAGCTTGTCGATGTGGCTTTGGTTTCCCACACGGAGAAGGATGTCGAGGTCTGATCAAAGACTGACGGGACTTCAGGGGTGCGTCCTCGATGCGTTATCGGCCAAGTAGAGCAATAGTCGTAGCCGAGCACGAGTGATGAGGAATACGCAATGGGTCGTGGGTCGAGACACACATTGAGCGCCCGCAGCGATGAGGCCTATGTATAAGACCGGCTAGCTCAGTCGACCATTTTTCAGCGTTGTCTGAACCACAGGTGACCCAGATCACTCTGCCCTGTTATGGCCGTAGTGTATTTCATATAGCAATATGCTACAAGAGAGACTGCAGCGTGTATGCCGGCGGCTGTCAATCAGAATATTCGAATGCACCCAGACCGAGAGAAATGCGTTTCCTCGAGCTCGGGGATGAAGAGGGAGAAGAAGAAGAAAAGCATTGGTGTGATGAATACTACTGGCATGATAAAAATTAGTCGACAAGAATATTAAAAAGTGAAGTTTATATTTTTGTCTCAAGTCCTAAAAAGTTATCAAAAGTGTCAATCCCAAGTTGGTGAACAAGATATTAAAAACCCAATTGCTCGGGAAATGATAAACTGGTTAATAATAGAAACCTGAACGAAGCAGCATCGGCATGCGGTCCCTGATGCACAAGCAAGAAACAATTTGAAGCACGGAAAAGGAGCGAATTTCAAGAAAAAATTAAGGTACTCATAGGTAGACATTTTGTGCCTTTTTATCTTTTCTGTTTTACCTGGCTGTACGTCGCGATACATACGAGACCAAGGTTTACGAAGGTCTTGAAGCGAACTAGAAGGGATATGCCTACATTACATACACCGTTTGCCCCGTGATTTATTCATTCATTTATCGATTGTTTATATATTGATGCCATAAGAAATTCTACAGGACATCTGTAATCCTAATTAACTGAATCATTCAGTCGAACAGTACTTAATTACCCTGTGCGAATAAATTCGACGTATTACAGCAGCGAAGCACCTGAACGTCATATGATGGTATGAGGTATTTGCATTGGTGCCATAGAACATGTATAACAAGCGGCATACGGCCTGTGCATCAGCGAAAATAACATTGTGCTACGAATTTAGTATACCAGCGGCGGATAATCTATAGTCTTGCGGAATAAAAACGGAACGAGTTTGATAACTAGATTAGTGCATGATATATAGAGATAAGTAAGCAGGTTGGCCCTGACGGCTTTATAAACCTAGAGTAAATTTTTATTGTGAAGGAAATCCCAGACACGAATTTTCTTTTGCGACTTATTTACAGGGCTACAGAAACGGTAGAATTCTCCAAGAGGCCTTCATGGAGGAACAAGTTCATAAACAAGGTAATTTGTACCCATTTCATTTGGGATCTTCTGTGTGATAAAGTGATTTAAAAAGAAAAATTTCCTTATTTTTGTTTATTCCTAAATTAATACGATAATGATTAGCCTCAATGGCGCTGAACGTAGATTAGTTATTATGAATTCAATTTTTCATTGTTTGTGTAGTTGATTTCAACTTGAAATATTCCCTTTTGCTAAAGTAATATAATGATATTAGTCTAGATGATTTTGGAATTTCAACTGATAATCTGAAATGCTAGGTTATAATTTTTTTTGTTTAGATCTAACATATATTTTCTCGATAAACTTAACGTAATAACTCTTTTGAGAGCAGTTTCTGCTGATAAGTCTCGTTGACTCTGACGTTATGTAAAGTGGTGGGAAGAGACAAGATTTCCGTGCACTGCAATTTTTGATTCGGAATCTTCTATTCCTGATGGAGCTTTGAGATATCGAGTACCCTAACGGTCTCGTACTTCCAGTCCTCAATGATTCTTATGATACTACACTCAACGATTCAATTTTTTTGTTATCCGTCAGTTTAAATGCAATCCGAATTAGTGAATACTGAAATTTACTGAATAAACAGAATTTATAACGTGATAATGAAATACTAAGTGCATTTCATTTCTCCTTCACTATCCTGGAGCCCTCTCGCATGATGGTCGTCTAGGCTCGCCTAGTCTCTCTCTCTCTTTACAGGTCAACTAGGGACTCTGAAGAATAATGCCCCTCAGAGTCGGATGGGAGGGTGGAGCAGGCAAAGAAGGCAGAACATCTGCGCCTTCGATGGTATACAGGTAAGTGACGTAAGGCTCCATTCAGGACCGAATGTGTGCCGGCTTTTGTGTTGATAGGCACGAAATTTTTTTTGATTATGGTTGACGGCAGCGGCAGGTTTTTTTGTGGAACCTCCCCACACTCCCGCCAATAGCTGAACTAGCGTGTCGCCCTGCAGTGAACGCTGCCCGTCGAGTGATCTGTCAGGTCATGCTGACAGTCGGGACTTTACGTCCCAAGCGAATCACTCTTCATAGTTCCATAACTTTCTTAGCTATTTTTATTAGTAATTGTGGTATATTATATGAATATATTTATAATACTACTCAGAAGCTGCCACTGGCAACTGAAGTTCGTGCTTATCTGCGACTAATTACCAAAAATTTATCGGAATTGGAGTTCCATTTTGCATATTTTGTGCTTATTGCTCCACATCATTCTTTTGGCTGCCGGTTTCGTTGCATTGCACTGCTTTTCACCGGATCTTTGATAATTCATAAGGATTGCTGCTACGCATTACGGGTAAAGTTTATTATCATTGTGCATCACCTCCAGCTGCACTGGATTATGCTCGCCAATTGAAAGGTGATTTGTGCTCGTGTGGATGGATTTTCTAGGTTGCTTAAGAGCGGCTGTGCTGGTTCACTGGGATCTACCATAAAATTTTTCTTTCTCAGACTTATTAATGCCCTTATAAACACATATATGGCTGAAGCTATGTGTTACAGACACGGAATCTGGGAACTCATTTTCATTCAAATACTTTCCTACCCAGATATGATATTCTATCGCAAAGCAATGTCCATTGCACTTGAAATAAACATTGTATCAGCCAATTACTTGGAAGTCTTTAGTTAATACGATACCCTAAGTATCGTACGTGCTTTTATGACATTCTCAATGGCCATTATAATAATATCATACCGCAAGTATCGTATGTGCGTGAGCTAGTTTCGATAACCGGTATCATCCGTGATCGAAATTGTTCTTTTGCAATCTTACGGAGAAAAAGTTTTAATTCTATCTTCGAGAAGTCAAGTACCTCCTTTGTCGGGTTCCGTCGGATTCTTTACTTTTAGCATAATCATAACTCGCATGTGTAAGGGAAAGATTTATAATAATAAAATTAATTATATATTATTCTCTATTTTGTGTTTTTTTTTTTTATTAAACGTGTTCGTGTTTTTTAAAACTCGCGAAGTCGGTAGGATGATGTCAAGTGGTAAGAAGTACGTGTATTTTCACTACATTAAAAATATAGAAAGATTTATATTAAATCTGCAACGCGAATAAACCGTGCTTAATAAAACTACCAAAAGGAAGGATATAAAGTTATACATATGTACATACATACATAAGTGAATTAATCAACAGCGAAAAAAAAATCCTAATTAAAAGGAATGTAAAAAAAATTAATAAATTCGCTCAGTAAAATAGAGCTTACTTGTTATTAATTACCATACACATATTAAAATATGTAGTACATGCAAACAACTCAACAACAAAACTAATTGAAACAAAAAGGAGAAAAACAAAAATTAAGTACATATTTACATAAAGGTGAAGCATCAACAAAACTACTACAAAAAACAGCGTCGAAAGGCCAACTAAGGAAGCTAGCTACACAAAAAGAAAATATTTCAATCACCAGAAGAAAGGACGACTTTTAAGTCTTAACCGCAAATACTTAAGTGTGACAGTGTGTTTTTATAGTAATTTTTGTGTTTACGAAATTAATAAATGCTAAGCGACTTAGAATTTAGTTTGGAAGCCTTAGCAGAACAGTCCCAAAATTTAGATTATATAATTAGGGAAATTAAATCAGGAATAGCAACCCATCCCACAGACAATAATTTAGAAAACATGACATCCTTAACGATAGACCCACTAAAATAATTAAACAGGTTACCAGAATTCAACGGAGATTATAAAGAACTCCAAAATTTCATGGATTTTATTGACAAAGTGCATTCATTACTAATTAAATATGATGATCTCTCACAGAGTATATTTTTGAATGTAATAAAATCGAAACTCAAAGGAAAAGTTAGGGAAGTGATCGAGATTAATAGCCATATTACGAAATGGACTGCAGAAATCCCAAATCACTAGAAGAAGCAATGAGTATCATGTAAGAGGCAGGCTATGCATTTTCTAATCAAAATGGAAATCATATAAGAGAAACAAGAAATGCGGGCTATGCATTTTATAATCAAAATAAAACTCATCTAAGAGAAAAAAGTAACCCCACTCCAGAGAAGAAACCTCCATATAATAATTTTAACATACAAAACTCTAACAGCAATCACCGTAATAGCAGCTATAATGAATTGTAATGTAGCTGTAAGCGAGCACCACAGTTATATTACGGCACTTTGGGTGGGTTAGTGTAGCGGTGTGTTAAGAAGATATGTGAGCTTTTGTTTACTGTTGTTTTATTAAACAAAATTCTTTATGTTACGTTCTTCTTAATTCGTTCGAATTTTTACCAATTCAAAGTAATTATTTTAGCTTAACTAATTATTTGTGCTTGAGGTGTCGTAGCGTGACCCGTGCTCAATATTATACCTCAGATTTATCACTTCAAATTTCACTATCTATTGTTCTGAAATTACTAACTAATTCCATTCACTTATATCACTCTTAATATTAATTAAACTAATTTGTTTTTCCACATGAAGCGTCGAGAATGCAAAGCTAGCATGAGTTCAGCCGCTATGTGAAAAAACCTAAATCTAAAAATTTTCCGTCACCAACATGAATTAATTCCAGAAGAAGATGTAAAATACTTATCCTGAAATTCCGATAACCACAAAACAATTTTTCACACAAATTTTCCTTAAAAACCTTTAATTCTAGAGCATGAGAATTATGTACCTTATTGTACGTTTATTTATGCTGCTAAAATTTTCCTGAAGTTCACGTTTTATTTTTGCTTGGTTTTATCACTGTGATTTTATACCGAACTGGCATGTAAAATCACTATCACTGACTGAGAGTGATCTCAAGTCAAGTCAAGTGTGCTTTACGCATTTTTTTTTCTCGGAGTTGTCGTTTTCTTCGATGTAACCTTTTTGTCTCCTTTTTATCCTTGGGGCTTATCTTTAGCCCTCAGTCCGATTTGGTGACGTCGTTTGTCTTCTTTTTGATATTTGTCCTTAATATTCCATGAAACTTTGAGTTTTGTTGTCGTTTTCTTTCTTTTACGGGTGATGCGCTAAGTCATCCGTAGTGTATGTAGTTCTCTCTTTGGAGTTAGTTGTTAATGGGAGGATGGGAGAAGGAGAAATGGAAAGGATAGGATGTGGATTATTGGGAGAGTTTAGAAATCGTTGGTTTCTAAAGAATTGGTGTACTTCAGAGACATTCTCTAAGTAAAGGTGGCTGAATTGTGATTACCCGCGATAGTAATCACCTTTATGGTTGTAAAAACTTATTCTACCATCATGTAGACGGTAGATGTTTCTAGCCTCGGGCTTTATTAGGAGAAGTGGGGAAAGGTATTTAAAGTCCTCCGGTATGAGAAGATCCGGCAAGCTGTTTATGATTGGGTTAGGGTGAGTTGGTATTCTGGCTAGTTGCTTCTCGGCAAGTTCAAATAAATACTCCTTGATGGGGGTGACGTTGGCCGCCTCGTAAACTACTTCGTTGCGAAAGTATTTTTCGTTGGCTCTTCTATGGAGCCCTGTGCAAGCTCTAAGTATCTTCCTTTCAAGTTTGCTAAGGCGTTCCATATAAGTGGGAGAAATCGAGTGCCATATAGGAAAGCAGTAAGTAATTGCAGGTCTTATAAGTTGCTTGTATAGCAGAAGTTTGGTTTTCGTTGAGAGTCCGTCTCTGACATGGATTATTGGGCTGAGCAGGTTGTAAGCTATATTGGCTTTGTTAATGGTGGCCTTCGCGTGATAATTGAACTTAAAGAGTTCGTGGAAGTTCACACCTAAGTATTTGGCCTTTTCTGCGGGTTTAATGATTCCAGAGTTGTAAATAGCCTCTATGGGTTTGGATTTGGATGCCTGCCGGTTTCGTCCAATTAAAGGTTTCCGAATGCAGATTAGCTCAGATTTTTGGACATTCATTTTTATCCCCCATTTTTTATGATAGGAGTCCAGCTTATTTAGGTGAAGGTTGACTTTGTTTGGAGCCAAATGCGGGCAACGAGATTGAGCGTAAGTAAGGGAGTCGTCTGCATAGAAAAGTGTTGTCCCATTTTCGTTTTGAGGTTGTTCTGAAGTGTACAGGTTGAAGAGTATCGGGCCTAGGATAGAGCCCTGAGGGACGCCTGCTTCAATTGCCTTGAGTGGGGATTTGTGGCTTTCTAGTTCCACAAAGAATTTCCTAGAAGTTAGGAAACTGTGGATAGGCCTATTGAGGTGTGGAGGGAAACCGAACTGGTTTAGCTTGAAGATGAGTCCTGCTGTTCAAACCGAGTCGAATGCTTTTTCGACATCAAGAAAGCAGCCTACAGTGCACTCGTTTCTGTTTAGGGCTCTGGTTGCATCTGTGTGGAATTTTAGCAGGGGGTGAAAAGTAGCGTGCTGAGGCTTGAAGCCGAATTGTGACTCCTGGTGTACAGGTATTTATGACCTGTTGTTTAATAATTTTTTCAAATAATTTTCCCAGATTTGAGATTAAGGAGATTGGTCTGAAATCCTTGATGTCTTTCGACGAAGATTTCTTAGGTATTGGGAAGATGCGTGAGATTTTCCACATTTCCGGAAAGTAGGAGTTATTGATGCAATTATTGAAGATGGTTGCTAGATAGTCGAGAGCTATAGGCAGTAGCTTTTTTATAATTGCATTTGAGATTTTATCAGGGCCGCTTGATTTTTTTGAGTTTATTGTCTTTGTTAAGACGAAGAGTTGTAGGGGGCTCGTGAAAATATGTTGCTCTTCTGGGTAAATTGCTGGGTTATCTGAGCAGAAGAAGGTTTGTGGAATTGAGTCGTGTGAAGTTATTAAAGTACTGAAAAACCTATTTACTTCAGAAGTGAAAGTTGGATCGCTAAGGCCGGAGTTATCCTTGAAAGTTCCTTGGAAATGTGATGCGAAGGCATGGCATTTTGCTTGAGGAAGAACTAATGTATCTTGGTTGCTTGTTATGGTTTTAGGGAGTTTTGGCTTCCTGGAACAGATTTTGTTTATATTTTCAAAAGTCTGTGGGCCGGGCTTGATATTTTCGACCCTTTTCCTAAACTGTTCGTCGCAGAACAGTTTAGTTTGCTCGCTAATAATTACCGACAAGCATTTTACTTGGGATAATACAGACCAGTGGCGAGGAGTCAAAGAGTTCAAGGTGTTCACTGAACACCCAAGACCCAACGTAAACGCATATTTTCTCCACATAATATTAAAAAAAAAAATCGTTCTATGGAATCTTTTTCTGGTTTCCCAGCCCTCATATTATGCCATTAAATTCCTATACAAATAATATGCGAGAATGCAAGGAACAGAATTCATTCTGACATACTCGTAGTTCCCCAGCCTTCATGCCATTGCGTTGCGTTCATATTAAGATCTGAACGCTAAGGGGAATATAAATATGCCAGAATGCATGGAACAGAAATTTTCATTCTGACCAAAGTCATAAGTTCTCAAGCGCTCATGACTGTGCATTGCTTACGACGGGTGTGCACAAATCTATGTGAACACTGAGGAGAATACAAGCTTGCGAGAATGCAAGGAGCAGAAATATTCATTCTGTAAGTTCCCCAGCCCTCATGCCTTTGCGTTGCTTATGAAGGCGGTTCACATTAAGATCTGAACGCTAAGCGGAGTATAAATATGCCAGAATGCACGGAACAGAAATATTCATTCTGACCAAATTCGTAACTTCTCCAGCCCTCATGCCTTTACATTGCTTATGACGGGTGTGCACAAATTTATGTGAACACTGAGGAGAATACAAGCTTGCGAGAATGCAAAGAGCAGAAATATTCATTATGTAAGTTCCCCAGCCCGCGTGCCTTTGCGTTGCTTATGACGCACGGAACAGAAATATTCATTCTTGCCAAATTCGTAAGTTCTCCAGCCCTCATGATTTTACATTGTTTATGACGGGTGTGCACAAATATATTTGAACACTAAGGAGAATACAGATTTGCGAGAATCTTCATTTTGACTAACTTCTAAGTTCTCCAGCCCTCATTCATTTGCATTGCTTACATCACATGTTACCACCGAACATGGTGTACATCTAATTAATTCAACATTCATAAAATTAATTTCCATTAACAAAAAATAAAATTCATTCACCTCAATTAATTATTACTGAGGTAGCATAATTCATAGAAACGTTGTAAAATAATTTTCTTGCATGAGCGAAAATGTAATGTCAGCATTTGATGCATCATTGAACTCATTGCAGTAAGTTGTTTTGTTCTTTTTTGCTTATTGAATTTTTTTTTTTTTTTTTTGTGTTATTCTGAGTTCAATAATTGCTACATTTTTATTGTCAGCAATTTAGTATTATAAATTAAGATTGATCGATTAATTGTAAATTCAGTATTCTGTTGAAAGTACGAATAAATTTTTTTATCTTGAGCAGTATTGGTATTTCGTTTGGTTAATTAATATCAACACATGGTATACAGACAAACAAATTATGACTGTGACGTACCATAAATTCGCTATTTTCTGTGTATGATGTTATGTAAATCGACTCCCTATAAGAGAAAAATTAAGCTTCAATTTGTTTGTAAATTTATTCTACTGGACCATTTAAAATGTTAAATTAAGTACAATTTTACTTTCTAAACATAAAGATAAATTTAATTCGTCACCTTAAATGTTATTTAGGGAAAATCAGGTCGGTATTAAAACAATCTACCTGAAAGATTTATCGTTAAAAAAATACAAAATAATAATGGACTTCCTTTGATTTTCACAGTTGATTGGATTATATGGATTACTGGCATTATTTCTAGATTGAAATAAAATGTTGAAAATGGCATTTTCTCCAACAGAAAACAAATTGGTAATTATGTAACCTTTCCACATAATCCATGGCGGGTAAACATTTTATATTACTTAAATCTATCAATTGTGCTGAAAGTGTACGTAAATATATCGGATGCATCTTCACTTCTTTCATGTTAATTGGGTGAAGAGAATAGATTCATATATGTAATTCCATTTTCCAATGATATTAAGAAACTTGGGGTTAAGTGATATGAGCTTTCACTGGAAGTTTTCCCAATGATATTAGATTTGATTTTTTTTAAATATTCCATTACCATATGAAATATAACTTAATAAACTCTTTTGTTGGCCCTGTTTGCGTTTAGCGTCAGACAAGGAAAAATCGGTTTGGTTACAAGGTGGCTATTCTGATTTAAGTCATTTGAGAGCTAGTGTTACGATCCATGAAAAGAGCTTGGCACATATGAATTGTATGCTAGCTTTTAAAACCTTTGGTGAAGTTAGAATTGATGTAATGTCGGATCAGCAAAAGAAAACTTCTATAAATCGTCACAACGAGAACGTCTCACCGACGTTGTATGTTTTATGGGCATTCGGGTGTTATCTTTTCGGGGCCATGATAAGTCAGTGTAGTCTGTAAATCGTGGAAATTATATTGAATTATTAAATATTATTTCCACATACGACAAGACTCTAAAATCATTTTCGTAGTGATTCCCTATTTAAAGGTACACAAAATGATTTATTTTTATTTTTTTATCGTAAATGTCCACTATTATTCGATTAGGGGATAGGCATGGGCATGTACAGAAAAGATTTTTATTTTTCAATGCAATTTCAAGCCATGTTCTTTATTTGGCTTCTTCAAATTGTTTTAATTTTGGGCACAAATTAATAGCAGGAAATTTGAATGGCACACAAGCTATTCCGGAAAGACACGCTCATTCATTATTGTTGGTCAGGCGAAATTTACTAATCAATTTTGCTGAGCATTCAATATGACCCTGCAAGAATGAAGAAGGTGAGCAATGACACGGCTCTATTCGAGAAACTTTTAAATCCGATCCATCAACGGCGGATTTTGTATTTTGTCTTTTTCTTTTCCTTTTTTTTGCTTTCGTGATCTTATTTAATTGACTGTCAAATATTTAATTTGTGAAATTAATTTTCTATTTACTTTTATGTTCAATAATATTTTCACTTTTTTCGAAGTATATCTAATTAAACACAGGCTAAGGTAAGGGAGCTTTACCCTAACGAAGTTTTCATTCATTGCTCTGCTAATCGCTTAAATTTATTTTTATCGAAGTGCGTAGAGTTTATTTTACCCAGTAAATTTTTCTTTGGCACTAGTCTAGCATTGCCTCATTTTTTGCACACTCTACAAAGAGGACTCAGGCGTAACCCCCGGAATATACAAGCCATGAATAAAGTCTGAAAAATAGAGTAGCGGGCCGCAAGCGAACATCACAGACGTTTTGCCTTGTCTTACTGCAAGAGTTTTTCATATAAAAGTAGCTTCTATTTTCTTCAAACGCTATAATTTCCATATATTTGTTCTACATGCTATCTTTATTTTTTTAACTAATGGAAAGAAAACATATTCGGCTGCAATTTGTTTTCACTTAATTTTTCTGTGGGAGCGATAGCTTTAGGCTTTAGGACCTGTATAAGATGATGCTTTAGTTTTTCCTCCATGACGACTATACAAAAACAGTGCGAGTGAGCTTTTACTGCTTGGCTGTAGCTGGCCCGTTAAGGCCTGTGTGTGTGTCGGTGCCTTCAGCGTCTTCATGGCTTGTATTATATTCCGGGGGTTACGTCTCAGGCTTTCTATGAACATGTTAAAATAAAGTTTCCACAACTTGCTCCAACACGTTGTTCGTCAAATTCCAGAATTTTGAATACTGTTTGTCATTATCGAGTTTTTTGAGAAAATAATATTCGAACCAGAAAAATGAGACAGGGAAACCATTTTATCTTCCGGAGGTTTTCTACATTTATTAAATAAATTACTTTTGCAAAAATATTTGCTTTCACTGATATTTCAGTAAACATCCTGCAGAGTAAAATCACGGATATTTGTTACTGCAACGAAAAAATTCATGAAACAGTGTCACACATTCGAAGTATGAGAGGTAATTTTCTAATAGTTTTCGACGAAACCGCAGCATTGGTTGGTCTACCTCAATAACGACGCCGCTTACAAAATGTAGATAAACCAAATGCACAATACAAAATTTTATTTTTTGAGGTAATGGATACCGTTTCTAGCGAAATGTGTATTAGATTTGAAAGTATGAAGGAGCTTGTGTTTATTGAATTGGTGAATAACAAAAAATTTGTTAGTTATTCACAAAGTTTTCCATCCTATGCACTTAATTCTATTAAGAATTCGTATGGCCAGTTCTTTGATTTTTCAAAATGAAACAATGAGTTAATTGTGACCTATAATTCTAATGGTTTCAGATATTCGTTGGTCAGCGAAATTTTAAAATACAGTAGGTGGTCATCGAATTAGACGCACAAGCAAAACTTACAAAATATAATGCAATATACATAATTTTCTTAATTAAAAACGTGCTCTTTTAAAAAATTATATTTTACCGTAATAAAACATTAGTTCTTAACAATATAACATACATATTTCCTTAATATTTTGTTATACTCCCTTTTTCTTTAATTACTTCATTAATGCGTCCTGACATACTCGATATACATGAGCGAATCATTACTTTTACATTTTCGTCGTTGTATCAAATATTTTCAATATTTTTTTTTAGTTCTTCTATTGTATTATTTGGTACGCTATAGACCTTGGATTTGAGATAGGCCCAACAATTTTCTATTGGATTTAAATCGGGAGAATTGCCCGGCCAAGGAAGGATATTGAATTCTTCAGAATTAAAGAAATCCATTACAGATCTCGAAGTGTGACAAGGTGCGCCATCTTGCATGAAAGTGTAGTAAGATCGGTGGTAGAGCTTCGAATTTATATAGGGAATTAGAACGTCGGATAAGATGACCTTGTATTGATCCTGACGCAATGTTCCCTCCACGAAATAAATGGGACCAGGGCCGTCTTCGCTTATGAAACTCCAGATCATTATAGCCGGTGAATGTTTCACAGTTTTAGCAATGCAGTCCTCTTTATACCGCTCTCCCGGTTTCCTCCGAACGTAACTGAAACATTTCTGTAACGGTCTCCAAGCGGCATTCGTCACTGAATATCACCTAGAGATTTCAAAATTTTAGTTGTTTTTTGGGCAATTTATTAGAATTAAAAAATATATGCACATTAAGAATAAATATAACGTACCCTTTTCCATTCATCAAGCGTAATGTGCCGATGAAGCCGCGCCCAAATCAGCCGCCTTTCCATCATTCGTTGGGTTAATTTCGGCTTTTTCGCTGGACGTCTGCATTTTAATTTGCTTTCATACCACCGACGTCGCAATGTTTTGAGTGATATATTCACATTTTGTTGGTTCAGGTAATCTAAAATAGCGCGAGCCGATGCTCGACGTTGTAATGTACCGATGTGAACAATTTTTCGATCAGTTCTGTTTGTGGTTTTTCGAATTCACGACAATGTTCGCGCTTACTCTGTTCGACTGAGAGTTCTCGCCTCTCTATCTACCGTAGACGCAGACACATTCTCTCTTCTCGCAATTTCTCGATTTGAAAATGTCCCAGTTTTTAATAATGCATTAATTGCAGCCCGTTTTTCAATGGTTATGTCTTTTACGCGTCCCATTATCACACAAATTAAGACAATTTAGTACTTGTTTTGTAGTGTTCAAAATTATCACAGATATTCAACCTTAATTTTATTTTTTTAGCTTGAAATAGAACACAATGTATTAATAAATTTAAAATATAAATCACTTTTGTTTTTCTTCACATCGAAATCACAAATAAAAACACCTTTACTTTTACCTAATTGAACATGAAATGAGAGAAAAATGTGGCCTGCTAAGTGCATTTTCCTTCTTAACCCCTTACAGGTAGTTTTCTATCTTTTCCACCAATTACAATTTCCACTAAGGGCTCAAGGTTTATTGCTACTTAAAAATTTGTATCCTAGAAAGTAATTTTCTTAAAATAAACAGGCATAAGAATCAAATTTCTGGCATTTTAAGGGTGCGTCTAATTCGTTGACCACCTACTGTATATTACGCAAAATGAGCTTCAATCAACTTTTTCTGAAGTCAATAAGCTTGCTTGCTTTGCTTAATATTTACAATTCCTACTGGCACAGCTAGTGCTGAAAAATCATTTTCAACATTATAGCGATGTTGTATACACAACATCAGACCCTAAAACAACCAAAAATTACCTAAAAACTCTAAAACCATTAAAAGAAATTCAAGAAAATTAAAATCAAATCATAAAAGGGCTCAATAAGCTGATCACATTTTTAACAACGTGACCAGCTTATCTTTTCACAAGCGAAAGAAGTTGCATCAGCAATTTCTTCGCATAGCCCACTTGAAAGGACGACAAATAAAGTCGAATTCAATGACAAATTTTACCCTCAGTGAGATTTGTCAGCAAAAAATGAAAATTGAAGTGCGGAACAAAGTAGCACAGCAATAAAGCGACGGAGTGGTGCTCGATATTTATGAAAAGATCAGATATCACCTCCGTCCGGCGAGAAATTCTTGTGGGCATGATTAAACATGCCCAACGATAAATAATTTTCTCAGGATGGGAATGCGAATTAAGCATTTTCCTATCCTGACTGTCGAGACTTAATTGATGAAAAATTAAAAGTCGAAAGCAGAGTTGGTTTTAAAACTTTGACATGATCGCCTCGCGAAAAGTATTTTGTCGAATTTTAATAAAAAGATTTTAATACGATATAGGCTGTAGGATTTTGATAAACTACAGTTTGCCGGATTTTAGTAGAATACAACTTGTCGAACGGAAAGTAAGGGTATCTCTCGTTGATAACGAAGTGGTTATCTTAGCGGATAGTTTCACTTGACGGTGTCCGGTAATATTAGGTGTTGACCTCTGTGAAAACTTGGTTCAAGTTGTTTTACGAAAATTAAGTTTCAGTTGTGCTTTGATTTAATTAAATAAGGTTTTGGGAAAAAAAGAGATACATTTTAATTCAAGTGTGTTTGACTTAATGAATCCTTCGCCAGCTTTGCGGAGTATAACTGGGCGGTGTTAAGCAGCAAGGAGGCGTCGTGTTGTAAGATACCCCTAATACGCAATAGCGAATAAAAACATATTTAAGGAACTCTATGGGACAAGAAAGACTGTCGAGTTTAGACCTTATATCAGTTGAAAATCATCTCCTCAAAAAATGAAAGCAAAAAGAAAAATTTTACGAGGAAGTCACACAGGACCTTTGTACTTTTCTTATAAAAGTCGTGTATGACTTCGTATGGAATTCATTTATAAATGAGTTGTGATTACAGTAATGTATGAAATGTTCACATTAGTTTCTTTAACCGTTCGTGAAAAGTAACATAAGCTTCGCCATTTCTTTTTCATATATTTATTAAATAAAGTTTTGAAAAAAAAAGAGATACATTTTAATTCAAGTGCGTTTGACTTAATGAATGCTTCGCCAGCTTTGCGGAGTGTAACTGGGCGGCGTTAAGCAGCAAGCCGGCATCGTGTTGTAAGTTGCCTCTAATTCGCAACAAAATTGGCGCAACCGGTAGGATCAAGGTAGTTTTATTTCGCCAAATAATCTAAAGCTTAAATTCCTTGATTCTGCGAACAAAAAGGGGAACCTTTGACGACGCTATTCAAGCCAAGTCACCCCCAACACTCGGTTAGGTTTCATCTGTAGGCGCCTCTGCTCCAGGCGAGCACGCGTTCACCCCAGTCAGTGCACAGGCACCACCGAGGGAAATCAAGACTTCAAAAAGGCAACCAGAAGGACGAATACGAAATCCCGAAGTGCCGACAAAACAGCAGTCAGCTCGCTCATTAGACGACTTCGATCCAGAGTGGAAGGGGAATTCGAAGGCGGCTTTCATAGCCCCCCTTTCAACTAACACCAGGGGAAGTTAAGACGGCTCAAGTACCCCCGGCAGCAAATAAATCAGACGACAGCGGACAAAAGTACTCAGAGGGAATACGAATACGGTTAAGGAAACCCCCCTCCAAACTACATCAAGGGGAAATAAGCAGACCGGAGCCCCCCTTTCAGCCGACAATTCATGTCAGAAGACAACAGCTCTAATCCAATCCAACAGGAACCAGAAGCAGCAAATCCTCCACCTTTAGCCGACGCGGGATCAGCCCCAGGTGCCAATACTACTCACCTCCGGAAAGATACATCATCAGCTGCGTATCAACAACCAACATTAACTCCAACAGGACCTCGACTCCGTAGTGGAACGGTATTGTCAGGTTCAAATAGCCAAGTAAGTCTTAATAATTTTTTACAAAAATTGTACACAAGAGCGCGGGATTCGGACAAGCTCACAATTACTCACTGTGAGGCTTTAGACAAAAAATTAAGTAAAGAACGCGAGATCAGACTCGCTAGAATAAAAGAAGTAAAAGAGAATACAGTTCAGTTCAGAAAGGAACTCGAACAGCTGTCCGAACCCTCGCGCTCACTTGATTTAAATTTAAATAAAGATAACAGTGATAGATTAGGTGATAGTGGTAGTGATAGTGACAGCAATAGTGAAGTGACAGACCCAACATCAGAGGACCTTTTAATAGATTGTCTGGAAGAATCCTTAACGGAAACCAGTTCAGAAGGTAGTCCCATTAGTCCACCTAATTTTAAATATTCAGCCAAGAGGCTACAAAATATGGTGGACTACGCCAAGTTCGCAAAACTGACAGCTCAGCTCGTACCCTTATTTTCGGGTGAAAATACACCACAAATGAGACGTGAGCTACAGACCTTCATCGGCTGCTGCAAGCAAACTATGCAGTGCCTTAACGATGAAGAAAATGTGGCTTTCCTTCAGGTTCTCCCCACAGGATTAAGAGGTGGTGCATATCTGCTATTCGCTTCAGACGTTCCTACTTCATTTACTGAGGTAGAGGAACGTTTGAACAGAACATACCTTCCCCGTGAGACTTATCAGGAATTGGTGAATAGATTGATCACCCCACGCCAGAACCCCTTGGAATCTCTCACTGCTTTTGCTACAAGGTTGAAGCAGCTGTTGACGATCTCCAATGAGGTTGCGACACAAAAGTATGGAGCTGAGGCAGTCCCGGTTGTGAAAACACAGCTGATGGACTTCGCCAAAAATGCTCTTAAAAGTGGAGTAACTAATCCACATTTGTGTCAATATTTACTCACGCAGGGAGAAGGCGATATAGAAGCTCTCATACAAAAAGCCCTGGATATGGAGAAACTACAGCCAGGTGCTACATTCGTCCAGAGTCCTCTGGCACAAGCTCCTCCAGTGGACCCAGATTTACGGGTGAGAGCATTTTACAGATCCCCATATTATCAAAGGCCCTCAACACCTATGTTCACAGCACCTCGGGCACCGAGCCCAAACCAGTTCTCACGTCACACAAACAATACAATATCACAGCCACACCACCGAGTACATGTATACTCTGAAAATAAAAGATCGGACACAGATGCACTGGTCCGTAACTTCACGTGTAGCTACTGTCAGCGAAAGGGCCACACATATACAGATTGCCTAAAGTGCAAAAACACCCCTTTCTGCTCGAACTGCAAAAAATATGGACACGACGTTCGTGATTGCAGAACAAATAGACAGACACACCAAGACCTCACTCAGTCTCAACAAAATGTTCCTCAACGCCTCCCCAGCAGACCACCAACAGAACAGCATAACACAAAAGGTCTCCAAGTCTTCAACATAAGACTCAAATGTAATTTTTGTGGTCGCCATGGACACGCAGATGAAAACTGCAGGCAAAAGAAAAACTGGGAAGCCCGGAGTCAGGGAAACGACATGCAGTCGACCAAAAACTCCCCGGCTCGACTATAAACCCAACTAAAAGTTCAAAAGGGTCACCTCAAGCGCCCGAATCCGGTGTCCTTACAGTGAAACTTTCACTGGACATAAGCCTTAACGGCCAAACAAAACTAGTAGTGGACACTGGCGCTGAGGCGAGTATTATTAAGAAAAGAGCAATTAAAGACCTCAAAATAATTAATTCAAGTGAGGCATGCACTCTACACACCCCTTTTGGAACCGGAAAGACACTGGGAAATTGCAAGGGCAACTTCAATTTTAAAAATAAAATTCCCTGCAAATTTCAGGTAGTACAAAACCTGCCAGGTCTTTCCGATGACGGCCTATTAGGAAATGATTTCTTATCAAATCATTGTAATGTTGAAGGCCCAAATAAAGCACTTAAGTTTCCTTGCACGGAAACCAATTCCGAAGAGTTTACTGTGCTCTTGTCATACAAAATGGACAAGCTGTACTCCAGAAAAGCAGTCGAAGTGAGATCACTGGCAGAAAAGATGGAACCTAAACAGGTTAAGGTATCTACATGCAGTGTCTCCAAGGCATCTCAAAAGATTAATGCTGGCTGCCAGGTTCAACAAGAGCCGACGGAGTGCGAAAAGAGCTGTCTGTGTGATCAAAAGACCAGCGAAATGAGGCAGCATCTAGTTCCCTTACAAGAACCAATATGCATACCTGCTAGGTCACAAATTATCACCACAGTCCCGTTGCGAGTGAAGGAAGAAATGCTCTGTCTATCAAAAGAGATGGGCGATGGAGTCTTTCTGGCCAACAGTTTACTCCCTACTGGGAAAGAAACAGTGCTAGTTGCCATACTCAACATTAACAACTTTCAAGTAGTCATCAACATTTTATTATTACAACTGCTCCCTATACATGACTACCCCGTCATCCCAACAAGAGAAGACACTGATACACAATACGTTTTCAAGCCGAATAAATCGCAAGCGAGTAACACAAACACCAGTGAGCTTCTCAAGGCGGAACACAAGTCAAGCAAGGCCTCTTTCTCAAAACTACTTAGATATAAGTTACTAACGCGGCCCAAGAGCCCTATACAAGACGCGTGAGAGCTCAGTAAGACCCGAGTAGAGACAAAAATGACTCCACCGTCTAATAAAATAAGTTATAAAAATTTTACATGGCCCCAGAGTCAAATCAGAGATGCGAGCGAGCTCCAGAAGCCGACAAGCAAAATGCAGCTGTTCCTCCATCCAATATACCTAGATTTAAGACAATTACAAGGCATAAGAGCCCAAGTAAAGGCACGTGTGATATCAAAAGTACTTGTTCAAAGGCAAAGCCGACTCCACCACCTAAAAAAGTTAATATTAAGAACCAAATAGACCCCAGAGTCCTACAAAAGATGCGTGCGAGATCCGTAAGACCTTACTAAAGGCAATGTTGGCTCCACCATAAAATATAGTTAAAGATACCAATTTCTCACGGCCCATAAACCAAAGTGTTAATGCGTGCGAGTACTCGGACCAATCGAAAGTACCTGTAAAACATGGTACTCAACCATTAAAACTGCAGGAAGCCCATTTCCTGCGATCTAGTAATGTAAGTAAACCAGAAAGTAAGTGCACGATTACACAAAATGAGGAAAGAAACGCAAGCTTTTTGGAAAATACGGCTATCTTACAGCACGTAAGATACTTAATTCCGGTTCATGAAGATCCCACACACACTCCGCGAGTCAATAGGGTAGACCAAGAGCTCAGCCTAGACCCAAATCTAAATGCGGAAGAAAAAGCTTCGATATCCGAACTCTGTTATGAGTACAATGATATCTTTTACCTTAAAGGTGATAAGCTTACTTATACAAACGCTATCACCCATAACATTCCATTAATACAAGATCAGGCCCCTATAAACCAAAAGGCCAATCGATTACCGGAGACCAAGAGAGAGGTAATAAATGGGCAAATGCGATAAATGCTAGACAACGGGATAGTCCAAACTAGCAAAAGCCCTTGGAATTCACCCTTATTAGTAGTCCCCAAAAAGGCGGGACCCGATGGTGAAAAAAGGTGGCGCGTCGTTGTCGATTTTCGCAAATTGAACGCTACCCCGAATCGAGGATATTCTTGACCAACTAGGTCATGCCAGGTTCTTTACCACTCTCGATTTGGCCAACGGCTATCACCAAGTCTTAGTCGACATAAGACCGCTTTTAGCACTAATTACGGGCACTACGAGTTTAAGCGTATGCCATTCGGACTCAAAGGAGCTCCCGCTACATTCCAACGCCTCATGAACTTCGTTCTGACAGGCTTACAAGGCCTCGAATGTTTCGTTTATTTTGACAACATCGTCATTTATGGTAAAAACCTAAATGACCACAATGATAAACTTCGCAAAGTCTTCGACAAATTGAGAGAGAACAACCTCAAACTGCAGCCAGAGAAGTACCAGTTTTTGAGACGAGAAGTTGTTTACCTAGGGCACAAATGCTCTAGCTAAGGTGCATTACCAGACCCCAGCAAAACGGCCTGCGTCCAAACATTCCCTCTTCCTAGAACAGTCAGGCAAGTTCAGTCCTTTTTAGGACTTGCCAATTACTACAGGAAGTTCATTCTGGACTTCTCTAAAATAGTTCGTCCAATTACGAATTTACTCCGCAAGGACGTAAAATTCACTTGGACCGAGAAACGCCAAGAAGCATTTCAAAGCATTAAACATGCTCTAATTTCACCACCACTTTTCATCTATCCAGATTTTTCTAAACCATTCAACCTCACAACGGACGCCAGCAACGAAGCACTAGGCGCTGTGCTTTCCAAAGGAGAAGAGGGAAAAGACCAGCCTATCGCCTATGCAAGCCGAACGCTAAACAAAGCCGAGAGAAATTACTCCACAATTGAGAAGGAGTTATTGGCTATAGTCTGGGCTACTAGGAATTTCCGATGCTACCTTCAAGGCAGGAAATTCACGGTTTATACTGACCACAAGCCTCTCAAAGGTGTCTTTAATGTAAAAGACCCGACTTCCAGTTTGGTGAGATTTCACCACAAATTATCAGAATTCGATTATACCATCGAATACAAACCAGGGAAGTATAATACCAATGCGGATGCATTAAGCCGCATTCCACAAGTGTTATACGAAGACTATACAGGCAACACTTTAACGGTACAAGCCCAAGTCCAGCACACTATGGACTCTGATGTGGAGGAAAATAAACCCCCAATTACAAAGAAAACCAATAAACCCGCTCATTGCTTCGCCTTGATCAGAGCTCAAAAATAGAAAGCCCAAGAGGCCAATACCAGCTCCAGCGCTGAAACACAGCCCACGGCAGCGGAAAACACAGAAAACAAACTCCCGGAGGCAGAAATACAACCCTCTGCTAAACTTGAGCAAGATACAAGTCCAGTCAGGGCACCTGAGATAATCACGAGCCCCAAGGAAGTTCAAACAATCCTAAAGGACTACCACGACTCTCCTTTTAGCGGTCATCAGGGTGTCATTAAGACTTATAAAAGAATTATACGCAATTATTGGTGGAGACACATGCTTAGCGATATAAAGAAATATGTAAAAAAATGCCCTAAGTGCCAAACAATGAAAGCGGAAGTCTCTTCTGGATTGGAAAAATGTGTATTGGTTGCTGTGTATTGTCCTCCGACCAAATTTAGCTGTGAATGTGCATGTGAACTAGAAGAATGCCTATTAAGTGTCACGAAGCGTTGCACTAATGTACTGGTGGGAGGCGACTTTAACGTAAATATTCTACGCAAGGACTCCATCGCTAATCAGTTTCTACATTTCTTCCAAACAATTCACCTTAATGCAATTAACTCCCAGCCCACCTTCATTAACGCAACAAATCCATCACTGCTTGACATTATCTTTGCATCGGATATGGGAAAAGTATTATTCTTCAATCAGATTTCCCCATTCAGTTCTTTGGATCATGATATTCTTTTCTTGACCTATGATTTTGCATTACATCGTGACTCAGCGGTGGAGTATTTCTACCGAGACTATAAGAATATTGATGTACTGGCTTTGACTGAGGAATGCAGGATACTTCCTTGGGATCGAATATATGAACGTGTGACAGTGAACCAACAAGTTGATATCTTCTCCTCCTTGCTCAGGTACTTGGCGGATAAGTACGTTCCTACCAAAATCAGGCGTATACCTGGAGCAGGCTGCCCATGGTTCTCGCCACAGGTACGTTTACTTATTGCGGAGAGAGAATTTCTTTATCAACGCTTCAGACGTTTAAAAACTAATCAAGCTCGAGTACTGTATAAGGCTGCTCGCAATAAAGCAACGGTCGCCATTAGAAATTCCAAGAGACGTTATTTCAGCGCTAAGTTTAGCTTAGACCAAAAACCCAAAGTACTTTGGCGCAATCTGCGGAAGGCTGGTGTGTATGGCACTGATGGTGCATCTTGTAATTTAAACCCTGATGACCTGAATTCGCATTTTCTGGCTTCAAGTGTCTCACCTCTAAGCAACATTCCTAGCTCCGATGCTACTTGGGTCCCACAAATTAGCCATGACTGTTTTTACTTTCGAGGAATTGATTTAGAAGAGCTGATCTCTGCTATTTTCTCAGTTAAATCGGAGGCAACAGGACCTGATTCTCTACTACCACGCCTTATAAAACTACTACTTCCCTACATTGATAAGTACATTCTTCATATCATGAATACTTGTTTTACCTCTTCTACCTTTCCCAATGCCTGGAAAACTGCTATTGTCCTGCCAATCCCTAAGAAGGCTAAAGCTGAAACACCTAGTGACTTTCGTCCTATCAGTATCTTGTCATTCTTATCGAAAGTTCTAGAGAAGCTCATATATAGGCAAATACTAGGTTGGATTGATTGTAATCAGATGTTGTCTCCTTGGCAGTCTGGTTTCCGTCCGTTTCGCAGTTGTGAAACTGCTATATTAAAGATATCAACAGATATAAGAATGGCCATGAACGACAATAATTTCAGTGCGCTTGTCCTTCTTGACTTCTCTAAGGCATTTGATAGCGTTAGCTATGAATTCCTGCTTTGTAAACTTGCATCCGAATACAGATTCAGTGCAACCGCCATTTCCTTGATTAAAGAGTTCCTCTATGATCGACATCAGCTAGTTAAGGTGGATAATAACTTTTCGGCCTTGAAGGCCGTCTCATGTGGTGTACCACAGGGTTCTGTACTTGGTCCTCTACTTTTTAGCCTGTTTATTAATGACCTTCCTGATGTTATTGAAGATGCTAAAATTCACCTATATGCTGATGATGTACAGCTATACTTAAGTAGGCCTATTGGCCTCATTGAGGACTGCATCGAGCGTATTAATCAGGATCTTGGGAGGATTCATGAATGGTCTAGGCTGAATGGGTTACTGCTTAACCCAGCAAAGTCGCAGTGTATCTGTTTCTTTAACCGACCACTGGACGAAATTGACATACCTGATATAAGTCTGAATGGTTTTATATTGCCTGTGTACAATAAAGTTACAAGCTTGGGAATAGTACTGAGCTCAGACATGAAATGTTGCGATAATACTAAAGTCTTACTTAGCAAAGTCTATGCAGGTTTAAGAAGGCTATGGCTCTCGGCGAGTATTTTAGACACATCCGTTAGGCAGAGATTGGTGAAGACATTAATTATGCCTTACTTCTCTTTTGGAAATGCTATCTTCCCCAAATTAGATAGTGAATGCGCCCGGAGAGTCCAAGTAGCTTTCAATGATTGCATTCGATTCATTTTCGGCTTAAGAAGGTTTGACCATGTTTCACCTTACAGTAGTGCCCTACTTGGCTGCTCTCTAGATAACTACTTAAAGCGTAGAATTTTAATTCTGCTCTTTGGCATATTAAACAGCAATGAGCCAGAGTATCTCCGAGAATTTTTCCAATTTATGGTATCCCCACGTAACCATAATATTATTATTCCCCGTTTCAGCAGAACAGTCATGGAGAGTTCTTTTCCTGTTCAGGCTGCCCGCTTTTGGAATCTGCTCCCTTCTAACTTGCAGGGGGCTCGCACCGTTAATGCATTCAAAGCTATTATTAAAACTCATGTTCTGTAATCTTGTGAATACTTTTGAGCGCTTTTCTGAGTTTCAATCTGTGCAGTTTATTGCTAGTGTAGTAGTCTATCTATTTTTATTGAATTCTTGAATTTTTCTATGTAGTTTCTCTTATTTTCTTAATTGCTTTTTCTCAGATTTTTGTAATTGTGTATTAATTATTAATTTTCTCTAATAGTTAAAATTGTTAATATTTGTTTAATCACCTCATTTATATATAACTATAACCCCTAGATTCCACTGTAATTTCTATATGTACGAACAAAAGATTTGTAAATCTTGTGTACCACTTCCTATAAATAAATTATTATTATTATTATTATTATTATTATCTCCACAATTCAAGATGCCCATGGTAATAACGGACATTGCAGAACAACCTTTCGACAAGGTTTACTTCGATATAGTAGGTCCACTAGAAGAGACCATATCAGGTAATAAATATATCTTAACTTTTCAAGATAACCTTACCAAATTTATCGATTGGTATGCCATACCAAATGGAGAAGCAGTAACGGTGGCGCAAATCTTTTTCAATGAAATTGTCACGCGCTATCGCATTCCAAAGAGAATAGTCACCGATCAGGGAACTAATTTCCTGAGTGAGCTATTCAAGAAGGTCTGCAAACTGCTAAAGGTAAAGAAGTTACAGACTTCCGCATACCACCCACAGTCTAATGGAGCACTAGAGCGTGCCCATACACCATTAATCGAATATCTGCGTACAATCGCAGACGAAATCCCAAAACATGGGATCAGTTCCTGCGAACCGCTGCATTCGTGTACAATAACAGTGTACACGAGGGTACTAAATTAACCCCAATGGATTGCCGTTTACAACCACGAAAATTATTACCATATGCTAAAGTACAGATTACAAAAATCGTATGCCACGGCTCGGAAAAATCTCCTAGCCAGCAAACAACGCTCGAAGGCATATTACGACAAAACAGTCAGGCCCTCACTTTCCACTTAGGAGACAAAGTCCTCCTCAAAAGTGAGAGTAGGAAACATAAACTGTCTCAAATCTGGGTTGGACCATATCTGGTAATCAATGTACCCAGTCCAACAAACACTACCATAAAAATAGGTAAGCGACAGGTTGTAGTACACAACAACCGTTTGAAACCCTATTACGAATAGTATACCGGTACATACACCTTTACAAAATAAGTTCCACTGAAACAAAATTTCGCCAGTTAAACTAACAACTACCTACTTAAAGGTTCCGCACTCGGAATTATTCCCTATGGCTAACGAAGTCAACCCTTACCTAAATTTTATTTAAATTAATAAAAAATACGCTAAATAAACGTACCCATATATACCTTGTTACTTATGACAAAATGAAAATAAATCGGGACATATAACAAATAAATTTTTACTTTTTAGTAGCTATGAGTAAATTAAACATTTTACCAAAAAAAATTTTTTTTTTTTTTTAGCATGCTCTAACTTACACTCCCCATACCTTGTTTTGGTAGTTACGAGTAAATTAAATATTTTTTCCAGTACAATTTTGTGAAAAAAGTACAATGCTCTTAACACTAAAACCCTACTATATATTTACGAGATTCAACATGAATCTTTATGTTTCAATGATTCTGTTCTATCTCGACTTCCTTATAGCAAGTAAGCCCCCATTATACAAACTATCAACCTTCCAATTAAGCAATGCTATATCTAAATATTACATGCTATTTAGTATTACCACCTGACTAATGAAGCCTATCCTTCATCTTTCTGCAGACCATGAAGCACCTAATTGTGTTAATGTACTGCCTCCATCTGACAATGGGACAAATACCAGCGGATTCCTACACCATAAGGCCCCTAAACAACACGGGAGTACTGTATGAAGATCTGGGAAAACTACGAGTATACCACAGCGCATGGAATGTTTTAACGGAAATCAATCTGATGGAACTGGACAACCAAACGCTTATGGCAGAACAGGCGGAACATTTAGTATACCGACTATGCTCAAATCGTTCTTAAACGGATGAGCTATTCCTGGTTCAACAAAAACACGTTCATTCACTCTTGGAAAATATCAAGAGAAGAACAAGTGTCATTTGAGAAGTGGTTCCACTGTCGAGATCCACAAGATCTATTTTCGATGGAATAGGGAATGCAATGCACTACCTATTCGGAACCATGGACAATACTAATGAACAGGAGGTATATAGCCGACTCGAGGACGTCGAAACAAACACCAAAGCACTAGCCGACCTGGAAAGACAGCAGATCAGTGTAGTCAAAACTACACTACAGCAGATCCAAAAGCCGTTAACATCCCTACAGGAAAGACAGCGCCAAATAACTCACCAGATAAATACAATGCAAAATATCACCGATAAATTGCTGATGAGACAACTGAGGCAGGAAATAATCTCTAGCCTCAATTTGCAAATTGTAGAGATTGATTATAGGCAGCAAGCCTTACTCGATATAATAGTTGCCAGCAAAAATCCTCAACTGCACCCGATAGTGGTGTCTCCCAGAAGGTTACTAGAAATATACCACAAATCCCATGCTACTTGTCCAGATGCACAAAACTGTCTATCTCTATTATATCAGACAGCCGAGACAAAAGCTTATCTAGTCCAAGACAAATTAGTCATTCGAATACAACTTCCGATTTTCAATCTACCACAAATGAAGTTGTATCGAGTACACAGTTTCCCCATACACGTTAACAAAAAACAATCTTTGGTACCTGAAATAGAGTACTCGCACGTAGCACACCAAGTACAGACACAGGATATTCTATTGTTAAAACCACGAACTCTTAGGACCTTTAAAAAGATCACCCAATACTCAAAGGAGGACACTTTCATCGCAAAGCTCGACATTCCCATAACAAAGGCTACGATGTCTAAGGAATGCGTAGTGAAACTGCTCTTTAATCCATTAAAGGAAGAGCCTCAGTGTCAATTCAGAGCACAAATAACTCCCAGAGACCTACTTATTAAACTAAGTAAGCCAAATTCTTGGATATTCTCGTTGATAGAGCCAACAATAGTACACCTTCAGTGTACCCAACAATTCCTAACTTCGAAAATAGAAGGCCAAGGGATAATAACTATCAACCATTCCTGTCAATTACAAGTGGGATCGCAAATCCTGCACTATGAGGCAGAGAATATCCAAAAATTAAGTCTCAGAAAACCTAATTACTTCCCAAACACAACCTCACTAGAAAGAATAGTGAACCAATTTCTGAACATAACTAACTAATGAATCAAAAATACAAAATATTAAAACAGAACTATATTCAGGAGATGATACAAATAATCTTATTCTGAAAGGTACCCAGTCATTAAAAGAGTTGGACAAAAAATTAATACACATGTACTAGCAACAACTTCAATTTCCCTGGTGTTGTTATCACATGTATGGTACTATACCTCCTTGTCAAATGGCTAGTCCCATTTATTAAAAATTACCGCTTACGCAAAGCTGAAAGAAACCCAAAGGCGGAGGGACAAATCGAACAAATCAAAATAATCGAACCTATCCCTCTCAAAAGGACACGCACCCTACCAGCCACAAGGTGGTATAAAATTTCCACTTCGTAAGGTCACTCGTTCTAAAAGCCGACACTTAAAATAGATAGAAACAAGGCACTAGTAATATAGGAAAAACATAAAATATAATGTAAATCCCAATAGGAGAGAGAATAAAACACAAAAAAAAAAAGAAGAACAACGAAAAACAAAATAAATAAATACAGACAGAGCAAATACAAACAAATAAAATATAATAAATTGTAAAAAAAAAAAAAAATTATTATATGATTATTATTAGTAAGTAAAGGTAAGATAAATTATAACCAGTGTAGAATAGGGTATACTATATACTATAACCCTAATTAAGCAAAAGATTTTTTTTATTTAAGGACAGTGTATAGCTCCTAGCATATTATAGATATGGTGTTAAAAGCACATACGTATATACATAGCAACAGAAATTTTCTTTGTTAAAAAACAAAATATATGTATAGATATTGCTTTCACTAGGAAATTAGTAATAAATCATAGAAATAATAACAAAATTTATTAATCAAATAATATTAAGCTAACAACACTAATCTAGTATAAAACAAAAACGTTAACAAAAACTAACACTAGGTTAGATATTATATACGAATATTATTAAATTAGTTTTTTTATTACATAATAATATGAAAAAAAAAAAAATTTTCATGTAAAATACGGCATAATAATAAGTAATTGAAACGACCAAGCTTTTGCAAAGGGTTAGAACCATACCAAGCCCAAGAAATGTGCCTATCTTCTTCACATAAAATACGGTACAACAAAGTAATTAAAACAAAGATCGGGTCTAACACCTCGCAAAAATCAGAACGGGATAAGAAAAATCAAAACATGGAACTTTCCATATGTAATTTTTTTATTCCAATATATTCAAGGAGGCTAGTTGACGATCTGATCATGCAAAAGTTTACCTCAAGGAAAAGGGAAAAACGCCTAGAAAAACCTGACCATAATAATAATAATAAAAAAAAAAACAAAGGAAAAACCCAATAAGTCAAACATCTAATACATGGGAACCTTTTCTATTGTTATTTTTATGAAAACTATTCTTCTCCAAAAAATAGCTCTCTTCCTCACAGGGGGAAGGTATGTTGTATACACAACATCAGACACTAACACAACCAAAAATTACCTAAAAACCCTAAAACCATTAAAAGAAATTGAAGAAAATTGAAATCAAATCATAAAAGGGCTCAATAAGCTGAGCACATTTTTAACAACGTGACCAGCTTATCTTTTCACAAGCGAAAGAAGTTGCATCAGCAATTTCTTCGCAAAGCCCACTTGAAAAGACGACAAATAAAGTTGAATTCAATGACAAATTTTACCCTCAGTGAGATTTGTCAGCAAAAAATGAAAATTGAAGTGCGGAACAAAGTAGCACAGCAATAAAGCGACGGAGTGGTGCTCGATATTTATGAAAAGATCAGATATCACCTCCGTCCGGCGAGAAATTCTTGTGGGCATGATTAAACATGCCCAACGATAAATAATTTTCTCAGGATTGGAATGCGAATCAAGCATTTTCCTATCTGTGATGGTCGTAGCGTATTGCATATAGCAATATGCTACACGAAATACTGAAGCGTGTAAGCCGCCTGCTGTCAAGCAGAAAAATTGAACGCACCGCGACCGAGAGAAGTGCGTTTCCTCTAGCTCGGAGTGACATTCTGAGGGTGGAAAAGAAGAAGAAGATTGGGCGGTCTGTGTAGTGTGCCATTAGTTGAATTCCTGAGGACGTTAGGGTAATTGATGAAGACGTATTTCAAATCTTTTAATCAACCTTTAATTCACTGGGATATCTCTACACACTACTTTAATAGAATCACGCGCAGCCCCCCTAACTACCAATGCTGCTGTTGAGTAACGACTGACTCGAATTCAATGCGTCTGCCGAGACCTTGCACGAACTTCGATAATTGATGTTTATATCAGAGCAGGCGAGAGGAGATGCTGACAAATGATAACAAATGCATACGTAGATAATGGCTCAATGAATTGCAATGCCTTTGTGGGGCACTGAGCGCACTACAGTCTGTCTGTTTTGGCAAGGTGTTGTGAGTTGGATGAAAAGAGAAAATTTTTTTTTAAAAAAGAGGAATGAAGAAAAGTAAAGTCGTGTGAAAAGAAATCAAATATTAATCTCGGAATCCTAAAGAGATATTGGAAGTGAAGTGAAGGAAATTCTGGGCTATAAGTACAGTGGATGAATAGGAAAATATAGAATGCTCCGATGTGGTGGAGAAACATTGAGGACGAATTACAGAAGTTCAAGCCATCAATGTATCCAAGAAGTTACAAATAATAATTTGCGAAAATCTTTATCTGGGGTAGTAATGGATATTTGTGTTAATGATCTGCAAGAAACCCGACCTGATTGCTCGACGCTTCCTTAGTAGGATGAATTTGCTGTCCACATGTATTGGGATGATTATGATTTGCTGGAAAAAGGGAATCAATTACGACGATGATTTGCCACAGGACAGCTTGAAAGTATCGCTAAGGTTTTTGATTTAAGATTTCTTTTGGAATGATTTATTAGAATAATTTTGATGAAAAAATTGACTGAAAAGCTAAAGATGTGCTAAGATAGAATTTTACTAAAGAAATGTTTGGCTGAAGTTATTGGCTGCCCAGATTTGCAGGTATAATTTATTAGTATAGACTAAAGAAAGTTGAAGGAAATCGGACAATACACTTTACTAAACGAACATATTTTTTTATTACGTATGTCATTAGTTCAAGTATGTACTGAAATAATTGATTAGAGTAGTTTTACTGGAAATTTAATCAGAATTGAAGTTCGTTAATCTATTGAGGTGATACTTCGCTAAACGAATTTTGTTTGTAAGTCATTAGATCAAAGAAGGTACGGAAATGATTTAGTAGAATGGTCTTACTGGAAAGTTAGCCAGAGCCAAAGACAAAGTTAAGTTACTAATACAGTATGGTGTTAAAGGTATATTCTCCCGAAGTTATGGTTTTAAAGTAGATAGTAAAATGATTCATTTGAATTTGTCAAAATCCTTGACTCGAGTAGTTCTGAGAACTATTTATTAAAAAAAATCATAATTTACCGGTTTATAATTTACTGAAAGGATTGGTTAGTCTCATGTGTGGAAATAATTACAAAGAAAAGAAAAAAAGGGGAAGGCTTTTTGGAATAGTTTGAAGAACTTAGCAGCTAGATTCAGTCACAAAAATAACTTACAAACAGAGGAAAAGAAATTTCGCTTGAGTAGTGGCTAGAGTACTTCGATAGAATTACTTGCCACAATGTTTGGATCTATTTTGGCATTCACATTTTTCTACATATATGATTTAACATTTAAACAGTAATACAGCGGAACACTTCCGGAGGCGCCTCTGCGGTGGATCCCAACACGAACATGTAAGTTTGTTTTTTTCATTTTAAAATTTTTTTTGTAGACTTACATTTTTATGCACATTACTACAATCCTTGCAGTACATTTAAATATACGGTGTTTCTTTTTGGTATTTCCGCGAAAGAAGGGAAAAAAAGGGACGTTTAAAGTAAACGGTTGCTAATAGTTATTATAAAAAAATGTATCACGACTAGTAGGTACGTACTCCGCTCAGTGGAGAGTATTCCTGGAAGGTAGTTGCTCTATGACATAGCATACTGACGAACAGGATAAGTTTGCGGTAATAGAAATATTTGATGGTAATTTAGTGTATAACGATTAAGACATAGTAAATGGTGTATGTACACCGCAGTGTCAATTTTTGTTAATGAAGAAATTTTATAACGTAATGTCTCCGTGAGCTTTGAACTCTTTTCCTTCACCATCCTGGAGCCCTCTCATGTGAAGGTCGCCTAGGCTCGCTTAGTCTCTCTCTTTCCAGGTCAATTAGGGACTCTGAAGAATTATGCCCCTCAGAGTCAGATGGGAGGATGGGGCAGGCAAAGAAGGCAGACCATCTGCGCCTTCGATGGGATGCAGGTAAGTGACGTAAGGGCCCCTTCAGGACCGAATGTGTGCCGGCTTTGGTGTGATAGGTACGAAATTGTTTTTTGATTATGGCTGACGGCAGCGGCAGGTTTTTGTGGAACCCCCCACACTCTCCGCCAGTAGCTGAGGCGAACTAGCGTGCCGCCCTGCAGTCAACGCTGTCCGTCGAGTGATCTGTCAGCTCATGCTGACAGTCGGGACTTTACGTCCCAAGCGAATCACTCTTCATAGTTCCATAACAAAAATGACGCCCAACGGGGGGCCACCTCAGTCAACTTCGGTGTTCGAATGTGTTTGACACTGGGGACCGAGGCTACATGAGATATGGACATTTGGCTTTTAGCTAAATTGTCTGAGTCGGTAGTCTCATATCTAGTGGGGAATACATGTGGACCTGAGGTTTGACTGTTGTGTTAATTGGAATTTTTGTAAAGTAAAGTAAAGTAAAGTTTTTGAGATTTTGATTTTGTTGAATGATTAAAGTAAAGTAGCGTTTTTGGAAGTTTTGAATTGAAGTTCGACTCTAGGTTTGACTTTGGTCAATCCTCGAGTCTGAACAGGTGACTAGTTCTTGAAAGTTTTTGATTTTTTTTTTAAATTAATCTTTCCCGCTGGCCTTCTGCCATGGAAATGGTAGGTGGCCTCACGGAGGCATGTCTCTGTTGGCCAACTGGCTGGACAGAGTTATGAATCTGTGAGACGACTTTTTGGCTTCCCGCTAACTAGTGGACAAGATTCATGACTCTGCCCGGTTGGAAGGTTAGCTGGACATGACAATCAGGTGAGGCGGAAGGAAGGAGTTGTTGGAGGATGGAAGTGATGCTGGAGACCTTCAGTAATCAGGAGTTGGCATACTGCTAACTGCCTGGCTGAAGAATCTCTAGTATCATTTTCAGTCTCTAGCTTCTCCAACCCGACTCGTCCCAGATTTCTGTGGGAACTCCACATTTTGTCAATGTACACATTCACGTCGCTTGCCTGTATAAATTTTCTGACCTGTGAGGAGGGAGAGCGACCCGAAGACCTTTCATGTGAGTTAGCTCCTGGGGAAGTGAAGGAGAAATTCCATGATTTGAATTTTTGTTTGAATTTTTTTTTGATGATCTCGCCGAATTGTTGATAAGACGAACTTTCGATAATAAAAAAAATTTTGTTTTTTGCTGAAATTTTAGTATCCAGTCTTAATCTTCGAACGTTTGGGAAGAACTGTTTTTTTTTTTGGAATTGTAGTATATCATCTCGACCTTCGACTTTGGCATAGTATTCCTTTGGGGTATAAATTTTTTTTTGACTCACGACTAAATTCAGTATGGCTACAGTACGGTCACCACCTCCTGTGCCGAACGGGGTGACTATGTTGCCTGAACCATGCACTATCTGTGCAGATACGAGCTGGTCAGCCGAACAGATGCCTGTCATGACCATGTGTGGACATGTCTTTCATGAGGCATGTATACAGACTTGGATAGGTGAACATTCCAGTTGTCCTAACTGTAGACGTCGCCTCACGCCACAGGACCTCACTGGTTACACTGGTGCCTTTCCTAAAAGACCGAAGAAGGCGAAGACCGCGAAGTCGGCTAGTCGCGATTCATTGCCAACCTTCGACTTACCACCACAGAATCGACGATCTCTATCACCAGGAATGCCCGATTTGCACTCAGGGACTTTTGTAAACCCAAGTCCTCGACGAGATAGTTCAATGCGTACAGCTCAAGACCACACAGCCGCTACGGATGCGCTGATGGCAGGCCTACGCCTACAAATGCATAACCTAATACGAGAAGGTCTTGAACAGAGCCTCAATGGTTTGCGGACTGACTTTACGAATAGTATCCGACAACAAGTAGCAGCAGCAATGCCGCCAATGGACTTTGCACGACCTCCATCGTCCAGGGGTAATCCAAGACCATCGAAAGATTTCCCCAATCTGAGGAGACAATCGTTTCAGAGACCACCATCACCTTTTGGCCAGCCTTCTGGTCAGCCTTTTGGTCAGCCTTTTGGTCAGTCTTTTGGTCAACCTTGTGGTCAACCTACTGGTCAGCCCAGACCGAACTTTGTCCCACCTCAACCACCTTCACATATTCGTCATCCTGCAAATATAGGACAGCGACGATCAGGCAGTCCTATCAGAAGATGGAACCTGACGTATAACGGCAACAACTCAGAGCTCTCTGTAGATGAATTCAATTTTAGAGTTGAAGCGCTCACGCACTCCTTCTAGAATGGGACTTCGGTTTTCTAGTAAGAAACATGCTTACGCTACTAACAGGACCAGCGAAGGACTGGTACTGGTCGTTATTACGGTATAATCCATTTCCGACTTGGGAAGTCATCAAGACGGGATTGTACACTGAATGGGGAACGCCCAAGAACGATCTGAAAATTAGATTTCGACTGATGTCCAGAAAGCAAAAGCCTGGTGAACTGTTCGCTATGTATCACCATCATTTAGGGTTGCTACGCGATCAGCTACAGAGCTCTATGCCAGACCAAGAGTTTCTGGAGATTGTCAAGTCGAATCTCTTACCGAAGATTCAGGAAAAAATATGTTTACATCCCACTGAAACGATAGGACAGCTGAGATCGCTTGTTACGCGTATCCAAGCTACGCAGCAGCGCATCACCACGGCGAGTAGCTGGAACGCTTATCGCGTACAAAGAGTCAGTGAGGTGGATGGATATCATTCGACGGAGGCTGACTTGAACACGTCACCTGAACGCAGTGAGGAAGCTTTACTATCTGCCATTTCAACCCCTAAAAATGTAACCTGCTGGAATTGTGACCAGTCCGGTCACTTTTATCAAGACTGCAGTCAAGAGAGACAAGTTGTGTTCTGCTATGGATGCGGATGCAAAAACTTTTTCAAGCCTGATTGTCGCTATTGTAGACAGAAAAACTTGAGACGGGTCGGGAATACCACCACCTCTTTCCGACCAGCGTCAACGTCACAAGCAGCAACTGCAACGAACCCTCCAGTTCAAGCCTCAAACAAGGAGGAAGGTCCGCTCCATTAGCAGATCACAATGACGAATCCTTGCAATGTCCCTTGATATTATTCATTGATTCTGATGATATCCGTAAAACACCTGATAGTACGAACACTCCAAGGATAGAGACGGAGAACTTGATAGACTTCTCCACAGATCTTCAAGCTCCCATTTCCACTTCTGGGGAGCTCATGACATTATTAGACACTTCTTTGGAAGAGTCTTCAATTTTCGATGTCCCGATAACACCTACAGCACCTTTAGCTGACAAAGTTATTGAGCAGAAGATTTGGCCTCCTGTCATTACTGTTTTAAAACGGCCACCAAGCTCTGTTATGACGAGTGGGCGTGAGCCAGTTTCACATCCGCTGACGCCGTATCATACGCGGCTGCGGAAATATAAAGCAGCAAGAGAGTGAATCTTCTCCTCAGTGGCGGAGTTAGCCGAAATAATGTTTCCTGACCTGGATATTGGACCAAAAAAGAAACGATCAACCGTTCGTTGGCGGGAATACTGTCGACGGATGAGACTAGAGAGAAAAAAACTGGCCCAGATTTCCGTGTCGATGCCAGGCGACATTCGACCGTATGCCGAAGTAAAGCTGCTCGGGCGAACTGAGACTAGATAATAGTGGTGCCGCTGTCAGTATTCTAGGCAAGGGAGCTCTAGAGAAGCTTGCGGAAGCGGATGTCGAATGGAAGAAGTATCGGACACAGGTCCAAGTAGCAAATGGTGCCATGACGACTGTGCATGGTCATGTGGACTTGGATGTCACTTTCCGTGATAAGACCCAAAACATGCGTTTTTACGTGGTGCCTGGGCTCACACAGGCATACTATATCTGGGAATGGATCTCTGGCGTCTATTTGGGTTGGCTCCAGATGTCCTGGGTATAGTCGCAGAAGTGAATCCAAGTGTAATAACTACCTCTGACACCGACTGCCACATTCTTTCTAGTCTCGATCAACAACTCTTAGAAGCCACAAAACAGCTTTTCCCCTCTTTCGCCTATTTAGGCCTTGGGAAAACATCGTTGGTCACTCACAAGATTGAAATGAATGACGACACCCCGATAAAACAGGGTTTTTATCCGATTTCGCCGGCAGTACAAAGTTTGATGGATGCCGAATTAGAGCGAATGCTATCGCTGGGGGTGATAGAGGAGAGTCAGAGTCCTTGGAGCTCTCCAGTTGTTCTGGTAAGGAAGCCTGGAAAGGTCCGGCTTTGTTTTGACGCCAGGAAGGTCAACTCGGTTACGAAGAATAATGCCTATTCGCTTCCGCAGATAGACGCACTTCTGAGTCGACTTCCTCCGGCAAACTACATTACGAGCCTGGACCTGAAAGACGCCTTCTGGCAGATCCCACTAGACGCTGATTCCAGAGAGAAGACCGCTTTTACAGTACCTGGTAATCCTCTCTATCAGTACACGGTGATGCCATTCGGCCTATGCAACGCTCCACAAAGGTTGTGCCGCCTCATGGATAAAGTCATTCCTTTCGATCTTCGTGAGAACGTTCTCGTCTATCTAGACGATTTATTAATTCTGTCACCAGACTTTGCCGCGCATCTCACGCTACTATCCCGTGTAGCGCATTGTTTGAGGAAAGCTGGCCTCACTATCAACGTCGAGAAGAGTATGTTTTGTATCAAAGAGTCCAAATACTTTTGTTTTATTGTCGGATAGGGAGGTACGAAAACTGATCCCTACAAAATTTCAGCTATAGTTGACTATCCGTCACCTACTAGGTATGGCGGGATGGTATAGACGGTTCATCCCGAACTATGCTGACTTAACTGCCTCCATTACAGATACCTTCAAAGACCCTAGTCAGTTCAAATGGACACCTGAAGCCCAGCCGTCTCTTGATCTTCTCAAACAAAACTGACTTCTGCTCCGTTGTTAGTGAGTCCAAACTTCACCAAACCATTCGTTATACAGTGTGATGCGAGCCAACAAGGTATTGTTGGGGTGCTGATTCAACTAGATGACGATGGCCACGAGAAGCCAATAGCCTATGACTCGAAAAAGTTAAACTCGGCGCAACGAAATTACACCGTCACAGAGCAAGAATGCTTAGCTGCAATCTTGAGCGTACAGAAGTTCCGACCCTTCATAGAACTCATGCCGTTTAAGATAGTGACTGATCATGCGAGCTTGAAGTGGCGATGTCTCAAAAGGACCTCAGCGATAGACTTGCGCGGTGGAGTTTGAAGCTTCAGGGCTTCGACTTCACTATTGAGCATAGAAAAGGAAGCCTGAACGTCGTCCCTGATGCGCTGTCACGCATCCATTGTGACGGCCTGTCCACAAACGAAGATCCTGACCCGGAAGTTGACCTTAGTTCGCCATATTTCAACTCGTTGGAATATGAGGAACTGAGGCATAAGGTTAAATCGACTTCTGGCAAACTACCCGATCTTTGTGTTAGGGATGGCTTCGTTTACATTCGGACTGTTCCGAGAACAGGCGATCTGATTCAGGAGGAAGAAGCTTGGAAGCTTTGGATGCCACGAGGGCTTGTCACCGACGTCATTTCAAGGGCTCATGATCCGCCACTAGCTTCACACGGAGGTATAGGGAAAAGACTGGAACGTCTGCGAAGACATCTGTACTGGCCACGAATGACAGTTGATGTCAGAAACTACGTAGGCGCCTGTGACGTGTGTGAGGAAACGAAGGCTCCCAATACTATTCTGAGACCACCTATGAAAGTCCAGTCTATGACAGAACGACCATGGCAAAAGCTGTATATCGATTTTCTAGGTCCATGTTCTCGGTCAGTGAAAGGAAACGTCTGCATTCTGATAGTTCTTGACCACTTTTCAAAATTTCCAATTCTCAAACCTATGAGAAAAGCATCTACACTCAATGTGTGCCAATTCATTGAGACGGAAGTGTTCCACGTGTTCGGCGTCCCGGAAACGATCGTCTCTGACAATGGAGTCCAGTTTTGCTCGACTCAGTTTACCAGATTGCTGGACAAGTATGGGGTGAAGCACTTGCGAACGGCAGTTTACTCGCCGCAAGCAAACGCCTCAGAGCGAGTAAACAGGTCTCTATTGTCAGGGATTAGGGCTTATATCCGGAAGGAACACACGAAGTGGGATGAGAAACTAAGCCAAGTAGCGTGTTCCCTCAGGTGCTCTTTCCATCAGGCTACTTGTTTCTCTCCCTATCGAACACTCTTCGGTAAACAAATGTTTGAACATGGCAGCTCCTATTCCATCTTGAGGAGCCTTGGAACTCTTAATGAGCCATGGAGAGTAGATGCAGAAGACAAAATGAGATTGATCCGTGCGAGAGTGCAGGAAAATTTACAACATGCATTCGAACAGGGTTCAAGAGCCTACAATCTCAGGGCGAAACCTGGGTAAAGAGGTATTTAAACGGAATTTTGCACAAAGCAACTTCCAACAGCAGACTAGTGCTAAACTGGGACGAAAATTTGTCAAATGTGGGGTTAAAGCCAAAAAGGAAACTCCCTATACGAGCTTGAAGATCTGCAGGGGAAACTGTTAGGAGTCTATCACGCCAAAGACATCCGGCAGTGATCATCAGTCTGGAAACGTCGTCTATCTATTGTCACGTTTATTCCTGGTAGCCCTAAGAAGGCATCAAGCCAGCTTCACTTGTAAATTATAGGATATCGCGAAGCCCTCCTATTGCCCCGTTAATGGTGGGTGATATACCTGTTGGAATTCAATCTCATCAGCACACCTCTACCTCTTATGAGTAGATAACCTTTCATAGTCCCTTCCGGATCAGCCTCATTAGGAGGATTTAAGTTTTTTTGTCCGTCCGTGTACAACCTCTCGTTAATCGACAACCGTCGGACATAGCAGTACTAAATCTAGGTCCTGGTAGCCCTAAGAAGGCATCCAGCCAGCTTCACTGGTAAACTATAGGATATCGCGAAGCCCTCCTATTGCCCCGTCAATGGTGGGTGATATACCTGTTGGAATCCATTCCTGTATAAGGCTGTCAGCATGTCACTACTTTGACGACGCCTTGGAGGCACACCCTTGAACAATCGCGGTCTGAGGTCAGAGTGAGATGTTGCGCCGGGAAAGCTTAGCTGTCAGTTCTTTAGGTTGCTGATCGCAAGGCTTCCTCAGCATTTCGGTGAGGGAGGGCAGAGAGACATAGACCGGCTGGATTTTTTGGGTTACCAGCTTGTCGATGTGGCTTTGGTTTCACACACGGAGAGGGATGTCCAAGTCTGGTCGAAGACTGACGAAACTTCAGGGAGAAGTGCGTTTCCTCGAGCTCGGAGTGACATTCTGAGGGTGGAAAAGAAGAATAAGATTGGGCGGTGTGTCTGTTTTTGGCAAGGTGTTGTGAGTTGGCTGAAAAAAGAAAAAGTTTTTTTTAAAAATGGGAATGAAGAAAAGTAAAGTCGTGTGAAAAGAAATCAATTATTAATCCCGGAATCCTAAAGAGATATTGGAAGTGAAGTGAAGGAAATTCTGGGCTATAAGTACAGTGGATGGATAGGAATGCTCCGATGTGGTGGAGAAACATTGAGGACGAATGACAGAAGTTCAAGCCATCGATGTATCCAAGAAGTTACAAATAATAATTTGCGAAAATCTTTATCTGGGGTAGTAATGGATATTTGTGCTAATGATCTGCAAGAAACCCGACCTGATTGCTCGATGCTTCTTTATTAGGATGAATTTGCTGTTCACATGTATTGGGATGATTATGATTTGCTGGAAAAAGGGAATCAATTACGACGATGATTTGCCACAGGACAGCTTGAAAGTATCGCTAAGGTTTTTGATTTAAGATTTCTTTTGGAATGATTTATTAGAATAATTTTGATGAAAAAATTGACTGAAAAGCTAAAGATGTGCTAAGATAGAATTTTACTAAAGAAATGTTTGGCTGAAGTTATTGGCTGCCCAGATTTGCAGGTATAATTTATTAGTATAGACTAAAGAAAGTTGAAGGAAGTCGGTTACATTCATTTACGGAGAATACACTTTACTAAACGAATATATTTTTTTATTACGTATGTCATTAGTTCAAGTATGTACTGAAATAATTTATTAGAGTAGTTTTACTGGAAATTTAATCAGAATTGAAGTTTGTTAATCTATTGAGGTGATACTTCGCTAAACGAATTTTGTTTGTAAGTCATTAGATCAAAGAAGGTACGGAAATGATTTAGTAGAATGGTCTTACTGGAAAGTTAGCCAGAACCAAAGACAAAGTTAAGTTACTAATACAGTATGGTGTTAAAGGTATATTCTCCCGAAGTTATGGTTTTAAAGTAGATATTAAAATGATTCATTTGAATTTGTCAAAATCCTTGACTCGAGTAGTTCTGAGAACAATTTATTTAAAAAAAATCATAATTTACCGGTTTATAATTTACTGAAAGGATTGGTTAGTCTCATGTGTGGAAATAATTACAAAGAAAAGAAAAAAAGGGGAAGGCTTTTTGGAATAGTTTGAAGAACTTAGCAGCTAGATTCAGTCACAAAAATAACTTACAAACAGAGGAAAAGAAATTTCGCTTGAGTAGTGGCTAGAGTACTTCGACAATGTTTGGATCTATTTTGGCATTCACATTTTTCTACATATATGATTTAACATTTAAACAGTAATACAGCGGAACACTTCCGGAGGCGCCTCTGCGGTGGATCCCAACACGAACATGTAAGTTTGTTTTTTTCATTTTAAATTTTTTTTTGTAGATTTACATTTTTATGCACATTACTACAATCCTTGCAGTACATTTAAATATACGGTGTTTCTTTTTGGTATTTCCGCGAAAGAAGGGAAAAAAAGGGACGTTTAAAGTAAACGGTTGCTAATAGTTATTATAAAGAAATTTACCACGACTAGTAGGTACGTACTCCGCTCAGTGGAGAGTATTCCTGGAAGGTAGTTGCTCTATGACATAGCATACTCACGAATAGGATAAGTTTGCGGTAATAGAAATATTTGATGGTACTTTAGTGTATAACGATTAAGACATAGTAAATGTTGTATGTACACCCCAGTGTCAATTTTTGTTAATGAAGAAATTTTATAACGTAATGTCTCCGTGAGCTTTGAATTCTTTTCCTTCACCATCCTGGAGCCCTCTCATGTGAAGGTCGCCTAGGCTCGCCTAGTCTCTCTCTTTCCAGGTCAATTAGGGACTCTGAAGAATTATGCCCCTCAGAATCAGATGGGAGGATGGGGCAGGCAAAGAAGGCAGACCATGTGCGCCTTCGATGGGGTACAGGTAAGTGACGTAAGGGTCCCCTCAGGACCGAATGTGTGCCGGCTTTGGTGTGATAGGCACGAAATTTTTTTTTTTGATTATGGCTGACGCAGCGGCAGGTTTTTGTGGAACCCCCTGAGCTGAGGCGAACTAGCGTGCCGCCCTGCAGTCAACGCTGTCCGTCGAGTGATCTGTCAGCTCATGCTGACAGTCGGGACTTTACGTCCCAAGCGAATCACTCTTCATAGTTCCATAACAACTGTCGAGACTTAATTGATGAAAAATTAAAAGTCGAAAGCAGAGTTGGTTTTAAAACTTTGACATGATCGCCTCGCAAAAAGTATTTTGTCGAATTTAAATAAAAAGATTTTAATACGATATAGGCTGTAGGATTTTGATAAACTACAGTTTGCCGGATTTTAGTAGAATACAACTTGTCGAACGGAAAGTAAGGGTATCTCTCGTTGATAACGAAGTGGTTATCTTAGCGGATAGTTTCACTTGACGGTGTCCGGTAATATTAGGTGTTGACCTCTGTGAAAACTTGGTTCAAGTTGTTTTACGAAAATTAAGTTTCAGTTGTGCTTTGATTTAATTAAATAAGGTTTTGGGAAAAAAGAGATACATTTTAATTCAAGTGTGTTTGACTTAATGAATCCTTCGCCAGCTTTGCGGAGTATAACTGGGCGGTGTTAAGCAGCAAGGAGGCGTCGTGTTGTAAGATACCCCTAATACGCAATAGCGAATAAAAACGTATTTAAGGAACTCTATGGGACAAGAAAGACTGTTGAGCTTAGACCTTATATCAGTTGAAAATCATCTCCTCAAAAAATGAAAGCAAAAAGAAAAATTTTACGAGGAAGTCACACAGGACCTTTGTACTTTTCTTATAAAAGTCGTGTATGACTTCGTATGGAATTCATTTATAAATGAGTTGTGATTACAGTAATGTATGAAATGTTCACATTAGTTTCTTTAACCGTTCGTGAAAAGTAACATAAGCTTCGCCATTTCTTTTTCACATATTACTATTTCTTTAATTTCAAATTCTTCCCTCTTAAGAGGTCCGCCTAAGGCATATTTCGTTGTCTTTTAAAAATATGAGTCCCCTACAGTTTGATGTTAATTTTAGTTTTTATTGGAGCGAACTTATATATTAATTTCCCATTATTGTTCAATCCTGAACACCCTGCTCAGATAGGCACGCCTCGCCACTGATACAGACTGATAGGCCGCATTTTGTGAGTTCAGGGTTCTGTGGTATATGCGGTTCAAGATCTTCCGTAGATTTTGTCAGTATTTGTACAGGCTTTGTAGGATCTCCGGCAGATTTTTGTAGCTATAGTTCTTTGTAGGAGTTACTCGCGAAAAGTGGTCGATATTGCTCTGTAGACAATTTGTAAACAGTTCAATTTGCGAGTTTATCTCAGCATTTGAAAGGTTTCTACTATTGGCTGGGAGGTTTCCTTGGTCGAGTATCGTCAACCTATCTTGAAACTCATTCCAATTAATATCTGTCAGGGTATGCGCGGTGGGAAGGTTCATTGTTAATATGTTTACCGGACGGTTGGGTTTAATTGGTAGATCAACTGCTAAGTGGTCTGAGGGAGCATGAAGGTGTTGCAATTGTAGTTAGCGATTTGTGGGAGGAGGTTTATGAAACCTGATGAAACGAGGTAAAAGTCAATGTATGAGCCTGATCGGGGGTAAGGTGGGGTGGTTGATGAGACCACAATGAGGTCGTGACTATCCTGGTTTTGGTTAAGCCAATTTGCTATGGTTATTCCTGAGCCGTTTTCGCGTGAATCATTCCACATTGAGTGCCTGGCATTGAAATCTCCTCCAATGACAGTGTAGGTGTAGTTTGTACAGAGGTTATTTAAGAATTTCAGATTTCTCTTAATCTGAGCGGCCTGTGCTTCGCATCTGTTGTATATTGAAATGAGGAGTAAAGTTTCCTGAGAAGCTAGGCAGACTTTTACTGCCGTACATTCCATATTACAGAGTGGCTTGAGCTGAACTTGCTCAAACCTTAGCCCATCCCGTATTAGGACTGCTGTTCCGAGGGTTGATTCTGTTTTGTCAGTGCGTATGGTAGAAAATTTTTCAAAGGTATGGTTGTGCCGGGAGTTAAGATGTGTCTCCGATAGGAGAACGATGTTTGGATTGTGTTCCGCGAGGAAAGAATTAAGGGCTATTCTCTTGCAATGCCGCACAAGTGAGTTGCAGTTTAATGCAATTATCTTCAATCTGATTATTTCCCTAGACATATGCCGAAAGCAAATCGAAGATAAGCACTTTGGCGTTCCGCTAAGGAAGAGAGTTTCCTATATACAGGAATAAAACTATTGATTTTGCCCATGAGTGTGAAAAGATCACACCCGTGCAAAGGGATTTTGCATCTTGAGTGCATAAGTTGTCTGCAATATTTTGAGTGGGCCTTGCGGTTTGCGTTAACCTAGGGGCTTGTGCTTGTTTCGGGGCTAGTTCTGGAGCCATAGAGGGTTGTTGTGGTTTGTTAGTATTATGTGGGATATTATTTGGTTTGTTAGTAATTAGTTGTGAGAATGATGTAATGATTTCAGTCTGCCTCAGATGTACAGCCTCTCTTCTTCAGATTAGGTTAGGTGCCTAACTTAGAGCGTCACTACATGTAGGATATGCTCAGACTAATGGCGTCAGCACTGCTAAGCAGCGGATACGCCGATATTGCTAAGAGGAACAGGTTTAAAAATAAAAATACACGCCGAAGAGCAGCGCATAAATCTATTGAAAAAACTGCTATTGATTGAGTATCAATACATCGTATTTATACACGAATTCTCCTTCCGTTGACATAAAATTTCTCGTAATCACAATTGCTTACAATAAATAGATTACGCTCTATAGCGAGTGAGTCTCACCTACATTTCTTTTGTTTACCTACGACATAAAGAAGTTAACCTACATACATTTCTGTTTATTTCTTGCCTAATAATTATAATCATCACAGTGACCATTATGAGTATATGTACATACCGTGACTCATATCATACTTTGTACTCGACTCAGTGCAGAGTTTCATAATATCATGCCTGCACTTGTTATGCGCGTAAAAATGATGAGTCAAAGTGTGGATATTTCATTGACAAAATGAAATAGTTATTAGGTCACTGTGTAATTACCGCAAGAGACGCAAAGACGAAACATAGGTTTTATGAAAGAGTATTACTATTACTATGTTACAAATATTTACTTAGATTTATGTTATGTAATAGAGAATTATTTTTTACAGCGTTATAGTTATGTATTCTATTTTATGCAATACTTGTCTAGGTCTATGTTATGCTATATGAGAACAGTATTTGTAAGATTTTTTATTTTTTTTTGTTTTTTTTAATCCCATAGTTATCATTTTTATTATTTTTGTACATTGTATTTTTTTAATCTATCATTATGGACTTTCTTGGCTGTGCAGTTTATTTCGATTATTGTGTTGATACCTTTTCTTTGTAGTACTTTATATGGACCTTTGTATGGTTTTTGAAGTTTTTTACGATCTTCGTTTCTCAAAAGGACTAAGTCACCTGTTTTTATGTATATTGGATTTGTTGTAATTTGCTTTTCGATTCGTTTTTGTTTAACATCTTCTATTAGATTTTTTGCTTTTAAAATGGCTGTTTTTAATCTGAATTTTAGTTCATTAGCATAATTGTCTAGGTTGTAAATTTTGTTATTATCGTTTACTATGTCAAATGGTAAATAAAGTAATTTGCCAAATATTAATTCGTATGGTGTGTAATTTGTGTCTACATGAGGTGTAGTGTTGTAAGAAATAGTGTAATATGGTATCCATTTGTCCCATTCTGAGTCTTCGGCAAACGCAAGTATGTATTCATTAAGAACGCGATAGTTTCGTTCTGCTATTCCCATAGTTTGATGGTGATATGGGGTGCTAAAGATTTGTTCTATCTCAAGTAGTTTACATATCTCTCGCATTAATCCATTAGTGAACTCTGTACCTTAATCTGTTTTTCAGATCTTGAAATGTCCATATTTAAGAATGAATTCGTTTACTATAGTTGATGCTACAGTGTTAACATCCTTAGTTTCTAGGGGCGATGCTATCACGAATTTTGTTAGTTCGCATTGCATGGTAAGAATGTATCGATAATTATTTGAGATCCTAAGTGATCCTACTATGTCCATGGCTACGGTCTCGAAACTTGTTGTAGGTGTGTCGGTTTTAATCATTTTCTCTTTAGTGTGTCTTACTTGCTTGTTGAGCGCACATTGTTCACAATTGTTAATATAGGTTTTTACCATATTGTTCATGTTTTTCCAACAAAAACGTTGTTTAATCTTTAGTACTGTCTTTCTTATTCCTAGATGTCCTCCGTGTGGTGAATTGTGATATTCATCTATTATTTTATGTTGTGTTTTAGTGTTATTTATTCTTTTAGGGGGTTCATTTAATATTATCTTAAGTTTCGCGCGGTTATTATTTTTTTTCTCTGTTGCAAATGTTGAATAAGTTTTTAAATTTTTCCTTTCGAATGCATTCAAATATATTATCTTTGTTTGATAGAGCTAGCTCATGTATATTCATTTCTTGTGTAGCATTCAATAACCTTTTCATGATAGAAACGTATTTCATATCAGAGTTATCGTTATTGTCTTGCTTATTGTCACCTCATAACTTCTCCGTGATAGAATCTTGTTTCGTATCAGGATTATCGTTATAATATACTATTATTTCATTGTTTGTACGTACGATTTCTATCTGTTCCTTATAATTGCGCAATATTACAAATTTTAACTTTTTCATGTGTCTGATATCAGATATGGAAGTGCAATCCCAAGCGTAAAGTTGATCAGGCTTTAGCTGTGGCTGGGGAACATTTCCAATACTTGTTTTCTTATTATCGCATGGTTTTTGTTTCTCTATCATACCCCTTGTTAACACTAGTACTTTACTTACTGTAAGGTCTCTTTCTTTCGGAACCATATTTTTTAGAATATCTGAGTCTAATTCTATTCTTGATAATGCATCAGCGTTGGTGTTTAATTCACCTTTTTTGAATATTATATCGAAATCATAGTCTGCTAAATCTAGTCTGATTCTTGTGAGTTTTGACGAAGGATTTTTATGTGTGAATAATGATACTAATGGTCTATGGTCAGTGACTACAATGAATCTTTTTCCGTATAAATACAGTTTGAAAAAGTTTATACCCCAATGTATCGCAAGTAATTCTTTTTCAATAATAGGTTTGTTTATATCGTGTTTTGATAACGACTTACTAGCGTAGGATATTGGTTAATCCGAACCAATTTCACCTTGTGAGGGGATTGCTCCCAAAGCATAACTTGATGCGTCTGTTGTTAAGATGAATGGCTTGTCAAAGTTCGGATATTGAAGTATCGGTGGTTGTAAAGCTTTTTCTCTAATGCTTCGAATGCTGTCTGGCAAGGTTCATTCCATATAAATGGTGTGTTCTTTTTTGGAAGAGAATTCAGGTTCTTTGCTGTCTTTGCAAAATTAGGAATAAATCGTCTGTAGTAATTACAAAAAGCTACGAATCTACGAACTTCGTCGGCATTTTTGGGTATTGGGTAAATTTTGATTACCTCGTACTTGGAGGGATCTGTTTCAATGCCTTCATTCGTTATTAAATGCCCTAGATATACAACTTCAGTTTTAAGGAATTGGCATTTGCTGGGGTTGAGTTTGAGATTGTATTTGCGCAATCTCTGAAATACTTTGCCCAAATTTGTGTTATGGTGTTTGACACTACAACCGAAAACTATAATATCATCTACATAAAGGAATGCCTCAGAACTAAGTCCCGTTAGAGCAATGGTCAACATTCTTTGAAAACTATTGGAGGATGCTTTTAATCCAAAAGGTAATCTTTTGAATGACCGCTTCCTGTCGAAAATGCTGTGAGGGGTCTTGAGTCCTCCGCAAGTTCGATCTGGTGGAATGAACTAGTCATGTCAAGAGTTGTGAAATACTTCGCTCTTCCTAACCTGTCTAGAACATCTTCCAATCTAGTTAAAGGGAATTTGTCGCTGACTATCCTGTTGTTCAGTTTTCTGAAGTCTACGACTAATCGCCATTGTTTTTTATCACCAGCATCCTTTTTAGGTACTATGAGTAATGGAGCATTGTAGGGGCTAGTAGATGGTTCGATGATATCGTTTGATTCTAACTCCTCGACTTGTTTCTTCACCTCCTCGTTGTGAATGTGTGGTAGTCGGTAGTTCTTTATGTCTACGGGAGTGTTATCTATCACTTGGAGTGTTTGTTTATAGAAGTTATTCGTAGTTAAAATTTCGTCCTGAAGGTGAAATATATCATTGTATTCCTTAATTATCTCCAGCACGCTTGCTTTAGCTTCTTTCTTTTAGTAGTTTATTTTTATTGCCTGTTCGAGCACGGTCGTAAAAGTATCATCATCACAAATCATTTAACAGATGTACTTATATTTCATTTATTTACTCGCGCATACAGTATAATCTTGCTAGTTTAATTTCAATTATATATATATATACATGTATTTCTATAGTCTATATTTCCAATTTAATAAAGTTTTTGTATTTGAAGGAATTAAATTGTATATTGGAGCCATCTGCTCATCTACCCGTTATTCTAACTTGCACCACAGATTTTAGAATTGTAGGTGAGTCGATCGATGACCGTGATAAGAATAACAAGAAATAAATCGGAATTGTGTTAAAATCGGAATAACTTGTTTCTCTTTACTGATCCCAACCGTTTCCTATCAGTGGTAAACCTTAGAAGTCAAGCTATTGTGCTAACATTTTTTGGTGACCCCGACATGATCGTGTGCGCGTATTAACCTCATCGGAGTACATTAGCCACAGGTGCAATATCGTTTGCGAAACTCTAGATCACGCTACATTTTTTCTTAGTAGGAAGAAAACTTAATCGGAATCTTAAACAAAGTGATTGGGTGCGCATATAAAGCTCATCGCAATACAATTAGTGCAGGCAGGTGCAATATCGGTTGCGCAAGTTGAGATCGCTTAATCGAAATTACCTAAACGAAGTGAAATTGTAGAAAAATTTCGGGTGACTGTTAAAAGTGTGTCGCCGGTACCGAATTCGTAAAGAGTGGTAGTGAAAATTAACGTTATTGTGCGTGTAATCAGTGCAAATAATTCATATATAACTGTTATTAGTTATACACATTACGGTTGTGGTTGCTACTCTGCATTTGGCAGTTGAGTGTGGTTTTAAAGGTTTGTTGGTAAGATAAAACCGTATTGAGAATAACACAAATATTATTTAACCAGCGGATATTCTATTGCGACCGTTCACTGTAAGTACCATTACATTTTTATACTAGATTGTTCTTAATTCAACTGCATTGTGATCATGGGGAAAGAGGCCGACATATCGAATTTAAAAACTCGTCGAGCTGCGGCAAAGGGCTATATAACTCGCATTAAAAACTTTGTTGAGCAAAATGAGAAAACAATTACGGCAGAAGAGCTAGAGCCAACCAAAGTGATTGGATAAGGATCTTTGCTGTTATTATTATAGGGGCGAGCAGTCCTATGGGGTCAAATAGCTTCGATATTTCTGACAAGATACTACGTTTAGTCCACGTTCGCTGACTTTGGTCTATTTCCACCTTATATGACAGGGTGTCAGATTGAGGATTCCAAATCATTCCAAGAGCCTTAATATCACTAGAGTCCACTGATAAAGGTAGTTCAGGTTCTCTCTTCTCCTCCGGGATAGCTTGTACAATGCTCTCATTGTTTGAAGCCCATTTACGTAGTTCGAGTCCTCCGGCTTGGAGTAGATGACTGATTTGAAATCGTTTCAGATTGGCTTCTTGAATATTTTGGTTCCACTGGAACTTAAATTGTCTACATAAAAGTCGTTGAGAACTGCTTCTGCGCCGACAGGATAATTGTGACTTTCATCTCTGGCTAATTGTTGCATTGTTCTGATTGCGATATATGGCGCACTTTTAATTCCAAATGTTACTGTTGTCAATTTGTAGTCTCGAATCGGTTTGTCTGGTGAGTCCCTTCACACTATCCGTTGATATTCTGCGTCGTTGGGATGCATGCGGATCTGCCTGTACATTTTTTGAACGTCAGCCGTAAAAGCGTTTTCTGCCTTCTCCACCGCATTAAAATTACGAATAATGTTTCCTGGATGGTTGGTCCTTTCAAGAGAACATCGTTTAAGGACTCACCATTACTTTTGCGTCGCGATGCGTCGAAGATTGTACGAACTTTTGTAGTGGTGCTGCTTGGTTTTATGACGGCGTGATGTGGCAAATACGCGCACTCGTAATACGGATTTCTATTTATATCATGCCTAACAAATTCATTTTTTGTGTTGGTTACTGGTTGCATGTGTCCTAATTCCAAGTATTCATTCATACATTTGACATATTCTGTTTTTAGGTATGGATCTTGACCGAAGTGCCTTTCCATTTGTAACAGGCGACCAATGACAATATTTCTAGATGCTCCTAGTGCCTTTCCATCTTCGATGAATGGAAGTCGAACTTGATATCTTCCACTGGAACATCTGATATACGTGTTGGCGAAGTGTTGCTCACATAGATTTTCTTCAGATGTAAGAAGAGGTTTAGAAGGTATTTCTTCCAATTCCCAAAACATTTTCAAGTCGTCTTGTAAATAAACGTTAACGTGAAAATTTTGTAGATTCTGAGGCTGTGAAGACCGATTAGATGTTTCACCTGATAATATCCATCCAAATATTGTATGATGTCCAATTGGAGTGCCAAGTTCACCTCTTCGTATTCCATCGCAAATGAGAGATGGGTAGATGTCAGCTCCCAACAACACGTCTATACGTCCTGGTCGATTAAATGTGGGATCAGCCAATTCGAGGCCATCAAGATGCTGCCAAGTAGACTGTAATTAGGTGGCCTGGTAGCAGATTTGTGATTGTCCGTAGAACAAATGCGTCAACATGTATTTTAGTTTCGTTGGATGAAATCTTCGGTGTAATAGTCAATTTTACACTGGCTTTGATTTGCTCGGTAGAGTATTGCCTAATCCAGTTACAAGTTACAAGTTACAGTTTGTACAACATGTTCTGTGACAAACGACGCCTGCGAACCAGGGTCAATAAGAGCTCTAAAGCTTTGTTCCAGTCCATTTGGTGCAATAATTTTGACTAAAGCTGTTGCTAAGAGAATTTGTTGAGATCTGGAATATTGGCTCGCGACAAATGACTGTGCTGTGGTTCCGGGCTGATTGACATGTTCAAGCCGTGAATTTTCTGGCATATTTTCATTTTTATGTAAGGTTGTGTGATGCAATTTCTTGCATATTAAACATTTAAGCTTACTCGGACAATTCGCTATAAGGTGTCCAGAACCTAGGCAGTTTAGACATAGACCCTTTGATTTTACTGCATCCAATCTAGCTTGAAGATTGAGTTCCAAATATTTCGGACATTTGCGAATGGAATGCACTTCACGGCAAAGTAAACAAAGAGAACTTGTAGCTACGTGGAACGTTTCAGGTTTTCTCCAAAACTTTTGTACTTGTGCAGCGGGTGCAGGTTTGATTTCCTTGACTATCGGCTTTCTTTTCACATTCATTACTTGTAACGTACGAAACCTAGATTCTAAGAATTCTTTCAATTCGTTCCAAGTTGGAAGGACTCTTTTTGAGCTTTGCGACTGTTCCCATAATTCTAGGGTCTCGTATGGTAATCTTTGCGTGACAAAATAAATTAAAATAGGATTCCAGTTCTCTGTTTTGATTTGGAGATTTTGGAGAGCGGCAAGGCACTCTGCGGTTTTATCGAGCAGGCCTTTCACTCCCTTTGCTGATTCCTGATTTACGTTTACCTGATTAAATAAAACATCCAACTGGGCCTTAACTAAAACACGTTTGTTGTCATATCGCGATGTCAACATTCGCCATGCTGGCTCAAAGTTTGCGCTAGTAATCGTAGTATTACTGAGAAGACTTCTGGCTTCGCCTGAGAGATGTGCCTTTAAATATTGTAATTTTTGCACATGTGATAGACGCTCATTATCATATATCAGAGCTTTAAATAAATCATGAAATGCATTCCAGGCAAGATAATCTCCGGAAAATTTAGGTAGTGATATTTGTGGTAATTTTAGCTCGTCACGCTTTGAGTCTAGACTGATAACCTTAATCTCACTGTCTTTTCCAACAACCGTTTCGACTATAGCTGGTGGGAAATCGCGTTGAAAATCCGATACGATTCTTGCGAACGGGTCTATATAAAAATTCTCAACCACCGAGTATATTTGTTCTACAAAATATAGATCGTTTTTCATACTTTCGGTGGTCGCCAATAAAGCTATCTCTACATCGCGGTTTTTAAACTCCTGCCAATTCTTCTCTAGGTTAGTTATTCTTGCTTCATAATACGGTTTTGATCTGCGATCTTTACCATCCTTTTTATAATTATCAAAGAAATCTTCGATTACCTTTTTACTGCGCTTTTGCAACTTAATTAACTTGTCCATCATATTAGACGTACACATGTATATATGTATTTTGTAAAATAAAAGGCATGCAATAAGAAATAAGATGAAACGGACTCACCAGACTTTTTCAAATCGTATCCAAATTTTTCCAGACTAGTTTTCACTTATTTTATAGTATTTTTAGTTGCCAATAAAAAAGAGAGTTTTTATTTGAGGATTTCTTTGTTTACTTTTTCACTTAAGTCACTTGAATTCAATGTTCACAGTCACAGGCACTATGAGTTCAAAGTTCACTTGAATGAGCACGCACGTTTTCTAGTTTCCAGAAATATCGTTCTACCAATACTATGTCCAGTTAATATCCGGCTCGAAGGACCATTATGTGAAGGTTTCTAAGGATATTAAGTCGAACGTAGATTTCCACTAATTAATTGCCACAAAATTTGCAAAAAACAAAAAAAAATGTTTTCAGCAGAAAAAGTTTCAAGCGACGACGAGAAGCGAACCTGCGGTTCTTACGTGATAATCCAGCACGTTATCCACTACACCACAGTACTCTTACAAAGCTTCATGCAATAATCAAATTAAAACCACAGTTTCCTCATATAATAAGTTCAATACTACTATATTGTCAAATCCACTATTTTTACAAAATACTTCGTTTTCATTTCTACTAATTTTCCAACTTCAGATTTACATTCAAACTTTAAAAACTATAAATTACGACTACAAGAAAAATACTAATTTCAAATCAAAATTTAATTTCTACAAGCACCAGAGACGACAATGATTTTTCACAGCAACCGCACTTCAAGTTAGCCAAGTTTAATCACGCGATATTTAGGTTTCTATAGTCTGTGTTACTTTAATGATTTCCACTTTTTACTAACTCGGATTCGATTTCAATATAGATTTTCAAAGATAGAGCCAATGCACCAAAACTTTCCGTCGTGATTACCGTCTTGTCACAAAGGAAAAAAGAGTTCTATCAGTTGGAGATTATTGAGATTTACCTCCGATGAACCCGCTATCTAAATTTTCTAGAAAAATCGAACCAATGAGAAAATTAGATTTATAAACCTTAGCGGGTTTTGATAACATTTTTAAAAGTTCTAATTCCCTTTAGAACATGATGTTGTCTCAGGTTTTAGTTCCCTTTCTAGATACTTAACGAAGTCATCATATGTAAACTATTGATTCCAGGGTTGGTTATATCTTCTCCGAAACTGATCGAATTCCGATGTATATTCATAGAACATCGATAATGTCATTGCGACAGGAAAGCTCTCGTTTGACTTTTGAGGTGATCAGCAGGAAAAACACTTGAATTAATGTAAGTATATTTCTTATTTATTTTTTTTTTTATTTATAAGAACAGGTGTTATATGTTCAGTGTAATTTATTGATGTGTTGTTTATTGTTTTGCGTGATTGAAATCATTTTCGTCTCTGGTTGTGGTAAGTTTTGCACTACTAACTTGTTTGTTTACATTTTAAATTTCCTATACCAAACCAATTAAGCAATTTCTATTATTTTTAGATATGAACAAGATGTTATATATGTGGATTAAAGAAAGTAGAAGAACTATGTATATATCAGATAAGTATTTTCTATTTTTTGTTATCTGAAGATTAAGAATTCTTTGTGTAACTTCTTTCAGATTCCAAGGATGTCTTCTGACCAAGCTTTCGCTGCAACAATTATTATTATTATTTTTCTAAAGAGTAGATATGTCAAAGCAGAGCTCCGCAGCAATTAATAAAAGTATAGCAAAATAAGTGATAAAGAAGCCTGAAATGTGAAGTATTGTGTTACCGGCGGTACCACCTCTAAGAAAGTGTCGTCTAACGAGGAATTTTTTGCCAAAAAACTATATAAAACAAGTTTAAAAAAATTGTGAAAAACGAGAAATTTTGTGACATTTCGACAAATTAATTTAATTTCGGCCGTTGCCATGGCAACATGGCAACCGTAAAAAATTTTTAGTTTCGAAGTTAGAAAAAATAATATAATTGTAAAATAATAAATTAAAGTAAAAGAAAAAATATAAAAATAAAATTTATCGAAAATTATAAATTTACTAAAATAAAAAGTATGAGAAGTATAAAAAACTTCTCTGCCTCACTCTAAATGGCTGAGAGCAGCAGCGATTCTGTGGGGACTGATATCCCCCCATATCAAGCCAAGGGAGGAAGAAGAAAATAAATCTTCTTCTTCCTCTTCTAAAGAAAGCTCAAAAGGGCCCACTGAAAAATCCAACAAGGGCCCAATTGAAGAGGCTAAACCGGAAAAATTGCAGCCAACTCTTCCGGAGAAGACTACAGGGGCACCAGAAATTTCAACTGCCCCAACGACAAGTGCTACAGCAGCTTTTGCAGTTTCCGCAGTAGCAAACGTGTCCCAGGCACTTCCGAAGTTGTAAAAGCGGCTTCAAGTACAGCGCCAAGCCCAATGGTGTCGTAATGAGGCCACCGCTGTCTTCAATGAAGAATACTCCGAACAAGCAGCGGTCAACAGTAGCAACGGAAAAAGCATTACCAGAACCATCAATGCGACCCCAACCTGTAGTGCCAGGGATTTCGTATGTGCAGGTAAGTGGCAGTTCCCAGAATAGTTCCACCATCAAAATTATAGGTAAAGGCATCACTCCTCGTCCAGCACCATTGGACGCAGGTAAGCCTCGGTCTAAGACCGGTGCAGGTCTTCAGGCTTTTTTCGACGGGAGGTGGCAAGATGAGAGCTATGGTATGCAGCTGGAGCACATCAATAGATCTCCTCAGAGCGCATACCTGAAAGCGATCTTCCAGGTCATCTCCCGTGAGGAGCTATTTTCCATGGGGATAATGGCTGGGGGAATGGTTGAGGTGTACACCACGACCCCCGAGAGTGCTACCAAGCTTATGCTTGAGGGCATCCAGGTGGATGGTAGACACCTTGAGCCGTTCCCACTCAGGGAAATGCCAACAAGGGTCATGTTTTCACGGGTCCCAATGCGAGCGAGCCATAAAGACCTCCTAAATTTCTTAGGAAGATTTGGGAAGGTTCATGGCAACGTTCGTGCAATTCCCTTAAAAATTTGGGACGAGGGTCTTGGGCGGGGTATCTTCGGTACCAGCTGGGAGGCGTCCATTACCTTGATTAAGCGATGTACGCACTGGATAGACGTGAGCACCGAAGCAAAATGCCAAGCTTGCCATTTGGTAGGGCATTTTATTGCTGACTGCCCCAAGAGAAGCGGGAAGAAGGCTGTACAGAGGGCTCCCTCGAAGGAAACCACCACTACAGTAGTGGCCCTGGAGAACGAACTTTCTGCCAGCACTCAACCTGCTATCTTGGAGCAGCCAGTGGCTAAGGTGCCTGAAGTTGTCTTAGAGGCAAAAACTATTATGGCTATAAACGGTGCCACGTCGGCACGTGAAAACACGGCTACTTCCGACGAGGAGTCGAATAGCCAAGTAGTTAAAAAAAGAGGACGAGGAGGAAGAAGAATTCAGATAAAATCTGGAGTATTCTTGTAAGGGAGCTGGAGAGGCCAGAGTTGTTACTTCCTCGGCTCCTACAACAGAAGTCCAAGAAGAGGAGGAAGTACAACGATGTAGCGTGGCTAGAACGCCTTCATAGTAAGGTGGAGGAGTTGATACAGCAGCATCGCTTGGTCGAATCTCCTCGTCAATAGACGTCGTACCATCATCGTTTGAGCTTCTTATGTCTGTGAATGTGTGAGATAGGCTCTCTTAACACCGGGGGTTTAAGTGCTCATACAAGACTACACAGTACTATCGAACATGTCAAAATGTTCGATATAGATATTACACTTCTACAGGAAACGAGTTTTACACAAGACACGTATACACACCTTGAGCGCTATGCTTATCTATCTATCTTATCGCCTCGCCGAGGCTCAGGGGTGGCAATCATTGTATCCAACAAATTCACACTATGGCCTCCTGTCTATACAGATATCTTCCCAGGCTTCGCTTCTTCCTTGGACTTTGTCGTTCAAGACAAACATATAAAGGTAGTAAACGTGTACCTTCCTCATGACCAGGACACCACAAGGCAAGTTCTTGATAGTGTTCAATCCTGTCTGGTAAATTTTAGTGGCGAAACTATCCTCGGAGGTGATTTCAACTGCACGCTAAATCCCTCAATGGATCGGCATTCTGGAGTTGAGTTCAACTCTGTCAATGCTACTCGGTTGAGGAATTTTGTCCGTGTTTTCAGACTCGTGGATATCTATCGTTGGATGCATCCTACGACTAGATCATACACGAGAGTGTCGCGAAATATCCATGGAAGTCTCGCAGGCTCCAGAATCGACAGACTTTACGTATCACCTGGAATACTAGAACATTTCGTTGGTGTGACTCATGAAGTGTGTTCCGTTAGCGATCACCTTCTTGTAGTGGCAACCAGCACTCTAGTTGAAAGAAGAACTGCATACTGGATATTTAACAACTATTTGTTGAATTCCGAGCAGTTCATCAATGAATTCACTGAATTCTGGCACGATTGGCAAGGGAGGAAAGCTGACTTTCCTCTTCTTAGTCAATGGTGGGATGTTGGAAAGCTCCAAATTCGATCTTTTATCGAAACGAATTTCAATCGAAGTGGGTTCCAAGCTTCTAGCTTGTCGGCCGAGGTATCTCGGGTGGCAGCTCTTCTCCCAACTCAGCCGGAGCTGATTCTTTATTTTAATAGCATAAAGGAACGCTTGGCAATACAAACTTATAAGCACAGCTTGGAGTTTGTGCTGCGCAGTCAATCACGCTGGCTGAGGGAAGGCGATTCTCCAACCGAGTACTTCTTTCAGGCAACTAGACGACGTACTGCTTCTTGTGAAGTCGAATCGATAGTCGATGAATCTGGACAAGTCCTCAACGGACAACAGCTATCAGAGTTTATTCGAGACTACTACAGCAGTCTCTACTGTGAATCGACGTTGACAACATCCTCGACCACTCATGAATTTCTTGAGAATATTCCAACTTTCTCTGAAGACAGCAAGAGCTCCTGTATACAGTAATCACATTGGAGGATATGATCGCTGCGACAAAGGATCTAAGGCGACACACTTCACCTGGTTATGACGGCTTGACTCCAGAATTCTTCATACGTTTCAGGGATTTATTAATTCCTGACATTTTGGAAGTCTTCAATTCTGCGGTTGAAACACATTCAGACTTTCCTTCTGGTTGGAGGAGGTCTGTTATGCGATTGATTCCAAAGAAAGGAGATTTGCAGAGGATGGGGAACTGGAGGCCAGTAACCCTATGCAATGTGGACTACAAAATCGTCTGCAAAGCAATAGGGGCGATACTCCGCTCAGTGATTCCTTCGGTAATACATCCGGAACAGTCCTATTGTGTTCCTGGTCGTAGTATCTACGACAACATCGCGGTAGCCAAACATTTGTTTGCCTACCATTAACAGACAGGTACACAAATGGTCATGATTTCTCTTGACCAGCAAAAGGCTTTTGATAGCGTCTCGCATGAGTGAATTTATCAGTGTAGAGGTTGGATCAGGGAACGAAAAATGCTTAGTGTGCGCAGTTTACTGCCCCCCAATGGTTTTCGATGATGTTAATGCTCGGGAGTTTGAGTACTCAATGTCACGTATGTCCCAAATCTATGCTAATGTTATTGTAGGAGGAGATCTAAATGTCAACCTATGCCGTCAAGACAATTTATCAGATCGGTTTTTACATTTCGTTCAATGCCTTAATCTAAATGTGATTAATTCTTTTCCTACGTACTTTAATGCAGCGAATCCTTCATTACTTGACCTACTCATACAGATTCGAATAAAGTAATTTCGCACAACCAAATTAACCCCCCCAGCACCCTGGATCATGATATTCTCTTCTTAAGTTTTGACTTTCCTGTAGTTCAAGCACCCTCTATTATTAAGTATACATATCGTAACTACAAAAATATTGATGAACATCGTTTATTTGATGAATGCTTGCATCTGCCGTGGAATGAAATCTTTTGCTGCGAATCAGTCGACGGTCAAGTAGAAACTTTCTCATCCCTTATTAGCTACCTATTTGAAAAATTTGTCCCAATAAAAAGAAAATATATACCCATTGATGGTTGTCCCTGGTTCTCGCCAAGAGTTCGATCTCTCATTGCCGAACGTGAATATTTATATCATCGCTATAGGCGGCTGCGGACTGATGAAGCACGATCTCTGTACACAGCTGCTCGAAATAGGGCGACCGCGGAAGCTCGACGAGCAAAGCGCCAATATTTCAGCTCCAAATTTAACCTAAATCTTAGTCCAAAGACGCTGTGGCGAAATTTAAGACAAGCTGGGGCCGTCAAAGGTAGTAATTATAATTCCGAAATTGATCTCGACCCTGAAGAACTAAATATATTCTTTACATCATTCAATACTGCGCCCACTGAGCTAAGTAATTCCACTCCCAGCATAGGTCATTCAACAAGATCTTTGTCTGTGTCCAATAATAATGGCAATACCTTTTCTTTTAGAGGAGTCGATTATAGCGAACTTCTCGCTGCTATATCCTCAATCAAATCTGAAGCTACTGGACCTGATAACTTACCACCACGGTTCATTAAGCTTTTGTTACCATTTATCGGAAAGTATATGCTACATATAATGAATTCATGTTTGACGTCATCGTCTTTTCCCAGTGCTTGGAAGTTTGCAACCGTCACGCCCATTCCGAAAAAATCCTCTCCGGAATCTGCAGCGGATTTTCGCCCAATCAGTATTTTGTGCTTTATATCCAAAGTATTTGAAAAGCTTATGTATAAACAGATATTTGAATATCTCGACAGGGGTGATTTTCTGACGCGTTGGCAATCGGGATTCCGGCGATTTCATAGCTGTGAGACAGCTATGTTGAAAGTAACTTCTGACATTAGAAGCGCTCTAGACCGAGACCATTTTATGGTCCTAGTACTTCTAGATTTCTCTAAGGCTTTTGATTGCGTGAATTACGGTATCCTCCTCGATAAACTAGCTAACTCATTCAATTTTAGCAACTCAGCCGTTGCTTTAATTAACAACTTTCTGACCGGTCGTAAACAGCGAGTCAAAGCCAACGAAGTATTGTCTACTGCACTACCACTAATAAGTGGGGTCCCTCAAGGTTCTATATTGGGTCCCTTGCTTTTCAGTCTGTTTGTAAATGACTTGCCTGACATTATCCAGGATGTGAATATCCATTTATATGCTGACGATGTCCAGTTATATCTCAATAGACCTATTGGGCTCTTAGAGGACTGCATTGATCGAATGAACTGTGATCTTAACAGAATCAATGTCTGGTCGAGGAATAATCAGTTGGTTTTAAATCCTATCAAGTCTCACTGTATTTATTTCTACAATCAAAAATTGAATTCTTCTGAAATACCACCTGTAGTTTTAAACAACGTTTCGCTGCCTATGCTAAATAAAGTCACTACTCTTGGTATTATTTTAAATAGCGAAATGAAGTGTTGCGACTACGTTAACAGCATTATCAGAAAAGTTTATGCAGGGCTGCGTAGTCTCTGGCTCTCAGCGAGTATCCTGTCTACTGAAAATCGCCTCAGATTAATTAAAACTTTAATTGTGCCTCACATCACTTATGGCAGTGTTATTTTTCCGAAACTGGATAGTTGCTGTGCTCGTAAGATGGAAGTAGCTTTCAACGACTGCATCCGTTTTGTTTATGGACTTCGCAGGTTTGACCATGTCTCGCCATTTAGATCTCGAATTCTTGGCTGTCCGCTGTTTCCCTACTTGCGTCGACGTGCTCTAGTTTTCTTATATAATCTAATTCATTGTGATCGACCTAGATACTTACGAGAATTTTTCCAGTTCACACTATCACGGCGTAATAGGAATATATTGCTTCCACGTTTCTATAAAACTTACATGGAGGATTCTTATCTTGTCCAAATTGCCCGTCTATGGAATAACCTTCCCTTGAATGTCCAAACTGCAGGCACTGTCGGAGTATTTAAGCGGCACATGGAAATACTTGTAGTATAATATTTATTACTCCTTTGCTATTATGAATTATACTCATGATCTCCACAGCAGAATTTACGGTAAATTTTTAAATTTAGCTCTTAAAGGAAACTAAGTTCTTATAGTAGCCCTTATTATATTATTATATTTTGTTTTTTTTTTTTAACTTGTTTCATAATTTAGAAAAATTGTTTCTGTATATTCCTTTCTTCTGTTAACATTGAAAACTCGATCTCTAGCACCTTTAAATCTAATGTACGAAAAAAGATTATTAACTCTTGTGTACAGTATTCCTAAATAAATATTTCTATTTCTATTTCTATCTCCTGACTGCTCTCGAGGCATTTGGGTTCCCGTCCAGGTGGCTCGATATCATCGGGAAACTGTATAGAGATTCAGCGATTTTGATTAAGCACCAAGGACAAGTTCTGGCTCCCATCTCGTTTCATCGAGGTATTAGACAGGGCAGTCCATTGTCAGGTATACTTTATGATCAAGGCTTATGGTGTGGAAGGTGGAGAGATCGTACAGATACTCCACTGAACATCCAATGGACTAATACTTGCCTGAAGTATTTAGGTGTGTATATCGGACGCGAGAGTAAATCAAATAATAGCCGCATCGCTCTTGAGGAACTCTCTAGAGCTGTTAACTCATGGCGTAGTCGACTGTTTCCTTTATACCTAATGGGAAAGAGAGTCGTGATAAACCATTTGATTACCTCGTCCATCGTTCATCTGTTAAAGTCTGAGACGTTTGATGAAGGCCTCGTAGGTCTTCTTTAAGCAAAAGCGATAGACGCCTTTTGGTGCGGAAGACGATGGGTTGCTGAAAGCACGCTCTGTCTGCCAGTCCAGATAGGTGGATTAGGTCTCCCTAACTTGGTTGTGAAATCAAGGTGTCTCCAAGTGCGTGCATTCCAACGAGTGTTTTGCCAGAGATACACCTTGATTTCTCAACTGTGGGTGAATGTACTGGGAGGGATCGGCATAGGGGAGTATTACTACCTGCTCTCTGTTCGACCACCCTATCCTCGTGACTGGCCGCAGGATCTAATCTCAACGATTCAGACCTGGGGCAGAATCAGGCCAGCATTTCACCTTAAGTGGAATGCTCTACGGTACACGCAATTCGCGTCGATTCCAATCAGGTTTAATTCTGAATTAATGGATTCAGTGTTCAGTAATGCTCAGGGTTTTGAAGCTGACACGCATACACTGACAGTTCTCGGAGATATTATTGATATTTCTGGAAACTGTCGAATAAACACGAACACTCCACAATTACACGAACTGGTGGCTTCTGCGCGGGAGAGATTTTGCCAACTTTGGACCAGTGACCCTGGCACTAAGTTGGAAGATGCTTTCGTTCTGGACAGACCGCCTCACACACCTTTCAGCACACTTACAACACGTGTGCTCCGTGACGTGCTTATGTCAATAAGACCTCCGGAGTATGCAGCATACAACAGATGGCGAACACACCTCGGGGTGAATATGGGCGTGATGGGAGGGATAACTTGCAGAGTAGTCTACAGTTATCCTTCTAGTTACAAAGATGCTGATGTAGCATTCAAATTGCTGCATCACAGTCTTATGCATCCTAATCAGTTGTCACATATCGACCGGCGGGTTCAGAGGATCTGCACAGTTTGTTCTGGTGAAGGCACCCTGTTTCACAGGTTCTTCACTTGTCCAGCTTTGCAGAGTCTGATGGAACTGGTGCGCGATATGTGTCAGTTGATCCACCCGAATTTCAGCATTACTAGGACATCGTTTTTATGGGGACCAAAGGTTTGTAGTCGGGTGAACTGTTTGATTAGCATTGTGTTGACACTGGCCAAATCTACAATTCACTTGTACTACATGAGAGCCGGAGATGGGAATCAGAACACTGACCCACAACACCACGCACAAGCACTTAAGCGCCACTTCGTTGACAGATTGAAGAGACGTTTACGTCTTGAATATCTGGCAATGAACGCAGACACATTCAACTGCACATGGCAACCACTATCGTCAGTGCAGGACGGAGCTCTTGTCTTTCGCTGGTGATAGCAGGCCACAGCATTTGCAACACTAGTCCACGGGGCTTCTCCCCGCTTAGGAATCGTTGCACGTGCTGTGGGAAGGACAAGTAGAGACAAGTAGAGATGCTAAGCTGGAGGGATGATGAGGGCAGTTTGTAGAGGTCTATGATACTACAGGCTGCCCTCGCGGGACTCTATAACGGTATCAGGTAAATTTTTTTTTCGGTGCTGAATTTCAAAATTTTATGTTGAAAATTCGTTCGTTTATTTTGAAAATTTGGAACTTCTTGGAACTGCCACTTACCCAATCGTCAAAATTGGGACAAGTAATAAATTTTTTGTTTTTCCTCTTTTAGGCATTTTTCAAAAATTTTTGTATCCGTTATATACAGTCTCTTTTGAGAATTTAATGTTTTATCTTTTTCTTCTCGTTTAATTGTTAGTGTCTAGTTTGTTTTCGTTGTCCCTTTTGACCCTTTTGTGTTATTATTAGATTAGTTAGTGTCTGATTGTTTTTTTTTACACATTGTAGAGCCTTTTGCCACGTATTTTTAAGAAATTTTTAAAAGAGCCAGAGAGCCAACAAATAAAGATCGTATTTAAAAAAAAAAATTATTACTATTCTTGCTATTTCTATTATAGTTTCTATTGTTATTTTGGTTATTATTTCTGTTATATTGATTTAACCTTCTATTACTGTTTTGATTGTTATAACTAAACCTAGTATTATTGTTATTATTTCTGTAATTATCATTGGGTCTGTGGCTGTTATTCTGGCTATAGTTTTGCGTATTTTGACTATTTCGATCGTATCTGCCATTATATCTGTTAAATTGTCGGGGTCTGTTTGAATTGTTTTGTGTTTTGAAATACATAATATTATTAACTGGTTGTGGCTCAGTTTTTTCCAATTCTAGTGTGATCTTAATTGTTTCTTGGAAACTCTGTGGTCTTGACGCGAATACTGTGCTTCTATATTGATCACTGAGACCATTCTTAAAAATTGTCAAGGCGTATGTATTGTTGATGGTCTTGACTGCTGCTTTCTCTGCTGTTGTAGCAGATGTGCCAAGTGCATCTATCTGCAATTGATTTAGTTCACTTAAAAGAGTTAATATCCTATCTTTATAAGCCGTAACTGTCAATCTTTTCTGACATAAATGATTTAGTGTTACTGTATTGTTGTTTTTATATCTCGAACTAAGTTCTTTCTTTAAAGCCTCAAAAGTTGTTGGTGTCCGACCACGTAGCGCGGTTTGAACGTTTAATGATAATTTTACGCTTCAAACAAAGTCTAACAAATCCAATTTCGCGGTGTCGCTTAAGGTTTTATTGATGAATTCTACGATTTTTAAGAATGCGGTTAATTCGCTAAATTTCCCTTCAAATACAGGGATGGTTTTCATGGCCGTTCCTAAATCAAAGTTGTCTATTTCGCTGTTTTCTTCCGTCAGTGATTCTTGTAAAGCTGCTACTAGTAATGGTTTTAGTTCTTTTGAATATGTAATAAATTTAATCTTAATATCAAGTGTCTTGGCCTCGTCTAGTGTAGCTATTAGAGCTTCAAATTCTTGATTTATTTCCTCTAATCTTTTTGATTTTGATTTCAAGGTTTCAGTTGTAAAACCACGATTTTGGCCTTTTTTAAAATTCGACAAGAGATTCTTAACTTCATCTTTTAGTTCTTTTATTTTGTCCATTCAGGAGAAAAGGAATTGAATACTGTGTTTATTATTTATTATATTATATTATTGATTTATTAAGAAAATGAAGTTTAAACATTATAAGAAAAGAAAATTTAAACATTAATAGACCTACTTAACTGTTTCTTAACATAATTCCTATTATATTTACTATAAATGTATACAACTACTGCTGCTAATACGAAAATTGCCGATGTGGTTAACGTCTGCTTATATTCGACGAAGAAACTGTTTTGGATATTTGTGGAGCTGCAGTTCCTCATGATTGCCGTAGTTTCTTCAGCTCTTCAAATAGTGCTGTTTTGTTTGCTTCTACTGCGATGGGAGTCAACCTGTGTAGCTCGGCGCGCTGCTTCCTCAAAGTTACTTTCTTGCCTCCTCTCTTTTTCTGCCGCTTGACCGGATTCTTCTCTTCAGGGTTGTTGATTTTAGTCCTGCGTCGGTATTCGTCCAATGTTAAGGGTTTTGGTCCTCTCTGCTTTAATTCTTCAATAGGTGTTGGCTTATACTTGGCCGTCGATTGAGTCTCCTGTGTAGCCTGCGGAACGTATTCTAGTTCGTTTTCGACCAACTCGGTCAATCTGGAGAATAGTGCGTCGAACTCTTCTTGTGTCGATAATTCCGTCATCGAGCTAAAATGATGTTGATATCCAGAGAGATTGTAATTTTCCAAAACTCGTAGTAGAGGATCTAAGCTTATTTGTAGTTGGTTAAATATCTCAGCTTGTTCGTAGTTGGCAGGGTCGCCATGTAATGATTTCAGTCTGCCTCAGATGTACAGCCTCTCTTCTTCCGATTAAGTTAGGTGCCTAACTTAGAGCGTCACTACATGTAGGATACGCTCAGACTAATGGCGTCAGCACTGCTAAGCAGCGGATACGCCGATATTGCTAAGAGGAACACGTTTAAAAATAAAAAGACACGCCGAAGAGCAGCGTATAAATCTATTGAAAAAACTGTTATTGATTGAGTATCAATACATCGTATTTATACACGAATTCTCCTCACGTTGACATAAAATTTCTCGTAATCACAATTGCTTACAATAAATCGATTACGCTCTATAGCGAGTGAGTCTCACCTACATTTCTTTTGTTTACCTACGACATAAAGAAGTTAACCTACATACATTTCGGTTTATTTCTTGCCTAATAATAATAATCATCACAGTGACCATTATGAATATACATACCGTGACTCATATCATAGAAGCGCTTTACTTTGTACTCGACTCAGTGCAGAGTTTCATAATATCATGCCTGCACTTGTTATGCGCGTAAAAATGATGAGTCAAATTGTGGATATTTCATTGACAAAATGAAATAGTTATTAAGTCACTGTGTAATTACCGCAAGTACCGTGATATGTGCCGTAATGAGATCATGACATCGTGACATCACGATATCATGAGATCATCACAACGACATACCTGGCTTGATATAATTTCTTACCGTTTCCCGGGTAAATCTTTCTTTTTGCTGCTGCTGTTCCTGACGTTTGTTATTAACGGCGTTGATTTCCTTATATTTTGGGCATCCCCGGTAATTGGCCGGATGTCCTTCCTGCTTGCAGTTGACGCAGTACGGCTTCGATCCTGTATCGTTTTTTATTCTTGGGCATTCTCTGGTCCATGCTTCTTGTCGCATTTCACTAATCGGTACAGCTGTGCACAATTGCTGCCCACGTGTCCAAATCCTTGGTATCTTTTACACTGGGCTATTCCTTTTCTGACGTATTTTTCCCAAAACACGACCTGGTCCAGTAGTCTGTCTACCTTTATGATCTCGCTGATATCACATTTTCCGTCGAAGGTTACAATGAAAGCGTCCATCCGCTTTTTTGCTGCTTTGCTGCGTCCAGTTTCGAGCTCCACCACGCTATTTATTTTGCAACCTAGGAGTTTGCTTTCAAAGGCTGCCTTGACGTCTCCTACGCTGAAAGTGTGCTGGACTCCCTTTAGCACCAGTGTAGTCTTTCTATCCTCCTTTGGGGTGAATGTGTATGATTCCGCGTTAACCTAGCATAGTAAGTTAAGGATCTGCTTACGGTCCTCTTCCGTCGATGGTTTGAAAGTGCACTTGCCACTTTCCATTTTGATAAAATTTGTTGGCCTGCTTGGCAAGGTGTTCAGCGCATCATTAAATTCCCATGGGCAATTATTGGTGCGGGCCTACTGGGCTTTTGCTCCGGTCTCGGTTGAATTTCTTTATTCGGTATGACGAACCGATTTTTAGTTTGTAACGCCTGGTAGTAGTTGTTGCTTTGTCTTGGGTCTGTTGCTGGCTTAGCTTTCTTAGTCAAGTCTTCCGGCAGGTTCTTGCGTGGTTTACGCTTTCCTCGGACCATCTGGTAATCACTTCCATCAGTGTTTGGTGTATCCTCGTCATCCTGTGACATGTGTCCTGAGTCACTTGTTTCGCCCGTAGATGTTGACGAGTAACTTCTGATGTTGCTTGTTGTTTCCCATTAAGCATTCTCTTTGCGAGAGATTCGATAATATCTTCCGGAACGTCAATTATCTTGCCCGTGTTAAATATTTCCCTTAAGTTTATCACATGCTCTTCATTAGAGTTCCTTTTGTTCACTTCTTTTTAATTTTTTAAAACACTAATTTCACTTGGGTCTTTTTTCTCACTTTTGTCTATATCACTTATACTTACGGAACACCAAAAATGCCGTCGGCGAATTGTATTTCCTTCCTCGGTGCTAACACACATTAACACACTAATTGTCCTTTATTAAAACACAACTTTCACACTCCTACTAACACACGCGCATGATAAGCGGAATGCCGTCGGTAAAAATGCAGTTTTGGTTTGTTTGCTTACTTGTTCTCTGAGATGTTGCTTCTTTGGCTGTCTATCATCCAATGATATGAATGAATCTGAGAGTGATCTAAGGGAGCACTGCCCTTTTATAGTGTCGGATCCGCCATTTTATGATAGATTCCACACAAAAATATGTGGAAAATTTTTCAAGTTTGCTCACTTTGCGCAACTATGTCAAAATGTGCTAAAATATATCGTCCAATTTATTCTTCATTATCCACGAACTGTCCTTGTCGATTTATTACATTATTTCAATTTTTCGCAAAAATACCAATATGGCGACTCCCTATGAAATTATGTCAATTTCCAATATGGAACGTAAATTCTCTCTCTAATTTCGTCTGTCTCGTTCCGACATCGTTCTCTTTCCCACTCATTATGGGAATTAATTTCACCTTTTTGCTTTAATATCGACTTACCTGGTGAAATTCGCAATTCTAACCTTGCTCAACAAGTTGCGCGCATTTCATTTCACCAAATTGACCTCTTCGCGATCGCGGTATTTTAGTTCGCAAGTGTTGTGTTTGTGTTGTGTGTTTTCTTCCTCATAAAGGGATTAATTCTTAATGTAAGTTCATAAAGATATTCTATGAATGTTTAGTATTAGTTTTACTATGCATAATTTGCAAGAAATCGGCAAATTATGCAAATTTTTGTATATTTTCAAAATGTTTCATGAAATGTCAACAATGACAGAAATTGTTGAATTTCGTGAATTATGGTATGTATACATGTTAAATGTAATGTATGCTACTTGTAAAGTACTGTCACTTAGTTGACAGTAGAAATAGGTCAAGAGAAAGTTATCTAATGTGTTAACTTTCTGAACACTCTCCAAATCTCTGTTCCTCTTATGGAACAGAAATTGTCACCTGAAAATAAGAAGTACTCAAAGCTTGTTATACACTATTCACTTCACCCTAACGTAACTTCCCATAAGTTACGCTAGAGCAAGTATTTCCTGAATGATGTCGCTCAATTTTAAGTTGGTGCGTGTATATTGATTTACAGCGTAACTTCCAATAAGTTACACTGTACAGTGCCGATTGTCTTCTGTTTACTAATCAAACTCTGAAAAAGAAAGAGAACACTCAAGTAGCACAAATGACATTTAGGTGGCGTTAGTGTAGCGGTAAATGAAAAGATATCATTCGGTTGTTCATTTATCTACGATTATTTCTGGATGAATACTTCTAAATTAAAATTTGATTTCAAACTAAATGAAGCTAGAAACTTAACCCTATTGCAATTCACTTATTAAACTTAGATATGTATTGAATTGTGTTAAAAAAATCGATTTCAAACAAAAATTCTATATGTTACTTGCTCAAAAATCCTATGTGTTAATTGCTCAAATTCCTTATATATTAATTGCTCAAATTCCTTATTACTAATTCTATTAGCTACAATTTAAATTTGACCCTTTCGCTTATTATAAATTTCTCTTATATTTTTTAGCTGAAAATGAAATGTGTTTTATTAATGGTATCGATGAGTAACCAATTATCAAGCAGTGTGACGTTGACCCGTGTGGGCAAAAAGTCACACTTTGATTAAATGATCACGTAACCGATAAAAAGTCAAATAATTATCAATTCTCAATAAAAAATTAATTATGTTCAATCTCAAAATATTTTCTCTCACTAGATAAATTTGGTTGTGTGCACTTATTAGTAGTGTAAATGACATGAAATGCATGCGTTTTACACTGTGACAATAATTACCCTTTACCAAGTACGTATCTAGAAACAAAATACCTTGAGTTGCCCGCAACTTGTGTTACGACGAATTCGTTGAAATTTGTAAAACAAAAAAAAAAGCACAAAAAATTGATCAAAAGAAACTAAAAATGAAATTGAACTAGAAAAAAAAATAATTATTACAAGCGAAGAAAAAAATTGTATGTTTTATATGATTACCGAAAATTAACTTTATATCAAATGAACTCTAACTTTATTTAACCCACAAAAAAGAACTCTAAAATATCACTGATGGCGAAAACTTTTGCAAATCGGATACACTGTAACTAAAGCACTGTGAACCCTTTGACAATTGTTGAAAAATAGAAGACTGAGAGAACGAAAGAATTCCTTTTTATAGAAAAATTCGTTCCATTTTCGATGTCCATAAAGTGAAATATTGAAAATTTTCACTTAAAATAACGACTAATGACCTCAAACTTAATGTCAATAGATAGCAAATTTCCTACTCTACAATTTGACATTTTTCTCGTAGAGATTAATTAGAAATTCGATGATTTTAATGAATTTTTATGATTTCTGAGAAATTTGCTATAAAATTTCACTTCGGTACGTTTCCCTCTCAACGTAATAGATTTTTCTGACATTTGTAGTATTTTTTGTCTTTTTCCCACTGTGAGTCTCTTTTGCACTCATTGTCTGATATATATTTATAAAAAATCGCGAATATCGCGTTTTCCGTGCAAAATATCGCGCAACGAACGTCGGCATCGAGATCGCGGTTCGATTTTACCCGGTCTTGATATGTCAAACGTCGCGGTGACATAAAGTTTGAGCTGTTCGGCACAATTGCGCGCGGGTGCTAACAAAGTTTTGTTATGTATTTTTTAAGGTGTTTTTTTAGTGTTTTTCAGGTAACAGCATCATCATCAGGGATAGCTTTACATCAGGTAAGCGTATTATGCATTTATTGCATTTATTTAGCTTGTAGTTCACGATTTTTGTAAATTTGTGGCAAATGTCAGGTGAGTGCTTTCGTGGCATTTTTAACCTTGTTTGTCCACAACTATTTATCATAATCGTAATAATTATGTAGTTAAAAGTGTAATTGAATGCTTTATGGTGGCTTGACTACATAAAACATGAAATTACATATGTTTTTACAGAATTCCTCAACTACATGGAATTGTTGTTGTACGGCATACATACCTACAGTCCTGTTCTTGGCTGTGTTTATGTTATATATTAAGAATGTTTTTTAGAAAAACACTAGCTATTTCAATTATTAATATATTTTGTTATTAATTCATTTCCTTTTTTTTATTTCATTGTAGCTCTGTCTGTCCTGTTCTTGGCTGTGTTTATGTTATATATTAAGAATGTTTTTTAGAAAAACACTAGCTATTTCAATTATTAATATATTTTGTTATTAATTCATTTTCTTTTTTTTATTTCATTGTAGCTCTTCGTGGGATTTCTTCCATTTGTGGAAACTCCAAGTGGAGGTAATTTTTTATATGTATCTATATTAATTTCTGGAATTAATTTGTTTCTTTTCTTTCAGGTTCGCTGAACATTCTCCCTCCCGTTGAACGGTCTTGTTCAACAACCTCTTTTTGATTTGTGTAATGCCACGTTTGCGATAGTGGTGAAGCATTAGTGTATCATCAGCACGAACACGTAACACTACCTGATAACGATCTGGTAGGTTTAGTGTTCTCTCCTTGTTTCGCCTCCTCTAGATCTCCTTGAAGTTTATTCTCTCGACCACGTCCCTTGGAAGAAATATAGTAATGTCTTCCCGTGTGATGAACTTTTGGAATGAGTTCTCCATCCTAATTTTAGCTTCGTTAACTGTAGTTGTTATATTTTCCTTTGGGGTCAATTTAAAACCACTTTTTCTCTGTTTTTTCCTTTTTATTTTTAAAATTTTTTCCGAACAAAAGTTTCTCCTTTTTAAAAGTAACAATAAAACTTTTCTTATTTCACTTAATCCGGTCTCACTTAATCCAATTTCACTTAATTCAATTTTTCTTCGCCACCTAACCGAACCTTCCTACACCAAAACCCTTTTTTTTTAATTTCTTTTTAATTAGACCGAATCACAACTACCGCGAGACAACCCCGATCGAGATCTCTTTTTATCAATTCCTTTCGTTTTTACAATTCGACTGCGAACCGCCGCGTATAATCTTTAAAATTCAACTCGGCTCTTGATCACTTTTGTCGCGATCAAGAGCCTTCGTTCAGGGTAGAAAATGCATAGTTGCATTTTCACCCTGAGAGAATTTTCATTTTTATAAACATCAGCCACAGTCACGACGATTAAAATTGCCGCGCGCGTATACATACAATATATTTTCGTGGCGCGCGGTTTTGAGCGTGAAAGCTTTTTTTTTTTTTTGGTGATATGTATGTACGTACGTTCGTACATACATATTGCAATTTTTACGACAAATCGTACTGAAGGTACGATTTGTCTTTTCTTTTATTTTTTAAATTAAATATTTTTACCGACAAATTTTGCTGAATGCAAAATTTGTCATGGGAACATTTTTGTAAAAACGAAATAGTATGTGAAGAAAATTGCTGATGCAATTTTCTTCACTGATTAAATTGATAAGCTACTCATGCTTTTAAGCATGATTAGCTTATATGAAAATTTAATGATTTTGAATAATTATTTTCTACCTTTTGTCAGGTATGTGGTAGGTATGTAACAATCCTTCCCCCTGAGAAAAAGAGAATTATTCTTTGAAGAGGAATAATTCTCAGGGGAAGTTGTTGTGGGTGTTATTTTGGCGTCTTATCTGAGGTATCCGATTACTGGATATTTCATATTGAAAATGTGATGAATGGATATTTTGTTTCAGTTGGATTCTTTCAAGATTGTCGTGATTTAGCTTCAAATGGATCATTGGCGTCTGATATTCAGAAGTGTCGGCCTCGTTCCTTTTTACCCGCGATTTTACCGTTACTCTTTTTATTTTTAAAATGTTGTTCACTGCTACTTTTGGCAATACACCATACAAGTGTCCTCCGGGCCTCACTAGCGTGCCTAATCTCATATACGTGGTCCACGTGATGCCTAACTGGCGCGGACCCGTTCGACTGGTCCTGCATAGAACCGGCCGGCAGCCCTTCACCATGTTGGGGGTGGAGGCCGTTGTTGGGAAGATGTATTGGGTGGACCTGCCATTGTACCCTCACCAGGGTCAAGCCTGGGTTGGCGTTGGTAAGTTTTCTGTACGCGCTTTCAATAGCCTATTTATTTTAACTTTGTGTTTTGTTCTTAGGTGCCACATTCCATATCACTGGGCGGCACGGACTGTGCGCGTGCTGTCATCCGGTCTTCAATGACCCGCTGACGGCCATTATACGCCGGGTCATGGCCTCCCCCCCCCCTCCTGGATCAACTGGCCCAGCCGAGGATGAGTAGGCCTGGCAGCTTTTCTATTACATTTTTTCTACTCCTTTTTTGTAATAAAAAAAAAACTTAATAAAAAAAAATGGTTCATCCCTACTGCAGGTGTTATTATTTCTTCCCATTTACCTCTCTTGTATTTTGTCTCTTGTTGTTTTGTTAGTGATGAGGTCGAGGAGCTTGCTTTTAATTGGTTATTCGGGGTGGCGATAATAAGCAAAGAACGAGCCGAATCTGTTCTTTCTGAAGATTCAGGAAAGGCTTTATTCGCTGACATTTGATTTTTTTTTTTTGAAGATGAATTATGATTTTAATTTGGTCAATTCCTGTTTATAATGAATTGTTGTTGCAAACTATTTTATGTACCTTATCTCTGAGGCTTTAGTTCAATTTGTATGATCCAATGTGCTAGCGTTTCGTTAATCTACAATTTTCGAAGGAATATTTTTGTTCCCCTTTTTTTTTTTTTAAATGCTAATTACTTTTGATTTTAATTTTATTTTTCCGAGTTTGTTTTGCCTTTAGGTCTGGTTAGGTTGGTACTAATTTGGTTCAGTCGATCTCGGTTGGGTTTTACATTTTATATTCATTCTTATATTCTTCCTCTGCTAATTTTCAAAAAGGAATTTTTTATAACCTATGTAAGGCTTACTTATCTTCCTATAGTAGTACTAGTTTTTGTTAATATCTTTCATATTTATTTAGTTTGTTTCTTATTATTTATGTTTTTAGTAGCCTGGTAATACGTAGGTAAAGTTTATGTTTGTCATACCTACATATTTCTTACTAATTAGATCTTTACACTATTTTTTTTTTTTTAAATTACTTCTACTGTTTTTAGTAGGTAGTGTGTGCTGTTTTATATTAATACTTTAATTCTGACATTTTCTTTCCTATCTATTTATATTTATTCCTTTGATCTCTCTTATATTGTTATGTAATTGTAATTTCTTTTTTCTTTTAGTTCTATTATTTTTTTTTTTTATTTTATTTATCTAAGGCGTTTTAATTTACATATTTTATACATTTTTCTCCTTTTATTATTTTATTTCTAACTCCATATAATATATTTTTTATTTTAATTCTATTTTTTCATCTTTACTTTTATTATTACTCTACCTATTTTATTTATTTATTTATTTCTACGATTTTCTTTATTTCATTTGCATTTAATTCTAATATAAAGTGTTTTTTTTTTTGTTACATTTAGTTTTTTGGTTTCTTCTACATATTTTACCAGGTCTACTATTTTCTATAAATTTACTTTGATTAAGTGGCTCATGTTGACAGTATCAGTGTTCCTTTGGGCCGCCTTAAACCAATTGAACAGACTTAGTTCTAGGAAGTGATCGAGCTCGCTTTAAACTGGGTTGGGGCGCAGGGGTTCGTTCTTCTAAAGGAATTCCCTCTGATGAAATTTCGGGGTTACCTTGTGGTTGATTTCTCTGTTGTCTCATCTTGATGACAACAGGGTTAAGATATTTTACTGCCACCACAATCATTATGGCCAGAACAAGTAGGCTCGTAAATGATACAGAGGTGGTGGACAGGATATGGGAGTTTCTATTTGATACTTTCTCTTGGTATTTGTTGATTTTACTTTGGATTTCTTCCAGCGAATGCGTGTCCTGGTAGACTGATTTGTGAGTATCGTCTCCAGTTAAAATTTCCATTGAGACTTGCGTTTGGTTTTGAGATTCTGGTAAAATGTCAGCCAGACTCAAATTAAATAAGGAATGATTAAATTGGGGAAATTGTTTGGGTTGAATTATTTTCAGCGGGCGTTTACTTTGACCTTCGTATTTGAGCACCTTGTCACTTATTTGCACTTGACATGGTTGCGTTATCTCTAATATCCCTTGTCCTTCTAGTTTCGAGATTACAAAGTGATCTGGACATGTGATATGTAACACCGGGGAGGTACTAAATGCAAATAGCCACGTATTGGGCTTGTTTAGTTTGATCAGCATGTCTTTTTGGGGAGCTTGTACTCTGGTCCTACATTTGGGCACTTCATTTAAAGGATTATATAGTAATTCAATGGCACATTCGTTGGATGTCGTTGCCTTTATTATGGGCGTATTTAGTCGGCCTACATACGTGTTTTCTTCCAAATTACTTGTTATTTTCTTAAAGTTTTTCATGTCCTCGCCTTTTAATAGGAGAAATTCCTGAGTTTTTGCGCTATTGGCTATGTATGAATAACCAGGGTCTGGAATTAATGAATAATTTGCTGACTTGGGTACAGGATAGCATTGAATCTGTTGTAGCCTCATTTTTGGCAGATAAAAATTGGGAGAGTGATTCTCACCACCAATTTATTTTGCATAAGGAGTGATTGGGCCCCTGCCGTTTGGTAGAGGATGGCTAAACAATTCTGATCGTTAGGACAATACGAAGTTGTTTTGCGATATATCTCCAGTAGATTTTTGGGAGACATTAGGAGTGGATGAATATGATTGGTCCTACTAGCCATTATTATATCCAGAAGGGCTTGTTGTCGATATTCAACTTCGATGATTTGGAGCAATAAGCTTGATATAATCTCTTGTCTTAGCTGCCTTTTAGTTAAATCATCGGCCACATGGTGGAGATCGTTTATCTGGTGTGCTATTTTTTGTTGTCTGTCTATTAACATGGCCAGCGGTTTTTGAATCTTTTCCAAGGTTGTTTTAACAACACTGATTTGTTGTTTCTCTAGCTCGGGTAGGGCTTGTGTATTCGATTCAAGTTCTTCTAACCTGCTGTAAATTTCTTTTTCGTTATTGCTGTCCATAGTGCCAAACAAATAGTGCATGGCATTGCCTATTCCATCAAATAGCGATCTGACCTTGCGTTTTCCTGGTACTAGTTCCCTTATAGTTTCCGTGCGCTTTCGTACGCTGTCTATTATAGCGTGTATGTGTAGTTGCTGCACGTTACACAGGGTTTGTTATATTTATGCAGAGTTTATGCACTAAGTGCTCTGAATATTCTGCTAGCTTTATCTGGGCATCTAATTCATCCAAATCTATTTCGGTGAGGACATTCCAGGTGTCATGATATACCATGAGATTTCCTAGGTCCTCGAAAAATATACCCGAGCCATTTAGCTGGGTTATTACATAAGGTTTGTCAGCGATTGCTCCAGTTGTGTACTGGATGAGGAGGACAACTACGATGAATTTTAGCGCCATTTCTGTGGACAATTCAGAAGAAGAAAACAATCCTTTAAGCATATTTACATTGTGCCGTTTTAAACTGAGTCGTGGAGTGACTCCACCGCAAATGTTTATGGGGAGGTATTGAAATGAGCATTAGTGGACACTGTAGTAGGAATTTCAATTCAACCTGGTTCATTTTTGTTCAACATGATCTTACTCGAAATATGGTTTTAAACGATTATTATGTACCGTCACCATTCGCTTACCAATCTTGATGGTGGTATTCACATCACTTGGTATTGCGATTACCTGATAAGGTCCTACCCAGATTTGAGAAAGCTTATGTTTTCTGCTTTCATTCTTGATGAGGACCTTGTCTCCTGCATGGAAAGTTAGGGGCCGTACCGTCTTATCGTAGTACCCCTTTGAGCGCTGTTTACTTGCCAATAAGTTCTTTCTTGCCGTGGCATATGATTTTTGGAGCTTATACTTCAGTATATGATAATAGCTCTCATGATTGTAAACGGGTTCGGGATCCCGTTTTAAATTTGATGGGACATCCGCTGTGAAGCCGTATAGGCAGTCCATTGGGGTAAGTTTAGTACCCTCGTGTACACTATTATTATACACGAATGCAGCGGTTCGTATGAATTGGTCCCATGTTTTGGGATTTTCGTCTACGATTGTTCGCAGGTATTCAATTAGTGGTCTGTGCGCACGCTCTAGTGCTCCATTAGACTGTGGGTGATATGCTGAAGTCTGTAACTTCTTTACCTTTAGAAGCTTACATACTCTTTTGAATAATTCACTCAGGAAATTTGTTCCCTGATCGGTGAGTATTCTTTTGGGTATGCGATAGCGCGTAACGATTTCATCAAAGAAAACCTGCGCTACTGTGACTGCTTCTGCATTAGGTATGGCATACCAGTCGACAAATTTTGTTAAATTATCTTGGAAGGTCAAGATATATTTGTTTCTTGATGTGGTCTCTTCTAATGGACCTACAATATCGAGGTAAACTTTGTCGAACGGTTGTTCTGCGATGTCCGTGATAACCATTGGCATTTTATATTGTGGAGACGCTTTCATCGTCTGGCACTTTGGGCATTTTTTTATGTATTTCTTGATGTCGCTAAGTATGTGTCTCCACCAATACTTGCGTCTTATTCGTTTGTAAGTTTTTATGACACCTTGATGGCCACCAAATGGAGAATCGTGATAATCTTTTAAGATTGTTTGGATCTCCGTGGGGCTCGTAATAACTTCGGGTGTCTTGCCAGTACTTACTTTTTGCTCAAGCGATGCTGGGTTTAGTTTTTCCGCCTCCGTGTGTTGAATTTCGCTTTGGTCCGCTTTCGTGTGCTCTTCTGTCTCCACACTGGAGCTATTTATTGTATCTTGAACCTTTTGCTTCTGAGCTCGAGTCACGACGAAACAATGAGCGGATTTCTTTTTCTTTTTATTATTTGTGGAATCGTCTTCCTCCACATCCGATTCCATCGTGTGGTGGACTAGGGCTTTTACCGTTAAGGTATTGCCTAAACTGTCTTCCTTAAATCTTGAGGGATGCGACTTAGTGCATCTGCGTTAGTGTTGTACTTCCCGGGTTTGTATTCGATGTTGTAGTCGAATTCGGATAATTTGTGGTGAAATCTCACCAAACGGGAAGTAGGGTCTTTCACATTGAAGACACCTTTGAGAGGTTTATGGTCAGTGTAGACCGTGAATTTCCGGCCTTGAAGATAGCACCTGAAATTCTTGGTAGCCTAGATAATAGCCAATAACTCTTTCTCTATAGTAGAGTAATTTCTTTCGGCTTTGTTTAATGTGCGGCTTGCATAGGCAATGGGCTGGTCCTTTCCGACTTCTCCTTGAGAAAGAACAGCTCCTAGAGCCTCGTTACTTGCGTCAGTAGTAAGATTAAATGATTTTGAAAAATCAGGGTAAATTAAAAGTGGTGGAGAAATTAAAGCACTTTTTATGCTCTGAAATGCTTCTTGGCATTTCTCTGTCCATCCTTTCGGAGTAAATTCGTAATTGGACGTACAATTTTGGAGAAGTCTGGAATGAATTTCCTGTAGTAATTGGCAAGTCCTAAAAATGACTGAACTTGCCTTACTGTTCTTGGAACAGGAAATGTTTGGACGCAGGCCGTCTTACTTGGGTCTGGTAGGGCTCCTTCGCTAGAACATTTATGTCCTAGGTAAACAACTTCTCTTCTTAGAAACTGGCACTTTTCTGGCTGCAGTTTTAAGTTGTTCTCTCTCAACTTGTCGAAGACTTTTCTCAACTTTTCGTTGTGGTCGTTTAAATTTTTTCCATAGATGACAATGTCATCTAGGTAGACAAAACATTCGAGGCCTTGTAGGCCTGTTAAGACGAAATTCATTAGGCGTTGAAATGTGGCGGGGGCTCCTTTGAGCCCGAATGGCATACGCTTGAACTCGTAGTGCCCATAACTTGTGCTGAAAGCAGTTTTATGTCGGTCTTTTTTGTCGACAAGAACTTGGTGATAGCCGTTGGCCAAATCGAGTGTGGTGAAATACCTTGCGTGACCTAATTGGTCGAGAATATCCTCGATTCGGGGTAGCGGGAATGCATCTCCAATTGTCTTTTCGTTTAATTTACGAAAATCGACAACGACGCGCCACCTCTTTTCACCGTCAGGTCCCGCTTTCTTGGGGACAACTAGTAGAGGTGAATTCCAAGGGCTTTTACTAGACTGGACTATCCCGCTGTCTAGCATTTCTTTTAACTGCTCGTTAATGACTTTCCGCTGTGTTTCAGGTAAGCGGTACATTTTTTGATTGATTGGTGCTTGATCCTGCACCAACGGAATATTATGCGTTATCGCATTTGTATAGGTGAGTTTGTCACCTTTGAGGAAGAAGATATCGTTATACTCTTCGCAGAGTTCCGATATCGAAATTTTTTCTTCCGCGGTTAAATTAGGGTCTAGGCTGAGTTCTTGCTCTAGCCTAGAAATACGCGGGTATTGTTTTGGATCGTCCGGAGTCTCATTATCCGGGTATAGATATCGTACATGTTGTAATATCGCCGTCTTGTCGGCTGAACCTTGGTTTGACTTCCTATTCCTTGTAAATTTGTGTCCTGAAATTGGATTGGATTTAATGAATTCCTTATGAGGCTTTATTTTGTTGTATTTAGCATGTAGCAGGGTACTTGCTTCCTGCTTCGCCGACGGCTGAGTTTGATACACCTGTGAGGTCTTTGCCTTAGGTTGTGTGGAATACTCATGCGCGCCGATGCTAGTATTTTTTGGCCATGTAGGATTTTTTATGCTAGAAGACGGTGGAGTAATATGAACCTTTAGTATAGGCTTTAGCGACTCGCTACCGTTCTTATATAGCCGTTGATTGATTAATAGTGACTTATGCCCTGGGGTTTTTGTACGGAAGAGCTATATGCACCTTTTTGGCAGGCTTTAGACACTCAGTTCCGTCTCTTGTGTTGTTTGATATTGCCTCTAAATTTGGTAGTGGAATGTGAGTTCTTTTGTGGACTTTTGTGTGTGTTAATGGGACTATGATGTGGTCGTTTATTGGAAATAGCTGTAACTTTAAACTATGTATGACTACTTGATGACTGTTAGCGTTGAGAATACTAACCAGCACTAATTCTTCTCCAGATGACAGCAAACTGTTTGCCAAGAAGACTCCATCGCTTATTTCTTGTGATAAACAGAGCATTTCTTCTTGCGTTTGTAACGGGACTTGGGCAACAATTTGAGAGCGCGCAGGTATGCAGATTGGTTCCTTAAAGTTAACCAATTGCTGCCTGATTTCATCGGTCTCTTGTTCGCCCAGACAGCCTTTTTCACATTCCTTGGGCTCTTTTGGAGCTTGGCAGCCAGCTTTTCTCGTTTGAGAAGCCTTGAAGACACTGCAGGTGGATAGTTCAGCCTGTTTAGACTCTACCTCTTCTGCAAGTGTTCTTACTTCGACTGCTTTTTCAGAATGTAGCTTGTCCGTTTCAAACTCTAATGGCAAAGCAAATTCGTCTGGATTAGTTTCCGTGCGAGGAAACCTTAGTGCCTTATTAGGGCCCTCTACGTTACAGTTTTTTGCTAGGAAATCATTTCCTAGAAGTCCATCATCGGAAAGACCAGGCAAGTTCTTTACGACTTGAAACTTGCAGGGAATTTTGTTTTTGAAAACGAAGTTTCCCTGGCAATTTCCCAGCGTCTTTCCGGTACCAAATGGGGTCTGAAGTGTACATGCCTCATTGTGGTTAATTTCTTTGAGATCTTTTAATGACCTTTGCTTTATTATACTTACCTCAGCGCCTGTGTCTACTACTAGTTTAGTTTGGCCGTTCAGGCCTATGTCTAAAGGAAGTTTTACTGTAGCGACACTGGAATCGGGCTGCTGAGGAGACCCTAATTTATTAGATGGGAGATTTATAGTCCAGCCGGGGAGTTTTGGGTCGATTGTACGTCGTTTCTCTGACTCTGGGCTTCCCATTTACGTTTTTGTTGGCAGCTATTTACTGCATGTCCAGAACGACCACAAAACTCACACTTTTTACGCACATTACAGACTCTGGAGTTGTTGGGGTCTTGCGGCTCTCTAGGACGTTGGTTTGTTGCTTCTCTGTTTTGGGGTCTTTGAAAACTATTGTTGTTCCTTCTGCAGTCACGCACGTCATGATTATACATTTTGCAGTTCACACAATAAGGCGTATTTTTCCTTTTGAGGCAATCAGCATATGTATGGCCTCTTAAGCTACAAAAACTACAACTGATTTTATTTAAATAGGCATTTTTATTATTTACATTATAATTTTTATTTGGCGATCTTGGTTCCTGTTTGATATATGCTGTGCCTCCCTGTGTGAACTGTGACGTCGGTATGTGACTGCTTGGGTTAATGGGCATATTGTTTTGGAGGGGGGCCTGTGAGTATGAGATGATGCCAGGATTGTATACGCTTTGATTTACTAGGGTACTGTTTGGAGTTAAATGTGTGTTATTGGGTACACTAGTACAGGCAGAATTTGGCAATGTATTCTGCATCATATTTGTTTGGAACTGTCCTGGAGGTTGCAGGAATAGAGCACTTTGCTGGAGACGCTCCATGTCAAGCGCTCTTTGTACGAGGTCATCCACCGTGCCGTCTGTCATGGTCAGAAGGTATTGGCATATATATGGATTATGTACGCCTGTTTTCAGTGCGTTTTTGGCAAAGTCCTCGAGCTGCGTTTTAACAGCTGGTGCTGCTGTGGCTCCGTATTTGGATTCTGCTGCTTCATTGCAGAGTGCCAGCATTTGTTTTACTCGTGCCGTGAAGGCTGTGAGATTCTCTAAAGGATACTGCCTTGTGGTAATCAATTTATTTACCAGTTCCTGGTAAGTTTCTCTAGGCAGGTATGTGCGATTTAGCCGTTCTTCTACTTCTTTGAAAGTAGTGGGCATATTTGAGGCAAAAAGCTGGTAAGCTTCGCTGTTAGTTCATCCACCGAAATGCACTGGATTACCTGCCTGCAGCATCCTAGGAACGTTTGGAGCTCAAGGCTCAATTTTGGGTGCTGTTCTCCCGAGAATAGGGGGACGAGCTGGGCAGTCAGTTTGGCGATTTTAGCGTAATCTGCCATGTTTAATTTGGGGATTTTGAAACTAGAGTTTGACACTATTGGGGCGCTAGTTTCTTCTATGCTGGTTTCCAGAAGGGAGTCGCCCAGCCAATTTAAAAGGAATTCACTCGCGGTGGAATCACTGACACTGTCGATGGCACTTTCACTTAAATCTACCCTATTATTTTTATTGATATCTATCCCGAGAGAGTGCGAAAATTCTCCACACTCCTTTAAGCTCTTTTTGAACTTCTCTGTGTTAATTTTAAATCTTTCGATTGTTTCCAATCTTTCTTTTCTCGACTTTTCGATCTGCTTTTCTACTGAGTCGCACTGATTCACAGAGAATTCGGAGGAGTTTCGCACTTTCTCTTCCAAATTTTTTAAATATATTTCTAAATTTAAATTATGCCTTACTTGTTGGGGACCTGTCAGGATTGTTCCACTCCTTAACGTGACTCCTCTTGTTGTTGAATTTGTTGGGGGCGTTTGTTCTCCACCCTCTGTTGCGGATGTTGCTCCCTCGTTGCCTCCTTCGTTCCGGGACGGAACTTTCTGTGCGTCGCCCGGTGAGGAGGGTTGTTGTGGAGTTGGTTGAAGTGGTGTAATTTCCTGCGGCGTCTCCTGGTAGGAGCTTTCCTCGCTCATGGACCACCGTGTGTGAAGTTTGCAGCTAGGGGGGCTTCTGCCGTCTTAATTCCCTTGGTTCAAATTGAGAGGGGGGCTTATTGCCTTCTTCGAGGTCCCTCTTAATTCAGGATCGCTGGTTTTTGTGGTTGATTAAACAAGTCCAGAATATTTTTCGTTGGACGGTGACTTGACATATGATGCTTTTATAAACATCAGCCACCGCCACGACGATTAAAATTGCCGCGCGCGTATACATACAATGTATTTTCGTGGCGCGCGGTTTTGAGCGTGAAAGCTTTTTTTTTTTTGGTGATATGTATGTACGTACGTTCGTACATACATATTGCAATTTTTACGACAAATCGTACTGAAGGTACGATTTGTCTTTTCTTTTATTTTTTAAATTAAATATTTTTACCGACAAATTTTGCTGAATGCAAAATTTGTCATGGGAACATTTTTGTAAAAACGAAATGGTATGTGAAGAAAATTGCTGATGCAATTTTCTTCACTGATTAAATTGATAAGCTACTCATGCTTTTAAGCATGATTAGCTTATATGCAAATTTAATGATTTTGAATAATTATTTTCTACCTTTTGTCAGGTATGTGGTAGGTATGTAACATAGTCGTCGGTAGAAGACGTTCCAAGCTGTCCACTTGAGCTTCGTTGGCAATAATTTTCTCCTTCACTACAGGATTCGTTTGTGGTGTGTTCAAGAGGAGTAGATCGTGGGCATTGGAGGTTGATGGCTTAGGTTCTGCTTTTGATGACTCTGCTTTGGATGCATCTGTTTTAGTGTTTTTGTCTGGGACCATCTCCTTTGTGCTATCTTCTAGTTTGGCCCATAACTCCTCGAACTCACTTGAATCGAGGCCAGAATCGATGGGGTCATCAGGCAGCATGAAATTGAAATTTAGGTCATCGTAGATGTCTAGGATGTCCTCGTCGATGATGATCTTTGCTGACATCTGTGAAATAAAATTGTAAGTATTTGTCTAATAAAGGAAAAACACTCACACAACAGATAACAAATGTGACGGCACAGAACTGCATTATTATTATTCTATTGGTAACCGACACACTTTATTAATAGGTCTTGTGAAAATACTTCTCTGCGTTTTTATTTGAGCCACTCGAACTAAACCATCGGATCCTGGGTAAACTTCATTGATGATTCCTAATGGCCAAAGTGTTGGTGGTGTATTTTCACAGCGTAATAGCACGATGTCTCCCATTTGCAGATTGGGCTGTTGCTTGAACCATTTAGGTCTATTCTGCAACTGATTTAGATAGTCCTTAGACCAATGATTCCAAAATTGTTGCACCATCTGTTGAATGTGCTTCTATCTGGTTGCGAAGTTCATCTCCCTATAATCGGGTTCTGGAAGGGCATTGAACGTTTGCCCAATTAGGAAATGTCCTGGAGTTATAATGAAAGTGTCATTTGGATCATCTCGAAGGTAGCATAGAGGCCTTGAATTTAAACAGGATTCAATTTGAGCTAACAGTGTGGCATATTCTTCGAATGTAAGGTTTGAATTTCCAATTGATCTACGCAAATGGTGTTTAATGGATTTGACACCAGACTCCCACAATCCTCCAAAATGTGGAGCTGCAGGCGGATTCATATGCCGCCTAATAGATTGTGTAGATAGATATTCGGCTGCAAATGGGTTTGCTTCCTTTATTGCGTGACGGAGCTCCTTCTCCAGGATTGCCTTTCCTCCAATAAAGTTTGTGCCGCAATCTGAATAAAGGTCGGTGCACAAACCTTGTCTGCCTATGAACCTTTTCTGCTATAAAAGCTTCTGAAGTGAGACTGGAGACTAGTTCAATGTGTACCGCTTTAGTTGCCATACATATAAAAATTTAGAAGTAGGCCTTTTGTAGCTTTGCATTTCTATGACTTGCTGTTTTTACTGTTATTGGCCCGGCGTAGTCTATTCCAACCTTCGAAAAGGGTTTTGTTACGTTGACTCTTCCTGCTGGTAGATTACCCATCAATTGTGTTGTTGTTGCTTGGCGCTGTCTAAAACAAGTAATGCATTTGTGTAGTCTCGTTGATATACAGCGCCTTCCATCTAATATCCAAATTGAGTTTTTAGTTGTATTCAGCACTAAGGACGTGCCACCATGTAATGTGTCTAAATGAACCTTATCAATGAAAATCAACGTAACATGATGGTCACGAGGTAGGATTATAGGGTGTTTTCTACTATATGACATTGTCGCATTATCCAAAGTAGATGAACTATGCGGATTCTGGCGCACTTTTTGGAGCTTCCAGGATTTCACGACAGATGGCGCCACCGTCGCTAGGTGGTGTAAATCCATACTAAATGTGGGTTTGTGCCTTGGATGTTCTGGTTTATGTCTTGGATGTTGGGGATACGAGACCACTTTTAGCACTCTCAGACTCGTAGCCTCTAAGTTTTTCATCTCGAGTTTTGGGATACGAGATCACTTTCAGTTCTATATATTTGTGAAGGGGTGGGAAGCTTTATTGATGGATTTGGTCTTGACTGCGCCCTAGCGGCATTAGTTGGTACTACCAGCATGCTCCGGTTTTCTTGGATAGATATGTGGTGCGCCTAAATGTAGGCTTTTGGTTTTGAACTAATATTAGTAATAATTAAAGTTAACGGTAGGAAATTTTTGTTCATGCCAATGGATTCTAGATAGGTGGTTTGTGAGGGGGTATTATAGTATAGGATAGGGAGGGGGGGGGGGTAATGAAATTTTCATCAGGAATCCTCTACGGGCTCTGGTTTTCGAGATATTAGCGTATTAATAATTCAAGTTATTTTTGTTCATGCCAATGGATTCTAGGTGGTGTAGGGTGGGAGGAGGACGAAATTCTCATCAGAAATCCTCTACGGGCTCGCCATTTCTTGAGTAAATAAGGTTACCTAGCGGCATTAGCCGGAACTACTAGCATGCCTTGGTTTTGCTGTTTTCTTTTATTAGCGGGGAAGTTCTAGATATCAGCATGACGTCATCTTGGTTTTGTTGTTTTCAAGCGCTGTTGTAGATATCAGCATCATTCGAATTTCACAACATGATATCACCTTGGCTTGATGTTTTCTTATTATTATTGGGTCCTGGGGGTGCGTATATTGAAAAGTAAGTAAGTCGGTACTTACATATGTTGTTCATCTCGGGCTTGGGGATACGAGATTACTTTCAGCACTCTCCAGCCCTAGGATATTTTTTGTCCATGCCAATAGTATTAGTACTAGTGGGGTAAAATTTTCATCAGAAATCCTCTACGGACTATGGTTCGAGGATATTAGCGATCTTACCTTCTCAGGTGTAATTGATATTAGTAGCTCAAAAACAAAAAAGCAACAACAACTATAACCTAAGTTGTGGATTAAAGATTTGATGATATTAATCTGTCGGTGTTTTTTATAAACAAGATTGCACCATATGATCATATATCTAAAAATAGATCAGGCGAAGCTGATTGGGGCGAATGTAGGTAGATATGTTCACTTAGATAAGTAATGGAAATTAGTAAATGTGTAATTTTGCTCTTCAGGTGGAATGCTTCTGATTTTATTCCTTGCATAAACAAATTCGCACAGTCCAGCAAAGTAAACAAATTCGCAGTCGAATAATGTAAACAAATTCGCACAGCAGCCGAGTAAAGTAAACAAATTGAGCAATTTATGTAAGATTCCCAATTTCTTTAACTGAAAACAACAACAACCGATATTAATCTGTGGGATATGATGTCTTAGATGAGTAGTGGAAGATATACTTGAAAATTTCTTTTGCTGAAAAAAAAACAACAACAACTATTACGTAAGTTGTGGTCTGTAGGTGTCTTTTATAAACAAGAGTGATCATGTTATGATATTCGATGTGTAAAAATTGATCACGGCTGCTTGGGATGGTAAGACACATGAAATCATTAGAAGTAATGGAAATTAAAGCATTAGAAAAGGTGGCCAGGTCGCTGGTAATTTGATATCTTGCGTAAACAAATATAGCCGAGTAAAGCAGGCAAATTGAGCGATTAATGTTTTTTTTTGTATCTAGGAGTTTGTATTGAAAAGTCTTTATGATGAATTGTTTTTTATTTTCAATAAAATTTCTCAATCAGTCACACTGTTATGAGATTTGGATGATTCCCCGATATCATAGTTCACATGAAGCTGATAAGAATATGATAATTTTATCTTCATACTATTGGGGGCAGGTACATTGTTTACTTACCATTAAGTTGAGAGTGGGTTAAATTAAAAGCTTTGATAGACGAACGCTGTGTTATTTATTTATTTATTTAATAAGCAATTAACAAGTGTAGTAAACAGAGTATAACTCTAATAATATACTACCTTAAATTTAAACTATTAGTCTACAAAAGAAAGTTTGAAGAAGACAGAAACATATAACAAAAGAGCTACAACTAAGGCTATATAAAGAAAAGTATACAAAACTAAAAAGGTAAAAATAAACTAGTAGAGCAGAAGAAATTTAAGGGTAACAAAGGAAATTATTTGGAAATATAAGTAAGTGGAGGAGAGAAATTCGGAATAAAGGAATTATAAAAATAACAAAATGAAATACCTTAAGCAATAATAATCAAACTACTAAAAAATAAAATTATAACAATGGAGAGCATGAAAAGAAAAGCAAGAATATAAAAAGTAAATAAAAAATAAAAAATAAGAGAGGCAAAAAGACAACTGAGCAAAACAGGAATTGGGATACGAGCAAAGCAAAGGGATTAGCGGAGGACGGAAATTCAATTCAATCACATAATGGGAACTTATAGCAATTAATGACTGATCTCAAGCCGGACAAGCTTTCTAAATGTCAGTAAACTAGTACCAAGAATATCAATATTATTGAATTTAGTGTTGTAAGACTTTTGAATTCTAAAGCAGGGCGATTTTTCTTTCAAATTAGTTCTGCATGTCGGAAGCCTGAAGAGTGGCTGATATCTTGAATTGCGAGAAGGAACATTAAAGTTTATACTAGAAAGTAGTGAGTTGCAAGTTATAGTACTATTCAGTATTTTATGTAAGAAGGTCATGTCCAAAAAGATTCTGCGTTTTTCCAGTGATAACAAGTTGAATTTCACAAGTCTGTCATTATATTCAAGAACGGAATTTTCTAATTTAAATAATAATAATCTGGTAAATCTACGCTGAACAGTTTCTATTTGCAAACTGTAGGAAGGATAAAATGGATTCCAGACTTGACTAGCATATTCAAGGGTGCTTCTAACAAGAGAATTGTAGAGAGTAATATAGGAGGATGGTGATTTGAATGATTGACACGTACGGAATATGAAGCCCATAAGACGAAAGGACCTAGAGGTGATGTAATTTATGTGTGCAGAGAAAAGGAGCTTACGATCAAATATTACTCCCAAATCTTTGATCTCCTCCACCCTAGGGATAGATGTATTGTGAATTTGGTAGTCAAAGCTAATAATATCATGTTTACGATGAAAAGAGATGCATTGGCATTTGCGAACATTTATTTCAATGCAATTATCGCGACACCATTTCTCCATTTGGAGTAAGTCTTTTTGTAGGGAGACACAGTCAGTAACATTATTGATGATTCTGAAGATCTTCGTATCGTCTGCAAATATTAAGCAGTTGGATGAAATTAAGGATGGTAGGTCATTTATGTAGATTAAAAATATGAGGGGTCCAAGTATTGTACCCTGGGGGACACCTGATATTTGTTTGAAAGGAGAAGATTGTTGTCCATTAAAGACAACGATACTATCCCTGTTATGCAAGTAAGATGAAAATAGCGAGATAGTGTTCGGGTGAAAACCGATCTGAGCCATTTTCAAAAGACATAGTTTGTGATTAATTTTATCAAAAGCCTTGCTGAAATCAGTGTGAATGGAATCAATTTGTTTGTTATCATCAAGGGATGAGGCTATAAAGTCAGTAAAGAGGGCCAGGTTGGTTACTGTAGAACGTCCTGGTAAGAAACCATGCTGCTGTTCTGATATGAAAGGTTTAATCTGTGGTAGCAGCTGATTGTACAGTACTTTTTCAAATATAAGCGCAAGTGCGTTGGAGATTGATATAGGACGATAGTTAATGACTAGTTTTCGGTCACCGGATTTAAATGTAGGCAAGACATAACATTTTTTCAGCATTTCTGGATATGTATTCCTATTAATAGCAAGTTCAAATAGTTTGCTAAGTGGACCGGCAAGGCTGGATGCGCATTTTTTGTACACTATACTAGGAATACCATCAGGTCCAGGATTTTTATTGCAGTCAAGTGAGTTTAAGATACTTAGGACAGATTCAGATGAGATAGCTGTTAATTTAATATTAGAATAGTGAGAATTCCGAAGAGGAGCGAAAGTGTCGGGTTGTGTGGTAGAAAAAACGGAAGTGAAATGATTGGAAAACATATCACATATACGCAAAGGACAAGACGAGGTTTCATCATTAAACGCTAGTTCTTTAGGGTATATATTAGATCCTTTCAAATTCTTGCTGAAAGACCAGAAAGTCTTTAGGTTTTCATTGAGTGAACGCTCAGTTCTTTCGACGTATCTCTTATAACATTCCGATGCAAGAGATTTAGTTATTCTTCTAAAGTATGAAAAAGTTTTGTAAAATTCAGGGTGTGGATTAGATTTGTATAGGCGTCTAAACTTCTCTTTTTCCTGCAGGGCTTTAATGAGTTGAGGACTATACCAATTTGGGAAGTGATTACGTTTGCGAAATGACGGTATGTGCAAGTGTATCCCTTGTTTAATAATGTCATGGAATTTCTCAAAAGACTTGTTAGGGTCATCTAAAATGATTTGGGAAAAGTCAAAACTACTGAGGAATTCATTAAAATTGTCATAGTTACCTTTTTGGAAATTTTTTGTTTTGACAGATATATCACGAGCATATTTAAGATTCGCGAGATGCAGGCTTATATCTAGAGGAGGATGATGGGTGTCAATGACAGAGAGTGGGCTAAGGGATATGATATTAATGTGGTATGATATGTTGTCTGAGGTGAGTAGTGGAAGTTGTATGGGAGCTATGAATAAGCAGTAAAATCCTAATCAGCAATCTCGCTGGATATGTGATAATTCTCCATGTCCATAGTGAAGATCGTGCTGGTGGGTTGAGAGTAGGTACTGTAAGTTAAAAGTTTTGCTGGATGGTATTTGGCATTTATCTCCTCGAAATGGTGTTGTATGAGTATCAGGAAGGTTGAAAAAAAGTTGATAATGCTTCAAGTTCAATAGTGAAGACCGCGATGTTGAGAGTGGGTATTTGGAATGATATAACTCTAGTAGGATATCTTACCACATTTGAAAAAATTACATAATATGATTAAGAAAGCTTCATGATATATATCAAAAGTGATCCCAATGGATTACATAAGGAAAGTATGTTCACTTCATCTGCAAACAACAAATTTGGCTGAAAGCGACACAAGGTGTGAGCAATAATCATTTTTTTGCTTCAATTATCACTATTAAGCGACATGTGTCGCAGAAAATATATTAAGTCTTGTCTAGTCTAAAATATGTATTGTAAATAAAAATTGTATTATGGTTATAATGCCATTTATTGAAATAATTTGTTTTAATTACATTATAGCTTAAGTCTAAGGTCTTTTTTCTTTAGCTCAGGAAAGCCAGGATTTCATAGATATAGACTGATCCTTATAATGAATATTCCTTATGCCTTTAGACCAACATGACTTTAGAAGGTTCCTTGTGCACCATTTTCACAAATAACATCTCTCCGTCTTTACTTTTTGCAATCTTTGTTGGAATATCCTGATTTTTCGACCCGTTGGTAGGGGACAGTCGACTCGTTTTTGGATGAAAAACTTTCTTCTTTATTTCTGGAAAGCATCGATTTCATAGATGTAGACTTAGCTTTATATGAATATTCTTTACTCCTTTCTTCCGTAGGCTTTAGAAGGTTTGTAGTGTCCTTAGAACTCATGTTGAAATTATTGCGTAATTAGCTTGCCAAGAAACAGTGATCTGTTTGAGTAAAGAGCAAAATATCAACTGAAAAAACAAGTTATGAAACTACTATTTATATGTATTTGACACATGGGCTTGAAGGCAGCAATTTGTCCTTGACCTCTGGCGTCACCTTAACCTTTGAAACCGAAAGTGTCTGCTCTTGGGTTCACTTGGATGATGATGAGTAGTGCAAGTTGTATGGGAGATTATAATTAGCTGTGCTTCAAGTTCAATAGTGAAGACCGCGATGTGGAGAGTGGGTATTTGGAATGATATAAGTCTATTAGGATATGGAAGTATTATTTATTCATCTTTAAATCTTACCATGAAAGTATTAGGTTGGGAGTGGATTAAATTAAATGTTTTGACGAAAGAAGGTGGAGTTATTATATTAATATAGTATAATATGTTATCTTAGATGAGTATATTGAGAGCTGTGAGTAATATCTCACTCGGGATTTGGTCATATACTTGCCAGCTGTGGATATGTATGTATGCAACACTGAAATGAATTAATGTAATATGTTGTGTAGTGTAAAAGAAAAACTTTCATGGGCGATATGGGGATTGAATCGATGTATGTTATGCACTAGATTGGTGGTATATGTGCTTCTTTGATTGAAGTAAAATAGTTTCACGGCTTCCTTACCAAGACTTAAATATATTCATAAAAACGTTGAATCGATGTCAAGAACATGTTAATACAGAGGAAATCGTGATCATTGCAGCATGTTATGAAATTCGATATCTAAAAATAGACCACATGAAGGTTATTGGGGTGGTAAAAAAACATGAAAGCATTAGGTTGAGAATGGCTTCAATTTAAGGCTTTGGTGAAAGAAGGCGGCATCAGTCACTTTTGGTGAGCCTCAGCGATAGGTCAAATAAAAAAAAATGTCAACCGCGCTAATCAATGAAAGTTTTTCTAGTAAAAAGAGTGGTACAAAACGGCATATGGGGAGCTGTATTGGACAGACTAAATCACCGAGAGTGTTATTGAAAGCCACCAGTCGAGGTGGCGAAATTACTCAGCGTGTAAGAAAAAGTGATTTTGTAAAGTGGGAGGAAATGAGTTCAGTATTCACAGACAGAATTAGAGCTGGAATTATTGTAAATATAAACCATACAGATCCTAAGCTATTTATACAGGATGCTGGTGATTTATTTATACGCCGTATTAAGAATATTTTAAAATGCCATCTCAATATTAAAGTTAATATAAAATTGTGTGCTGATTTTGTTAAGGATATCGGTGACAATGAGGTTATAAAAGATATTAAATATTTACAAGCAAGAACTGCTCCAATCAATGTGGACGATAATTTAAATGAGTGGTATAAAGTTGACATATTGGATTCAATACTCACTCAGCTGGATGAGTTTCAGAAAAAAGATAGTGGCTGGAAATTGGACTCCATTATACATTTAGCAGTACATATCAACAAATTTGAACAGCACCGAGGATCTTCGTATATATCTCTACCGAAGGAGATTGCTTTAAAGCAAGCTTGCATCAATGTAAAAAATAGTGATGAAGCATGCTTCGCTTGGGCCGTAACATCAGCGCTATATCCTGTAAATGTTCACTCCGATAGGACCTCATCATATCCACATTATTCTACTGTGCTAAATTTAACTGGATTAACATTTCCTATGACGCTTAAGCAAATTAAACAATTTGAAGACCAGAACGATATATCAATAAACGTATTCATCCTAAAGAAAGAGCGTTCCTTCACCACTGTTCTAGTTAGACCAACGAAACATAATATGAAGCGACATGTGAATCTATTAATGATACAAAATAACTATGAGCAGGATGATGATGATGATGATGCTGCTGCTGATGATGATTATGATGATAATGATGATGAAAGTACCAGGTTTCATTTCTGCTGGATTAAATATCTTTCACGGCTTGCATGGAAACAAGCTTCAAAACATAAGGCTAAAGCATTAGCATCACATATTCCTGAATGTGAGAAACAAAAAATTTATCTTGAATTAAGGAAGCCCAATCGTAAAATTAAAAGTTAGCAGCACAACGGATACTCTACCATTGACAAACATTACTGAATTACACCAGAGCAACAAGGAGCAGCCGCAGAAAACATATGACCTAATTCTAGTGTATTGTAAATAAAAAAATGTATTACATATAGTTATAGTTTCAATTTAAGTAATTTGTTTTAATTGTATTATAGTCTAAGATATACATTATTGGAAAATAAAGAATATATTATAGTTATAGGTATATTCAAATAAGGAAGCCCAACAGTAGAATGACACACTAAGAATTAAATGTTAATATTTTTTTAATTTATAATAAATCGATAATGATATTTTATATATGTTATTCTTTTTATTCAATTTCCCTACTAAGTCCAGAACTCCTGAAAGTATTCTGCAATAATATTTGTCTACTACCGAGGGCTCTTAATCGGACGGTTGAACCTTTTACCCAGAATGCTAGGTTGAGCGTGAGCGTGAGAAAACACGTTGACACGTGGGCTTGACCTTGGCCTCTGGCATCACCTTTGAAACCGGAAGGGTATTTTGTCCTTGACCTTGATCCAGAAGTGTGTGTCTTGGCGGCTATAACCTTAATCAACTACGTCACAGGGGATTCTGTACAGCTTTTCAAAACAAATTTGATAACAGATAAACAGCTTTCAAACAGCTCTGATAACAGGTAAACAGCTTTTAAACAGGTCTGATAACAGCTTAACAGCTCTGATAACAGCTCTGATAACAGCTTAACAGCTTTTCAAACAGCTCTGAGAACAGCTTAACAGCTTTTCAAACAGCTCTGATAACAGGTAAACAGCTTTTAAACAGGTCTGATAACAGCTTAACAGCTTTTCAAACAGCTCTGATAACAGCTTAACAGCTATTCAAACAGCTCTGATAACAGGTAAACAGCTTTTAAACAGGTCTGATAACAGCTTAACAGCTCTGATAACAGCTCTGATAACAGCTTAACAGCTTTTCAAACAGCTCTGATAACAGCTTAACAGCTATTCAAACAGCTCTGATAACAGGTAAACAGCTTTTAAACAGGTCTGATAGCAGCTTAACAGCTCTGATAACAGCTCTGACAACAGCTTAACAGCTTTTCAAACAGCTCTGATAACAGCTTAACAGCTATTCAAACAGCTCTGATAACAGGTAAACAGCTTTTAAACAGGTCTGATAGCAGCTTAACAGCTTTTCAAACAGCTCTGATAACAGGTAAACAGCTTTTAAACAGGTCTTATAACATCTTAACAGCTTTTCAAACAGCTCTGATAACAGCTTAACAGCTCAATGCTGCTCGATTGAGGAATTTTGTTAGTGTTTTCAGACTTATGGATATCTATCGTTTGATGCATCCTATGACTATATCATACACGAGGGTCTCGCGAAATATCCATGGAAGTCTCGCGGGCTCGAGAATTGATAGACTTTACGTCCCCCCTGGAATACTAAAACATTTCGTTGGCTTCGCTCATGAATTGTGTCCGGTCATGATCATCTTCTTGTAGGAGAACCATCACTCCAGTTGAAAGGAGAACTGCGTACTGGCTATTCATCAACTCAGAGCAGTTCATCAATGTGTTCATTGAATTCTGGCACGATTGGCAAGAGAGGAAAGCTGACTTTCTTTTTTAAGTCAACGGTGGGATGTTGGTAAGCTCCAAATTCGATCTTTTATCGAAACGAGTTTCAACCGAACTGGGTATCAAGCTTCCAGTTTGTTGTCCAAAGTATATCGGATGCCAGCTCTTCTCCCAATCGGAGTTGATTCTTTATTTTATTTAATAGAATAAATAAACACTTGCAGCACAAACTTACAAGCACAGCTTGGAGTTTGTGTTGCGCAGTCAATCATGCTGGCTGAGGGAAGGCGAACCTCCAACCGAGTACTTCTTAGAACCGAAAACTTCTGCCAGGCAACTAGATGACGTACTGCTTCTTGTGAAATCGAGTCGACAAGTCCTTAACGAACTACAGTTATCAGAATATATTCGAGATCGATAGCTAGACAAAAACGTGTTATTTATTATAATTTAAAGCTGTTAAGCTGTTATCAGACCTGTTTAAAAGCTGTTTACCTGTTATCAGAGCTGTTTGAAAGCTGTTTATCTGTTATCAAATTTGTTTTGAAAAGCTGTATAGAATCCCCTGTGACGTAGTTGATTAAGGTTATAGCCGCCAAGACACACACTTCTGGATCAAGGTCAAGGACAAAATACCCATCCGGTTTCAAAGGTGATGCAAGAGGCCCACGTGTCAACGTGTTTTCTCACGCTCACGCTCAACCTAGCATTCTGGGTAAAAGGTTCAACCGTCCGATTAAGAGCCCTCTGTAGTAGACAAATATTATTACAGAATACTTTCAGGAGTTCTGGACTTAGTAGGGAAATTGAATAAAAAGAATAACATATATAAAATATCATTATCGATTTATTATAAATTAAAAAAATAATAACATTTAATTCTTAGTGTGTCATTCTATTGTCGGGCTTCCTTATTTGAATATACCTATAACTATAATATATTCTTTATTTTCCAATAATGTATATCTTAGACTATAATACAATTAAAACAAATTACTTAAATAAATGCAACTATAACTATATGTAATACATTTTTTTATTTACAATACACTAGAATTAGGTCATATGTTTTCTGCGGCTGCTCCTTGTTGCTCTGATGGAATTCAGTAATGTTTGTCAATGGTAGAGTATCCGTTGTGCTACTAACATTTAATTTTACGGTTGGGCTTCCTTAATTCAAGATAAATTTTTTGTTTCTCACATTCAGGAATATGTGATGCTAATGCTTTAGCAGAATAAAAATAGAACAAACATCTATCGCATATATACAATCTAGCCTTATGTTTTGAAGCTTGTTTCCATGCAAGCCGTGAAAGATATTTAATCCAGCAGAAATGAAACCTGGTACTTTCATCATCATTATCATCATAATCATCATCAGCAGCAGCATCATCATCATCCTGCTCATAGTTATTTTGTATCATTAATAGATTCACATGTCGCTTCATATTATGTTTCGTTGGTCTAACTAGAACAGTGGTGAAGGAACGCTCTTTCTTTAGGATGAATACGTTTATTGATATATCGTTCTGGTCTTCAAATTGTTTAATTTGCTTAAGCGTCATAGGAAATGTTAATCCAGTTAAATTTAGCACAGTAGAATAATGTGGATATGATGAGGTCCTATCGGAGTGAACATTTACAGGATATAGCGCTGATGTTACGGCCCAAGCGAAGCATGCTTCATCACTATTTTTTACATTGATGCAAGCTTGCTTTAAAGCAATCTCCTTCGGTAGAAATATATACGAAGATCCTCGGTGCTGTTCAAATTTGTTGATATGTACTGCTAAATGTATAATGGAGTCCAATGTCCAGCCACTATCTTTTTTCTGAAACTCATCCAGCTGAGTGAGTATTGAATCGAATATGTCAACTTTATACCACTCATTTAAATTATCGTCCACATTGATTGGAGCAGTTCTTGCTTGTGAATATTTAATATCTTTTATAACCTCATTGTCACCGATATCCTTAACAAAATCAGCACACAACTTTATATTAACTTTAATATTGAGATGGCATTTTAAAATATTCTTAATACGGCGTATAAATAAATCACCAGCATCCTGTATAAATAGCTTAGGATCTGTATGGTTTATATTTACAATAATTCCAGCTCTAATTCTGTCTGTGAATACTGAACTCATTTCCTCCCACTTTACAAAATCACTTTTTCTTACACGCTGAGTAATTTCTCCACCTCGACTGGTGGCTTTCAATAACACTCTCGGTGATTTAGTCTGTCCAATACAGCTCCCCATATGCCGTTTTGTACCACTCTTTTTACTAGAAAAACTTTCATTTATTAGCGCGGTTGACATTTTTTTTTATTTGACCTATCGCTGAGGCTCACCAAAAGTGACTGATGCCGCCTTCTTTCACCAAAGCCTTAAATTGAAGCCATTCTCAACCTAATGCTTTCATGTTTTTTTACCACCCCAATAACCTTCATGTGGTCTATTTTTAGATATCGAATTTCATAACATGCTGCAATGATCACGATTTCCTCTGTATTAACATGTTCTTGACATCGATTCAACGTTTTTATGAATATATTTAAGTCTTGGTAAGGAAGCCGTGAAACTATTTTACTTCAATCAAAGAAGCACATATACCACCAATCTAGTGCATAACATACATCGATTCAATCCCCATATCGCCCATGAAAGTTTTTCTTTTACACTACACAACATATTACATTAATTCATTTCAGTGTTGCATACATACATATCCACAGCTGGCAAGTATATGACCAAATCCCGAGTGAGATATTACTCACAGCTCTCAATATACTCATCTAAGATAACATATTATACTATATTAATATAATAACTCCACCTTCTTTCGTCAAAACATTTAATTTAATCCACTCCCAACCTAATACTTTCATGGTAAGATTTAAAGATGAATAAATAATACTTCCATATCCTAATAGACTTATATCATTCCAAATACCCACTCTCCACATCGCGGTCTTCACTATTGAACTTGAAGCACAGCTAATTATAATCTCCCATACAACTTGCACTACTCATCATCATCCAGGTGAACCCAAGAGCAGACACTTTCGGTTTCAAAGGTTAAGGTGACGCCAGAGGTCAAGGACAAATTGCTGCCTTCAAGCCCATGTGTCAAATACATATAAATAGTAGTTTCATAACTTGTTTTTTCAGTTGATATTTTGCTCTTTACTCAAACAGATCACTGTTTCTTGGCAAGCTAATTACGCAATAATTTCAACATGAGTTCTAAGGACACTACAAACCTTCTAAAGCCTACGGAAGAAAGGAGTAAAGAATATTCATATAAAGCTAAGTCTACATCTATGAAATCGATGCTTTCCAGAAATAAAGAAGAAAGTTTTTCATCCAAAAACGAGTCGACTGTCCCCTACCAACGGGTCGAAAAATCAGGATATTCCAACAAAGATTGCAAAAAGTAAAGACGGAGAGATGTTATTTGTGAAAATGGTGCACAAGGAACCTTCTAAAGTCATGTTGGTCTAAAGGCATAAGGAATATTCATTATAAGGATCAGTCTATATCTATGAAATCCTGGCTTTCCTGAGCTAAAGAAAAAAGACCTTAGACTTAAGCTATAATGTAATTAAAACAAATTATTTCAATAAATGGCATTATAACCATAATACAATTTTTATTTACAATACATATTTTAGACTAGACAAGACTTAATACATTTTCTGCGACACATGTCGCTTAATAGTGATAATTGAAGCAAAAAAATGATTATTGCTCACACTTGTGTCGCTTTCAGCCAAATTTGTTGTTTGCAGATGAAGTGAACATACTTTCCTTATGTAATCCATTGGGATCACTTTTGATATATATCATGAAGCTCTCTTAATCATATTATGTAATTTTTTCAAATGTGGTAAGATATCCTACTAGAGTTATATCATTCCAAATACCCACTCTCAACATCGCGGTCTTCATTATTGAACTTGAAGCATTATCAACTTTTTTTCAACCTTCCTGATACTCATACAACACCATATCGAGGAGATAAATGCCAAATACCATCCAGCAAAACTTTTAACTTAATACATAACTTACAGTACCTACTCTCAACCCACCACCACGATCTTCACTATGGACACGGAGAATTATCACATATCCAGCGAGATTGCTGATTAGGATTTTACTGCTTATTCATAGCTCCCATACAACTTCCACTACTCACCTCAGACAACATATCATACCACATTAATATCATAACACAGCGTTCGTCTATCAAAGCTTTTAATTTAACCCACTCTCAACTTAATGGTAAGTAAACAATGTACCTGCCCCCAATAGTATGTAGATGAAATTATCATATTCTTATCAGCTTCATGTGAACTATGATATCGGGGGAATCAATCAAATCTCATAACAGTGTGACTGATTGAGAAATTTTATTGAAAATAAAAAACAATTCATCATAAAGACTTTTCAATACAAACTCCTAGATACAAAAAAAAAACATTAATCGCTCAATTTGCCTGCTTTACTCGGCTATATTTGTTTACGCAAGATATCAAATTACCAGCGACCTGGCCACCTTTTCTAATGCTTTAATTTCCATTACTTCTAATGATTTCATGTGTCTTACCATCCCAAGCAGCCGTGATCAATTTTTACACATCGAATATCATAACATGATCACTCTTGTTTATAAAAGACACCTACAGACCACAACTTACGTAATAGTTGTTGTTGTTTTTTTTTCAGCAAAAGAAATTTTCAAGTATATCTTCCACTACTCATCTAAGATATCATATCCCACAGATTAATATCGGTTGTTGTTGTTTTCAGTTAAAGAAATTGGGAATCTTACATAAATTGCTCAATTTGTTTACTTTACTCGGCTGCTGTGCGAATTTGTTTACATTATTCGACTGCGAATTTGTTTACTTTGCTGGACTGTGCGAATTTGTTTATGCAAGGAATAAAATCAGAAGCATTCCACCTGAAGAGCAAAATTACACATTTACTAATTTCCATTACTTATCTAAGTGAACATATCTACCTACATTCGCCCCAATCAGCTTCGCCTGATCTATTTTTAGATATATGATCATATGGTGCAATCTTGTTTATAAAAAACACCGACAGATTAATATCATCAAATCTTTAATCCACAACTTAGGTTATAGTTGTTGTTGCTTTTTTGTTTTTGAGCTACTAATATCAATTACACCTGAGAAGGTAAGATCGCTAATATCCTCGAACCATAGTCCGTAGAGGATTTCTGATGAAAATTTTACCCCACTAGTACTAATACTATTGGCATGGACAAAAAATATCCTAGGGCTGGAGAGTGCTGAAAGTAATCTCGTATCCCCAAGCCCGAGATGAACAACATATGTAAGTACCGACTTACTTACTTTTCAATATACGCACCCCCAGGACCCAATAATAATAAGAAAACATCAAGCCAAGGTGATATCATGTTGTGAAATTCGAATGATGCTGATATCTACAACAGCGCTTGAAAACAACAAAACCAAGATGACGTCATGCTGATATCTAGAACTTCCCCGCTAATAAAAGAAAACAGCAAAACCAAGGCATGCTAGTAGTTCCGGCTAATGCCGCTAGGTAACCTTATTTACTCAAGAAATGGCGAGCCCGTAGAGGATTTCTGATGAGAATTTCGTCCTCCTCCCACCCTACACCACCTAGAATCCATTGGCATGAACAAAAATAACTTGAATTATTAATACGCTAATATCTCGAAAACCAGAGCCCGTAGGGGATTCCTGATGAAAATTTCATTACCCCCCCCCTCCCTATCCAATACTATAATACCCCCTAACAAACCACCTATCTAGAATCCATTGGCATGAACAAAAATTTCCTACCGTTAACTTTAATTATTACTAATATTAGTTCAAAACCAAAAGCCTACATTTAGGCGCACCACATATCTATCCAAGAAAACCGGAGCATGCTGGTAGTATAAACTAATGCCGCTAGGGCGCAGTCAAGACCAAATCCATCAATAAAGCTTCCCACCCCTTCACAAATATATAGAACTGAAAGTGATCTCGTATCCCAAAACTCGAGATGAAAAACTTAGAGGCTACGAGTCTGAGATGAAAAATAAGCGAACTCCAGAAACAAAATCGAAAACCTATGCTATTTCCCTATGCTGGAGAGAGCTAAAAGTGGTCTCGTATCCCCAAAGTGGTCTCGTATCCCCAAAGTGGTCTCGTATCCCCAAGATTCCAGATGAAAAATAAGCGCACTTCAGAAACAAAATCGAAATCCTATGCTATTTCCCTATGCTGGAGAGTGCTAAAAGTGGTCTCGTATCCCCCAAAGTGGTCTCGTATCCCCAACATCCAAGACATAAACCAGAACATCCAAGGCACAAACCCAAATTTAGTATGGATTTACACCACCTAGCGACGGTGGCGCCATCTGTCGTGAAATCCGGGAGACTAAAAAAGTGCGCCACAATCCGCATAGTTCATCTACTATCCAATCGTCCTCCTACTCGTATTAATCCATTGGTATCAAGCATTGGATTCAACCGTACAAGTGTACTATTCTTGGATATAGCTCTTTTATGCAGCAAATCTTGATATTCATCTGGGAATGCTATTTGTTGTACCAATTTAAAAGCTGTTCGTTGTGTGAAAGAAGAGTATCTTTCAAGAATGTCACTCTTACAATTTGTCAAGAAATTACTTACAGATGATATCCTTTGTTGTAGTATCGTTGTTTCATTGATTTCGTTGTTCATTGGCCATTTATCTGGTGATTGTGTTAACCATGTGGGTCCATGCCACCATAAATTATTGTTCAGGAGCTGCTGTATTGTAATGCCACGTGATGCTACGTCAGCTGGATTGTGGCTCGATGGGATATGCCGCCAATGTTCGAATTTTAAAGTGTCCTGAATTTCTACAATCCGATTGGCTACATAGATTTTCCATTTGGAAGGATGCTCTTTCATCCACTGCAGTACTATTTTAGAATCTGTCCAAGCGACTACGGGAATGTTTTCCAAATGAATGCCTTGAACAATGGTTTTCAATAATGTGACCAGGGGAAGGGCGCCATTCAATTCTAGCCGTGGTATCGTCATTGGTTTGATAGGTGCTACCTTTGTCTTTGACGTTAGCAAATGTGTAACAACTTTACAATCTCCGTGTTCTACTCTTAAAAAGATTGCTGCGGCGTATGACTTGAAAGATGCGTCGCAAAATCCATGAATTTGCATGCGAAAGTTTTTTGAATAGTTAATCCATCTCGGGATTCGTAATTGTCCAACAGTTGTAAATTGTCAGTAAACTTTTTCCAGGTCTGACTAATGTTATCCGAAACAGGATCATCCCATGAAGAGCCTGTAATCCATAAATTCTGCATGAGTAGTTTTGCTTCTATGATTATTGGAGCTAGCCAGCCGAAAGGATCATATAAGGAAGCGATTCCTGATAATATGATGCGTTTTGTGAAGACTGCATGATTCGATGGTGGTTTGATTACAAACGTGCAGTAATCATCCTTTGGAAACCATTTGATTCCCAATGTTTTTACTGAATCATGTTCCGAAAACATTCGTGAGGTTTTCAGTTCTACGTGATCTTCTGGTAGATCTTGCAACAGTCTGGTATCGTTGCTGGTCCATTTTCGTAAATTGACCCCAGCGGAATTCATCATTTGGATGAGTTGATGCTGTAGTTCCTTTGCGTCTTGTAAGTTATCAGCTCCAGACAACAGATCGTCCACATAAAAGTTGTTAAACACTGCATCTGCAGCAAGCGGCCAATTATGCCTTTCGTCTTCAGCCAACTGTTGTAGCGTTCTTATGGCCAAATATGGAGCTGAGGTTGTACCAAATGTTACCGTTTTTAGTTGGTAATCTTGTGGTACCTTCTTCTCTGGATGCCGCCACACTATTCTTTGAAAATTCCTGTGATCTGGATGTATCTCAATCATACGGTACATCTTCTCGATGTCTGCATTCATGACAGTTCTATATTTCCTCCAATTCAACAACGTCGTGAATAAAGTCGGAAATGGTCCCTTCAACAAATGTTGGTTGAGAGACTCTCCATTTGTCGTTTTCGCTGATGCGTCAAACACAACCCGTAGTTTTGTTGTTGAGCTGTCCTTGACTACAGCATGATGCGGAATATAATAGTGATTTTCGTTGTCTTGAGGCGGGCTTACTTCCTCCATGTGTCCTAAAGTGATGTACTCGTCTAAACATTTTTCATACTCCATTTTGTACTCCATATTTCTTGCAAATTGTTGTGTAGAATTACCCAACGCTGGTGTGAGGTTACTTACAAATGGTAACTTTACTTGATATTTTCCTGATTCTTGTCGAACGCAGGAATTTTGAAATATTCCTTCACATATTGTTTCATCTTGTGAGGGAACATCTTTTGTAGAAACTTCTTCGATTTCCCAAAACTGTCTAAGTTGCTTATCTAAAGCATCTGTGTGGGTCATGAACGTTTTTACTGTGCTATCATCTGTTGAATTCTCAGCTGTACCTAACAGTATCCAACCAAAGATTGTCTTCATGGCTGTTGGAATATTAGGTGGACCCTGTACAATTCCTTCTTGGACGATCTTAGCATATACCTTGGCACCTAGAAGTGCATCTATCTTGCCCGGTTTCCAGTATGTGGGATCTGCTAAGTCTAGGTGTTCTAAATGCTTGTGGCTTGCATTTGATATTAATTTTGTTGGTAGTGCGTCAGTAATTCTGCTGATTACCAAAAAATTCTCTGAGAGTGTTGTCTTATTTTCCCGACACGATTTCAGGGATAACTTGGTTATCTTGCTCGAATTACCTGTTAAACTTTTGTTTAACCCTATTACAGTCACTAATGTTGGACTGTAATTTGTGTTGGCCTGCAATTTGTGACATGCAGATTGTGTGACAAAGGAGCATTCTGAGCCTGGATCGATTAGACACCGCAATGTTTGTGGCCTTCCGTACTCACTCTGAACCTTTACTAAGGCCGTAGATAGTAACGCATAAGATCGCTCCCTGTTCATATAGGTATGAGTTGTAGCTCGATCTCCTGTACCCTGATTGGTACCTAGTTTGACTTGGTCAAGACTGTTACTATCTCTGCGATTTTGTTGTTGAAGTTTTCTGGGGTTTGAGTTGCAATCAACTCCAACTGCGTTGGATTGTAGATTGTTAGCCTCTACATTCCTAGGATATAAATTATTTGTATTTGTATCCTCATGTATCAATGTATGATGCATCTGTTTGCATTTGAAGCATCGATACCTACTGGAACAATTCCTAATTGAATGTTTCCTTGATAGGCAGTTGTAGCAAAGTCCATTCGTTTTAATAAACTTCTTGTTCAAACACATAACAAAGATGACAATGCAATTTATGCAACAATCAATAAATTGCATTCATCGGTCAATAAACCGATCACCATGTAAGCACATTTATGCTCAATAGGTCACAAAACATAATTTGCTGAACCTTGTAGTGTACGTCTTAAGAAATTATTATTATTATTGTTAAGCTAAGCATTTTTTCTAATTGTATATAAACGGTGTTAATATATTAATAAATCAGTTGCTAATTATCAGTCAACGTTTAAATCAATCACCTTGTTCACCCCCCACCAGAGGTAAGGGAACAAGAAAAAACATTTGGTCCTTCGAGCAAGAACTGAACCGCGACTATTTCATCATTCAAAGAAGGGATAAACGGTACTTACTAAATGTCTAGGTACCATACTACCACAGATATACTACCATCATCTGCATTTACGAGTCACCAGCCATAACATAATCTGAAGAGCAAATTCTGCGACAGTCATCAGCCCAAAAAATATCAGTAAGCGCTGAAATAAATTTAAAAGTATAAACTTCTTGCAGAGAGAGAACCATCGTCATGGAAGAGTTAACCAGCAAACAAATTGAAGTCGGTGATCAATTGACCAAACTCTTGGAAAACCTCAGAAGAGAACGCATAGAGAGGAGAACAAAAGAGCTTATCATAAAAAAACAGCAGCAATACGAGGAACTTTGGGAAGAATTTCAAGCCCGCCATGAAGAGATTTCTGCACTTAATAAACCTGAGCACCAATACCATACGGAAGCTTACTACGATCAGGTAAAAGAAGCAACAACACTCATAAAAAGAAAGCTTGAAAGCTACGAAGCAGCTTTGGCAGATGAAGCAGACACCAACCCGAATGATGAATCACGCCACTCAAACAAGCAATTTAAGCTTTCAATAATCACCAGTGAAAATGAAAATGAGGTCCGTCGTAAACGAGAAAGACTGCGCATTGCAGCTTTCACGGAGCAAGTACATCAAGTAAACAATGACAATGAACTCAATTCAACACGAATTGAGTTCTACATCCGCATACTCAGCGAGAATTGGAAAAGCATTCAACAACTGCATGAAGAAGTTCTGCTATACTGCGAAACAGACGATTATGAAGAAGAAGAGATGGAGAGCCTAATAGAGCTTTTTCAGCAAGCAAAACATAATTACAACAAGGCCATGATATCTCTTCAAGAGAAACAAACGTCTCTTCAAGGCACACCATCAGAAAATGATATCAGATTGCCAAGACTAACAATTCCAACGTTTGATGGAAAATATGAGGCATGGCGAAGCTTTCACGATATTTTTGTGAAACTAATACATGATAACAAAAGGCTATCAAACATAGAGAAAATACAATACTTGAAAACGCATTTAAAAGGTGAAGCTTCAAAGCTATTGTGCCACCTGGAAATATCTGATTCCAACTGCACAAGTGCCTGGGACATATTAAAAGAACGATTCGAAAACAAAAGAAAGATTGTGGCTACTCAAATTCAGCACATATTATCACCATTAAAATTTGATATTGCGTCTGCAAGTGGAATAAGGAACATGCACGATACTATAAAAGAGTGTCTACATGCGCTAACCAATCGAAACATCGATACTAGATCATGGGCAAAAATTATAGTACACATATGCATACAAAAATTTGACAAGAAACCCACAGGCTCTATGAACAGACCTTAGAAAAACCAAAGGAGATTCCGACATTTGATGTACTCTACAGATTCCTGGAGTCTAGATTCCAATCGCTTGAAGCATTTGGAGACAATAAACGGCGTGAATTGCCTCAAAGGTGGAAATATGATAAAATACAACCAAGAAGCATAACATATAAGAACTATCATTCGAAGAGAACTCAGCAGTGTAAATACTGCCAAAATGATCACGCAATATATAATTGCCATGATTTCCAGCAACTCGAAGTACAGCGACGAAGAGAGTTTATAAGAAGAGCTAAACTTTGTATAAACTGCTTAAATCATGATGAACAAGAGAAATGTTTAAGCAAACACAAATGCAATATCTGCCGCAAAACTCACCACTCATTACTACACGAAGTCTATCAAGATAACAATTCCAAAGCCATTATCAACAAAAACATACAAGTGAAACCGCTAATTGAAGCCGCTAAAGTACAAAACCATTTAGCACAACAAAATAATACTGTTCTTCTGGCAACAGCATTAATTAGAGTACGATCGGCGACTGGAAATCTAGAAACAGTGCGTGCACTCCTTGATCCCGACTCACAGGCATCATACATGACAGAGAATATCGCACAACTTTTATCACTACCCAGAATGAAAATATTTGCCGAAATAGCAGGAAGAGGTGCAGCTAACGCAGGAATAGCTCATAGCAAAATTCATATGGAAATACAACCAAGAATTCCATCTACATTTAAACACCAAGTCGAAGCTCTTGTATTACCAAGGCTCACTAGCATTCTACCAGACAAATTCCTAAATCTGGACATACCATGGAAGAATATTATCATGGCAGACCAAAATTTTGACAAACCTGGGCCAATTGATGTCATTATAGGGGCAGACGTATACAGCTCAATAATATTAGAAGGAGTTCGAAAAAATCATCGCGGACTCCTGACATAGAATACTGAATTGGGATGGATTATATCAGGACAGACCCATGCCAATACTATGCGACCGAAAATTATCAGTATGATCTCCAACGTTGAAATAGATGACCAGCTAAAACGATTTTGGGAATTAGAACAGGTATCTACAGAATATCAGATGTCTAAGGAAGATCACGATTGTGAGAAACACTACCAAGCAACTTATTACCGAAACCAAGATGGAACGTACACAGTTAATATTCCTTTTAAGGAACCATTAGTAAACTTGTTATTTTCAAGAAAAATAGCGCTAGCTAGATTACTTCAGATTGAAAGAAAATTCAAAACTGACAAGACATTGGAAAGAGAATACAAAAATTTTATGATGGAATACATCAAGTTAAAACATATGGTACCTGCAAAAACTCCCGTGGAGTCCATATCCAACTTATGCTACCTTCCACATCATGCGGTGAACAAATTAGATAGCACAACCACTAAATTACGAGCGGTCTTTGACGCCTCAGCAAAAACTGTAGGAGAAAAAAGTTTAAACGAAAGAATGCTAACAGGGCCTCAGCTTCAACAAGACTTACCAGCTGTCCTATTGCGATGGCGCAAACACAAATACGCCTTTACAGCTGATATAGAAAAGATGTACAAGCAAATAAAAATGGACGAAGAAGATCAAGATTTGCAGCGAGTACTATGGTGATTCTCACCAGACGATCCAATACAAGAATACAAGCTAACAACAGTTACATATGGCACATCGTCTGCACCATACTTAGCAATTAGAACTATGCAGCAATTAGCAAGAGACGAAGAACAAAAATATCCGTTGGCCTCCAAAATCGTCCTCACAGATTTTTATGTAGACGACATGATGTCCGGAGCAGATACAGTTCAGGAAGCGGAGCGATTACGAAATGAATTAATTAACTTATTATCCGCAGGTGGATTCAAGCTGCGAAAGTGGGCTAGTAACAAACAAAGTTTGTTAAAAGGAATACCCGAGGATTTAAGAGAACAGAATATCCTCGAAATAAAGGATGGAGATACCATCAAGACGCTGGGTGTCCATTGGGCTCCGAAATCTGACACTTTCCACTTCAAGGTAAACCTACCAAATAAGGCGATGGTAACAAAAAGAATCTTGCTATCAGATATAGCAAAGATTTTCGATCCGTTGGGATGGCTTACACCTGTAACAGTAAAGGCTAAACTTATGCTTCAACAACTCTGGCTACAAGGTGTCACCTGGGACGAAGAACTCCCCTCTCAAGTTAAAACAGACTGGAATAACTTCAGAAACGATCTACCAAAAATAGAAGAATTAAGCATTCCCAGATGGATTTGTCAAACCCATCACACAAAACCAGTCGAGCTACATGGTTTCAGCGATGCATCTGAAAGGGCATACGCGGCAGTGATTTACATCAAGGTGACTTCTCAAACCAAGAGTCCAACAGTCACATTGCTTACAGCCAAATCAAAGGTAGCTCCCGTGAAATCAAAGACAACAATACCAAGATTAGAGCTGTGTGGTGCATTACTACTTGCAAAATTAATGCAGAGCACATTGAAAACCATGAAAATCGATAACGCAAGGGTCTTTCTATGGTCAGATTCAATAGTCGCACTATCTTGGATAAAGGGAGATGCAGGCAAATGGAAAATTTTTGTCGCACATAGAGTTGAAGAAATACAATCAATTTCTAACCCAAACCAATGGAACTACATCAAGTCGGACGAGAATCCAGCAGACTGTGCCTCAAGATGATTAAGTCCAACCCAAATCAACTCTCATAACTTATGGTGGACAGGTCCAAGGTGGCTAAATTACCCCAAGGAACGGTGGCCACAAGCTAACATAAAAGGTAGTGCAACTGAACTGGAAATTAAACCAACGTATAGAACACTTACAACAGTAACATCTACCGACAATATAATCGAACGATTCTCAACCATGCACAGACTAATTCGAGTACTAGCCATTTGCAACAAATTCATTCGGATTTGTCGAAATACAAAGCAAAAAAGTCAAGCCTCAATAATCAGAAGAATGAAGAATTAAGAGCAGGTAAAGCACTCAGTCCCAAGAATAAGCTTTTACCACTCAACCCAGTGCTAGATAAGGCAGGGATTCTAAGAGTGGGAGGACGACTTGAAAACTCAACACTCACTGAAAATGAAAAACATCCAATAATTTTACCGCACAAATGCCATTTGACTAACCTTATAATTCAGCAGGCTCACCTAAAAACACTCCACGGGGGTAACCAAAGTACACTGGCATACGTCCGACAACAATATTGGATCCCAAAGGCACGAACTATCATACGAGACCTCATTCATAAATGTATAAGATGCTTTCGATTTAAATCAGAAGTAACTCAACAACTAATGGGCGGGCAACCTACCAGCCGCAAGAATAAAACTATCTAAACCATTTACTCACACAGGCGTCGACTACGCTGGTCCAATTCATTTAAGAGCATCAAAGGGGCATGGACATAAATCCTATAAGGGATATATAGCCGGTTTTGTATGCTTAGTAACAAAGGCAATACACATTGAGGTTGTCAGTGATTTAACCACTGAAGCATTTTTAGCGGCATTCAAGAGATTTACTGCTAGACGTGGCCTCTGCAAACATCTTTATAGCGATTGTGGAACTAATTTTGTTGGAGCACAAAAAATACTTAAAGAAGAATTCAGAAAGCCGATAACCGATAACACGCCTGAGGTAGTGAATCTACTAGCCTCTGACGGGACACAATGGCATTTCAACCCACCAGGAGCACCTCACATGGGCGGACTTTGGGAAGCTGGTGTAAAATCAATCAAACACCACCTTAAAAGAATTATTGGAGAAACGACTTTAACCTTTGAAGAATTAACGACATTACTATACCAAATAGAAGCATGTCTCAACTCTCGACCCATTTGTCCGCTCAGTGATGACCCAAATGATCTCGCTGCGTTAACACCAGGTCATTTTTTGATGGGCAGAGCACCGCTGAGCACACCCATTTGTGCTGAAAAGGAAACAAATATTAACAGTTTAACTAGATGGAAACTTGTAAGCAAACTTCAAAGAGACTTCTGGAAAATATGGTCAACAGAATATTTGTCACGCCTACAACAGAGACCCAAGTGGTGCACAAAACAAGATAACATAGAGCCTGGACAACTTGTTTTAATCAAGGACGAAAACCTACCACCAACAAGGTGGCTCCTTGCACGTGTAACTGAGACACATCCCAGCAAGGATGGACTCACGCAAGTAGCGAGTCTTCGATGCAAGGGAAATATCATTTTGAAAAGACCAATAACAAAAGTATGCAAATTACCCTTAGAAAATGAGCAAGAATGTATTGAACCTCCAGCAGCAATCAAACCATACACGAATATTACAACAGTTTTAGTACAGAGGCTTCCAACACAGGAAACCACACCAAAAAATAACAGGAAGCATAAGTAACAGACAACGAAGCCAACAACGTAAAAGCCAAAATTGAGAAACGATCTGAGAAACCGGTAAGGGAAACTTGCCCAAACGCGCCGTCAAAATTCAAGACACAATTAAATCAATTCCGACACGAACACATGCAACGGAAACGTAAAGGTATTCGCATTGTAAAAAAAACCTCGGTAGAAAAAAAAGGATTTATAATAAAGACAAGATGCTTTCGTTCGATACTTAATTTATTAGTTGGTTTGTTTCGTACAAAAGTTGAGCGAGTACTAATCTACTACCTCTGCAGCAGGCTGCTGTAGACTGAGTATATATATGTATTGAGGATACAATACATTGAATCACTTATTTCTACTTAGTTAATATACATGTATAAGTCTCATCAAATATTTGCAACATCCTCCGCGCCGACAAAATAGTTAAGATAATTCGATAGGATACAAGGCCTGGACTGCTCTTCTCACCTTGGTCCCATTATGAAATCGAATTTCGCATGCTCTAATCTTGCCATCTCTTCCCGGATATACGTTTTCAACTACCGCTAATTTCCAGAATAGTCGTGTTGTGGAGGGATCGAAGACTTGAACGACATCACTTTCCTTTAAATTCAATGAAAACCCTCCTTTATTGTGATATAAAGATCTTAGCTGCTGCAAGTACTCCAATCGCCAGCGTTTCCAGAAAAAATTAGATAATTTGAAACGTTCTGTCCACATTGCACGTATATCTTGATGAGATACTTGACTCGATTTTTGAACTGAAGGTGACAAGCTGGAGGGCGGTCCGCCCAATAAAAAATGAGTAGGTGTCAAAGGTTCTAAGTCCAAAGGATCGTTAGCGACGTAGGTCAAAGGTCTAGAGTTTACTATCATTTCAGCTTCCATCAAAAAAGTGCATAACTCGTAGATTGAAAGCGTTGCTTTCTTTATAGCAGCCTTTAATACATCCTTCACATTCTTTACCATTCTCTCCCAGAAGCCAATTTTTACGTTGACTTAGGAAGTCGTGAAGTTTCTCTCCATTTAGAAATTCTTGTAACACTTGCAGCTCCTTTGAAGCACGTTTAAATGTTCGCGCGTTGTCTGAATAAATATATCGGGGTACACCTCTTCGTGATATAAATCGTCTAAGAACCATTAAACAGCTCTCAGTAGTCAAGTCTTGAACTAATTCCAAATGGACTGCTCGTACTGTAGCACAGCTAAAGAGCATAATGTATACCTTTTGGCACACATCGTTCAAACACGCTTGCTTAGTATATAAAGGTCCAGCGAAGTCTATACCTGTAGTTTCAAAGGGTTTTGACTGCATCATGCGTTCTAAAGGCAACGGTCCGTATGGCGGCGATATATTTTTTCCACGCATCCGTCGACAAAATCTACACTCCTTTAACACTTTATTGATTATCTGGCGTGATCGCAAAATCCAAAATCTTTCTCGCAGTTGTGCAAGAACAAGACCAACTCCACCATGAAGGGTTCTTTCGTGACTATCCGAAATTAATAATTTGCTCAGGTATGAGTCATCTGGTAAGATTATTGGATACACTGTTTGGTAATCATCTAAAAGCTGTAACCGAGAACCCACTCGCAGAACTCCATCTTGGTCTAAAATAGGGTTCAGGCTTGAAATCTTCGCTGTTTTAGGCAAGTTTCCTTTGTTGTGAACAGCTTCAATCTCAGTTCTAAACCATAAACGCTGAATATATAAAATCCAGAGCAGCTCAGCTCGGTGGATTTCCAATGCTGTCAAATATTTCGAATGCTGACAAATATCGAATCTTCCTCTAATTCGGTCGACAAATCGTAAGCAGAACGCAGTTACTCTTAAAACACGTATCCATCTACTATATCTTGTAAGGTCTAATAACGGTTGACTAGCATTAAGTGACAATTCACTTACCTCGATATTTAAAGTAGTTTCTACCATCAAGGAACCAACTGCGATGTCAGCCTTGGGCCAATAGTCGGAAGATTTCGCTAACCAGTTGGGCCCCTTTTTCCAAATCTTAGACTCTATTAATTGTTTCGCCGTTATTCCTCTTGTCAGAAGGTCAGCTGGGTTTTCACTTCCAGCACAATGTCTCCAGTCGTTCGTATCAGTGAGATCTTTCGATTTTCCTTGAATCCAATACAATGCAATCTTCGAGTCCGTCCATAGAAAAGCTTTAAATCCGAATTTAATATGTTTTTGAAGAAAAGAGCATAAACGTGATGCAATTAATGCAGCTGTTAACTCCAATCGTGGTAAGGTCAAGTCTGACTTCCCCTCTTCTTTAAGAGGTGCAACGCGGGTTTTAGCAATCAACAATCCTGCGCAGATATGATGCACAGCCATAAGCTTGCAAACTGGCATCAGAAAAAATGTGTACTTCGATGATCGATGGCTCACCTTCGTTCCATACACACCTTGGAATCATTAAATTCTTCAATGCAGATATATCCTTGCTGCAATTCTTCCAGATGAGAAGCAACTTATCAGGAAGAGTGATATCCCAGCTTAATTTCAAACGCCAAGCAGTTTGAAATAAAATCTTTAGTCTAATTGTGCACGGTCCCAGCATTCCTAATGGATCGTATATTCGCGAGATAGCCTGTAATACATTACACTTAGTTCCAACAGGAGTAGACTGAAGAAAGTTAGCAACAGACTCCAGGTCCACAGCTAACTCGTCACTTGCTATATACCAAGGAACACCAAGTACTTTCTGAACTTCGAACTGCTTATCCTCAATGCCAATGGCCGTCCTCACAACATAATTATTACGCTGCCACTTTCTCAGATTCATTGAAGCTCTATCCATAATCTCGCATCCTTCTTTATATAGCGTAATGGCGCTCTCTTCGTTATTGGTACTGACAACTAGGTCATCCATATAAAAATTTTCTCGCAGAATGGCGGCAGTTTCTGGAAATTCTTCACTTTCACTAGCCAAGTGCTGTAATATTGCTGCTCCCAATAAAAAGGGACTACACGTTACGCCAAAAGTCACTCGTGTCATACGAAATTCTTCAATAGCTGGTAGTCTGTCTGAGAACTTAACCTTTTCCTTAAACCAGAAAAATCGATGGGAGTCACGATCGTTTACATCAAGTAGAATTTGCAGAAATGCCTTTTCAATGTCTGCTGTAAGGCCTATTTTACCTAATCTGAAATTTACAATTATCTTTAATAAGTCTGGTAGCAAGTTTGATCCTGTTGACAGGTGATCATTTAGCGAACGAACTGATGGTCCATGCGCTGAAGCGTCAAACACTATGCGGAGCTTCGTCGTCGTTTTATCCTCCCTATATACGGGTCGATGCGGCATGTAATACAACCGAGCATTAATGTTTGTCACGCATAGCGTTGTCGTATTCCTGTAATCGCCCATTTTGTCGAGATAATTTTCGTACCAGTGAGTAAAGGCGATTTATAGCGATTTCTCGGTTGTCCTCTAACACGTAATTAACCTCCTTCCATGGCAAGGAAGCAACATAACCTGCCTTTGATTTGACAATAAATTGGTCTAAATTTTTCGTGTAGTCAACACCTTCAGCGATTTCTTGATAAATTCCTATGGACTCCAATCTCCAGAAATCTCTAAAATCAAATTCATTAATAACTGAGGAGGCATATAAGGAAAGAGTTGGAACAAAATTCAGGTTTACACAAGTTGTACTGGCTGGGGAAGGTCCTTGCAAGGTCCAACCAAAAACAGTTTCGATGGCTGACAAGTTTTCTGTAAGACGTCTAACTTCGCCGCTCATTAATTTCCAATATTGGTCAGCACCTATGAGAATACTTATTTGAATAGGAGTTTGATCATCACAACCGAACGGTATCACACTTATTCTATGCGTTCCAATTACAGGCAGTTTTAATTTTCTGCTAATGTCTTCGCGCACAAAAGAAATTTGACTACCGCCATCAAAAATTGCACGTACCAGGAGACTGTTGCTATGATTTGGTGATTTAGCATAAACACAAGCTGTTTGTAAGTAGACGTCAGTTAAAGGTTGTGTCGAATTGTTCCCTGCATACAAATTCAAAGCTGGCTGCGTTGATGATGATGCCGTCGCACCCACACTCCTGTTGTCAATGCGATTGTTTACAATAGCTGCTCCATTTTTGGGATTGTGTCCTCTGACTGAAGGTTCACACATCGATAAAGCATGTTTTCCTCTACACTTCTTGCAAAAAATACGAACAGAGCAAGATTTAGACATGTGTCACGTTCTGGTACAACGAAAGCATTTGCCATTCCTTTTTAAAATGTCTTCCTTTTCAACTATTGAAAGTACACTATCACAGTCTGCAGTACTATGGTGATTGGATTTACACACAGTTATTATTATTGGATGCCGTAGTAAATAATCCAGCAGCGGTCTTATGCATTTGTGAATGCCATGTAGAAATTTGGTTTCTCGATGTGTCATAAGATTTCTCCAACGATTCCACTTCACGCTTCAGGTATGAAATTAAAGCCTTCGTTTGTTGATCGCCATCAGGAAGGTCATTTGTAGAAGACGATGATTTACTGCTGTCAATAGCTTCGTCCTCGTTTTGTGGAATTTCTTTGTAACAACGGTAAAAATAAACACGTAAATCGGTAGGCATGCATCTGAGCAGAACTGACTTCAAGATTATAAAATAATGAGTAGAAGGTACTCCAAGGGCCGTTAACGAGCGAGTGCAGCTCATCACGGAGTTATATAAACGACGAAGTCCCGCTACATCGGTTCTTGCTGCTACAGGCTTAATAGATATAAGTTGCTGCATGTGTTTGTCTATTATTTTGTCGGTATTCCCAAATTCGTCTAGTAGCAAAGCTATTGCTCCGTCATAGCAAGTTTCTGTAGGTGTAAATCCGGCAATAACATCTGCCGCATTTCCAGTATGCATATTCCCTGTAACAGGATACAAAACACTAGTACCTATAGAAAAACAGTTACAGGCAGTCAGGGCTTACGAAGAACGTTACAAATTGCCTAAGTTAGCTAAGATGTACTACTCCGAGAAGTATAGAAGTTCCATCAATCACGGAGGACATGGAGGAGGGTGGACAACAACACACCCAACCATTCTTTGTCTCCTACTTATTTTGTTTGCAAAGATAGGGAGTTGCTCCTATAACATAACACAACCAAAGGCAGGGTTGTACATCGAGCATATAGGTGAAGCAAATCTGAAAAGAGGAACGCTTAGAGTCGAGCTGAGCTATCCACTGAATATAAAATCAGACGAACATAAAATTGACAAGACATTATCACAAATGGAAGATGTATGTAACAGATCCCGGCACCTGTCCAGTGACATCCATTGTGATCTACTACTTCAGCATTTAAAGGAAAAAGGACGAACGTTATCCCATGAAATGACATTGCTAAAAGATCTAGATACCAAACGAAAAAGTCGAAATATATTTGGCAACATACTAGAATACGTTTTTGGAGTCAATGAAGATGTGTATACAGACATTAACACTCTTCGTCAAAACCAACAAATCTTACAACAAGCACCCCAACATCAATCAAGTCTAATGCTCTCTACTATAGCCGTAGTCAACGACACAGAAGCCCGCGTAACTCAAAAAATAAACATGTTTACAAACAAACTAAACAAGGCTCTAGAGGAAATCAACAAAGTTCAAGGATGGTTCTCCCAAAGTGACACCAACAGGATTAATATCAATATCATCGCCGCATATCAACTTGCGATAAACTTCCTCAGTGACCTAGAAGAACATTATATAAGACTCGCGAGGATTACCATGAAAAGGGGAAATCTGTTTGAATTCATGTCACCGGCAAAATTAGCAAATATCACCATTAAAGCCTACGATCAAATTCCTTCCAACTTAAAGGTCTCTGGCACACCAGGAGAAAGACTAGAAATAGTCAGAGACAACGGAAATATTATTATTTATGGATATCTTCCCATCATGGAGAGGGGTCAATACACTCTAATGAAGGCTACCGCTATACCCTACCACATTAAAAACAATACATACATAGCACCAGACATTAGCAGATCCATAATAGGTACAAACTATAACACTCAAACCTACTTCGAGCTTACTGAAGCAGAACTAGCCAATTGTATCACCCAAGCAAAACACTTGATGTTGTGTACTCCAACAGTTGTCAGCAGTATCGAAACAAACCCAAATTGCATCATTGATGAGATCTACCAGCGCCAAGAAAAACAACACTGCTCCTTGAAGCAGTTCTCTTTATCAACCACATTATGGAAGCATCTTTACATGGCCAACACTTGGCTATTCATCAGCAGCTCACCCACCCAGCGGTCAAATGTAATGGAGTAAGAGAAGACATCATTCTCGATAAAATATGAATAATTCAGATCAGCAACAACTGCCTCATCCAAACTAAGAAGAATACACTAACATCAACAATAACTGCTAAGATACCAAATAAATCGACATTTAACAAGGCAATGAATTTCAACATAAGCACCACTATAATTACAAGAAAAACACACAGAGAAATCATTGAACGTGAACCAATTTTAAAATCATCCGACCATTTATTCGATGCAATTAGGGATCAAGAAGTACTACAGCAGGACCTAGTGTCAGCCTCAACTATATTCAAATCAATTGGCCACCACACGGCCTCGGCAGTCAGTGCAATCGTAATTACCATCCTACTAATCACACTTGCTTATAAGTTAAGGCGACAAGTACAGACCTGCTGCCCGCTAACGCGCAGGAAGGTTGAAGGCATTCCCGACATTAAACTTAGCCAAAGGACACCGCAACCCGCTAAGCGAACCAGCCTAGTTCAACATGCAGATTCAAAATCATCAACAAAACCGAGATTCACCTTAAAACTACCTCCACACGACCATATTGCGACTGCAGTCACCAAGGGGGAGAATGTTCAAACACATAACAAAGATGACAATGCAATTTATGCAACAATCAATAAATTGCATTCATCGGTCAATAAACCGATCACCATGTAAGCACATTTATGCTCAATAGGTCACAAAACATAATTTGCTGAACCTTGTAGTGTACGTCTTAAGAAATTATTATTATTATTGTTAAGCTAAGCATTTTTTCTAATTGTATATAAACGCTGTTAATATATTAATAAATCAGTTGCTAATTATCAGCCAACGTTTAAATCAATCACCTTGTTCACCCCCCACCAGAGGGAAGGGAACAAGAAAAAACACTTCTTTCTGCCTTGTATGTCCATTTTTTGGAATTTTGTGCATTTTTGAAGTAAATGATCTCCATTACATGCTGAATATTTCACTGACTTCAGTGTGTGTAATGCTTTCATCGTAGTTACCTTTGTGGTACATTTGGCTTGACTCAATTAGGGTGCCAATGTATCTGCAATTGCTTCTAATATTTTCAACCTGTTGTCCAAAAATGTTGATAATTTTCCATATGTTGGCAGCTCTTGAGACGCTCCTTGATTTTCTTCCCACAATATTAATTTGGCGAGAGGCAACTTCTGTACTATCAAGTAAACAATCAGTACATCCCAAGTAGAAATATCAACTTGCCAACTTTTTAATTGTTGTAAACACTCTTCTGTAGTGTCGACCAAAGATTTCAAATCAGTAGCTGTTTCAGATGTTATTTTAGGTTGACTTGTTAATATCTTAAGCTGATGATTAACAAGAATCTTTTTATTTTCGTACCTCGCCTTCAATCTATTCCAGGTGGGTAGATAATCTTTATTTGTGATGGGAGTGTGACGTAGTAATTTTTCCGCATCACCTATTAAAGAGCTTTTCAGATAATACAATTTTTGCACATCCTTCAAAGTTGCATTATTGTGTACTACAGCTGTGTATAAATCATGAAACGGGCGCCAACCATCATAATTGCCATTATATTTTGGCAACATAATTTTCGGTAGAATGTTTTGTTGTTGTTGTTCCACACGAGTTTGTTGTGCCAACAAAAGTGTGGAATCTGTCAACTCTGTGATGGGATGAATTAAATCGTATAATTCTCCTATGTATATGCAATATGTATTTTCCAAATTGCTATACATATCATCAGTGACGTATTTTGGTGTAGATTTGGGTGGTGTTTCAATGAGCAGCTCGTTGAATTGCTGATCAATCTGCTCATACTCAGCCCATGTTCGCCTGATCTCAGAGAGTTTTGCTTCATATAACCCCTTTGAGTGATTCTCTGTCAATGTTTTTTGTCCATTAGCTATGGTTTTAATCAGGCGATTCCTTAAAGCTTGTTCCTTATTTAACAAACTTTTTAGTTCTGTCATCTTGAATTAGTTAAGAAACTTGAGCAATAACGAAGTAGAAATTGAGATGTTAAATTAATTTCTAAATTAACTACAATAACTTATATGAATTGCAATGACTATTCTGATTCCTACACAACTAACCCAGACAAATGAGTCGAATGATTCCTGGATGGAACCACCAAAATGTTAAATGTAATGTATGCTACTTGTAAAGTACTGTCACTTAATTGACAGTAGAAATAGGTCAAGAGAAAGTTATCTAATGTGTTAACTTTCTGAACACCCTCCAAATCTCTGTTCCTCTTATGGAACAGAAATTATCACCTGAAAATAAGAAGTACTCAAAGCTTGTTATACACTATTCACTTCACCCTAACGTAACTTCCCATAAGTTACGCTAGAGCAAGTATTTCCTTTATGATGTCGCTCAATTTTAAGTTGGTGCGTGTATATTGATTTACAGCGTAACTTCCAATAAGTTACACTGTACAGTGCCGATTGTCTTCTGTTTACTTATCAAACTCTGAAAAAGAAAGAGAACACTCAAGTAGCACAAATGACATTTAGGTGGCGTTAGTGTAGCTGTAAATGAAAAGATATCATTCGGTTGTTCATTTATCTACGTTTATTTCTGGATGAATACTTCTAAATTAAAATTTGATTTCAAACTAAATGAAGCTAGAAACTTAACCCTATTGCAATTCACTTATTAAACTTAGATATGTATTGAATTGTGTTAAAAAAATCGATTTCAAACAAAAATTCTATATGTTACTTGCTCAAAAATCCTATGTGTTAATTGCTCAAATTCCTTATATATTAATTGCTCAAATTCCTTATTACTAATTCTATTAGCTACAATTTAAATTTGACCCTTTCGCTTATTATAAATTTCTCTTATATTTTTTAGCTGAAAATGAAATGTGTTTTATTAATGGTATCGATGAGTAACCAATTATCAAGCAGTGTGACGTTGACCCGTGTGGGCAAAAAGTCACACTTTGATTAAATGATCACGTAACCGATAAAAAGTCAAATAATTATCAATTCTCAATAAAAAATTAATTATGTTCAATCTCAAAATATTTTCTCTCACTAGATAAATTTGGTTGTGTGCACTTATTAGTAGTGTAAATGACATGAAATGCATGCGTTTTACACTGTGACAATAATTACCCTTTACCAAGTACGTATCTAGAAATAAAATACCTTGAGTTGCCCGCAACTTGTGTTACGACGAATTCGTTGAAATTTGTAAAACAAAAAAAAAGCACAAAAAATTGATCAAAAGAAACTAAAAATGAAATTGAACTATAAAAAAAAAATAATAATTATTACAAGCGAAGAAAAAAATTGTATGTTTTATATGATTACCGAAAATTAACTTTATATCAAATGAACTCTAACTTTATTTAACCCACTAAAAAGAACTCTAAAATATCACTGAAACGAAAACTTTTGCAAATCGGATACACTGTAACTAAAGCACTGTGAACCCTTTGACAACTGTTGAAAAATAGAAGACTGAGAGAACGAAAGACCTCCTTTTTATAGAAAAATTCGTTCCATTTTCGATGTCCATAAAGTGAAATATTGAAAATTTTCACTTAAAATAACGACTAATGACCTCAAACTTAATGTCAATAGATAGCAAATTTCCTACTCTACAATTTGACATTTTTCTAGTAGAGATTAATTAGAAATTCGATGATTTTAATGAATTTTTATGATTGCTGAGAAATTTGCTATAAAATTTCACTTCGATACGTTTCCCTCTCAACGTAATAGATTTTTCTGACATTTGTAGTATTTCTTGTCTTTTTCCCACTGTGAGTCTCTTTTGCACTCATTGCGGGAAATACATTTATAAAAAATCGCGAATATCGCGTTTTCCGTGCAAAATATCGGGCAACGAACGTCGCCATCGAGATCGCGGTTCGATTTTACCCGGGTGCTAACAAAGTTTTGTTATGTATTTTTTAAGGTGTTTTTTAGTGTTTTTCAGGGAACAGCATCATCATCCGGGATAGCTTTACATCAGGTAAGCGTATTATGCATTTATTGTATTTATTTAGCTTGTAGTTTACGATTTTTGTAAATTTGTGGCAAATGTCAGGTGAGTGCTTTCGTGTCATTTTTCACCTTGTTTGTCCACAACTATTTATCATAATCGTAATAATTATGTAGTTAAAAGTATAATTGAATGCTTTATGGTGGCTTGACTACATAAAACATGAAATTACATATGTTTTTACACAATTCCTCAACTACATGGAATTGTTGTTGTACGGCATACATACCTGCAGTCCTGTTCTTGGCTGTGTTTATGTTATATATTAAGAATGTTTTTTAGAAAAACACTAGCTATTTCAATTATTAATATATTTTGTTATTAATTGATTTTCTTTTTTTTTATTTCATTGTAGCTCTGTCTGTCCTGTTCTTGGCTGTGTTTATGTTGTAGCTCTTCGTGGGATTTCTTCCATTTGTGGAAACTCCAAGTGGAGGTAATTTTTTATATGTATCTATATTAATTTCTGGAATTAATTTGCTTCTTTTCTTTCAGGTTCGCTGAACAATACATGCTGCGACTTTATGTTTTTTGCATGTGTGAACATATTTGCATATTTTGCAATAGTTCATTATGCAGAGAACATGAATTTCGCTAGGAAATTCGCATAAGTACATTTATACAGTATTGTTGTTGTACTGCCAAGAAATTTGTTTCTTGGCAGTCTGCATGCATGTGATTAATTTTTTATATTGTACTGCATAATATTCAATCAAAGGATTATTATTGAACTCATTTCTTGTATCGTTTTTATTTCAGATATATCTTGGAGTACAGAAGGCAGTGTTTACTGGACAAAGGACCATGCAATTTTAGGGAGGTATTGAGTACTTTTTTATATTGTATTTTGATTGTTTTTTTTTTTTTTGAATTTCTTTCTAGCTGTGTTCAACATACCCCCCCCCCCCCCCCGTTGAACAGTTTGTTCAACCAAAGCGTTCTTTAGTTTGCGTATACCTTATACCTCTCTTATGGTAGTGATGGAAGGTCAGCTTGCCATCCTTGTTGACTCGTAGTCGAACTTGGTATTTGTCATGAATTTTTCCCGATTCCTTCGTTGCTGTATTGCCCTGACGTTAATGCGCTGCATACATATCGAAGCAAATATATGTCGATGCCTTCACGGGTTCGGAATCTTTTAAAGCTGTTCTTCGCTCTCATTTCGAATTCATCGATGTTTGTAGTCAGCAGAAGCCTTGTCAATGCAGAAATGCGATTGCTACTGACGACTGCTGTCTGTTGTGAATGTGGATCCGTGTAGGGAGTCGGGGCCATAAAGGGTCGGTTTGTCACCCTGGTAGCTTGACTTGTCGTTGTTTGGCTTATTGATGCTTGGCTCGTTGATGGTTCTCCTCTGTTGCGGGGTACTAATTCATGGGCCAATTCTGGTCGAGGCATGCCGAAGACTTCACACCCTGGGTCACGAAGCATCCTAAGTTCTGGACTTCCTGGTGGGCTAAACTGTATGTCTTCTAAAATATGAAGCGTATCATCCTCTTCGTAGACAAACGACATCTGAAATAATAGCTGGTCAATCTACTGCAAATGAATGAACAAACAACCCTCAGCCAGTAGTAACACATAGATGAACAGACACATGACGACACTAAGAACAGGTAGTTAATCTATTGCTAATGGTAGAGAACTAATTTTGGCAATTGGTCGTAGAAAGCTAGCGTTTTGAATTTTGACTATTACTACCCGTACCAGCTCATCTATACCTGGATGCACTTGCTCGATTATGCCCATGGCCCAACTAGTGGGTGGCATATGACCGTGTTTGACAAGGATGACATTTCCAATCTGAAGATTAGGTTATCTTGTATACCATTTTGGCCGATTTTTAAGTTGGTTAAGGTAATCCCTTGACCGTATATCCCAAAACTGTTTGTATAATTGCGGGTGTACCTCCATGGTTTGGAAGGTACTACCACTTCGTTAGTATAGTCTGGCTCTGGAATGGCATTAAGTGCTTGGCCAATCAAAAAATGTGTGAGGATAAGTACTCCTCTGGATCATTTCTCACATAGCAAAGCGGTCTAGAATTTAGACATGCTTCCACCTGTGCTAAGACCGTCGAATATTCTTCAAATGTGCACTTGGATTGTTGTAAAGTGCGTCTTAAATGATGCTTTATCGATTTCACTCCAGCTTCCCATAACCCTCCAGTGTTGAGAGGCTGGAGGATTCAAATGCCAATTGACTTAGTAAGATATTGTGGTGCTACTGGAGTTGTATCGCGAAGTGATTCTCTAAGATATTTTTCTAAAATGGTCTTTCCTCCAATGAAGTTGGTGCCACAATCTGAATATATGTCACTACATAATCCTCGTCTAGCCACAAATCGTTTTAATGCGGCGAGGAATGCTTCGGATGTGAGATTTGACATCAATTCGATATGCACAGCCTTCGTGGCCATACAGACAAATATGCAAAAATATGCTTTCTGTAATTTTGCATTTCGTAGATTTGATGATTTTATTATTACCGGTCCGGCATAATCAATTCCTACTTTCATAAAAGGTTTTGTTATATTAACTCGGGAAGTGGGCAAATTTCCCATTAATTGGCTACTTGTCATCGTTCGATGTTTGAAGCATCTAATGCATTTGTGAAGCCTGCTAGTAATACGGCGTCGTGCATCTATGATCCAAAATCTGTCACGACTAGTGCTCAGAGCCAATGATGGACCACCACGAAGAGTTTCTAAATGTAATTTATCAATTAAAATTAATGTGATGTGATGATCACGTGGTAGGATGATTGGGTGCTTCCTATTATTTGGGATTGGCGCGTTCTCTAATCTACCACCCAATCGTATCAAACCATTCTCATCAATAAAGGGATTGAGCTTTATTAATTTACTATGTTGTCACAACGACTTCTTGTCCAACATATTTTGGTATTCTTTTGCGAACGCAATTTGTTGTACGAGTTTGAGTATGGTTTGTTCTGCCTGGTTCCATTCTTGCACATTGAAGTATTGTAGGCGTTTAGCTTGAGGATGCCTACAATTGCATACGAAACGTTGTATGTGTGCTATGATTCGAACTAAGTGAGTATATGATGAGTAATGTACCAGAAGATTGTTCTCAAACTTCGCTAATAAATTTACTGTAGGAGGTTCTTTCGCTTCTAGATTTGTTTGTTCCGAAATGTCCTTGAATTTTGGACATTTGTCCTGTTTCTCCGACAGACATGATGGTCCATGCCACCATAGATGATTTCCTAGTAAATCTGCTGCAGGCACAACTCTTGAAGCTAAATCGGCAGGGTTTTGTCCTGTATTTCAACTACGCGATTTGCCACGTAGATTTTCCACCGTGCTGGATGCTATTTGATCCGTTGCAAGACAATCATAGAGTCTGTCCAGCGATTGGCACTTGATGTAGGCGCATATCCTTGATTGTAGCCTGAAGCAGTCTTGCAAGTAGTAGACCTCCATTAAGCTACAATCTGGGAATGGTTGTCGGCTAAATTGGAGCTACCCTAGTTTTTGCAGTGAGTAAATTTGTGTGGATTAAGCCATTCTGTTCTTCCACCCGTATATAAACTGTCGATGCATCACAAAATCTATGTAGTTGGATGCACACTTTGGCCGAATGTTGATCCATCTAGGAATCTGTAAACTTTCTATATATTTTAAATTAACTTTGAACCTATTCCATTGTTGTTCAATAATCTCTGACACCTTGTTGTCCCATCCTGTGATCCACAATGCTTGCATCAGCACCTTGGCTGTAATTACCACTGGTGTTAACTATCGATAGTGAGGGGGTTGTTGATGCTAACCGCAACTCGTCACATCGATTTATCCAAATATTTATTTTGAAGTATGTTCAAAACAGAAAGAAAATTATATATTATGTAGTATTAGTACAATAATTAAAAGATTTATTTTTATTTTATATATATATTATATTTTGTAATATTTTTGTATAAGGCTCTTTTAGGATAGAATAATTATATTCTTATTTTTTATTCCTTTTATATTCTTTTTACTGATTTATTTATATTATTTTTTAAAGTCTTTACAATTCTTTTTGTGTACTTAGATTTATAGCAACTTAGTTTATTTTCTATACATTTTATTTTTATAAGTTGTCTGTAGATGCGATGAAATTTTAGCGTGTAGTTTACAGTACACTATCTATGCTAATTTACTATGTAGTCAAACGTATAGATGTGCTACATTTACTCCCCTATCAGTTAATAACGAGAATAGGAATTAAGTTAAATCGCAATAAAAACGAATGTAATTCAGTAAGTTATAACTTAAGAGTTACTTTCTTTATTGGTTTTTTGGTGTCTATCTCAGGGGATTCCTCTAATTTTTCAATGAATGCAGGTTTTAGCCGGTCTACAGAGACTTTTACTGATTTGCCGTTTATATTTATTGTGAAAATTTTCTCTCCTCTTTCAGTCACCTTATAAGGTCCATCATACGTTGGCTGAAGGCTCGTTTTTATCTTGTCGCTGCGAATGAAAACGTATTCACAATCGTATAAATATTTAGGAAAATAACACTTGGTACTAGTTTTTCTGGAATCTGTTGGTATAATAGTTTCAAAATGTTGTCGTAAATTTTGGATCATGTCTGTCGTATGTGGCAAAACTTGATAATCTCTAACAAAGAATTATCCTGGTACCCTTAAAGTTTGACCATACACTAACTCGGCTGGAGAGCATTGCAAATCCTCTTTTACCATAGTACGAATACCTAAAAGGATTGAAGTAAGATGGCAAGACCAATTGGTTGTATCCTTCGTTGCTTTAATAGCGGATTTTAGTTGACGATGGAATCTTTCGATCATTCCATTAGCTTGAGGATGATAAGGAGTTGTATGGATTTTATGACATCCGAGGACGTAGATAACTCTTGAAACAATTTTGATTCAAATTGAGCTCCCTGGTCTGTCGTTATCCTTAAAGGCATACCAAACCGACATATGAACTGTTCTTAAAATATCGTTGTTATCGTCTTTGCTGAGGTATTTTTAATGGGATATGCTTCTGGCCAACGAGTGTATCTGTCAATTATTGTGAAAATATGTGTATACTCTTTTGATTGTGGCAGAGGTCCAACAATGTCTAAATGGATATGCTCAAATCGAGCATTGGAAATTTTGAAAGTTCCAACTTCTGATTTCGTATGCCTTTGAACTTTTGATTGTTGACATGGTAAGCATGTCTTGGCCCAATGATTGATATTGTTGTTCATACCTGGCCAAAAATATTTCTTGCCAATTGATTTTCTCGATGCACCTATGCCTGGATGTGATAATCCATTCAATACGTCAAAAATCGTTTTTCGAAGTTCCCCTGGCACGTAAGGACGGGATTTACCTGTCGAAATTTCGCACCATAGTTTACTATTGGTTGAAGGAATATCTATTTCCTGAAGTTTGTATTTAGAGTTTACCTTTTGGAGTCGTTGCTCGATGAGATGTTTTAACTTTTCGTCAACTATTTGTGCTTTACTAATAAAATGTAAGTTAATTTCCTTATTGCTCTTGATTGTACTGCATTCGTCGTTATTTTCAGAAATGCGTGAAAGAGCATCTGCTACCACATTCGCTTTTCCTTTAATGTGTTGTATGTTTGATGTAAACTGTGTAATGAAATCTAAATGTCTCGCTTGCCTAGGGCTCCTTTCCGTTTTGGTCCAAATGGCGTTTGTTAATGGTTTATGATCTGTGAATACTATGAATTTTCTACCTTCGAGTACATGGCGAAAATGTTTTATCGCTAAATATACTGCCAGAAGTTCCCTATCGAACGCTGAATATTTTGTTTCCGCTTTTGCCAATTTTTTTGAGGGGAAAGCCAGTGGTTCCCAATTATGATGGTTTAACTGTTGGAAGACAGCACCAACTGCTACTGCAGAAGTGTCCACAGTTAAGTTGAAAGTTGTGTTTTCGATGGGGTGCACCAAAAGTGTTGCTGAAGCCAAAGCTTCTTTTATTTGTTTAAAATTTGTTTCACAAAAGTCTGGCCAAGAATAATTTTTAGAATTTTTTGGTTTTTTTTTAATAGAAAGGTTAAATGATCATATATTGGACTTAACAGTTCAGCTAATTTGGGAATAAAACGGTGGTAGTAATTTACCATTCCTATGAATTGTTGAATGTGTTTGACAGAACTAGGTGATGGGAAATTTCGAATGATTTCAATTCTATCAGGAGAAGGAAGAATTCCATCTTTACTAATGCGATGACTTAAGAAAATTAAAGAAGTAGCACCAAAAATACATTTCGCTGTGTTTATGTTGATACCATAGGTTGTTAAACGTTCGAAGAAAGTTTTCAAATGCGATTTGTGCTCTTCGTCATTTTGGCTTGCTATCAAAATATCGTCAATATAAGTAAAAACGTAATCTAAATCTCTGGTAATTTCGTTCATGAACCCTTGAAAGGTTTGCGCGGCATTTCTTAGACCAAAGGGCATCATAGTAAATTCAAAAAGGCCGAAGGGTGTTGTAATTGCTGTTTTGTGCATGGCTTTTGCAGCTATAGGTATATGGTGATAAGCTCTTATTACATCAATTTTTGAGAAAATCTTAAAATTTTGTAAGTTCAATGAGAAATTTTGAATATGGGGGATTGGATATCTGTCCGGGATTGTAATAGAGTTCAACTGTCTGTAATCTCCACATGGACGCCAATCAGAGCTATTTTTCTTTTGTAGTGTAGTGTAGTGCCGAGGCCGTTGATGAAGATGATGGTTGGCAGAGACCTAATTGAAGCATATGATCGAATTCTAATTTCGCAATTTTTAATTTTTGGGTGTCTAACCTTCGGGGTCTAGTAAATGGTAACTTTCCTTTTGTCATTATGTGATGTACCACGTTAAGTTTTACCAGTACTCCATAACGAGGAGATTCTGTCAGTGACGGAAATTGTCGTATAATACTTCCGTAACCATTTTCAATTATGAAATGTTTAGGGGAAGGTGTATTTGCCTTAATGGTTAATCCAATTATCGACAAAGATGTGTTGCCATCGATTAGACGTTTACTATTCAGATCAATTAAAAGGTACCGGCCTCTACTATAGGTCGGTTGACATCAGCAATTACGAAAGGAAACGTAAAATCTCTTCTTAAGCCAAAATTGGTTTTAAGCAGTTTTGTTCCAAAAGTGTGGATTGTAGAGCCGTTTGCTGCGACTAGATTCAACGTGTGATCTCTTTTGTATCCGTTGAAAAAGGTGGCAGGTATTACTGAGAGGTCTGCCCCAGTATCTATTAAGAATTTAATTTTATTTTCTTTATCGAAAACAAACAAACGTTTAGAAAAGATATGTGAGGAACTCGTTGAACTAGTTGAGGGGTTATTTAGTTTTTTGAATTTTGGACATTTTTGAAAGAACATGGGGATATGCATTTTGTTGCCTTATCTCCAAATTTTTTGTGAATCCAACAGATCGTAGAAAACCTTATACCGCCTGGAGAACGACTCCTAGAACGATATCTGAAATTCGAAAAATTTTGTTTATTTTGAATCGATATATTTTTAACAAGTTGTTCTAGCGAGTCTATTTTATTTTCCAAATTACAAATTTTGTTTAATAAATTTAAATCATTATTTAAGTTATGTGAGCTGATTGTTGAGATACATTGAGATTTCGAAATTTCATGTAATTTATCTGCTAATTGCAAAAGTTCATTCATATCTCTGTTACCCGCTGTTGCCAGAGATATGTTAATATTAGTGGGTAACTTTCTCATCCACAGCTTTTTTACAAGATTTTCCGTGATTTCTGAATTTGAACCTGCTAAAATCTTCATGGTTCTAAAGAAATCCGATGGCTTTCTGTCCCCAATTTCGGTATCCGAAAGAAGGTGTTCTAATTTCTTTTCTTCAGTCTCTGTAAATCTTTGAATGAGAGCATTCTTAAGCGTGCTATATTTATCGGTTTGTGGACTGTTTGTAGAATATCCAACACTTTCGTTATTATGTCTACTGTCAATGCGCAATGCTTGTACTATATACTCGTACTTCGTTTGGGACTCTGCTTGAATAAACCATGCTTGTGGGTATGGTGCCCAAAACAGAGGCAATTTAACTGCAACCACATTCAGACCAGCTCTATCTCCTTCACCCAAATTTGCTATATCTCCTGCATTCATTTTTCTGAGATTATCGCCAAAAAAACCACTTCTGAAAATCACAATTAACACTTAACATTCGTATTACTTTTCATACGCGGTATTTCACAACGCGGGGTCACCAAAAATAAAAGGTGAACAAAATCAAATAAGGTAAGGTTAGTAAATTTTAAAATATAACGTGGACAAAGGGGTAAATGTTATATAAAAATCTATGTGTCCCTGTTGAAAGTGTATAAATATTGATATACAGGGTGTTTCCCCTTAGGAGGTCGATAGAGCGGGAGGTGATAGTACTCACCTAAACGAACCAAAAATTGTATGGCAGGGGGGGGGGGGCAATATCAACCGTTTAGGAGTTACAAGTTGATTCATAAAAAAAGCTAGGTTTTCACAAAACACCATGTATCTTAAAAACTGCAGGGCGTATGGTCACAGTTAAAGGCTCACTGTATGCAGAACGTCGTGGCCTTTCCAACGACGGTTCAACCAGCCACGTACCTCTCTCCCCTCAGAAGTTGTGATGGTCTAAACTAAAAATTTCGGATTTTCTTTCCTTTTTTTTTACTTTGACCTCTATTGTTTTTGCAAAAAGGTCGTTAACAAACCTTTTTTTTATAAAAACTGTAAACTGTGGAGCCTCCTCTTTAATTTGACCTATTATACCCTATGTGCTATCTGTATCCGTTAAAGAGTTATTAGCTCTTAATAGGTAATAGTCAATGTAGTAATTTATTGTCCTAGTATGTCAGAATTAGAAGATACTTAACATGAAATTAAAGAAGTGTGTTACAAAAACAGTTTTTTTTTTACTATCAGAACCAGCTTAACACAAGCGCGCTGTAGTAACTCGTTTAATAAATAAACGGTTAACAATACATGCTTTTCAGTTTTCATCACTTAGTCGGTGTTAGTATGTTAAACTAAAAATAAACCACATTCCATTCAACAAAAACCTATTCAGGTCAGCAATAATTTGTTTCCTGAGTAACGGGTCCTTTTAATGCGCTTACATATAGAGATTAGGACTTCTGCTTCATAAAGAATTTATACAGGTAGTAAGGTAAGGAACCGAGAATATCATTACCTGTAATAAAAATGTTATGACATTTTGAGGTGAGGTATGTAACTTACTTATTTTCTAAACGAAAAATTTGTAATAGCAATTAAAGTGGTTTTGATTTAGTCCTTTTGTTAAACTTATTTTCACTATTCTGAATCATAACTCGGGATAAATGCAAGAAACAGTAGGTACAGTTTTCCTTCCTATAAATTGGTAGTAGAAACAAAAATAACTCACATTTGTCTACAAGTTATCAGTGTAAGCAAAACCAATATAAAATCACGAAAATGGCTGAATTTAGCATTCAAGAGTATGCGGATATAGGTTACGTGTAGGGCTTCGTTGACGGGAATGAAAGAGCGGCTGTAAGAGAATACCAAAGACGGTTTCAAGGGAGACAAGTTCCAGATAGACGTATGTTCTCCCGTACGTTCCGAAGGTTAAGGGAAGGAACCCTGATGCGAAGACATCCGCGAGCAGGATCATCATCATCATCTGCCCACATTGATCATCAAATCATAGGAGTACTTAGGCAAGACCCTAACATAAGTATCAGACGAATAGCAGCGCGTCTGGGAGTATCTACAAAGAGAGTTTGGACAGTAATTCAGAGAGAAAGATTACATCCATACCACCATACTCCTGTTCATGGACTGCAAGAAGGAGACTTAGAGCGAAGACTAGAGTTTTGTTCTTGGATGATGGAACGCGATCTAGAGGACAGCCGATTTGTCGGCAAGATATTGTGGACGGACGAGTCGCAATTTACCAGGGATGGAATCACCAACTTCCATAATCTTCACACCTGGGCGGAAGTAAACCCACATCAAAGGAAGGAAACCTCTTTTCAACGAAGATTTAGCGTGAACGTTTGGGCTGGAATCATCGGTAATACATTAATTGGACCATTCATTCTTCCACAGATACTGAATGCCACAATTTATTCTGACTTTCTGGAGAATTCTTTGCCAGAATTATTAGAGGATATTCCGCTTAACGTAAGACAGTCGATGTTTTACCAGCATGACGGAGCACCAGCGCATACCAGCAATAGAGTGAGACAGCTGTTGAGTGAAAAATATCCTGAGCGGTGGATTGGCAGAAATGGGCCAATATTGTGGCCTGCTAGATCGCCAGATCTAACTCCTCTCGACTTCTATCTTTGGGGAGTGATGAAAGAGGAAGTTTATTCGAGACCACTCAATTGTCGAGAAGAGCTATTATCTCGAATTACAGCGGCTGGAATACGAGTACGTGAGAGGATGGCTGCGATAAACATAATATAAGCAGTGAAAAGACGATTATTTAATTGCGTATTAAACAACGGGGGACATTTCGAACACCTGCTTCATTAGAATAAATTCTGTATAACCTATTAATAATAGTTTAACTTTAGCATGTATGTAGGATGAAATTTAAGTTATAACAGTTGGCAGCACAATTTGCATCGGCCGCCTTAACAAAGTGCCTCGCCCGGCTTAATGAAATCTGACGTACGAAAGAGGGAAGAAGAAGAAAACCACTTCGTTATCGGCAGCGGACAAGTGAAAAGGGCTTGTAATTAATAGCAGACAAAAGATCAATAAAATTGAAGTTTAGATTAAAGTAACTACTGTATTTGTTTCCTGGAACTCCAATCCTAACATTTATCCTACAAGTGGGGGCTCAACCGGGATTTGTGGAGTTTCCACGGATGAAAAGAATTTGTGAAGTGGAAGAGTTGCTGCTTGTAAAAAGCAGAGCACGCAGCTTGATAAACGGCACGACGTGGGAAGCAGGCAGAACCAGTGAATACCCAGCAGGAAATAATAACGATGAAAGCCAAAAATCACCGAAAGATTAAGATTTAAAGCTAAATAAAAATATCATCCCAGGGTCAGTAAAAATTCATTTTATTTCAAAAGTGTGTATAGGTGTGTAGGTATATGCAGATAAAAAGAAAAGGGAAACGAAATATACCGTTAATTGTTACAGCAAAAATCACAAACAAAGAACGGAAAAAGCAATTCCCGCTACAGTGAGGAGACTGTATATGTAAGAAAGAAATTAAATCACTACATTGAAGAAATCAAATTATTTTATAAAAGAAATAAAATTATCTTGTAAAATAAATAGAATTATTTTATAAAAGGTGTGAACTTAAATAACGTATAACTAAAAGGTGTGTGATATGCAAATTATAATTTAGAAAAAAAAAAACAGATCTTGCGGAGAGAAGGAATTCCATAGCTCCAAGCTATTTCGGAAAAAAAGGGGGTGTCCTTAACGATTGAATAGTATGGGGAAGAACAAAAAATTGAGAAAACAAAGCACTTTTCGTACATCAAGTGAACTAACTGAAACCGAATGTAGGGATTTTAGTAATTTCGAGCAAACTGTGTCAGACTTAAAGCAAGCCCTGCTAGAAAAAGACGCTACGATTCTAGCTGTACAAGATAAAATAAAAGACTTAGAAATTAAGATGTTACAAAAGGAGGTAGAACGTTTGCAGAATACTAGTGAGCCTTCTACTTCTACTGCGATAAAGTCAAGCCATTTCTCAATTATTGATATTGAGGGGTCCATGCACAAATTTAATGGACAAGATAGTTACATGGTCCTACAATTTCTTGATGATTTTGAAAATACAGCTTCCGTCCTAGGGTGGAATGAATTAGATAAGCTAGTTTTCTCTAAACGATTATTAGAAGGTTCTGCTAAGTTGGCAATACGAAGTCAACCCGTATATTCATGGTCTGATCTTAAATCATTCCTGAAGAAAGAGTTTGTAGTTAAAGAGAATAGTGCAAAGCTACATGAGGCGTTAAGACAAAGAAAGAAGCTACCAACTGAAAGCTTTTATGAATATTTTCTGGCAATTAAAGAACTGGGTAATAGGGCTAATCTTGAAGATGACGCATTAATGAACTATGTAATAGACGGGATTCACGGTGACGAAAGGAGTAAAGCCATCTTATACGGAGCAAGTAACTTAGATGAATTCAAAAAGAAATTAGAAATATACGCGACTATTCAAGAGAAGATTCATGCACAGAATAGAAAAATAGATCACCCTGTTAGGAATTTTCGAAAAAATTACGAGAAATACAAGGGCAAAGAAGTAAAAGCTCAGAGGTGTTATGCTTGCGGCGGACAGGGACATATTGGAAGAGAATGTCCTATGAAAGATAAAGGGGTGAAATGTTTTATCTGCAACCAGTTTGGACATAAGAGCGCGGGGTGTAGTAAGTCTAGAAATCAGCAAAATAGAAACGAAATTGTGCTAATGGAAGGCTCAGCACAAACGCGGAACAACATGTGTAAAGAAATAGAATTGAATGGCGTTAGTGTATGTGATTTAGTAGACACAGGCAGCGATCTGTCCTTTATAAGGGAAGATGCATATTTTGTTATTACACAGCCATTGACTGGCCCGCCGATAACCTTTCAAGGAGTGGGATCAGGTAGTATCTCAACTTTGGGCTCCTTTGATACTACCGTATTGGTAGACGACAATACATTTAATGAGAGGTTTCATGTGGCACTCGGGACGTTTTGCCCAAAGAATTTATACTAGGAAAAACGCTGTTAGACAGAGTAGAGCTTCGAATTTCTCCATCGGAAATAACATTCACCCCCATAGAGAATAACCAATCTTTATCTTGTTTTCAAGTAACCACAGAGGACGAAATTAACCTAAGTCATATACAATCGAACGAACAGCGCAATAAAGTGAAGAAACTAATTCGCGAATACCAACCTATAAAGACAAATAGAAACACGCGCTTCGAAATGAATATAATATTGAAAGACGAAACACCAATTTGCCAGCCACCACGCAGATTAGCTAGAGTAGAGCTCGACATCGTGAATAGACAGATCGAGGAGTGGATAAAAGATGATATCATCGAGCCAAGTACATCCGAATTCGCCAGCCCAGTGGTATTAGTCAATAAGAAGGACGGATCAAAGCGACTCTGTGTCGATTATCGTCAGCTCAACAAAGTAATTGTGAGAGATCACCACCCATTACCGTTAATTGAGGACCAGATCGACCAACTCGCAAAGGTAAAAGTTTTTACTACTCTTGATCTGCGAAATGGGTTTTTCCACATCAGTATTGCTAAAGCGAGCCAAAAGTATACGGCCTTTGTTACACCATGTGGGCAGTACCAGTTTAAAAAAGCACCTTTTGGCCTATGTATCTCACCGACACAGTTTCAACGCTATATAAACCAAATTTTTTCCGGCCTTCTCAGGCAAGGTAAGGTTCTAATCTACATAGATGATATCATCGTCCTTGCTGTAAACGACGACGAAGCACTGCTAAATTTAACCGAAGTCTTAAAGGTGGCATCATACAATGGCTTAGATATTAAATGGGAAAAATGCCAATTTCTAATGCAACAAATAGAGTATTTGGGATATGTCATAGAGAATGGTAAAGTTAGGCCATCAGTAGATAAAGTCAAAGCAGTAGCAAGATTTCCGGAGCCAACCAACATCAAAAGTTTGCAATCATTTTTAGGGTTGACTGGATATTTCAGAAAATTTATAAAGGACTACGCGATCATTGCTAGGCCTTTGAGCGACCTACTTCGAAGCGGAGTCAGATTCGAATTAACAGAAAAGCAACGGATGGCCTGCAGATCACTTAAAAATGTCTTATGTTCTGAACCAGTCTTAGCAATCTATGACCCAGAAGCACAAACAGAAGTCCACACAGATGCTAGCAAGTTAGGCTTCGGCGCCATTTTATTACAAAAGAATGCTGATAACGGCCTCCTTCATCCAGTTTATTTCTTGAGCCGAAAAACTTCGCCAGAGCAAGAACGATACAGCAGCTACGAGCTGGAGGTCCTAGCGGTTATACTAGCCATAAAAAAATTTAGAGTATACTTATTGGGAATAAAATTCAAACTCGTAACAGACTGCGCAGCATTTAAATGTACGATGAATAAAAAAGATATTACGCCAAAAGTTGCACGATGGGCCCTTTTGCTTTCAGAATTTGAGTTCGAAATAGAGCATCGACCAGGCACTCGAATGGCTCACGTAGACGCATTAAGTCGAAACCCAGTAGTACTAACGATGGTAGAAAGCACGCTTTTAATCAGAATACAAGCAGCGCAAAGGAAAGACGAAAGAGTTAGGGCAATAACCAAGATATTCGAGCACGAAGAATTTGAAGACTACTTTATGGAAGGAGGAATACTGTATAAATTACTCGATGGCATTAAGTTACTAGTAGTACCAACGTTAATGCAAGCAGAGGTCATCAAAGATACACACAGACGAGGTCATTTCGGTTGTAAGAAAATGGAAATGCTTATTAAACAAACATATTACATACCGAAACTGAAGAAGAAGATAAGTGACTGCATCATCAGTTGCATCCCCTGTATTCTGGCAGCGAAGAAGGGAAAAGGTGAAGGATTTCTGCACCCCATTCCCAAAGAATCTATTCCACTTTCGACGTACCATTTGGACCACCTGGGTCCAGTGACAATGACAAAGAAAGGCTACAGACACATCTTAACAATTATAGATGGATTTACTAAGTTCGTTTGGATTTTTCCGACAAAAACAACAGCCACTTCGGAAGTCGTTCAAAAATTGACTGTGCATCAAGCAGTATTTGGAAATCCTAGCCGGATAATAACCGACCGTGGACCCGCCTTTACCTCAAAGAATTTTGAGGACTACTGCGAGAAAGAGGGAATCGAGCATATAAAAATTACCACAGGAGTACCGAGAGGAAACGGGCAGGTTGAAAGAATACATCGAATTGTAATAGCCATACTAACAAAATTGTCAGTCGATACAGAAGACGAATGGTACAAGCACATTTCAAAAATACAGAAATGGATAAACAGTACATTCCAAAGAAGTATAGGAATGACTCCTTTTGAGTTGTTATTTGGCACGAAGATGAGGTTAGGCGAAGATGTTCAATTAAATGAGATAATTAGCCAAGAAGTAGCTAAGGTGTTTGAGGAAGAGCGAGACGACTTACGAAGAATTGCATCAGAGGAAATACTAAAGACGCAAGAGGAAAATAGACGCTCGTACAACCGACGGCGTAAGAAGCCCACGACTTATCATGTTGGAGATATAGTTGCAATCAGAAGAATGCAGTATGGAGCTGGTCTCAAAATAAGTCCCAAATACTTAGGTCCATATCGTGTCACCAAAGTGAATCCGAATGAAAGATATGAGGTAGAAAAAATAGGTCATCACGAAGGCCCGAAACGAACCTCCACCGCAGTTGATCACATGAAGCCGTATGTTGCGTCGGACATAGATGACGAGCCCTTTAGCGATGAAGAAAGCGAAAGTTTTACCGATTTTGAAGAAACAAGAGGAAATTTTTCTGAATTTTCGGCAAATGCTGCGAACTCCGAACATAACCCTTAGCGCATATACACACACACTCACACACATACACACACACGAAGAGAGATTCATTTACGCAAATACAAAATGAACTTTTCTGTTATTAAGATGAATTTACGATAATCGCTATGAAGATACAATATACCAAAATACACATACAAAAATGAATTGTTCTGCTATTAAAATTAATTTAAAACGATTACTATGAAGAAGATGACCTGATATTATTCCAGAAGTTTCCTGCATTGAAGATGAACTTGAAACAAATAATATGAAGAAGATGACCCTCAGATTACCCAAGCAGTATCCTACTTTCAACATGAAGTGAAGACGACACCATAAAGACGGAAACTTTGAGAATTGTGAAGAAGTTTCCTGCTTTCGACATGAAGCAAAGACGACACCATAAAGACGGAGACTTTGGGAATAGTGAAGAAGTTTCCCGCATGAAGATAATTTAAAGACGACTACAGAGGGAAGGATGATTAGTATCCTACTTTCAACATGAAGTGAAGACGACACCATAAAGACGGAGACTTTGAGAATTGTGAAGATGTTTCCTGCTTTCGACACGAAGCAAAGACGACACCATAAAGACGGAGACTTTGGGAATAGTGAAGAAGTTTCCCGCATGAAGATAATTTAAAGACGACTACAGAAGGAAGGATGATTAGTTAAAGACAAAGAATATCGTGGACGATATAATACCAGGATGGACGAGTTGTAGGATGAAATTTAAGTTATAACAGTTGGCAGCACAATTTGCATCGGCCGCCTTAACAAAGTGCCTCGCCCGGCTTAATGAAATCTGACGTACGAAAGAAGGAAGAAGAAGAAAACCACTTCGTTATCGGCAGCGGACAAGTGAAAAGGGCTTGTAATTAATAGCAGACAAAAGATCAATAAAATTGAAGTTTAGATTAAAGTAACTACTGTATTTCTTTCCTGGAACTCCAATCCTAACATATATCCTACATGTATGTACCTATTAATCGCATGTGCATTTCTGTTAATATTAAGGCTGAACATTTTGACGTTGACGTTTTTAAGCATGTAGTTAAAACGTCAGAATAATACTTAATTTCTTGTTTTTGTTGCGGCATGTCATTTCATCCGGTGTTTGCTTTATTTTTAGTTTAACATACTAACACCGACTAAATGATGAAAACGGAAAAGCATGTATTGTTAACCGTTTATTTATTAAACGAGTTACTACAGCGCGCTTGTGTTAAGCTGGTTCTGATAGTAAAAAAAAAAACTGTTTTTGTAACACACTTCTTTAATTTCATGTTAAGTATTTTCTAATTCTGACATACTAGGACAATAAATTACTACATTGACTATTACCTATTAAGAGCTAATAACTCTTTAACGGATACAGATAGCACATAGGGTATAATAGGTCAAATTAAAGAGGAGGCTCCACAGTTTACAGTTTTTATAAAAAAAAGTTATGTTAACGACCTTTTTGCAAAAATAATAGAGGTCAAAGTAAAAATAAGGAAAGAAAATCCTAAATTTTTAGTTTAGACCTTCATAACTTCTGAGGGGAGAGGAGTACGGGCTGGTTGAGCTGTCAAGCTGGAAAGGCCATGAAGTTCTGCATACAGTGAGCCCTTAACTGTGACCATACGCGCTGCAGTTTTTAAGATACAGGGTGTTTTGTGAAAACCTAGCTTTTTTTATGAATCACCCTGTAACTCCTAAACGGTTGATATTGCCCTCCCCCCTGCCATACAATTTTTGGTTCGTCTAGGTGAGTACTATCACCTCCCGCTCTATGGACCTCCTAAGGGGAAACACCCTGTATATAAATTTAATTAAAATATATTAAAACAATTTTTTTTATTTTTTAAAAATGAACCTGTTGCTTGACACAATTTTCTTGATGCTCTTTTCTGGCTTTGTTCTTTATTCGTTTTTCACTTTTGTTTTATCTTGTATTTCTTTTTTTTTTCTTCTAAGTGCTTTTATTTTTCTTGTGTTCTTTCTTGTATTTCTTTTTTCTATTTTAGTTTTTTTTCTTTTCTTGTGTTCTTTCTTGTCTTTCTTTCTTCTATTTTCGTTTCTTTTCTGTTCTTGTTGTGTTCTCTCTTCTTAAAGTAATCTTTTAGTTCCTTACCACTGGTGGGGGGAACTAGAGATTATATATATATGTATAGATGTGCTACACTAACCAGCCCAAAGGATCGTATAGTGATGCGATGTCGGACAAGATGGTGCGTTTGGATATCTTGGCGTGATCTGCCCAAGTTTTAGTTACTAATAAAAAAATATCTAATTGAGGATGCCAGCGAATCCCTAAAGTTTTTACTGATTCCGTATCTGAAATCATTAGAGTGTCTTTAAACTCGCGTTGGTCTGCAGGAAGATGTCTTAGCAATTCGGAATTGTTGCTTGTCCAGATTGAATCCTACTGTTTTTAACATACCAATTAGTTCATCTAAGAGGTATTTCGCTTTTTGGATGCTGTCCGCACAGGTGAGCAGGTCATCCACGTAAAAATCTGTGGTTGTGACTTTAGACGCTAGAGGCCATCTTTGCTGTTCATCCTTCGCTAACTGTTGAAGCGTTTGGATGGCTAAATATGGCGCTGAAGTTTTTGTCCGATTGTCACCGTGTTTAGCTGAAAATCTTGGATCTCCTTGGTTTTAGGATGTCTCCAAATGATCCGCTGAAACGTACGATGATCTGGATGCATTGTTATCATGCGATACATCTTTTCGATCTCCTAATTCATTGCAATCTTATATTTACGCCAGTTGAGCAGCATGGCGAATAGTTTTGGTTGTAGTACTGGTCCCTTTAATAGGAACTTGTTGAGCGAATTGCAGTTTGAGGATTTCGCTGACGCATCAAATACTACTCTCACCTTTGTTGTAGTACTTTTTAAACAACAGCATGATATATAATAATGCGGCTCATTTATGTTGGGAGGAAGTATTTCTTCCATGTGCCCCAACTCGAGATATTCGTCTAAACATCTCTCACATTCAGTTTTTAATTCTTGGTTCCTTTCAAGTTGTCCTTGCATTCCTTGAAAGCGCTTGACTGCTTGGAGTCTTGAATGCCCTAAGTTCGGTGCTTCGTTGTTCATAAAGGATGTTGTGATCCCAAAATCACAATCATATACATATTGCTTACCTCATGTGCATTTTCCTAGAATCAATAAATGTATTCATATTGTGGTCTCAAAATACCACACCATATGTCCTCAAATGCAATCACAAATCTTTTATTCATATTACTTACCTCCCATGAACTTTCCTAAAGCGCATATATAAATATGCACAAATATCTACAATTGCATACCAGGCATATTCATAATTACTTACCCTCGTAATTCTTTTAACAAATGTACAAATTTTATTCTTTCCTCCATAAATTACTTAGCGTAGCATAAATAGCCCACTTATGAAAATGAACAAAACGCCTGCTCGACATTTTCGTATCCACATAACTCACGGAGTTAATGTGCTGCATATTGCGGCTCGGTCAAAATTTCAAGAGCAAGATCGAATTACAAGACCCAAGTCAAGAATATCTTGCTGATTCTTATCTTTTTCCGGCTTTCTGTTTACTCTTTTGTATGATTGGTCAGTTAAGTGGACCAATCATAAAAAGTACTATATGCTTTTATATACTTTTGCTGACGCGAGGGCGTCGACTAATTTCACTAATAAAATTATGTGACATCGTTAACTAAGTCGAAGTTCAGGATTAGGATTCTAAGATGCAACACGTCGGTCGAGAAGTCGTGTGTAACAAAGTGTGTAACTAAGTTCAGTAATTATACAAAGTGTGTTTAAATAGTCTTTAATAATCTTTTAATAATTATACAAAGTGTGTTTAATCTTTTAATGATACAAATTTTCTTTATGCGTAAATAAATACGATTTCTAGTACGTAACGACGTAAAGGTGTTATTTTTATCATTTTCCCATCCCGAACGTCCCCCTGTGCCGCTCTTCTCGGTAACGAAAGCACGGCGGTTAATGGGGTTACTACAACTGGTGGCAGCGGTATCGATCCTCCATCGAGTGCAAAGTGAAAGTTTAAAGTGAAAGTTTTACAAATTTATAAAATAATAATTAACCGCGCGTATGCAAAACAAAGAAGGCGAATTTTGTGTTTTTCGTCATAAAGAGTCTATTGAAAGCTCGGCGTAACTAACTTGTTGCAATATCCGCGATACATCTAATAGCAACATTGCAAAATTAAAATTTTTTGGTAGAACATCGCCAGGAATAGAACGGAATCAGCCGGTGTTGCTTAAACTTTCCTATCGTTATTATTACTTTTCATCATCGTGTTGATGAATTTCACAGAACGGCCGCCAAGTAACTCTTGCATTGCCTCTTGAAGAAGATAACTTCCAATCTTATAAAAGTTGGCGAATGATGACAATCGGACGTAAAACTACAGATTCCAGCCAAAATTTCGAACGAGTGCCAACGTTAAAGCTGCGAATGTTTTGATTAAGACAAATTCGATTTGACCAACAAGAAGTACTCGAGGAAAATGACGAAATCGCCTTTTCATGCTTTCTCAGCAATCTAATTGTAAATTCTTATTGGCAAAGTACCTTCAGAGGAAATTGAAACTAAATGGTATAAATAAAGCTTGGGAAATTATGTGCAAAAGTGCAACAATAATATCAACAAAATTGGAACTAACATAAATAATAAAAATAATAACGATAACAATAGCGATAATAACAATAATAACAAAAAAAAGTAAAGTAACGCATTCAAACAAAAAAAAAAAAATTGGGTTTTCTAGCTTCCCAAGTATAACACACGAAACAACAGAAAGCTAAACAGTGTAAAAAAACAAAACAAAAAAAATATATAAAAAATAAATATATTCTTGTTAAAGTCAGAGGTAATATTCCTGACTAATCACTGGTGTGATCCAGTGGGGTGACGTGCCCACACGTAAGGAAGGAAGGACGTTGATCTAAAGTAAAAAGCAGAGAGAAGCCGTTATCCGGACTCTACCGCCTTAGTTGGATTAAAGTAGGTCTTATTATCTATTCTTTAAATTTTACTAAATATATATATACTCTATATACCTTTATATAAACTTTATATATTTACATATGTATATAAAAAAAAAATGTTTTTTAATGATGAAAAACAAATAAATTTGTAATTAACAAATAAAATGCCAAATGGTAGAGAGAAGGGTGCTTAAGGGAAAGGGGAAGAAAACTATTTTGCGATATATTTTTTGTTGTTTTGTGCAAAAAACAAGTGTGAATTAATTTGAGTTCTGAAGACGAACATCTCTAAATCATAACTAGGTCCCAAACCTTCACGTATTTCTATATTTCTCGCGGTAAAATTGATTAACCTCGCAGATTGTGTTTATTCTTATAACGAATTAATTAATTTAGCATATCAAAGTGTGTCCAAATTTCTTTTTTCTTCTCGATTTGGTTGTCGGAAAAGTGTGATTTGATTGTCGCAAGATAAGCGAAATAATTAAGCACTGAAACGAAAGGGACTTGAATGTGCGCACATCGAACACATAATTAAATTTTGTGTGTGATTTATAAAGAAAAAAAAAAACTTTCTTTGAACTGTGGTCCAAGATTGAAATGGTCCCCCGTAACCTACAATAAATTTTTTTTTACTTTCTTCTTTGTTCTTTAGTGCTAATAATTAAGGTGCCAGCGCAGTGCGTAATGTTCCAATAAATAGATATCTCGTCCTCGAAAGCTAAACATTGTCATGAAATATTGTGATTTTAAGACGCCTTAATTTTTCGCTCGAAAAAAAATAATAATATATATATAGAAACAAAGATGTGTTTTTATGAAAACTAAAATAAGAAGGTCAAAATAAATTACAATAATAACGGAGACAAGCCTTCAACTTGCAATTTAATTAAAAAGTTTCACCCATTTTTGTTATCAATCTTGTTTTTGCAATAAATTGATTAATTGTGCATATCACAGACAAGTTGTCCAAATAATAAAATATCTAAATTTATTGAAAAAATGGTTTTAGGATATTGTCCTTATGGTGCGCTTGTTTACGTTCATCTTTCGATTCTAAATAAAGAAATGGAAATTTTTGTTTTGCTTGTGTTTAATAGACTGTATATGGAAATTAAACTTCTACCTGTAAATTTTATTGTGAAATTTCGTCAGTTTTGATGCAACGCCTAGACACTTTACGGTTCACGTATATACATACATATCTGCATATACATGCATATGAGCTACTAAAATAGCTGAAGTTTCAGCACCTTTTACTTAAAGATAGGATTGTCCTGACAATCCACCTGAAGCAAACCATTAATGCAGTAGGAAATAACATTTAAACCTACTTACTATCAATTATTAAGTATAATTTTTTTTTTAACTTCTTGCCATTCCCTTCGTACACCTCACGGTGGTAGTATTCTCTATTTTATCCCCTGATCGATTAACTGATTAGACAATCTCAAAATTTTAACCCGTACGCGTCAACAGATTGTATCTTTATTCGAACAGTTGCCGTTTCATGTCATGGCACCCACTGAAAACCAAAGCTCAACAATGGAGATGAAAATAAGTGTGAGCGATGTATACAACTTGATCCCCGAATTTAACGGAGATCCTGCGGTGCTAGAAAAATTCATAGCCTGCGGAAACGTGTTGTTCTCATCTATAAAAACTGAAGCTGAGCAAAAGTTATTCCTGGATATTGTGAAAACTAAGCTCCAAGGCCCAGCATTTGAGTTAATTCAATACAAATCATGTAGTAAATGGGATGATTTGGCAAAGGCTTTGAAAGACCAATTCCAAGAAAAGAAGTCTAGAACAGCACCCCAAAACCACATTAGATCTGCTAAACAGAACTATAGGGAATCAGTACAGGAATTTGGCGACAGACTTGCTCAACTACTTGCTTCCTTGAATTCGGCGACATATACAAGCGTAACAGATCACACGGTACGCGAGTTTCTTATAAAGGAAAATAATGACTTAGCTGTTCAAGCCTTTGAGGATGGCCTAAAACACCAAAACCTTAAACTATTAGTTAAAGCACATGGCGAAAAGGATCTCAAAGGGGCAGTGTTCTATGCGATCGAACAATCCTCACGTCTCGACCGGGAGGAGACATCCTCCGGGGGTTTTGCGCGGACTTTTCCTAAACGTGCGCCCACTTGCCAGATATGCTATAGAGAAGTACATACCCAGGAATCCTGCTTTAGGAATACAAACCTACCGCAAAACAACAGGAATATCAGGAAAAATGTACCATTTTCTAATCCCGAAGTCAAATCTACGGATGCAGTTTGCAATAAGGTACAAAGTAAGAAAAGGGTAAAAGCGCAAGCTATACTTGAAAAGCAAAGAACAGGAAATACCGTTTTAATCAAAGATAAAATTGATGAAATGAATAAGAATTCGGATACTCATTGCACTAATAAGCAATACTATATAGGTGAAACTGACCGTATAGTTTTACCTGCTCGAAGCGAGAAAATTGTTCAGATCCCCTTTAAATACAATAGAGAGGTAGTCATTTTAAAAAAGGAAGTAGAACCGGGAGTCTACATAGCTAGCACTCTCGCGAAACCTGTTAAAAAACATCTAAAAATCTTAATGATGAACTCAAACGAAAGTGAGGCGGAAATAAATACGAAAGAGCTCAATTTAGAATGGGAAGATTTCGATCGATTTGAAATAGTTGAAGCTGACCCTGACGGAGACCCGGTAGAAGGTCGCTTAAAAAACCTGCAGACATTGCTAGATCTTAAACATTGTAATGCAGTAGAAAAAAACTCAATATTAAAAATTTGCCGACATTACAACGACTTATTCTATCTCGAAGGAGATTCCTTAACCTATACTAACGCGTTTACACATAAGATCATAACACACAACGATAAACCACCTGTTTATATACGACCCTATAGACTGCCTGAAGCACATCGCAATGAAATCCATAAACAAGTCAACGAGATGCTGCAAAATGGTATTGTCAAGCCAAGTTCTAGTCCATGGAACTCACCTTTACTCCTCGTGCCAAAAAAAGCCGACAGCTCTGGCAACAAACGATGGAGGGTGGTAGTAGATTTTAGAAGGTTGAACGACATTACTATTGGAGACGCATATCCCTTACCCAATATAACTGATATATTGGATCAGCTGGGCAAATCCAAATATTTCAGTACACTTGACTTGGCCAGCGGTTTCCATCAAATACTAGTCGACAAGAACGATGAAGAAAAGACTGCCTTCAGCACTCCATTTGGGCATTACGAGTATAATCGAATGCCATTTGGATTGAAAAACGCACCTGCTACTTTCCAGCGTTTGATGAATAATGTGCTCATGGGACTGCAGGGCATACAATGCTTCGTATATGTGGATGATGTTGTTGTGTATGGATACGATCTAGAAGATCACAATTCAAGATTAGTAAGCGTTTTAGATCGTCTAAGGCAACACAAACTGAAGCTTCAACCGGAGAAATGCAACTTCATTAAACGGGAATTAACTTATCTCGGTCATGTAATCTCAGAAAATGGCCTCAGTCCAGATCCGACGAAAATACAAGTAGTAAAAACCTACCCTCGACCCAAACGAGCTAAAGATGTAAAATCCTTCCTGGGCTTTGCCGGTTACTACCGGAGATTCATACCTAATTTCGCAAATATCGCAAAACCATTAACAAAGCTCTTAAAGAAAGACGTTCAATTTAAGTGGGACGCATGTTGCGACGAAGCATTTAAAAGTCTTAAAGAAAAATTGATTGAGTACCCAGTACTGGCATATCCGGACTTTAACAAAGAATTCTTGGTAACAACCGACGCTAGTGACCTAGCAATCGGGGCGGTTTTATCTCAAGGCGAAATTGGTGAGGATCGACCAATATCCTTCACAAGCCCTACGCTTAATTCCGCCGAAACGAGATATACTACAACGGAAAAGGAATTACTGGCAATCGTATTTGCTGTTAAACAGTTCCGACCGTATATCTACGGGAAACCATTTACAATTTTAACGGATCATAAGCCGCTTCAATGGTTGATGCACTTGAAAGAGCCAACCTCTAGACTGGTTGGTGGCGAATATTACTCGAGGAATATGAGTATAAGATCCGCTATAAACCCGGAAAGTACAATGCTAATGCTGACACACTGAGTCGGATCACAAACCAGAATGACGATAAACGTCATATAAACGAAGAAGAAAAAGTCGGTGTATTAACTAGAAGCCAGAGAAAACTAATGCACAATGAAGAAGATAACAACAAGACCAAAGATGCAAGAATTAATACACCAATCGAGAACGACTCAGGTAATAACACCCCTAATGAATTCATCATAAAAACGATACCGGATTCAATATTTAAACATAAACTAATACATGCTAAATTTCTTTTACTATCAGTAATTGAAACTTGCGAAGAAATCGCACTCAAAAATCATGTAAACGATTATGTGAGTCCAGAAATCGGAGAATTAAAAATCTTCCATTATAAGCCCACAAATACAGACTTCATCGCAGCAAAAGCCATATTACCCTTAAGAACAGAGAAAGACAGGAAAATATTAGCTGACGTAGTTACAAAGATCCACGAGTATTGTATAAAAAACCAGTTATACCGCATAGGTATAGCTATTCCCGCGACAGACTTGTCCACAGCGAGCGAAGTAAAACGTATTCTCGCAGAAACTATGAAGGGAGCGAACATTCAGGTATATGTATTCAACGACAGAAAGGTACACCTAAATAATCCCGAAGATATAATGAATGTTTTAAACGAATACCATAATACACCCCTAGGCGCACTTAAAGCACTTTAAAGCGTTTAAAATCAAACTACTTTTGGCGCACAATGTGTAACAAACTTCATTCGCAAATGCGAATCATGCCAAAAGAATAAGCTTCTAAGAAACCCTCCTGTTCCAATGAAAATTACAACCACAAGTTCCAGACCATTCGAGAGAATAGCGTTAGACATTGTAGGACCATTGCCCATAACCTATGAAGGTAACAGGTATTTGTTAACATTTCAAGATGACTTAACCAAGTTTTCTGAGGCGCTGCCTATAAAAAACGCTGAGGCAACCACTGTTGCTAGATCTCTTGTCGAAAACATTATTTGCCGACATGGCATCCCGGAATCCATACATACGGATCAAGGAACAAATTTTCTAAGTAACATATTCAAGGAAACTTGTAAGTTGCTTAAAGTCAGGAAAATAAATACGACGCCCTACCACCCGCAAACAAACGGTGCACTAGAGCGCATTCACAGAATCATTGCGGAGTACCTTCGACATTATGTCAACCAGGATCCTCTCACTTGGGACACCTGGATTCCCTACGCTATGTTTGTGTATAACACAACACCACATAGCAGTACTAACTATAGTCCATATGAACTCTTATATGGATACCCAGCTTACCTCCCAAACAGTTTAGGACAAAAACCACAAATTTCATATAACTACGAACACTATGTAAATGAACTAAAATCCCGTTTACAGCATGACTACCAAATAGCTAAGGAAATATTATATAGGAAGAAAACTCAGTCAAAACAGTACTATGACAAAAACACTTTGGAAAAAAGATTCAATATAGGAGATAAAATACTTGTCAGAAACCAAAATCGTAAAAACAAATTTTCCTCACTTTGGGAAGGACCTTGCGAAATCGTTAAGGTGCTATCACCGGAAAATTCTGTCATCAAATTGGGTAATAAAATAAAGACCATACATAATAACGACCTCAAACTCTTTATTGAATAGAAATAATTAAGTCTGTCCTCATCACTATATAAGTAATGAAACAAAAATTTTTGATACAAATAAAAGCCTAGAAATTGAATATATTGCATTGATCGAACTCCTTTTCAGATCATGGGGCCTACGATATTAATTTGGAGTCTCTTAATTGTTGCTTATGGGAGCACTTTTAACATAACGACGATAAACCAGAATCCGGGCATATATTTCGAAGAAATCGGAAGAGTGGAGCTTTACTCAAATGAGTGGAAGGTAGCTGTATTTTACGATCTCAGGATTTTGGACACGACACTTAAACACATTTCAAAGTACGTAGCAGAAATAAATACGCTATGTGGAATGTTAAGAGATAACACGGGCTTCGGAATTATCTGCAATAGCACAGTTATTGAGGTAAATCACTTACTATCCGATATGAAGGATAAATACAATCTACTCCAAAATAACAACAATAGATAAAAGCGAGGACTTTTTGATGCCATTGGTATTGTAAGTAAGACATTATTCGGAACTTTGAATGAAGAAGATGCAAAATATTATAATACCCAAATCGAAAAACTGCGTTACAACGAAAACCATTTACCGCCTCTCATAAAGAACCAAACTATCATAATGGAAACGACAGCAAATGTCTTTAATAAATCCCGAAGTGCCATTAACGGGCAAATCTCGGCATTAAACACGAGAATACTTAGAGTCAGAACCATGGTTGAGGAATTATCCAACACCACTCATAATCAACGAACAATTTCCGAAATGGAATCCCTTACTTCTCTAACCATTCTTATTATCTTGCGTTACCAGAATATAATTAACAGTATCATTGATTTGGTAACTGACGTGTGACATGGAAAACCGCACCCAGCGATAGTCACACCAGCTCAATTGGAGACTATCTTAACCACCATTCGAAAGGAAATTTCAAATGAGATAAGGCTCCCTACGAGCTTAAAAGGTGAAAATTTTCTCTCTCTTTATCGCATAAGTCATATGAGTACATCCATTCACAAAGATAGGATTATCTATAAGTTAAAAATTCCCTTACCATATAAAGAGAATTATCAGTTGTATAAGCTAATACCTCTACTTACCGAGCATCAACAGAAATTTGTTTTCATGCAACCCTCCATAAAATTTCTAATTATTGACTATAAAAAAGAACATTATTATGATCTAACCTCGGAGGAACTAGCAAATTGTGTCACTGAGAATTATGACTTATACCTGTGTCGGATGGTGCATCCACTTTTTAATATCGACCCAAAGAATAGTGGCTGTGAACTACAGCTTATAAAACGAGATAAAATCCTACCTTCGTCTTGTAACATAAGACAATCTAATTTTACAACTGTTTGGATCCAATTATCTCAAGCAAATAAGTGGCTGTATTCCACTCTGGAGAACCTTAGTATTGACGAAATCTGCCAAGATCAAATAAAGCCTTACACCCTAACTGGGGTTGGAATAGTCGAAATTCCTGGCAACTGTTACCTAAGCCCGCCAGATTTGACTATACGGGGCTATAATTCAAAGACAACGCAAATTAAGAATTCATTCATACCATCGTTAAATATAACGAAAGCTCTATCTAAATTCAGCAAGTCTCCGAGAAACTTTACAAATTTTACTAAGAACATGACTCACATAAATTACACCGTTGAAGATGACTTTTCAACCTTGTCACACCAAATAAAATTTTTGAAAGAAGAAGAACAAAAATAATTAAAACCCCTAGATGGACATACCATACAACACTACACACTAGGATATGTGGTACTTTTAATAACATTATTAATTATAATTTTTATGGCTTATAAACACTGCAAGAAAATTGCTAATGATGGAAGGAACGTGAACCCTACCTCACTCAAAATTACAGAAAGAGAAGATGCAAAAGACGCATCCATAGTTTTCACTTGCCAATCAAGTTAGACGCCAGTCTTTCTCTTTAAGATTCTTTTCTCTCAACCATTTATATATATTGTTAAGGAATAATAATAAATATAAAAAAATTTTTAATAAATTTTAATTTTAAATATAGAACATTTATACATTTACCCAATATATGTAACAACCTAATGCACACGTATACTTAGTCTTAAAAAAAAAAACAAACAAAAAATGTTAAATAGAAATAAAAACTATAAACAGGGAGAACTTTATATAATAACAACAATTTTTTTTTTCTATATGTAGACTCATTTGAACACTAGATAACAGCAATAAATATAAATAAATATCATATATAAATAATAAATACAAAAAAAAAACAACAAAATTTTTATAAATATAATCAATTTCCTTTAAATACCTACCTTTTATGATTAAATACTATATAATTTTTTTTTGCACTTATCATTTTGTGACTAGGTATTATCTTATATCATTTTATGCTTATATTTTTGACTACATATAAAAAATAGATATCATTTTTATACTTACCTTTATACTAGATAATTATACTAGATAAGTACTATCTCATTTTATATTTGCTATTTGTGACTAGATATAACATATATATAATATCATTTTTACATTTACTTTATTATCAGATATCATTCTATACCTATAAGAAAAAAACACACACAAGGCTATCTCGACGCGATGGCTAGTACCAGTATATAGATTTTCCCTTTCACATTTGCAAAAAAAAAAAAAGAATACTTTTCAAAAAGCCCGGATCTTGATTATACAGAAAATTCTTCACCCTTCAGGCTATGAATTTTCTTCTTCTAAGGGGGAAGGGATGTTGTGATCCCAAATTCACAATTATATACATATTGCCTACCTCATGTGCATTTTCCTAGAATCAATAAATATATTCATATTGTGGTCTCAAAATACCACACCATTTGTCCTCAAATGCAATCACAAATCTTTTATTCATATTATTTACCTCCCATGAACTTTCCTAAAGCGCATATATAAATATGCACAAATATCTACAATTGCATACCAGGCATATTCATAATTACTTACCCTCGTAATTCTTTTAACAAATGTACAAATTTTATTCTTTCCTCCATAAATTACTTAGCGTAGCATAAATAGCCCACTTATGAAAATGAACAAAACGCTTGCTCGACATTTTCGTATCCACATAACTCACGGAGTTAATGTGCTGCATATTGCGCCTCGGTCAAAATTTCAAGAGCAAGATCGAATTACAAGACCCAAGTCAAGAATATCTTGCTGATTCTTATCTTTTTCCGGCTTTCTGTTTACTCTTTCGTATGATTGGTCAGTTAAGTGAACCAATAATAAAAAGTACTATATACTTTTATATACTTTTGCTGACGCGAGGGCGTCGACTAATTTCACTAATAAAATTATGTGACATCGTTAACTAAGTCGAAGTTCAGGATCGGGATTCTAAGATGCAACACGTCGGTCGAGAAGTCGTGTGTAACAAAGTGTGTAACAAAGTTTAATAATTATACAAAGTGTGTTTAATCTTTTAATAGTCTTTAATAATCTTTTAATAATTATACAAAGTGTGTTTAATCTTTTAATGATACAAATTTTCTTTATGCGTAAATAAATATGATTTCAAGTATGTAACGCCGTAAAGGTGTTATTTTTATCATTTTTCCATCCCGAACGTCCCCCTGTGCCGCTCTTCCCGGTAACGAAAGCACGGTGGTTAATGGGGTTACTACAGATAACTTCACTTGAAATTTTCCATTATGAAGACGTTGGTGATTGAGTTGGTAACTCTGTATGCATTCCTTGTCTTCTTTGTTAAGGATTGGGTTCGTGGGATTCTCTTCCGTTTCCCAGAGCCTTGTCGGTTGCCGAGCCAAATCATCCGTTGCGATAGTGAGCGACGATGTATTGTGCTATGTAGTGTCTACTATGGACCCTAGTAGAATCCAACCAAACATTGTGTTTATGGCTGTCAGGGTGGTGTTTGATCCTTGCTGAATACCGTTCTGGAGTATTTGAGCGTAAATTCTTGCTCCTAATAACACATCTATCTGTCCAGGTTTCCAAAATGTGGGGTCCGCAAGTGGCAGTTTGTTTAGAGCTAAACATTCCTTTTTGGAAACTGTTCTGGAAGGCAAGGGATCTGTGATTTTATTTAGTATCAAAAAATGTTCCTTTAATACTGTTGTAGACCTCGTGTCCTCGTGCCACTACTGTGCTGTTGCTAGTAAGGCATTATGACTTTCTCTGGTTACAATACAAACTCCTAGATACAAAAAAAAAACATTAATCGCTCAATTTGCCTGCTTTACTCGGCTATATTTGTTTACGCAAGATATCAAATTACCAGCGACCTGGCCACCTTTTCTAATGCTTTAATTTCCATTACTTCTAATGATTTCATGTGTCTTACCATCCCAAGCAGCCGTGATCAATTTTTACACATCGAATATCATAACATGATCACCCTTGTTTATAAAAGACACCTACAGACCACAACTTACGTAATAGTTGTTGTTGTTTTTTTTCAGCAAAAGAAATTTTCAAGTGTATCTTCCACTACTCATCTAAGATATCATATCCCACAGATTAATATCGGTTGTTGTTGTTTTCAGTTAAAGAAATTGGGAATCTTACATAAATTGCTCAATTTGTTTACTTTACTCGGCTGCTGTGCGAATTTGTTTACATTATTCGACTGCGAATTTGTTTACTTTGCTGGACTGTGCGAATTTGTTTATGCAAGGAATAAAATCAGAAGCATTCCACCTGAAGAGCAAAATTACACATTTACTAATTTCCATTACTTATCTAAGTGAACATATCTATCTACATTCGCCCCAATCAGCTTCGCCTGATCTATTTTTAGATATATGATCATATGGTGCAATCTTGTTTATAAAAAACACCGACAGATTAATATCATCAAATCTTTAATCCACAACTTAGGTTATAGTTGTTGTTGCTTTTTTGTTTTTGAGCTACTAATATCAATTACACCTGAGAAGGTAAGATCGCTAATATCCTCGAACCATAGTCCGTAGAGGATTTCTGATGAAAATTTTACCCCACTAGTACTAATACTATTGGCATGGACAAAAAATATCCTAGGGCTGGAGAGTGCTGAAAGTAATCTCGTATCCCCAAGCCCGAGATGAACAACATATGTAAGTACCGACTTACTTACTTTTCAATATACGCACCCCCAGGACCCAATAATAATAAGAAAACATCAAGCCAAGGTGATATCATGTTGTGAAATTCGAATGATGCTGATATCTACAACAGCGCTTGAAAACAACAAAACCAAGATGACGTCATGCTGATATCTAGAACTTCCCCGCTAATAAAAGAAAACAGCAAAACCAAGGCATGCTAGTAGTTCCGGCTAATGCCGCTAGGTAACCTTATTTACTCAAGAAATGGCGAGCCCGTAGAGGATTTCTGATGAGAATTTCGTCCTCCTCCCACCCTACACCACCTAGAATCCATTGGCATGAACAAAAATAACTTGAATAATTAATACGCTAATATTTCGAAAACCAGAGCCCGTAGGGGATTCCTGATGAAAATTTCATTACCCCCCCCCCTCCCTATCCTATACTATAATACCCCCTCACAAACCACCTATCTAGAATCCATTGGCATGAACAAAAATTTCCTACCGTTAACTTTAATTATTACTAATATTAGTTCAAAACCAAAAGCCTACATTTAGGCGCACCACATATCTATCCAAGAAAACCGGAGCATGCTGGTAGTATAAACTAATGCCGCTAGGGCGCAGTCAAGACCAAATCCATCAATAAAGCTTCCCACCCCTTCACAAATATATAGAACTGAAAGTGATCTCGTATTCCAAAACTCGAGATGAAAAACTTAGAGGCTACGAGTCTGAGATGAAAAATAAGCGAACTCCAGAAACAAAATCGAAAACCTATGCTATTTCCCTATGCTGGAGAGAGCTAAAAGTGGTCTCGTATCCCCAAAGTGGTCTCGTATCCCCAAAGTGGTCTCGTATCCCCAAGATTCCAGATGAAAAATAAGCGCACTTCAGAAACAAAATCGAAATCCTATGCTATTTCCCTATGCTGGAGAGTGCTAAAAGTGGTCTCGTATCCCCCAAAGTGGTCTCGTATCCCCAACATCCAAGACATAAACCAGAACATCCAAGACACAAACCCAAATTTAGTATGGATTTACACCACCTAGCGACGGTGGCGCCATCTGTCGTGAAATCCGGGAGGCTAAAAAAAGTGCGCCAGAATCCGCATAGTTCATCTACTATCCAATCGTCCTCCTACTCGTATTAATCCATTGGTATCAAGCATTGGATTCAACCGTACAAGTTTACTATTCTTGGATATAGCTATTTTATGCAGCAAATCTTGATATTCATCTGGGAATGCTATTTGTTGTACCAATTTAAAAGTTGTTCGTTGTGTGAAAGAAGAGTATCTTTCAAGAATGTCACTCTTACAATTTGTCAAGAAATTACTTACAGATGATATCCTTTGTTGTAGTATCGTTGTTTCATTGATTTCGTTGTTCATTGGCCATTTATCTGGTGATTGTGTTAACCATGTGGGTCCATGCCACCATAAATTATTGTTCAGGAGCTGCTGTATTGTAATGCCACGTGATGCTACGTCAGCTGGATTGTGGCTCGATGGGATATGCCGCCAATGTTCGAATTTTAAAGTGTCCTGAATTTCTACAATCCGATTGGCTACATAGATTTTCCATTTGGAAGGATGCTCTTTCATCCACTGCAGTACTATTTTAGAATCTGTCCAAGCGACTACGGGAATGTTTTCCAAATGAATGCCTTGAACAATGGTTTTCAATAATGTGACCAGGGGAAGGGCGCCATTCAATTCTAGCCGTGGTATCGTCATTGGTTTGATAGGTGCTACCTTTGTCTTTGACGTTAGCAAATGTGTAACAACTTTACAATCTCCGTGTTCTACTCTTAAAAAGATTGCTGCGGCGTATGACTTGAAAGATGCGTCGCAAAATCCATGAATTTGCATGCGAAAGTTTTTTGAATAGTTAATCCATCTCGGGATTCGTAATTGTCCAACAGTTGTAAATTGTCAGTAAACTTTTTCCAGGTCTGACTAATGTTATCCGAAACAGGATCATCCCATGAAGAGCCTGTAATCCATAAATTCTGCATGAGTAGTTTTGCTTCTAAGATTATTGGAGCTAGCCAGCCTAAAGGATCATATAAGGAAGCGATTCCTGATAATATGATGCGTTTTGTGAAGACTGCATGATTCGATGGTGGTTTGATTACAAACGTGCAGTAATCATCCTTTGGAAACCATTTGATTCCCAATGTTTTTACTGAATCATGTTCCGAAAACATTCGTGAGGTTTTCAGTTCTACGTGATCTTCTGGTAGATCTTGCAACAGTCTGGTATCGTTGCTGGTCCATTTTCGTAAATTGACCCCAGCGGAATTCATCATTTGGATGAGTTGATGCTGTAGTTCCTTTGCGTCTTGTAAGTTATCAGCTCCAGACAACAGATCGTCCACATAAAAGTTGTTAAACACTGCATCTGCAGCAAGCGGCCAATTATGCCTTTCGTCTTCAGCCAACTGTTGTAGCGTTCTTATGGCCAAATATGGAGCTGAGGTTGTACCAAATGTTACCGTTTTTAGTTGGTAATCTTGTGGTACCTTCTTCCCTGGATGCCGCCACACTATTCTTTGAAAATTCCTATGATCTGGATGTATCTCAATCATACGGCACATCTTCTCGATGTCTGCATTCATGACAGTTCTATATTCCTGATTCTTGTCGAACGCAGGAATTTTGAAATATTCCTTCACATATTGTTTCATCTTGTGAGGGAACATCTTTTGTAGAAACTTCTTCGATTTCCCAAAACTGTCTAAGTTGCTTATCTAAAGCATCTGTGTGGGTCATGAACGTTTTTACTGTGCTATCATCTGTTGAATTCTCAGCTGTACCTAACAGTATCCAACCAAAGATTGTCTTCATGGCTGTTGGAATATTAGGTGGACCCTGTACAATTCCTTCTTGGACGATCTTAGCATATACCTTGGCACCTAGAAGTGCATCTATCTTGCCCGGTTTCCAGTATGTGGGATCTGCTAAGTCTAGGTGTTCTAAATGCTTGTGGCTTGCATTTGATATTAATTTTGTTGGTAGTGCGTCAGTAATTCTGCTGATTACCAAAAAATTCTCTGAGAGTGTTGTCTTATTTTCCCGACACGATTTCAGGGATAACTTGGTTATCTTGCTCGAATTACCTGTTAAACTTTTGTTTAACCCTATTACAGTCACTAATGTTGGACTGTAATTTGTGTTGGCCTGCAATTTGTGACATGCAGATTGTGTGACAAAGGAGCATTCTGAGCCTGGATCGATTAGACACCGTAATGTTTGTGGCCTTCCGTACTCACTCTGAACCTTTACTAAGGCCGTAGATAGTAACGCATAAGATCGCTCCCTGTTCATATAGGTATGAGTTGTAGCTCGATCTCCTGTACCCTGATTGGTACCTAGTTTGACTTGGTCAAGACTGTTACTATCTCTGCGATTTTGTTGTTGAAGTTTTCTGGGGTTTGAGTTGCAATCAACTCCAACTGCGTTGGATTGTAGATTGTTAGCCTCTACATTCCTAGGATATAAATTATTTGTATTTGTATCCTCATGTATCAATGTATGATGCATCTGTTTGCATTTGAAGCATCGATACCTACTGGAACAATTCCTAATTGAATGTTTCCTTGATAGGCAGTTGTAGCAAAGTCCATTCGTTTTAATAAACTTCTTGTTCAAACACATAACAAAGATGACAATGCAATTTATGCAACAATCAATAAATTGCATTCATCGGTCAATAAACCGATCACCATGTAAGCACATTTATGCTCAATAGGTCACAAAACATAATTTGCTGAACCTTGTAGTGTACGTCTTAAGAAATTATTATTATTATTGTTAAGCTAAGCATTTTTTCTAATTGTATATAAACGCTGTTAATATATTAATAAATCAGTTGCTAATTATCAGTCAACGTTTAAATCAATCACCTTGTTCACCCCCCACCAGAGGTAAGGGAACAAGAAAAAACATTTGGTCCTTCGAGCAAGAACTGAACCGCGACTATTTCATCATTCAAAGAAGGGATAAACGGTACTTACTAAATGTCTAGGTGCCATACTACCACAGATATACTACCATCATCTGCATTTACGAGTCACCAGCCATAACATAATCTGAAGAGCAAATTCTGCGACAGTCATCAGCCCAAAAAATATCAGTAAGCGCTGAAATTAATTTAAAAGTATAAACTTCTTGCAGAGAGAGAACCATCGTCATGGAAGAGTTAACCAGCAAACAAATTGAAGTCGGTGATCAATTGACCAAACTCTTGGAAAACCTCAGAAGAGAACGCATAGAGAGGAGAACAAAAGAGCTTATCATAAAAAAACAGCAGCAATACGAGGAACTTTGGGAAGAATTTCAAGCCCGCCATGAAGAGATTTCTGCACTTAATAAACCTGAGCACCAATACCATACGGAAGCTTACTACGATCAGGTAAAAGAAGCAACAACACTCATAAAAAAAAAACTTGAAAGCTACGAAGCAGCTTTGGCAGATGAAGCAGACACCAACCCGAATGATGAATCACGCCACTCAAACAAGCAATTTAAGCTTTCAATAGTCACCAGTGAAAATGAAAATGAACTCAATTCAACACGAATTGAGTTCTACATCCGCATACTCAGCGAGAATTGGAAAAGCATTCAACAACTGCATGAAGAAGTTCTGCTATACTGCGAAACAGACGATTATGAAGAAGAAGAGATGGAGAGCCTAATAGAGCTTTTTCAGCAAGCAAAACATAATTACAACAAGGCCATGATATCTCTTCAAGAGAAACAAACGTCTCTTCAAGGCACACCATCAGAAAATGATATCAGATTGCCAAGACTAACAATTCCAACGTTTGATGGAAAATATGAGGCATGGCGAAGCTTTCACGATATTTTTGTGAAACTAATACATGATAACAAAAGGCTATCAAACATAGAGAAAATACAATACTTGAAAACGCATTTAAAAGGTGAAGCTTCAAAGCTATTGTGCCACCTGGAAATATCTGATTCCAACTGCACAAGTGCCTGGGACATATTAAAAGAACGATTCGAAAACAAAAGAAAGATTGTGGCTACTCAAATTCAGCACATATTATCACTACGAAAATTTGATATTGCGTCTGCAAGTGGAATAAGGAACATGCACGATACTATAAAAGAGTGTCTACATGCGCTAACCAATCGAAACATCGATACTAGATCATGGGCAAAAATTATAGTACACATATGCATACAAAAATTTGACCAAGAAACCCACAGGCTCTATGAACAGACCTTAGAAAAACCAAAGGAGATTCCGACATTTGATGTACTCTACAGATTCCTGGAGTCTAGATTCCAATCGCTTGAAGCATTTGGAGACAATAAACGGCGTGAATTGCCTCAAAGGTGGAAATATGATAAAATACAACCAAGAAGCATAACATATAAGAACTATCATTCGAAGAGAACTCAGCAGTGTAAATACTGCCAAAATGATCACGCAATATATAATTGCCATGATTTCCAGCAACTCGAAGTACAGCGACGAAGAGAGTTTATAAGAAGAGCTAAACTTTGTATAAACTGCTTAAATCATGATGAACAAGAGAAATGTTTAAGCAAACACAAATGCAATATCTGCCGCAAAACTCACCACTCATTACTACACGAAGTCTATCAAGATAACAATTCCAAAGCCATTATCAACAAAAACATACAAGTGAAACCGCTAATTGAAGCCGCTAAAGTACAAAACCATTTAGCACAACAAAATAATACTGTTCTTCTGGCAACAGCATTAATTAGAGTACGATCGGCGACTGGAAATCTAGAAACAGTGCGTGCACTCCTTGATCCCGGCTCACAGGCATCATACATGACAGAGAATATCGCACAACTTTTATCACTACCCAGAATGAAAATATTTGCCGAAATAGCAGGAAGAGGTGCAGCTAACGCAGGAATAGCTCATAGCAAAATTCATATGGAAATACAACCAAGAATTCCATCTACATTTAAACACCAAGTCGAAGCTCTTGTATTACCAAGGCTCACTAGCATTCTACCAGACAAATACCTAAATCTGGACATACCATGGAAGAATATTATCATGGCAGACCAAAATTTTGACAAACCTGGGCCAATTGATGTCATTATAGGGGCAGACGTATACAGCTCAATAATATTAGAAGGAGTTCGAAAAAATCATCGCGGACTCCTGACACAGAATACTGAATTGGGATGGATTATATCAGGACAGACCCATGCCAATACTATGCGACCGAAAATTATCAGTATGATCTCCAACGTTGAAATAGATGACCAGCTAAAACGATTTTGGGAATTAGAACAGGTATCTACAGAATATCAGATGTCTATGGAAGATCACGATTATGAGAAACACTACCAAGCAACTTATTACCGAAACCAAGATGGAACGTACACAGTTAATATTCCTTTTAAGGAACCATTAGTAAACTTGGTATTTTCAAGAAAAATAGCGCTAGCTAGATTACTTCAGATTGAAAGAAAATTCAAAACTGACAAGACATTGGAAAGAGAATACAAAAATTTTATGATGGAATACATCAAGTTAAAACATATGGTACCTTCAAAAACTCCCGTGGAGTCCATATCCAACTTATGCTACCTTCCACATCATGCGGTGAACAAATTAGATAGCACAACCACTAAATTGCGAGTGGTCTTTGACGCCTCAGCAAAAACTGTAGGAGAAAAAAGTTTAAACGAAAGAATGCTAACAGGGCCTCAGCTTCAACAAGACTTACCAGCTATCCTATTGCGATGGCGCAAACACAAATACGCCTTTACAGCTGATATAGAAAAGATGTACAAGCAAATAAAAATGGACGAAGAAGATCAAGATTTGCAGCGAGTACTATGGCGATTCTCACCAGACGATCCAATACAAGAATACAAGCTAACAACAGTTACATATGGCACATCGTCTGCACCATACTTAGCAATTAGAACTATGCAGCAATTAGCAAGAGACGAAGAACAAAAATATCCGTTGGCCTCCAAAATCGTCCTCACAGATTTTTATGTAGACGACATGATGTCCGGAGCAGATACAGTTCAGGAAGCGGAGCGATTACGAAATGAATTAATTAACTTATTATCCGCAGGTGGATTCAAGCTGCGAAAGTGGGCTAGTAACAAACAAAGTTTGTTAAAAGGAATACCCAAGGATTTAAGAGAACAGAATATCCTCGAAATAAAGGATGGAGATACCATCAAGACGCTGGGTGTCCATTGGGCTCCGAAATCTGACACTTTCCACTTCAAGGTAAACCTACCAAATAAGGCGATGGTAACAAAAAGAATCTTGCTATCAGATATAGCAAAGATTTTCGATCCGTTGGGATGGCTTACACCTGTAACAGTAAAGGCTAAACTTATGCTTCAACAACTCTGGCTACAAGGTGTCACCTGGGACGAAGAACTCCCCTCTCAAGTTAAAACAGACTGGAATAACTTCAGAAACGATCTACCAAAAATAGAAGAATTAAGCATTCCCAGATGGATTTGTCAAACCCATCACACAAAACCAGTCGAGCTACATGGTTTCAGCGATGCATATGAAAGGGCATACGCGGCAGTGATTTACATCAAGGTGACTTCTCAAACCAAGAGTCCAACAGTCACATTGCTTACAGCCAAATCAAAGGTAGCTCCCGTGAAATCAAAGACAACAATACCAAGATTAGAGCTGTGTGGTGCATTACTACTTGCAAAATTAATGCAGAGCACATTGAAAACCATGAAAATCGATAACGCAAGGGTCTTTCTATGGTCAGATTCAATAGTCGCACTATCTTGGATAAAGGGAGATGCAGGCAAATGGAAAAACTTTGTCGCACATAGAGTTGAAGAAATACAATCAATTTCTAACCCAAACCAATGGAACTACATCAAGTCGGACGAGAATCCAGCAGACTGTGCCTCAAGATGATTAAGTCCAACCCAAATCAACTCTCATAACTTATGGTGGACAGGTCCAAGGTGGGTAAATTACCCCAAGGAACGGTGGCCACAAGCTAACATAAAAAGTAGTGCAACTGAACTGGAAATTAAACCAACGTATAAAACACTTACAACAGTAACATCTACCGACAATATAATCGAACGATTCTCAACCATGCACAGACTAATTCGAGTACTAGCCATTTGCAACAAATTCATTCGGAATTGTCGAAATACAAAGCAAAAAAGTCAAGCCTCAATAATCAGAAGAATGAAGAATTAAGAGCAGGTAAAGCACTCAGTCCCAAGAATAAGCTTTTACCACTCAACCCAGTGCTAGATAAGGCAGGGATTCTAAGAGTGGGAGGACGACTTGAAAACTCAACACTCACTGAAAATGAAAAACATCCAATAATTTTACCGCACAAATGCCATTTGACTAACCTTATAATTCAGCAGGCTCACCTAAAAACACTCCACGGGGGTAACCAAAGTACACTGGCATACGTCCGACAACAATATTGGATCCCAAAGGCACGAACTATCATACGAGACCTCATTCATAAATGTATAAGATGCTTTCGATTTAAATCAGAAGTAACTCAACAACTAATGGGCGGGCAACCTACCAGCCGCAAGAATAAAACTATCTAAACCATTTACTCACACAGGCGTCGACTACGCTGGTCCAATTCATTTAAGAGCATCAAAGGGGCATGGACATAAATCCTATAAGGGATATATAGCCGTTTTTGTATGCTTAGTAACAAAGGCAATACACATTGAGGTTGTCAGTGATTTAACCACTGAAGCATTTTTAGCGGCATTCAAGAGATTTACTGCTAGACGTGGCCTCTGCAAACATCTTTATAGCGATTGTGGAACTAATTTTGTTGGAGCACAAAAAATACTTAAAGAAGAATTCAGAAAGGCGATAACCGATAACACGCCTGAGGTAGTGCATCTACTAGCCTCTGACGGGACACAATGGCATTTCAACCCACCAGGAGCACCTCACATGGGCGGACTTTGGGAAGCTGGTGTAAAATCAATCAAACACCACCTTAAAAGAATTATTGGAGAAACGACTTTAACCTTTGAAGAATTAACGACATTACTATACCAAATAGAAGCATGTCTCAACTCTCGACCCATTTGTCCGCTCAGTGATGACCCAAATGATCTCGCTGCGTTAACACCAGGTCATTTTTTGATGGGCAGAGCACCGCTGAGCACACCCATTTGTGCTGAAAAGGAAACAAATATTAACAGTTTAACTAGATGGAAACTTGTAAGCAAACTTCAAAGAGACTTCTGGAAAATATGGTCAACAGAATATTTGTCACGCCTACAACAGAGACCCAAGTGGTGCACAAAACAAGATAACATAGAGCCTGGACAACTTGTTTTAATCAAGGACGAAAACCTACCACCAACAAGGTGGCTCCTTGCACGTGTAACTGAGACACATCCCGGCAAGGATGGACTCACGTAAGTAGCGAGTCTTCGATGCAAGGGAAATATCATTTTGAAAAGACCAATAACAAAATTATGCAAATTACCCATAGAAAATGAGCAAGAATGTATTGAACCTCCAGCAGCAATCAAACCATACACGAATATTACAACAGTTTTAGTACAGAGGCTTCCAACACAGGAAACCACACCAAAAAATAACAGGAAGCATAAGTAACAGACAACGAAGCCAACAACGTAAAAGCCAAAATTGAGAAACGATCTGAGAAACCGGTAAGGGAAACTTTCCCAAACGCGCCGTCAAAATTCAAGACACAATTAAATCAATTCCGACACGAACACATGCAACGGAAACGTAAAGGTATTCGCATTGTAAAAAAAACCTCGGTAGAAAAAAAAGGATTTATAATAAAGACAAGATGCTTTCGTTCGATACTTAATTTATTAGTTGGTTTGTTTCGTACAAAAGTTGAGCGAGTACTAATCTACTACTTCTGCAGCAGGCTGCTGTAGACTGAGTATATATATGTATTGAGGATACAATACATTGAATCACTTATTTCTACTTAGTTAATATACATGTATAAGTCTCATCAAATATTTGCAACATCCTCCGCGCCGACAAAATAGTTAAGATAATTCGATAGGATACAAGGCCTGGACTGCTCTTCTCACCTTGGTCCCATTATGAAATCGAATTTCGCATGCTCTAATCTTGCCATCTCTTCCCGGATATACGTTTTCAACTACCGCTAATTTCCAGAATAGTCGTGTTGTGGAGGGATCGAAGACTTGAACGACATCACTTTCCTTTAAATTCAATGAAAACCCTCCTTTATTGTGATATAAAGATCTTAGCTGCTGCAAGTACTCCAATCGCCAGCGTTTCCAGAAAAAATTAGATAATTTGAAACGTTCTGTCCACATTGCACGTATATCTTGATGAGATACTTGACTCGATTTTTGAACTGAAGGTGACAAGCTGGAGGGCGGTCCGCCCAATAAAAAATGAGTAGGTGTCAAAGGTTCTAAGTCCAAAGGATCGTTAGCGACGTAGGTCAAAGGTCTAGAGTTTACTATCATTTCAGCTTCCATAAAAAAAGTGCATAACTCGTAGATTGAAAGCGTTGCTTTCTTTATAGCAGCCTTTAATACATCCTTCACATTCTTTACCATTCTCTCCCAGAAGCCAATTTTTACGTTGACTTAGGAAGTCGTGAAGTTTCTCTCCATTTAGAAATTCTTGTAACACTTGCAGCTCCTTTGAAGCACGTTTAAATGTTCGCGCGTTGTCTGAATAAATATATCGGGGTACACCTCTTCGTGATATAAATCGTCTAAGAACCATTAAACAGCTCTCAGTAGTCAAGTCTTGAACTAATTCCAAATGGACTGCTCGTACTGTAGCACAGCTAAAGAGCATAATGTATACCTTTTGGCACACATCGTTCAAACACGCTTGCTTAGTATATAAAGGTCCAGCGAAGTCTATACCTGTAGTTTCAAAGGGTTTTGACTGCATCATGCGTTCTAAAGGCAACGGTCCGTATGGCGGCGATATATTTTTTCCACGCATCCGTCGACAAAATCTACACTCCTTTAACACTTTATTGATTATCTGGCGTGATCGCAAAATCCAAAATCTTTCTCGCAGTTGTGCAAGAACAAGACCAACTCCACCATGAAGGGCTCTTTCGTGACTATCCGAAATTAATAATTTGCTCAGGTATGAGTCATCTGGTAAGATTATTGGATACACTGTTTCGTAATCATCTAAAAGCTGTAACCGAGAACCCACTCGCAGAACTCCATCTTGGTCTAAAATAGGGTTCAGGCTTGAAATCTTCGATGTTTTAGGCAAGTTTCCTTTGTTGTGAATAGCTTCAATCTCAGTTCTAAACCATAAACGCCGAATATATAAAATCCAGAGCAGCTCAGCTCGGTGGATTTCCAATGCTGTCAAATATTTCGAATGCTGACAAATATCGAATCTTCCTCTAATTCGGTCGACAAATTGTAAGCAGAACGCAGTTACTCTTAAAACACGTATCCATCTACTATATCTTGTAAGGTCTAATAACGGTTGACTAGCATTAAGTGACAATTCACTTACCTCGATATTTAAAGTAGTTTCTACCATCAAGGAACCAACTGCGATGTCAGCCTTGGGCCAATAGTCGGAAGATTTCGCTAACCAGTTGGGCCCCTTTTTCCAAATCTTAGACTCTATTAATTGTTTCGCCGTTATTCCTCTTGTCAGAAGGTCAGCTGGGTTTTCACTTCCAGCACAATGTCTCCAGTCGCTCGTATCAGTGAGATCTCTTATCTCTTTAACACGATTCTCGATATAAGGCTGCCATTTTTTCGATTTTCCTTGAATCCAATACAATGCAATCTTCGAGTCCGTCCATAGAAAAGCTTTAAATCCGAATTTAATATGTTTTTGAAGAAAAGAGCATAAACGTGATGCAATTAATGCAGCTGTTAACTCCAATCGTAGTAAGGTCAAGTCTGACTTCCCCTCTTCTTTAAGAGGTGCAACGTGGGTTTTAGCAATCAACAATCCTGTGAAAATCTGTGCTTGATTAACAATGCGCAGATATGATGCACAGCCATAAGCTTGCAAACTGGCATCAGAAAAAATGTGTACTTCGATGATCGATGGCTCACCTTCGTTCCATACACACCTTGGAATCATTAAATTCTTCAATGCAGATATATCCTTGCTGCAATTCTTCCAGATGAGAAGCAACTTATCAGGAAGAGTGATATCCCAGCTTAATTTCAAACGCCAAGCAGTTTGAAATAAAATTTTTAGTCTAATTGTGCACGGTCCCAGCATTCCTAATGGATCGTATATTCGCGAGATAGCCTGTAATACATTACGCTTAGTTCCAACAGGAGTAGACTGAAGAAAGTGAGCAACAGACTCCAGGTCCACAGTTAACTCGTCACTTGCTATATACCAAGGAACACCAAGTACTTTCTGAACTTCGAACTGCTTATCCTCAATGCCAATGGCCGTCCTCACCACATAATTATTACACTGCCACTTTCTCAGATTCATTGAAGCTCTATCCATAATCTCGCATCCTTCTTTATATAGCGTAATGGCGCTCTCTTCGTTATTGGTACTGACAACTAGGTCATCCATATAAAAATTTTCTCGCAGAATGGCGGCAGTTTCTGGAAATTCTTCGCTTTCACTAGCCAAGTGCTGTAATATTGCTGCTCCCAATAAAAAGGGACTACACGTTACGCCAAAAGTCACTCGTGTCATACGAAATTCTTCAATAGCTGGTAGTCTGTCTGAGAACTTAACCTTTTCCTTAAACCAGAAAAATCGATGGGAGTCACGATCGTTTACATCAAGTAGAATTTGCAGAAATGCCTTTTCAATGTCTGCTGTAAGGCCTATTTTACCTAATCTGAAATTTACAATTATCTTTAATAAGTCTGGTAGCAAGTTTGATCCTGTTGACAGGTGATCATTTAGCGAACGAACTGATGGTCCATGCGCTGAAGCGTCAAACACTATGCGGAGCTTCGTCGTCGTTTTATCCTCCCTATATACGGGTCGATGCGGCATGTAATACAACCGAGCATTAATGTTTGTCACGCATAGCGTTGTCGTATTCCTGTAATCGCCCATTTTGTCGAGATAATTTTCGTACCAGTGAGTAAAGGCGATTTATAGCGATTTCTCGGTTGTCCTCTAACACGTAATTAACCTCCTTCCATGGCAAGGAAGCAACATAACCTGCCTTTGATTTGACAATAAATTGGTCTAAATTTTTCGTGTAGTCAACACCTTCAGCGATTTCTTGATAAATTCCTATGGACTCCAATCTCCAGAAATCTCTAAAATCAAATTCATTAATAACTGAGGAGGCATATAAGGAAAGAGTTGGAACAAAATTCAGGTTTACACAAGTTGTACTGGCTGGGGAAGGTCCTTGCAAGGTCCAACCAAAAACAGTTTCGATGGCTGACAAGTTTTCTGTAAGACGTCTAACTTCGCCGCTCATTAATTTCCAATATTGGTCAGCACCTATGAGAATACTTATTTGAATAGGAGTTTGATCATCACAACCGAACGGTATCACACTTATTCTATGCGTTCCAATTACAGGCAGTTTTAATTTTCTGCTAATGTCTTCGCGCACAAAAGAAATTTGACTACCGCCATCAAAAATTGCACGTACCAGGAGACTGTTGCTATGATTTGGTGATTTAGCATAAACACAAGCTGTTTGTAAGTAGACGTCAGTTAAAGGTTGTGTCGAATTGTTCCCTGCATACAAATTCAAAGCTGGCTGCGTTGATGATGATGCCGTCGCACCCACACTCCTGTTGTCAATGCGATTGTTTACAATAGCTGCTCGATTTTTGGGATTGTGTCCTCTGACTGAAGGTTCACACATCGATAAAGCATGTTTTCCTCTACACTTCTTGCAAAAAATACGAACAGAGCAAGATTTAGACATGTGTCACGTTCTGGTACAACGAAAGCATTTGCCATTCCTTTTTAAAATGTCTTTCTTTTCAACTATTGAAAGTACACTATCACAGTCTGCAGTACTATGGTGATTGGATTTACACACTGTTATTATTATTGGATGCCGTAGTAAATAATCCAGCAGCGGTCTTATGCATTTTTGAATGCACTGTAGAAATTTGGTTTCTCGATGTGTCATAAGATTTCTCCAACGATTCCACTTCACGCTTCAGGTATGAAATTAAAGCCTTCGTTTGTTGATCGCCATCAGGAAGGTCATTTGTAGAAGACGATGATTTACTGCTGTCAATAGCTTCGTCCTCGTTTTGTGGAATTTCTTTGTAACAACGGTAAAAATAAACACGTAAATCGGTAGGCATGCATCTGAGCAGAACTGACTTCAAGATTATAAAATAATGAGTAGAAGGTACTCCAAGGGCCGTTAACGAGCGAGTGCAGCTCATCACGGAGTTATATAAACGACGAAGTCCCGCTACATCGGTTCTTGCTGCTACAGGCTTAATAGATATAAGTTGCTGCATGTGTTTGTCTATTATTTTGTCGGTATTCCCAAATTGGTCTAGTAGCAAAGCTATTGCTCCGTCATAGCAAGTTTCTGTAGGTGTAAATCCGGCAATAACATCTGCCGCATTTCCAGTATGCATATTCCCTGTAACAGGATACAAAACACTAGTACCTATAGAAAAACAGTTACAGGCAGTCAGGGCTTACGAAGAACGTTACAAATTGCCTAAGTTAGCTAAGATGTACTACTCCGAGAAGTATAGAAGTTCCATCAATCACGGAGGACATGGAGGAGGGTGGACAACAACACACCCAACCATTCTTTGTCTCCTACTTATTTTGTTTGCAAAGATAGGGAGTTGCTCCTATAACATAACACAACCAAAGGCAGGGTTGTACATCGAGCATATAGGTGAAGCAAATCTGAAAAGAGGAACGCTTAGAGTCGAGCTGAGCTCTCCACTGAATATAAAATCAGACGAACATAAAATTGACAAGACATTATCACAAATGGAAGATGTATGTAACAGATCCCGGCACCTGTCCAGTGACATCCATTGTGATCTACTACTTCAGCATTTAAAGGAAAAAGGACGAACGTTATCCCATGAAATGACATTGCTAAAAGATCTAGATACCAAACGAAAAAGTCGAAATATATTTGGCAACATACTAGAATACGTTTTTGGAGTCAATGAAGATGTGTATACAGACATTAACACTCTTCGTCAAAACCAACAAATCTTACAACAAGCACCCCAACATCAATCAAGTCTAATGCTCTCTACTATAGCCGTAGTCAACGACACAGAAGCCCGCGTAACTCAAAAAATAAACATGTTTACAAACAAACTAAACAAGGCTCTAGAGGAAATCAACAAAGTTCAAGGATGGTTCTCCCAAAGTGACACCAACAGGATTAATATCAATATCATCGCCGCATATCAACTTGCGATAAACTTCCTCAGTGACCTAGAAGAACATTATATAAGACTCGCGAGGATTACCATGAAAAGGGGAAATCTGTTTGAATTCATGTCACCGGCAAAATTAGCAAATATCACCATTAAAGCCTACGATCAAATTCCTTCCAACTTAAAGGTCTCTGGCACACCAGGAGAAAGACTAGAAACAGTCAGAGACAACGAAAATATTATTATTTATGGATATCTTCCCATCATGGAGAGGGGTCAATACACTCTAATGAAGGCTACCGCTATACCCTACCACATTAAAAACAATACATACATAGCACCAGACATTAGCAGATCCATAATAGGTACAAACTATAACACTCAAACCTACTTCGAGCTTACTGAAGCAGAACTAGCCAATTGTATCACCCAAGCAAAACACTTGATGTTGTGTACTCCAACAGTTGTCAGCAGTATCGAAACAAACCCAAATTGCATCATTGATGAGATCTACCAGCGCCAAGAAAAACAACACTGCTCCTTGAAGCAGTTCTCTTTATCAACCACATTATGGAAGCATCTTTACATGGCCAACACTTGGCTATTCATCAGCAGCTCACCCACCCAGCGGTCAAATGTAATGGAGTAAGAGAAGACATCATTCTCGATAAAATATGAATAATTCAGATCAGCAACAACTGCCTCATCCAAACTAAGAAGAATACACTAACATGAACAATAACTGCTAAGATACCAAATAAATCGACATTTAACAAGGCAATGAATTTCAACATAAGCACCACTATAATTACAAGAAAAACACACAGAGAAATCATTGAACGTAAACCAATTTTAAAATCATCCGACCATTTATTCGATGCAATTAGGGATCAAGAAGTACTACAGCAGGACCTAGTGTCAGCCTCAACTATATTCAAATCAATTGGCCACCACACGGCCTCGGCAGTCAGTGCAATCGTAATTACCATCCTACTAATCACACTTGCTTATAAGTTAAGGCGACAAGTACAGACCTGCTGCCCGCTAACGCGCAGGAAGGTTGAAGGCATCCCCGACATTAAACTTAGCCAAAGGACACCGCAACCCGCTAAGCGAACCAGCCTAGTTCAACATGCAGATTCAAAATCATCAACAAAACCGAGATTCACCTTAAAACTACCTCCACACGACCATATTGCGACTGCAGTCACCAAGGGGGAGAATGTTCAAACACATAACAAAGATGACAATGCAATTTATGCAACAATCAATAAATTGCATTCATCGGTCAATAAACCGATCACCATGTAAGCACATTTATGCTCAATAGGTCACAAAACATAATTTGCTGAACCTTGTAGTGTACGTCTTAAGAAATTATTATTATTATTGTTAAGCTAAGCATTTTTTCTAATTGTATATAAACGCTGTTAATATATTAATAAATCAGTTGCTAATTATCAGCCAACGTTTAAATCAATCACCTTGTTCACCCCCCACCAGAGGGAAGGGAACAAGAAAAAACACTTCTTTCTGCCTTGTATGTCCATTTTTTGGAATTTTGTGCATTTTTGAAGTAAATGATCTCCATTACATGCTGAATATTTCACTGACTTCAGTGTGTGTAATGCTTTCATCGTAGTTACCTTTGTGGTACATTTGGCTTGACTCAATTAGGGTGCCAATGTATCTGCAATTGCTTCTAATATTTTCAACCTGTTGTCCAAAAATGTTGATAATTTTCCATATGTTGGCAGCTCTTGAGACGCTCCTTGATTTTCTTCCCACAATATTAATTTGGCGAGAGGCAACTTCTGTACTATCAAGTAAACAATCAGTACATCCCAAGTAGAAATATCAACTTGCCAACTTTTTAATTGTTGTAAACACTCTTCTGTAGTGTCGACCAAAGATTTCAAATCAGTAGCTGTTTCAGATGTTATTTTAGGTTGACTTGTTAATATCTTAAGCTGATGATTAACAAGAATCTTTTTATTTTCGTACCTCGCCTTCAATCTATTCCAGGTGGGTAGATAATCTTTATTTGTGATGGGAGTGTGACGTAGTAATTTTTCCGCATCACGTATTAAGGAGCTTTTCAGATAATACAATTTTTGCACATCCTTCAAAGTTGCATTATTGTGTACTACAGCTGTGTATAAATCATGAAACGGGCGCCAACCATCATAATTGCCATTATATTTTGGCAACATAATTTTCGGTAGAATGTTTTGTTGTTGTTGTTCCACACGAGTTTGTTGTGCCAACAAAAGTGTGGAATCTGTCAACTCTGTGATGGGATGAATTAAATCGTATAATTCTCCTATGTATATGCAATATGTATTTTCCAAATTGCTATACGTATCATCAGTGACGTATTTTGGTGTAGATTTGGGTGGTGTTTCAATGAGCAGCTCGTTGATTTGCTGATCAATCTGCTCATACTCAGCCCATGTTCGCCTGATCTCAGAGAGTTTTGCTTCATATAACCCCTTTGAGTGATTCTCTGTCAATGTTTTTTGTCCATTAGCTATGGTTTTAATCAGGCGATTCCTTAAAGCTTGTTCCTTATTTAACAAACTTTTTAGTTCTGTCATCTTGAATTAGTTAAGAAACTTGAGCAATAACGAAGTAGAAATTGAGATGTTAAATTAATTTCTAAATTAACTACAATAACTTATATGAATTGCAATGACTATTCTGATTCCTACACAACTAACCCAGACAAATGAGTCGAATGATTCCTGGATGGAACCACCAAAATGTTAAATGTAATGTATGCTACTTGTAAAGTACTGTCACTTAATTGACAGTAGAAATAGGTCAAGAGAAAGTTATCTAATGTGTTAACTTTCTGAACACCCTCCAAATCTCTGTTCCTCTTATGGAACAGAAATTATCACCTGAAAATAAGAAGTACTCAAAGCTTGTTATACACTATTCACTTCACCCTAACGTAACTTCCCATAAGTTACGCTAGAGCAAGTATTTCCTTTATGATGTCGCTCAATTTTAAGTTGGTGCGTGTATATTGATTTACAGCGTAACTTCCAATAAGTTACACTGTACAGTGCCGATTGTCTTCTGTTTACTTATCAAACTCTGAAAAAGAAAGAGAACACTCAAGTAGCACAAATGACATTTAGGTGGCGTTAGTGTAGCTGTAAATGAAAAGATATCATTCGGTTGTTCATTTATCTACGTTTATTTCTGGATGAATACTTCTAAATTAAAATTTGATTTCAAACTAAATTAAGCTAGAAACTTAACCCTATTGCAATTCACTTATTAAACTTAGATATGTATTGAATTGTGTTAAAAAAATCGATTTCAAACAAAAATTCTATATGTTACTTGCTCAAAAATCCTATGTGTTAATTGCTCAAATTCCTTATATATTAATTGCTCAAATTCCTTATTACTAATTCTATTAGCTACAATTTAAATTTGACCCTTTCGCTTATTATAAATTTCTCTTATATTTTTTAGCTGAAAATGAAATGTGTTTTATTAATGGTATCGATGAGTAACCAATTATCAAGCAGTGTGACGTTGACCCGTGTGGGCAAAAAGTCACACTTTGATTAAATGATCACGTAACCGATAAAAAGTCAAATAATTATCAATTCTCAATAAAAAATTAATTATGTTCAATCTCAAAATATTTTCTCTCACTAGATAAATTTGGTTGTGTGCACTTATTAGTAGTGTAAATGACATGAAATGCATGCGTTTTACACTGTGACAATAATTACCCTTTACCAAGTACGTATCTAGAAATAAAATACCTTGAGTTGCCCGCAACTTGTGTTACGACGAATTCGTTGAAATTTGTAAAACAAAAAAAAAAAGCACAAAAAATTGATCAAAAGAAACTAAAAATGAAATTGAACTATAAAAAAAAAATAATAATTATTACAAGCGAAGAAAAAAATTGTATGTTTTATATGATTACCGAAAATTAACTTTATATCAAATGAACTCTAACTTTATTTAACCCACTAAAAAGAACTCTAAAATATTACTGAAACGAAAACTTTTGCAAATCGGATACACTGTAACTAAAGCACTGTGAACCCTTTGACAACTGTTGAAAAATAGAAGACTGAGAGAACGAAAGACCTCCTTTTTATACAAAAATTCGTTCCATTTTCGATGTCCATAAAGTGGAATATTGAAAATTTTCACTTAAAATAACGACTAATGACCTCAAACTTAATGTCAATAGATAGCAAATTTCCTACTCTACAATTTGACATTTTTCTAGTAGAGATTAATTAGAAATTCGATGATTTTAATGAATTTTTATGATTGCTGAGAAATTTGCTATAAAATTTCACTTCGATACGTTTCCCTCTCAACGTAATAGATTTTTCTGACATTTGTAGTATTTCTTGTCTTTTTCCCACTGTGAGTCTCTTTTGCACTCATTGTGGGAAATACATTTATAAAAAATCGCGAATATCGCGTTTTCCGTGCAAAATATCGGGCAACGAACGTCGCCATCGAGATCGCGGTTCGATTTTACCCGGGTGCTAACAAAGTTTTGTTATGTATTTTTTAAGGTGTTTTTTAGTGTTTTTCAGGGAACAGCATCATCATCCGGGATAGCTTTACATCAGGTAAGCGTATTATGCATTTATTGTATTTATTTAGCTTGTAGTTTACGATTTTTGTAAATTTGTGGCAAATGTCAGGTGAGTGCTTTCGTGTCATTTTTCACCTTGTTTGTCCACAACTATTTATCATAATCGTAATAATTATGTAGTTAAAAGTATAATTGAATGCTTTATGGTGGCTTGACTACATAAAACATGAAATTACATATGTTTTTACACAATTCCTCAACTACATGGAATTGTTGTTGTACAGCATACATACCTACAGTCCTGTTCTTGGCTGTGTTTATGTTATATATTAAGAATGTTTTTTAGAAAAACACTAGCTATTTCAATTATTAATATATTTTGTTATTAATTGATTTTCTTTTTTTTTTATTTCATTGTAGCTCTGTCTGTCCTGTTCTTGGCTGTGTTTATGTTGTAGCTCTTCGTGGGATTTCTTCCATTTGTGGAAACTCCAAGTGGAGGTAATTTTTTATATGTATCTATATTAATTTCTGGAATTAATTTGCTTCTTTTCTTTCAGGTTCGCTGAACAATACATGCTGCGACTTTATGTTTTTTGCATGTGTGAACATATTTGCATATTTTGCAATAGTTCATTATGCAGAGAACATGAATTTCGCTAGGAAATTCGCATAAGTACATTTATACAGTATTGTTGTTGTACTGCCAAGAAATTTGTTTCTTGGCAGTCTGCATGCATGTGATTAATTTTTTATATTGTACTGCATAATATTCAATCAAAGGATTATTATTGAACTCATTTCTTGTATCGTTTTTATTTCAGATATATCTTGGAGTACAGAAGGCAGTGTTTACTGGACAAAGGACCATGCAATTTTAGGGAGGTATTGAGTACTTTTTTATATTGTATTTTGATTGTTTTTTTTTTTTGAATTTCTTTCTAGCTGTGTTCAACATACCCCCCCCCCCCGTTGAACAGTTTGTTCAACCAAAGCGTTCTTTAGTTTGCTTATGGTAGTGATGGAAGGTCAGCTTGCCATCCTTGTTGACTCGTAGTCGAACTTGGTATTTGTCATGAATTTTTCCCGATTCCTTCGTTGCTGTATTGCCCTGACGTTAATGCGCTGCATACATATCGAAGCAAATATATGTCCATGCCTTCACGGGTTCGGAATCTTTTAAAGCAGTTCTTCGCTCTCATTTCGAATTCATCGATGTTTGTAGTCAGCAGAATCCTTGTCAATGCAGAAATGCGATTGCTACTGACGACTGCTGTCTGTTGTGAATGTGGATCCGTGTAGGGAGTCGGGGCCATAAAGGGTCGGTTTGTCACCCTGGTAGCTTGACTTGTCGTTGTTTGGCTTATTGATGCTTGGCTCGTTGATGGTTCTCCTCTGTTGCGGGGTACTAATTCATCGGCCAATTCTGGTCGAGGCATGCCGAAGACTTCACACCCTGGGTCACGAAGCATCCTAAGTTCTGGACTTCCTGGTGGGCTAAACTGTATGTCTTCTAAAATATGAAGCGTATCATCCTCTTCGTAGACAAACGACATCTGAAATAATAGCTGGTCAATCTACTGCAAATGAATGAACAAACAACCCTCAGCCAGTAGTAACACATAGATGAACAGACACATGACGACACTAAGAACAGGTAGTTAATCTATTGCTAATGGTAGAGAACTAATTTTGGCAATTGGTCGTAGAAAGCTAGCGTTTTGAATTTTGACTTTTACTACCCGTACCAGCTCATCTATACCTGGATGCACTTGCTCGATTATGCCCATGGCCCAACTAGTGGGTGGCATATGACCGTGTTTGACAAAGATAACATTTCCAATCTGAAGATTAGGTTATCTTGTATACCATTTTGGCCGATTTTGAAGTTGGTTAAAGTAATCCCTTGACCGTATATCCCAAAACTGTTTGTATAATTGCGGGTGTACCTCCATGGTTTGGAAGGTACTACCACTTCGTTAGTATAGTCTGGCTCTGGAATGGCATTAAGTGCTTGGCCAATCAAAAAATGTGTGAGGATAAGTACTCCTCTGGATCATTTCTCACATAGCAAAGCGGTCTAGAATTTAGACATGCTTCCACCTGTGCTAAGACCGTCGAATATTCTTCAAATGTGCACTTGGATTGTTGTAAAGTGCGTCTTAAATGATGCTTTATCGATTTCACTCCAGCTTCCCATAACCCTCCAGTGTTGAGAGGCTGGAGGATTCAAATGCCAATTGACTTAGTAAGATATTGTGGTGCTACTGGAGTTGTATCGCGAAGTGATTCTCTAAGATATTTTTCTAAAATGGTCTTTCCTCCAATGAAGTTGGTGCCACAATCTGAATATATGTCACTACATAATCCTCGTCTAGCCACAAATCGTTTTAATGCGGCGAGGAATGCTTCGGATGTGAGATTTGACATCAATTCGATATGCACAGCCTTCGTGGCCATACAGACAAATATGCAAAAATATGCTTTCTGTAATTTTGCATTTCGTAGATTTGATGATTTTATTATTACCGGTCCGGCATAATCAATTCCTACTTTCATAAAAGGTTTTGTTATATTAACTCGGGAAGTGGGCAAATTTCCCATTAATTGGCTACTTGTCATCGTTCGATGTTTGAAGCATCTAATGCATTTGTGAAGCCTGCTAGTAATACGGCGTCGTGCATCTATGATCCAAAATCTGTCACGACTAGTGCTCAGAGCCAATGATGGACCACCACGAAGAGTTTCTAAATGTAATTTATCAATTAAAATTAATGTGATGTGATGATCACGTGGTAGGATGATTGGGTGCTTCCTATTATTTGGGATTGGCGCGTTCTCTAATCTACCACCCAATCGTATCAAACCATTCTCATCAATAAAGGGATTGAGCTTTATTAATTTACTATGTTGTCACAACGACTTCTTGTCCAACATATTTTGGTATTCTTTTGCGAACGCAATTTGTTGTACGAGTTTGAGTATGGTTTGTTCTGCCTGGTTCCATTCTTGCACATTGAAGTATTGTAGGCGTTTAGCTTGAAGATGCCTACAATTGCATACGAAACGTTGTATGTGTGCTATGATTCGAACTAAGTGAGTATATGATGAGTAATGTACCAGAAGATTGTTCTCAAACTTCGCTAATAAATTTACTGTAGGAGGTTCTTTCGCTTCTAGATTTGTTTGTTCCGAAATGTCCTTGAATTTTGGACATTTGTCCTGTTTCTCCGACAGACATGATGGTCCATGCCACCATAGATGATTTCCTAGTAAATCTGCTGCAGGCACAACTCTTGAAGCTAAATCGGCAGGGTTTTGTCCTGTATTTCAACTACGCGATTTGCCACGTAGATTTTCCACCGTGCTGGATGCTATTTGATCCGTTGCAAGACAATCATAGAGTCTGTCCAGCGATTGGCACTTGATGTAGGCGCATATCCTTGATTGTAGCCTGAAGCAGTCTTGCAAGTAGTAGACCTCCATTAAGCTACAATCTGGGAATGGTTGTCGGCTAAATTGGAGCTACCCTAGTTTTTGCAGTGAGTAAATTTGTGTGGATTAAGCCATTCTGTTCTTCCACCCGTATATAAACTGTCGATGCATCACAAAATCTATGTAGTTGGATGCACACTTTGGCCGAATGTTGATCCATCTAGGAATCTGTAAACTTTCTATATATTTTAAATTAACTTTGAACCTATTCCATTGTTGTTCAATAATCTCTGACACCTTGTTGTCCCATCCTGTGATCCACAATGCTTGCATCAGCACCTTGGCTGTAATTACCACTGGTGTTAACTATCGATAGTGAGGGGGTTGTTGATGCTAACCGCAACTCGTCACATCGATTTATCCAAATATTTATTTTGAAGTATGTTCAAAACAGAAAGAAAATTATATATTATGTAGTATTAGTACAATAATTAAAAGATTTATTTTTATTTTATATATATATTATATTTTGTAATCTTTTTGTATAAGGCTCTTTTAGGATAGAATAATTATATTCTTATTTTTTATTCCTTTTATATTCTTTTTACTGATTTATTTATATTATTTTTTAAAGTCTTTACAATTCTTTTTGTGTACTTAGATTTATAGCAACTTAGTTTATTTTCTATACATTTTATTTTTATAAGTTGTCTGTAGATGCGATGAAATTTTAGCGTGTAGTTTACAGTACACTATCTATGCTAATTTACTATGTAGTCAAACGTATAGATGTGCTACATTTACTCCCCTATCAGTTAATAACGAGAATAGGAATTAAGTTAAATCGCAATAAAAACGAATGTAATTCAGTAAGTTATAAGTTAAGAGTTACTTTCTTTATTGGTTTTTTGGTGTCTATCTCAGGGGATTCCTCTAATTTTTCAATGAATGCAGGTTTTAGCCGGTCTACAGAGACTTTTACTGATTTTCCGTTTATATTTATTGTGAAAATTTTCTCTCCTCTTTCAGTCACCTTATAAGGTCCATCATACGTTGGCTGAAGGCTCGTTTTTATCTTGTCGCTGCGAATGAAAACGTATTCACAATCGTATAAATATTTAGGAAAATAACACTTGGTACTAGTTTTTCTGGAATCTGTTGGTATAATAGTTTCAAAATGTTGTCGTAAATTTTGGATCATGTCTGTCGTATGTGGCAAAACTTGATAATCTCTAACAAAGAATTATCCTGGTACCCTTAAAGTTTGACCATACACTAACTCGGCTGGAGAGCATTGCAAATCCTCTTTTACCATAGTACGAATACCTAAAAGGATTGAAGTAAGATGGCAAGACCAATTGGTTGTATCCTTCGTTGCTCTAATAGCGGATTTTAGTTGACGATGGAATCTTTCGATCATTCCATTAGCTTGAGGATGATAAGGAGTTGTATGGATTTTATGACATCCGAGGACGTAGATAACTCTTGAAACAATTTTGATTCAAATTGAGCTCCCTGGTCTGTCGTTATCCTTAAAGGCATACCAAACCGACATATGAACTGTTCTTAAAATATCGTTGTTATCGTCTTTGCTGAGGTATTTTTAATGGGATATGCTTCTGGCCAACGAGTGTATCTGTCAATTATTGTGAAAATATGTGTATACTCTTTTGATTGTGGCAGAGGTCCAACAATGTCTAAATGGATATGCTCAAATCGAGCATTGGAAATTTTGAAAGTTCCAACTTCTGATTTCGTATGCCTTTGAACTTTTGATTGTTGACATGGTAAGCATGTCTTGGCCCAATGATTGATATTGTTGTTCATACCTGGCCAAAAATATTTCTTGCCAATTGATTTTCTCGATGCACCTATGCCTGGATGTGATAATCCATTCAATACGTCAAAAATCGTTTTTCGAAGTTCCCCTGGTACGTAAGGACGGGATTTACCTGTCGAAATTTCGCACCATAGTTTACTATTGGTTGAAGGAATATCTATTTCCTGAAGTTTGTATTTAGAGTTTACCTTTTGGAGTCGTTGCTCGATGAGATGTTTTAACTTTTCGTCAACTATTTGTGCTTTACTAATAAAATGTAAGTTAATTTCCTTATTGCTCTTGATTGTACTGCATTCGTCGTTATTTTCAGAAATGCGTGAAAGAGCATCTGCTACCACATTCGCTTTTCCTTTAATGTGTTGTATGTTTGATGTAAACTGTGTAATGAAATCTAAATGTCTCGCTTGCCTAGGGCTCCTTTCCGTTTTGGTCCAAATGGCGTTTGTTAATGGTTTATGATCTGTGAATACTATGAATTTTCTACCTTCGAGTACATGGCGAAAATGTTTTATCGCTAAATATACTGCCAGAAGTTCCCTATCGAACGCTGAATATTTTGTTTCCGCTTTTGCCAATTTTTTTGAGGGGAAAGCCAGTGGTTCCCAATTATGATGGTTTAACTGTTGGAAGACAGCACCAACTGCTACTGCAGAAGTGTCCACAGTTAAGTTGAAAGTTGTGTTTTCGATGGGGTGCACCAAAAGTGTTGCTGAAGCCAAAGCTTCTTTTATTTGTTTAAAATTTGTTTCACAAAAGTCTGGCCAAGAATAATTTTTAGAATTTTTTGGTTTTTTTTTAATAGAAAGGTTAAATGATCATATATTGGACTTAACAGTTCAGCTAATTTGGGAATAAAACGGTGGTAGTAATTTACCATTCCTATGAATTGTTGAATGTGTTTGACAGAACTAGGTGATGGGAAATTTCGAATGATTTCAATTCTATCAGGAGAAGGAAGAATTCCATCTTTACTAATGCGATGACTTAAGAAAATTAAAGAAGTAGCACCAAAAATACATTTCGCTGTGTTTATGTTGATACCATAGGTTGTTAAACGTTCGAAGAAAGTTTTCAAATGCGATTTGTGCTCTTCGTCATTTTGGCTTGCTATCAAAATATCGTCAATATAAGTAAAAACGTAATCTAAATCTCTGGTAATTTCGTTCATGAACCCTTGAAAGGTTTGCGCGGCATTTCTTAGACCAAAGGGCATCATAGTAAATTCAAAAAGGCCGAAGGGTGTTGTAATTGCTGTTTTGTGGATGGCTTTTGCAGCTATAGGTATATGGTGATAAGCTCTTATTACATCAATTTTTGAGAAAATCTTAAAATTTTGTAAGTTCAATGAGAAATTTTGAATATGGGGGATTGGATATCTGTCCGGGATTGTAATAGAGTTCAACTGTCTGTAATCTCCACATGGACGCCAATCAGAGCTATTTTTCTTTTGTAGTGTAGTGTAGTGCCGAGGCCGTTGATGAAGATGATGGTTGGCAGAGACCTAATTGAAGCATATGATCGAATTCTAATTTCGCAATTTTTAATTTTTGGGTGTCTAACCTTCGGGGTCTAGTAAATGGTAACTTTCCTTTTGTCATTATGTGATGTACCTACCACGTTAAGTTTTACCAGTACTCCATAACGAGGAGATTCTGTCAGTGACGGAAATTGTCGTATAATACTTCCGTAACCATTTTCAATTATGAAATGTTTAGGGGAAGGTGTATTTGCCTTAATGGTTAATCCAATTATCGACAAAGATGTGTTGCCATCGATTAGACGTTTACTATTCAGATCAATTAAAAGGTACCGGCCTCTACTATAGGTCGGTTGACATCAGCAATTACGAAAGGAAACGTAAAATCTCTTCTTAAGCCAAAATTGGTTTTAAGCAGTTTTGTTCCAAAAGTGTGGATTGTAGAGCCGTTTGCTGCGACTAGATTCAACGTGTGATCTCTTTTGTATCCGCTGAAAAAGGTGGCAGGTATTACTGAGAGGTCTGCCCCAGTATCTATTAAGAATTTAATTTTATTTTCTTTATCGAAAACAAACAAACGTTTAGAAAAGATATGTGAGGAACTCGTTGAACTAGTTGAGGGGTTATTTAGTTTTTTGAATTTTGGACATTTTTGAAAGAACATGGGGATATGCATTTTGTTGCCTTATCTCCAAATTTTTTGTGATACCAACAGATCGTAGAAAACCTTATACCGCCTGGAGAACGACTCCTAGCACGATATCTGAAATTCGAAAAATTTTGTTTATTTTGAATCGATATATTTTTAACAAGTTGTTCTAGCGAGTCTATTTTATTTTCCAATTTACAAATTTTGTTTAATAAATTTAAATCATTATTTAAGTTATGTGAGCTGATTGTTGAGATACATTGAGATTTCGAAATTTCATGTAATTTATCTGCTAATTGCAAAAGTTCATTCATATCTCTGTTACCCGCTGTTGTCAGAGATATGTTAATATTAGTGGGTAACTTTCTCATCCACAGCTTTTTTACAAGATTTTCCGCGATTTCTGAATTTGAACCTGCTAAAATCTTCATGGTTCTAAAGAAATCCGATGGCTTTCTGTCCCCAATTTCGGTATCCGAAAGAAGGTGTTCTAATTTCTTTTCTTCAGTCTCTGTAAATCTTTGAATGAGAGCATTCTTAAGCGTGCTATATTTATCCGTTTGTGGACTGTTTGTAGAATATCCAACACTTTCGTTATTATGTCTACTGGCAATGCGCAATGCTTGTACTATATACTCGTACTTCGTTTGGGACTCTGCTTGAATAAACCATGCTTGTGGGTATGGTGCCCAAAACAGAGGCAATTTAACTGCAACCACATTCAGACCAGCTCTATCTCCTTCACCCAAATTTGCTATATCTCCTGCATTCATTTTTCTGAGATTATCGCCAAAAAAACCACTTCTGAAAATCACAATTAACACTTAACATTCGTATTACTTTTCATACGCGGTATTTCACAACGCGGGGTCACCAAAAATAAAAAGGTGAACAAAATCAAATAAGGTAAGGTTAGTAAATTTTAAAATATAACGTAGACAAAGGGGTAAATGTTATATAAAAATCTATGTGTCCCTGTTGAAAGTATATAAATATTGATATACAGGGTGTTTCCCCTTAGGAGGTCCATAGAGCGGGAGGTGATAGTACTCACCTAAACGAACCAAAAATTGTATGGCAGGGGGGGGGGGCAATATCAACCGTTTAGGAGTTACAAGGTGATTCATAAAAAAAGCTAGGTTTTCACAAAACACCATGTATCTTAAAAACTGCAGGGCATATGGTCACAGTTAAAGGCTCACTGTATGCAGAACGTCGTGGCCTTTCCAACGACGGTTCAACCAGCCACGTACCTCTCTCCCCTCAGAAGTTGTGAAGGTCTAAACTAAAAGTTTCGGATTTTCTTTCCTTTTTTTTTACTTTGACCTCTATTGTTTTTGCAAAAAGGTCGTTAACATACATTTTTTTTATAAAAACTGTAAACTGTGGAGCCTCCTCTTTAATTTGACCTATTATACCCTATGTGCTATCTGTATCCGTTAAAGAGTTATTAGCTCTTAATAGGTAATAGTCAATGTAGTAATTTATTGTCCTAGTATGTCAGAATTAGAAAATACTTAACATGAAATTAAAGAAGTGTGTTACAAAAACAGTTTTTTTTTTTACTATCAGAACCAGCTTAACACAAGCGCGCTGTAGTAACTCGTTTAATAAATAAACGGTTAACAATACATGCTTTTCAGTTTTCATCACTTAGTCGGTGTTAGTATGTTAAACTAAAAATAAACCACATTCCATTCAACAAAAACCTATTCAGGTCAGCAATAATTTGTTTCCTGAGTAACGGGTCCTTTTAATGCGCTTACATATAGAGATTAGGACTTCTGCTTCATAAAGAATTTATACAGGTAGTAAGGTAAGGAACCGAGAATATCATTACCTGTAATAAAAATGTTATGACATTTTGAGGTGAGGTATGTAACTTACTTATTTTCTAAACGAAAAATTTGTAATAGCAATTAAAGTGGTTTTGATTTAGTCCTTTTGTTAAACTTATTTTCACTATTCTGAATCATAACTCGGGATAAATGCAAGAAACAGTAGGTACAGTTTTCCTTCCTATAAATTGGTAGTAGAAACAAAAATAACTCACATTTGTCTACAAGTTATCAGTGTAAGCAAAACCAATATAAAATCACGAAAATGGCTGAATTTAGCATTCAAGAGTATGCGGATATAGGTTACGTGTACGGCTTCGTTGACGGGAATGAAAGAGCGGCTGTAAGAGAATACCAAAGACGGTTTCAAGGGAGACAAGTTCCAGATAGACGTGTGTTCTCCCGTACGTTCCGAAGGTTAAGGGAAGGAACCCTGATGCGAAGACATCCGCGAGCAGGATCATCATCATCATCTGCCCACATTGATCATCAAATCATAGGAGTACTTTGGCAAGACCCTAACATAAGTATCAGACGAATAGCAGCGCGTCTGGGAGTATCTACAAAGAGAGTTTGGACAGTAATTCAGAGAGAAAGATTACATCCATACCACCATACTCCTGTTCATGGACTGCAAGAAGGAGACTTAGAGCGAAGACTAGAGTTTTGTTCTTGGATGATGGAACGCGATCTAGAGGACAGCCGATTTGTCGGCAAGATATTGTGGACGGACGAGTCGCAATTTACCAGGGATGGAATCACCAACTTCCATAATCTTCACACCTGGGCGGAAGTAAACCCACATCAAAGGAAGGAAACCTCTTTTCAACGAAGATTTAGCGTGAACGTTTGGGCTGGAATCATCGGTAATACATTAATTGGACCATTCATTCTTCCACAGATACTGAATGCCACAATTTACTCTGACTTTCTGGAGAATTCTTTGCCAGAATTATTAGAGGATATTCCGCTTAACGTAAGACAGTCGATGTTTTACCAGCATGACGGAGCACCAGCGCATACCAGCAATAGAGTGAGACAGCTGTTGAGTGAAAAATATCCTGAGCGGTGGATTGGCAGAAATGGGCCAATATTGTGGCCTGCTAGATCGCCAGATCTAACTCCTCTCGACTTCTATCTTTGGGGAGTGATGAAAGAGGAAGTTTATTCGAGACCACTCAATAGTCGAGAAGAGCTATTATCTCGAATTACAGCGGCTGGAATACGAGTACGTGAGAGGATGGCTGCGATAAACATAATATAAGCAGTGAAAAGACGATTATTTAATTGCGTATTAAACAACGGGGGACATTTCGAACATCTGCTTCATTAGAATAAATTCTGTATAACCTATTAATAATAGTTTAACTTTAGCATGTATGTAGGATGAAATTTAAGTTATAACAGTTGGCAGCACAATTTGCATCGGCCGCCTTAACAAAGTGCCTCGCCCGGCTTAATGAAATCTGACGTACGAAAGAAGGAAGAAGAAGAAAACCACTTCGTTATCGGCAGCGGACAAGTGAAAAGTGCTTGTAATTAATAGCAGCCAAAAGATCAATAAAATTGAAGTTTAGATTAAAGTAACTACTGTATTTGTTTCCTGGAACTCCAATCCTAACATTTATCCTACAAGTGGGGGCTCAACCGGGATTTGTGGAGTTTCCACGGATGAAAAGAATTTGTGAAGTGGAAGAGTTGCTGCTTGTAAAAAGCAGAGCACGCAGCTTGATAAACGGCACGACGTGGGAAGCATGCAGAACCAGTGAATACCCAGCAGGAAATAATAACGATGAAAGCCAAAAATCACCGAAAGATTAAGATTTAAAGCTAAATAAAAATATCATCCCAGGGTCAGTAAAAATTCATTTTATTTCAAAAGTGTGTATAGGTGTGTAGGTATATGCAGATAAAAAGAAAAGGGAAACGAAATATACCGTTAATTGTTACAGCAAAAATCACAAACAAAGAACGGAAAAAGCAATTCCCGCTACAGTGAGGAGACTGTATATGTAAGAAAGAAATTAAATCACTACATTGAAGAAATCAAATTATTTTATAAAAGAAATAAAATTATCTTGTAAAATAAATATAATTATTTTATTACAGGTGTGAACTTAAATAACGTATAACTAAAAGGTGTGTGATATGCAAATTATAATTTAGAAAAAAAACAGATCTTGCGGAGAGAAGGAATTCAAATATTTTCGTAGTCAATATTTGCCTTTTCCTATTTCGGAAATTATTTCCAGAAAACAAAGCTCCAAGCTATTTCGGAAAAAAAGGGGGTGTCCTTAACGATTGAATAGTATGGGGAAGAACAAAAAATTGAGAAAACAAAGCACTTTTCGTACATCAAGTGAACTAACTGAAACCGAATGTAGGGATTTTAGTAATTTCGAGCAAACTGTGTCAGACTTAAAGCAAGCCCTGCTAGAAAAAGACGCTACGATTCTAGCTGTACAAGATAAAATAAAAGACTTAGAAATTAAGATGTTACAAAAGGAGGTAGAACGTTTGCAGAATACTAGTGAGCCTTCTACTTCTACTGCGATAAAGTCAAGCCATTTCTCAATTATTGATATTGAGGGGTCCATGCACAAATTTAATGGACAAGATAGTTACATGGTCCTACAATTTCTTGATGATTTTGAAAATACAGCTTCCGTCCTAGGGTGGAATGAATTAGATAAGCTAGTTTTCTCTAAACGATTATTAGAAGGTTCTGCTAAGTTGGCAATACGAAGTCAACCAGTATATTCATGGTCTGATCTTAAATCATTCCTGAAGAAAGAGTTTGTAGTTAAAGAGAATAGTGCAAAGCTACATGAGGCGTTAAGACAAAGAAAGAAGCTACCAACTGAAAGCTTTTATGAATATTTTCTGGCAATTAAAGAACTGGGTAATAGGGCTAATCTTGAAGATGACGCATTAATGAACTATGTAATAGACGGGATTCACGGTGACGAAAGGAGTAAAGCCATCTTATACGGAGCAAGTAACTTAGATGAATTCAAAAAGAAATTAGAAATATACGCGACTATTCAAGAGAAGATTCATGCACAGAATAGAAAAATAGATCACCCTGTTAGGAATTTTCGAAAAAATTACGAGAAATACAAGGGCAAAGAAGTAAAAGCTCAGAGGTATTATGCTTGCGGCGGACAGGGACATATTGGAAGAGAATGTCCTATGAAAGATAAAGGGGTGAAATGTTTTATCTGCAACCAGTTTGGACATAAGAGCGCGGGGTGTAGTAAGTCTAGAAATCAGCAAAATAGAAACGAAATTGTGCTAATGGAAGGCTCAGCACAAACGCGGAACAACATGTGTAAAGAAATAGAATTGAATGGCGTTAGTGTATGTGATTTAGTAGACACAGGCAGCGATCTGTCCTTTATAAGGGAAGATGCATATTTTGTTATTACACAGCCATTGACTGGCCCGCCGATAACCTTTCAAGGAGTGGGATCAGGTAGTATCTCAACTTTGGGCTCCTTTGATACTACCGTATTGGTAGACGACAATACATTTAATGAGAGGTTTCATGTGGCACTCGGGACGTTTTGCCCAAAGAATTTATACTAGGAAAAACGCTGTTAGACAGAGTAGAGCTTCGAATTTCTCCATCGGAAATAACATTCACCCCCATAGAGAATAACCAATCTTTATCTTGTTTTCAAGTAACCACAGAGGACGAAATTAACCTAAGTCATATACAATCGAACGAACAGCGCAATAAAGTGAAGAAACTAATTCGCGAATACCAACCTATAAAGACAAATAGAAACACGCGCTTCGAAATGAATATAATATTGAAAGACGAAACACCAATTTGCCAGCCACCACGCAGATTAGCTAGAGTAGAGCTCGACATCGTGAATAGACAGATCGAGGAGTGGATAAAAGATGATATCATCGAGCCAAGTACATCCGAATTCGCCAGCCCAGTGGTATTAGTCAATAAGAAGGACGGATCAAAGCGACTCTGTGTCGATTATCGTCAGCTCAACAAAGTAATTGTGAGAGATCACCACCCATTACCGTTAATTGAGGACCAGATCGACCAACTCGCAAAGGTAAAAGTTTTTACTACTCTTGATCTGCGAAATGGGTTTTTCCACATCAGTATTGCTAAAGCGAGCCAAAAGTATACGGCCTTTGTTACACCATGTGGGCAGTACCAGTTTAAAAAAGCACCTTTTGGCCTATGTATCTCACCGACACAGTTTCAACGCTATATAAACCAAATTTTTTCCGGCCTTCTCAGGCAAGGTAAGGTTCTAATCTACATAGATGATATCATCGTCCTTGCTGTAAACGACGACGAAGCACTGCTAAATTTAACCGAAGTCTTAAAGGTGGCATCATACAATGGCTTAGATATTAAATGGGAAAAATGCCAATTTCTAATGCAACAAATAGAGTATTTGGGATATGTCATAGAGAATGGTAAAGTTAGGCCATCAGTAGATAAAGTCAAAGCAGTAGCAAGATTTCCGGAGCCAACCAACATCAAAAGTTTGCAATCATTTTTAGGGTTGACTGGATATTTCAGAAAATTTATAAAGGACTACGCGATCATTGCTAGGCCTTTGAGCGACCTACTTCGAAGCGGAGTCAGATTCGAATTAACAGAAAAGCAACGGATGGCCTGCAGATCACTTAAAAATGTCTTATGTTCTGAACCAGTCTTAGCAATCTATGACCCAGAAGCACAAACAGAAGTCCACACAGATGCTAGCAAGTTAGGCTTCGGCGCCATTTTATTACAAAAGAATGCTGATAACGGCCTCCTTCATCCAGTTTATTTCTTGAGCCGAAAAACTTCGCCAGAGCAAGAACGATACAGCAGCTACGAGCTGGAGGTCCTAGCGGTTATACTAGCCATAAAAAAATTTAGAGTATACTTATTGGGAATAAAATTCAAACTCGTAACAGACTGCGCAGCATTTAAATGTACGATGAATAAAAAAGATATTACGCCAAAAGTTGCACGATGGGCCCTTTTGCTTTCAGAATTTGAGTTCGAAATAGAGCATCGACCAGGCACTCGAATGGCTCACGTAGACGCATTAAGTCGAAACCCAGTAGTACTAACGATGGTAGAAAGCACGCTTTTAATCAGAATACAAGCAGCGCAAAGGAAAGACGAAAGAGTTAGGGCAATAACCAAGATACTCGAGCACGAAGAATTTGAAGACTACTTTATGGAAGGAGGAATACTGTATAAATTACTCGATGGCATTAAGTTACTAGTAGTACCAACGTTAATGCAAGCAGAGGTCATCAAAGATACACACAGACGAGGTCATTTCGGTTGTAAGAAAATGGAAATGCTTATTAAACAAACATATTACATACCGAAACTGAAGAAGAAGATAAGTGACTGCATCATCAGTTGCATCCCCTGTATTCTGGCAGCGAAGAAGGGAAAAGGTGAAGGATTTCTGCACCCCATTCCCAAAGAATCTATTCCACTTTCGACGTACCATTTGGACCACCTGGGTCCAGTGACAATGACAAAGAAAGGCTACAGACACATCTTAACAATTATAGATGGATTTACTAAGTTCGTTTGGATTTTTCCGACAAAAACAACAGCCACTTCGGAAGTCGTTCAAAAATTGACTGTGCATCAAGCAGTATTTGGAAATCCTAGCCGGATAATAACCGACCGTGGACCCGCCTTTACCTCAAAGAATTTTGAGGACTACTGCGAGAAAGAGGGAATCGAGCATATAAAAATTACCACAGGAGTACCGAGAGGAAACGGGCAGGTTGAAAGAATACATCGAATTGTAATAGCCATACTAACAAAATTGTCAGTCGATACAGAAGACGAATGGTACAAGCACATTTCAAAAATACAGAAATGGATAAACAGTACATTCCAAAGAAGTATAGGAATGACTCCTTTTGAGTTGTTATTTGGCACGAAGATGAGGTTAGGCGAAGATGTTCAATTAAATGAGATAATTAGCCAAGAAGTAGCTAAGGTGTTTGAGGAAGAGCGAGACGACTTACGAAGAATTGCATCAGAGGAAATACTAAAGACGCAAGAGGAAAATAGACGCTCGTACAACCGACGGCGTAAGAAGCCCACGACTTATCATGTTGGAGATATAGTTGCAATCAGAAGAATGCAGTATGGAGCTGGTCTCAAAATAAGTCCCAAATACTTAGGTCCATATCGTGTCACCAAAGTGAATCCGAATGAAAGATATGAGGTAGAAAAAATAGGTCATCACGAAGGCCCGAAACGAACCTCCACCGCAGTTGATCACATGAAGCCGTATGTTGCGTCGGACATAGATGACGAGCCCTTTAGCGATGAAGAAAGCGAAAGTTTTACCGATTTTGAAGAAACAAGAGGAAATTTTTCTGAATTTTCGGCAAATGCTGCGAACTCCGAACATAACCCTTAGCGCATATACACACCACACTCACACACATACACACACACACGAAGAGAGATTCATTTACGCAAATACAAAATGAACTTTTCTGTTATTAAGATGAATTTACGATAATCGCTATGAAGATACAATATACCAAAATACACATACAAAAATGAATTGTTCTGCTATTAAAATTAATTTAAAACGATTACTATGAAGAAGATGACCTGATATTAGTCCAGAAGTTTCCTGCATTGAAGATGAACTTGAAACAAATAATATGAAGAAGATGACCCTCAGATTACCCAAGCAGTATCCTACTTTCAACATGAAGTGAAGACGACACCATAAAGACGGAAACTTTGAGAATTGTGAAAAAGTTTCCTGCTTTCGACATGAAGCAAAGACGACACCATAAAGACGGAGACTTTGGGAATAGTGAAGAAGTTTCCAGCATGAAGATAATTTAAAGACGACTACAGAAGGAAGGATGATTAGTATCCTACTTTCAACATGAAGTGAAGACGACACCATAAAGACGGAGACTTTGAGAATTGTGAAGATGTTTCCTGCTTTCGACACGAAGCAAAGACGACACCATAAAGACGGAGACTTTGGGAATAGTGAAGAAGTTTCCCGCATGAAGATAATTTAAAGACGACTACAGAAGGAAGGATGATTAGGTAAAGACAAAGAATATCGTGGACGATATAATACCAGGATAGACGAGTTGTAGGATGAAATTTAAGTTATAACAGTTGGCAGCACAATTTGCATCGGCCGCCTTAACAAAGTGCCTCGCCCGGCTTAATGAAATCTGACGTACGAAAGAAGGAAGAAGAAGAAAACCACTTCGTTATCGGCAGCGGACAAGTGAAAAGGGCTTGTAATTAATAGCAGACAAAAGATCAATAAAATTGAAGTTTAGATTAAAGTAACTACTGTATTTCTTTCCTGGAACTCCAATCCTAACATTTATCCTACATGTATGTACCTATTAATCGCATGTGCATTTCTGTTAATATTAAGGCTGAACATTTTGACGTTGACGTTTTTAAGCATGTAGTTAATACGTCAGAATAATACTTAATTTCTTGTTTTTGTTGCATGGCATGTCATTTCATCCGGTGTTTGCTTTATTTTTAGTTTAACATACTAACACCGACTAAATGATGAAAACGGAAAAGCATGTATTGTTAACCGTTTATTTATTAAACGAGTTACTACAGCGCGCTAGTGTTAAGCTGGTTCTGATAGTAAAAAAAAAAACTGTTTTTGTAACACACTTCTTTAATTTCATGTTAAGTATTTTCTAATTCTGACATACTAGGACAATAAATTACTACATTGACTATTACCTATTAAGAGCTAATAACTCTTTAACGGATACAGATAGCACATAGGGTATAATAGGTCAAATTAAAGAGGAGGCTCCACAGTTTACAGTTTTTATAAAAAAAAGTTATGTTAATGACCTTTTTGCAAAAATAATAGAGGTCAAAGTAAAAATAAGGAAAGAAAATCCTAAATTTTTAGTTTAGACCTTCATAACTTCTGAGGGGAGAGGAGTACGGGCTGGTTGAGCTATCAAGCTGGAAAGACCATGAAGTTCTGCATACAGTGAGCCCTTAACTGTGACCATACGCGCTGCAGTTTTTAAGATACAGGGTGTTTTGTGAAAACCTAGCTTTTTTTATGAATCACCCTGTAACTCCTAAACGGTTGATATTGCCCCCCACTGCCATACAATTTTTGGTTCGTCTAGGTGAGTACTATCACCTCCCGCTCTATGGACCTCCTAAGGGGAAACACCCTGTATATAAATTTAATTAAAATATATTAAAACAATTTTTTTTATTTTTTAAAAATGAACCTGTTGCTTGACACAATTTTCTTGATGCTCTTTTCTGGCTTTGTTCTTTATTCGTTTTTCACTTTTGTTTTATCTTGTATCTCTTTTTTTTTTTCTTCTAAGTGCTTTTATTTTCTTGTGTTCTTTCTTGTATTTCTTTTTTCTATTTTAGTTTTTTTTCTTTTCTTGTGTTCTTTCTTGTCTTTCTTTCTTCTATTTTCGTTTCTTTTCTGTTCTTGTTGTGTTCTCTCTTCTTAAAGTAATCTTTTAGTTCCTTACCACTGGTGGGGGGAACTAGAGATTATATATATATGTATAGATGTGCTACACTAACCAGCCCAAAGGATCGTATAGTGATGCGATGTCGGACAAGATGGTGCGTTTGGATATCTTGGCGTGATCTGCCCAAGTTTTAGTTACTAATAAAAAAATATCTAATTGAGGATGCCAGCGAATCCCTAAAGTTTTTACTGATTCCGTATCTGAAATCATTAGAGTGTCTTTAAACTCGCGTTGGTCTGCAGGAAGATGTCTTAGCAATTCGGAATTGTTGCTTGTCCAGATTGAATCCTACTGTTTTTAACATACCAATTAGTTCATCTAAGAGGTATTTCGCTTTTTGGATGCTGTCCGCACCGGTGAGCAGGTCATCCACGTAAAAATCTGTGGTTGTGACTTTAGACGCTAGAGGCCATCTTTGCTGTTCATCCTTCGCTAACTGTTGAAGCGTTTGGATGGCTAAATATGGCGCTGAAGTTTTTGTCCGATTGTCACCGTGTTTAGCTGAAAATCTTGGATCTCCTTGGTTTTAGGATGTCTCCAAATGATCCGCTGAAACGTACGATGATCTGGATGCATTGTTATCATGCGATACATCTTTTCGATCTCCTAATTCATTGCAATCTTATATTTACGCCAGTTGAGCAGCATGGCGAATAGTTTTGGTTGTAGTACTGGTCCCTTTAATAGGAACTTGTTGAGCGAATTGCAGTTTGAGGATTTCGCTGACGCATCAAATACTACTCTCACCTTTGTTGTAGTACTTTTTAAACAACAGCATGATATATAATAATGCGGCTCATTTATGTTGGGAGGAAGTATTTCTTCCATGTGCCCCAACTCGAGATATTCGTCTAAACATCTCTCACATTCAGTTTTTAATTCTTGGTTCCTTTCAAGTTGTCCTTGCATTCCTTGAAAGCGCTTGACTGCTTGGAGTCTTGAATGCCCTAAGTTCGGTGCTTCGTTGTTCATAAAGGATGTTGTGATCCCAAAATCACAATCATATACATATTGCTTACCTCATGTGCATTTTCCTAGAATCAATAAATGTATTCATATTGTGGTCTCAAAATACCACACCATATGTCCTCAAATGCAATCACAAATCTTTTATTCATATTACTTACCTCCCATGAACTTTCCTAAAGCGCATATATAAATATGCACAAATATCTACAATTGCATACCAGGCATATTCATAATTACTTACCCTCGTAATTCTTTTAACAAATGTACAAATTTTATTCTTTCCTCCATAAATTACTTAGCGTAGCATAAATAGCCCACTTATGAAAATGAACAAAACGCCTGCTCGACATTTTCGTATCCACATAACTCACGGAGTTAATGTGCTGCATATTGCGGCTCGGTCAAAATTTCAAGAGCAAGATCGAATTACAAGACCCAAGTCAAGAATATCTTGCTGATTCTTATCTTTTTCCGGCTTTCTGTTTACTCTTTTGTATGATTGGTCAGTTAAGTGGACCAATCATAAAAAGTACTATATGCTTTTATATACTTTTGCTGACGCGAGGGCGTCGACTAATTTCACTAATAAAATTATGTGACATCGTTAACTAAGTCGAAGTTCAGGATTAGGATTCTAAGATGCAACACGTCGGTCGAGAAGTCGTGTGTAACAAAGTGTGTAACTAAGTTCAGTAATTATACAAAGTGTGTTTAAATAGTCTTTAATAATCTTTTAATAATTATACAAAGTGTGTTTAATCTTTTAATGATACAAATTTTCTTTATGCGTAAATAAATACGATTTCTAGTACGTAACGACGTAAAGGTGTTATTTTTATCATTTTCCCATCCCGAACGTCCCCCTGTGCCGCTCTTCTCGGTAACGAAAGCACGGCGGTTAATGGGGTTACTACAACTGGTGGCAGCGGTATCGATCCTCCATCGAGTGCAAAGTGAAAGTTTAAAGTGAAAGTTTTACAAATTTATAAAATAATAATTAACCGCGCGTATGCAAAACAAAGAAGGCGAATTTTGTGTTTTTCGTCATAAAGAGTCTATTGAAAGCTCGGCGTAACTAACTTGTTGCAATATCCGCGATACATCTAATAGCAACATTGCAAAATTAAAATTTTTTGGTAGAACATCGCCAGGAATAGAACGGAATCAGCCGGTGTTGCTTAAACTTTCCTATCGTTATTATTACTTTTCATCATCGTGTTGATGAATTTCACAGAACGGCCGCCAAGTAACTCTTGCATTGCCTCTTGAAGAAGATAACTTCCAATCTTATAAAAGTTGGCGAATGATGACAATCGGACGTAAAACTACAGATTCCAGCCAAAATTTCGAACGAGTGCCAACGTTAAAGCTGCGAATGTTTTGATTAAGACAAATTCGATTTGACCAACAAGAAGTACTCGAGGAAAATGACAAAATCGCCTTTTCATGCTTTCTCAGCAATCTAATTGTAAATTCTTATTGGCAAAGTACCTTCAGAGGAAATTGAAACTAAATGGTATAAATAAAGCTTGGGAAATTATGTGCAAAAGTGCAACAATAATATCAACAAAATTGGAACTAACATAAATAATAAAAATAATAACGATAACAATAGCGATAATAACAATAATAACAAAAAAAAGTAAAGTAACGCATTCAAACAAAAAAAAAAAAATTGGGTTTTCTAGCTTCCCAAGTATAACACACGAAACAACAGAAAGCTAAACAGTGTAAAAAAACAAAACAAAAAAAATATATAAAAAATAAATATATTCTTGTTAAAGTCAGAGGTAATATTCCTGACTAATCACTGGTGTGATCCAGTGGGGTGACGTGCCCACACGTAAGGAAGGAAGGACGTTGATCTAAAGTAAAAAGCAGAGAGAAGCCGTTATCCGGACTCTACCGCCTTAGTTGGATTAAAGTAGGTCTTATTATCTATTCTTTAAATTTTACTAAATATATATATACTCTATATACCTTTATATAAACTTTATATATTTACATATGTATATAAAAAAAAAATGTTTTTTAATGATGAAAAACAAATAAATTTGTAATTAACAAATAAAATGCCAAATGGTAGAGAGAAGGGTGCTTAAGGGAAAGGGGAAGAAAACTATTTTGCGATATATTTTTTGTTGTTTTGTGCAAAAAACAAGTGTGAATTAATTTGAGTTCTGAAGACGAACATCTCTAAATCATAACTAGGTCCCAAACCTTCACGTATTTCTATATTTCTCGCGGTAAAATTGATTAACCTCGCAGATTGCGTTTATTCTTATAACGAATTAATTAATTTAGCATATCAAAGTGTGTCCAAATTTCTTTTTTCTTCTCGATTTGGTTGTCGGAAAAGTGTGATTTGATTGTCGCAAGATAAGCGAAATAATTAAGCACTGAAACGAAAGGGACTTGAATGTGCGCACATCGAACACATAATTAAATTTTGTGTGTGATTTATAAAGAAAAAAAAACTTTCTTTGAACTGTGGTCCAAGATTGAAATGGTCCCCCGTAACCTACAATACATTTTTTTTACTTTCTTCTTTGTTCTTTAGTGCTAATAATTAAGGTGCCAGCGCAGTGCGTAATGTTCCAATAAATAGATATCTCGTCCTCGAAAGCTAAACATGGTCATGAAATATTGTGATTTTAAGACGCCTTAATTTTTCGCTCGAAAAAAAATAATAATATATATATAGAAACAAAGATGTGTTTTTATGAAAACTAAAATAAGAAGGTCAAAATAAATTACAATAATAACGGAGACAAGCCTTCAACTTGCAATTTAATTAAAGAGTTTCACCCATTTTTGTTATCAATCTTGTTTTTGCAATAAATTGATTAATTGTGCATATCACAGACAAGTTGTCCAAATAATAAAATATCTAAATTTATTGAAAAAATGGTTTTAGGATATTGTCCTTATGGTGCGCTTGTTTACGTTCATCTTTCGATTCTAAATAAAGAAATGGAAATTTTTGTTTTGCTTGTGTTTAATAGACTGTATATGGAAATTAAACTTCTACCTGTAAATTTTATTGTGAAATTTCGTCAGTTTTGATGCAACGCCTAGACACTTTACGGTTCACGTATATACATACATATCTGCATATACATGCATATGAGCTACTAAAATAGCTGAAGTTTCAGCACCTTTTACTTAAAGATAGGATTGTCCTGACAATCCACCTGAAGCAAACCATTAATGCAGTAGGAAATAACATTTAAACCTACTTACTATCAATTATTAAGTATAATTTTTTTTTTTAACTTCTTGCCATTCCCTTCGTACACCTCACGGTGGTAGTATTCTCTATTTTATCCCCTGATCGATTAACTGATTAGACAATCTCAAAATTTTAACCCGTACGCGTCAACAGATTGTATCTTTATTCGAACAGTTGCCGTTTCATGTCATGGCACCCACTGAAAACCAAAGCTCAACAATGGAGATGAAAATAAGTGTGAGCGATGTATACAACTTGATCCCCGAATTTAATGGAGATCCTGCGGTGCTAGAAAAATTCATAGCCTGCGGAAACGTGTTGTTCTCATCTATAAAAACTGAAGCTGAGCAAAAGTTATTCCTGGATATTGTGAAAACTAAGCTCCAAGGCCCAGCATTTGAGTTAATTCAATACAAATCATGTAGTAAATGGGATGATTTGGCAAAGGCTTTGAAAGACCAATTCCAAGAAAAGAAGTCTAGAACAGCACCCCAAAACCACATTAGATCTGCTAAACAGAACTATAGGGAATCAGTACAGGAATTTGGCGACAGACTTGCTCAACTACTTGCTTCCTTGAATTCGGCGACATATACAAGCGTAACAGATCACACGGTACGCGAGTTTCTTATAAAGGAAAATAATGACTTAGCTGTTCAAGCCTTTGAGGATGGCCTAAAACACCAAAACCTTAAACTATTAGTTAAAGCACATGGCGAAAAGGATCTCAAAGGGGCAGTGTTCTATGCGATCGAACAATCCTCACGTCTCGACCGGGAGGAGACATCCTCCGGGGGTTTTGCGCGGACTTTTCCTAAACGTGCGCCCACTTGCCAGATATGCTATAGAGAAGTACATACCCAGAAATCCTGCTTTAGGAATACAAACCTACCACAAAACAACAGGAATATCAGGAAAAATGTACCATTTTCTAATCCTGAAGTCAAATCTACGGATGCAGTTTGCAATAAGGTACAAAGTAAGAAAAGGGTAAAAGCGCAAGCTATACTTGAAAAGCAAAGAACAGGAAATACCGTTTAATCAAAGATAAAATTGATGAAATGAATAAGAATTCGGATACTCATTGCACTAATAAGCAATACTATATAGGTGAAACTGACCGTATAGTTTTACCTGCTCGAAGCGAGAAAATTGTTCAGATCCCCTTTAAATACAATAGAGAGGTAGTCATTTTAAAAAAGGAAGTAGAACCGGGAGTCTACATAGCTAGCACTCTCGCGAAACCTGTTAAAAAACATCTAAAAATCTTAATGATGAACTCAAGCGAAAGTGAGGCGGAAATAAATACGAAAGAGCTCAATTTAGAATGGGAAGATTTCGATCGATTTGAAATAGTTGAAGCTGACCCTGACGGAGACCCGGTAGAAGGTCGCTTAAAAAACCTGCAGACATTGCTAGATCTTAAACATTGTAATGCAGTAGAAAAAAACTCAATATTAAAAATTTGCCGACATTACAACGACTTATTCTATCTCGAAGGAGATTCCTTAACCTATACTAACGCGTTTACACATAAGATCATAACACACAACGATAAACCACCTGTTTATATACGACCCTATAGACTGCCTGAAGCACATCGCAATGAAATCCATAAACAAGTCAACGAGATGCTGCAAAATGGTATTGTCAAGCCAAGTTCTAGTCCATGGAACTCACCTTTACTCCTCGTGCCAAAAAAAGCCGACAGCTCTGGCAACAAACGATGGAGGGTGGTAGTAGATTTTAGAAGGTTGAACGACATTACTATTGGAGACGCATATCCCTTACCCAATATAACTGATATATTGGATCAGCTGGGCAAATCCAAATATTTCAGTACACTTGACTTGGCCAGCGGTTTCCATCAAATACTAGTCGACAAGAACGATGAAGAAAAGACTGCCTTCAGCACTCCATTTGGGCATTACGAGTATAATCGAATGCCATTTGGATTGAAAAACGCACCTGCTACTTTCCAGCGTTTGATGAATAATGTGCTCATGGGACTGCAGGGCATACAATGCTTCGTATATGTGGATGATGTTGTTGTGTATGGATACGATCTAGAAGATCACAATTCAAGATTAGTAAGCGTTTTAGATCGTCTAAGGCAACACAAACTGAAGCTTCAACCGGAGAAATGCAACTTCATTAAACGGGAATTAACTTATCTCGGTCATGTAATCTCAGAAAATGGCCTCAGTCCAGATCCGACGAAAATACAAGTAGTAAAAACCTACCCTCGACCCAAACGAGCTAAAGATGTAAAATCCTTCCTGGGCTTTGCCGGTTACTACCGGAGATTCATACCTAATTTCGCAAATATCGCAAAACCATTAACAAAGCTCTTAAAGAAAGACGTTCAATTTAAGTGGGACGCATGTTGCGACGAAGCATTTAAAAGTCTTAAAGAAAAATTGATTGAGTACCCAGTACTGGCATATCCGGACTTTAACAAAGAATTCTTGGTAACAACCGACGCTAGTGACCTAGCAATCGGGGCGGTTTTATCTCAAGGCGAAATTGGTGAGGATCGACCAATATCCTTCACAAGCCCTACGCTTAATTCCGCCGAAACGAGATATACTACAACGGAAAAGGAATTACTGGCAATCGTATTTGCTGTTAAACAGTTCCGACCGTATATCTACGGGAAACCATTTACAATTTTAACGGATCATAAGCCGCTTCAATGGTTGATGCACTTGAAAGAGCCAACCTCTAGACTGGTTGGTGGCGAATATTACTCGAGGAATATGAGTATAAGATCCGCTATAAACCCGGAAAGTACAATGCTAATGCTGACACACTGAGTCGGATCACAAACCAGAATGACGATAAACGTCATATAAACGAAGAAGAAAAAGTCGGTGTATTAACTAGAAGCCAGAGAAAACTAATGCACAATGAAGAAGATAACAACAAGACCAAAGATGCAAGAATTAATACACCAATCGAGAACGACTCAGGTAATAACACCCCTAATGAATTCATCATAAAAACGATACCGGATTCAATATTTAAACATAAACTAATACATGCTAAATTTCTTTTACTATCAGTAATTGAAACTTGCGAAGAAATCGCACTCAAAAATCATGTAAACGATTATGTGAGTCCAGAAATCGGAGAATTAAAAATCTTCCATTATAAGCCCACAAATACAGACTTCATCGCAGCAAAAGCCATATTACCCTTAAGAACAGAGAAAGACAGGAAAATATTAGCTGACGTAGTTACAAAGATCCACGAGTATTGTATAAAAAACCAGTTATACCGCATAGGTATAGCTATTCCCGCGACAGACTTGTCCACAGCGAGCGAAGTAAAACGTATTCTCGCAGAAACTATGAAGGGAGCGAACATTCAGGTATATGTATTCAACGACAGAAAGGTACACCTAAATAATCCCGAAGATATAATGAATGTTTTAAACGAATACCATAATACACCCCTAGGCGCACTTAAAGCACTTTAAAGCGTTTAAAATCAAACTACTTTTGGCGCACAATGTGTAACAAACTTCATTCGCAAATGCGAATCATGCCAAAAGAATAAGCTTCTAAGAAACCCTCCTGTTCCAATGAAAATTACAACCACAAGTTCCAGACCATTCGAGAGAATAGCGTTAGACATTGTAGGACCATTGCCCATAACCTATGAAGGTAACAGGTATTTGTTAACATTTCAAGATGACTTAACCAAGTTTTCTGAGGCGCTGCCTATAAAAAACGCTGAGGCAACCACTGTTGCTAGATCTCTTGTCGAAAACATTATTTGCCGACATGGCATCCCGGAATCCATACATACGGATCAAGGAACAAATTTTCTAAGTAACATATTCAAGGAAACTTGTAAGTTGCTTAAAGTCAGGAAAATAAATACGACGCCCTACCACCCGCAAACAAACGGTGCACTAGAGCGCATTCACAGAATCATTGCGGAGTACCTTCGACATTATGTCAACCAGGATCCTCTCACTTGGGACACCTGGATTCCCTACGCTATGTTTGTGTATAACACAACACCACATAGCAGTACTAACTATAGTCCATATGAACTCTTATATGGATACCCAGCTTACCTCCCAAACAGTTTAGGACAAAAACCACAAATTTCATATAACTACGAACACTATGTAAATGAACTAAAATCCCGTTTACAGCATGACTACCAAATAGCTAAGGAAATATTATATAGGAAGAAAACTCAGTCAAAACAGTACTATGACAAAAACACTTTGGAAAAAAGATTCAATATAGGAGATAAAATACTTGTCAGAAACCAAAATCGTAAAAACAAATTTTCCTCACTTTGGGAAGGACCTTGCGAAATCGTTAAGGTGCTATCACCGGAAAATTCTGTCATCAAATTGGGTAATAAAATAAAGACCATACATAATAACGACCTCAAACTCTTTATTGAATAGAAATAATTAAGTCTGTCCTCATCACTATATAAGTAATGAAACAAAAATTTTTGATACAAATAAAAGCCTAGAAATTGAATATATTGCATTGATCGAACTCCTTTTCAGATCATGGGGCCTACGATATTAATTTGGAGTCTCTTAATTGTTGCTTATGGGAGCACTTTTAACATAACGACGATAAACCAGAATCCGGGCATATATTTCGAAGAAATCGGAAGAGTGGAGCTTTACTCAAATGAGTGGAAGGTAGCTGTATTTTACGATCTCAGGATTTTGGACACGACACTTAAACACATTTCAAAGTACGTAGCAGAAATAAATACGCTATGTGGAATGTTAAGAGATAACACGGGCTTCGGAATTATCTGCAATAGCACAGTTATTGAGGTAAATCACTTACTATCCGATATGAAGGATAAATACAATCTACTCCAAAATAACAACAATAGATAAAAGCGAGGACTTTTTGATGCCATTGGTATTGTAAGTAAGACATTATTCGGAACTTTGAATGAAGAAGATGCAAAATATTATAATACCCAAATCGAAAAACTGCGTTACAACGAAAACCATTTACCGCCTCTCATAAAGAGCCAAACTATCATAATGGAAACGACAGCAAATGTCTTTAATAAATCCCGAAGTGCCATTAACGGGCAAATCTCGGCATTAAACACGAGAATACTTAGAGTCAGAACCATGGTTGAGGAATTATCCAACACCACTCATAATCAACGAACAATTTCCGAAATGGAATCCCTTACTTCTCTAACCATTCTTATTATCTTGCGTTACCAGAATATAATTAACAGTATCATTGATTTGGTAACTGACGTGTGACATGGAAAACCGCACCCAGCGATAGTCACACCAGCTCAATTGGAGACTATCTTAACCACCATTCGAAAGGAAATTTCAAATGAGATAAGGCTCCCTACGAGCTTAAAAGATGAAAATTTTCTCTCTCTTTATCGCATAAGTCATATGAGTACATCCATTCACAAAGATAGGATTATCTATAAGTTAAAAATTCCCTTACCATATAAAGAGAATTATCAGTTGTATAAGCTAATACCTCTACTTACCGAGCATCAACAGAAATTTGTTTTCATGCAACCCTCCATAAAATTTCTAATTATTGACTATAAAAAAGAACATTATTATGATCTAACCTCGGAGGAACTAGCAAATTGTGTCACTGAGAATTATGACTTATACCTGTGTCGGATGGTGCATCCACTTTTTAATATCGACCCAAAGAATAGTGGCTGTGAACTACAGCTTATAAAACGAGATAAAATCCTACCTTCGTCTTGTAACATAAGACAATCTAATTTTACAACTGTTTGGATCCAATTATCTCAAGCAAATAAGTGGCTGTATTCCACTCTGGAGAACCTTAGTATTGACGAAATCTGCCAAGATCAAATAAAGCCTTACACCCTAACTGGGGTTGGAATAGTCGAAATTCCTGGCAACTGTTACCTAAGCCCGCCAGATTTGACTATACGGGGCTATAATTCAAAGACAACGCAAATTAAGAATTCATTCATACCATCGTTAAATATAACGAAAGCTCTATCTAAATTCAGCAAGTCTCCGAGAAACTTTACAAATTTTACTAAGAACATGACTCACATAAATTACACAGTTGAAGATGACTTTTCAACCTTGTCACACCAAATAAAATTTTTGAAAGAAGAAGAAAAAAAATAATTAAAACCCCTAGATGGACATACCATACACCACTACATACTAGGATATGTGGTACTTTTAATAACATTATTAATTATAATTTTCATGGCTTATAAACACTGCAAGAAAATTGCTAATGATGGAAGGAACGTGAACCCTACCTCACTCAAAATTACAGAAAGAGAAGATGCAAAAGACGCATCCATAGTTTTCACTTGCCAATCAAGTTAGACGCCAGTCTTTCTCTTTAAGATTCTTTTCTCTCAACCATTTATATATATTGTTAAGGAATAATAATAAATATAAAAAAATTTTTAATAAATTTTAATTTTAAATATAGAACATTTATACATTTACCCAATATATGTAACAACCTAATGCACACGTATACTTAGTCTTAAAAAAAAAACAAACAAAAAATGTTAAATAGAAATAAAAACTATAAACAGGGAGAACTTTATATAATAACAACAATTTTTTTTTTCTATATGTAGACTCATTTGAACACTAGATAACAGCAATAAATATAAATAAATATCATATATAAATAATAAATACAAAAAAAAAACAACAAAATTTTTATAAATATAATCAATTTCCTTTAAATACCTACCTTTTATGATTAAATACTATATAATTTTTTTTTGCACTTATCATTTTGTGACTAGGTATTATCTTATATCATTTTATGCTTATATTTTTGACTACATATAAAAAATAGATATCATTTTTATACTTACCTTTAGACTAGATAATTATACTAGATAAGTACTATCTCATTTTATATTTGCTATTTGTGACTAGATATAACATATATATAATATCATTTTTACATTTACTTTATTATCAGATATCATTCTATACCTATAAGAAAAAAACACACACAAGGCTATCTCGACGCGATGGCTAGTACCAGTATATAGATTTTCCGTTTCATATTTGCAAAAAAAAAAAAAGAACACTTTTCAAAAAGCCCGGATCTTGATTATACAGAAAATTCTTCACCCTTCAGGCTATGAATTTTCTTCTTCTAAGGGGGAAGGGATGTTGTGATCCCAAATTCACAATTATATACATATTGCCTACCTCATGTGCATTTTCCTAGAATCGATAAATATAATCATATTGTGGTCTCAAAATACCACACCATATGTCCTCAAATGCAATCACAAATCTTTTATTCATATTATTTACCTCCCATGAACTTTCCTAAAGCGCATATATAAATATGCACAAATATCTACAATTGCATACCAGGCATATTCATAATTACTTACCCTCGTAATTCTTTTAACAAATGTACAAATTTTATTCTTTCCTCCATAAATTACTTAGCGTAGCATAAATAGCCCACTTATGAAAATGAACAAAACGCTTGCTCGACATTTTCGTATCCACATAACTCACGGAGTTAATGTGCTGCATATTGCGCCTCGGTCAAAATTTCAAGAGCAAGATCGAATTACAAGACCCAAGTCAAGAATATCTTGCTGATTCTTATCTTTTTCCGGCTTTCTGTTTACTCTTTCGTATGATTGGTCAGTTAAGTGAATCAATCATAAAAAGTACTATATACTTTTATATACTTTTGCTGACGCGAGGGCGTCGACTAATTTCACTAATAAAATTATGTGACATCGTTAACTAAGTCGAAGTTCAGGATCGGGATTCTAAGATGCAACACGTCGGTCGAGAAGTCGTGTGTAACAAAGTGTGTAACAAAGTTTAATAATTATACAAAGTGTGTTTAATCTTTTAATAGTCTTTAATAATCTTTTAATAATTATACAAAGTGTGTTTAATCTTTTAATGATACAAATTTTCTTTATGCGTAAATAAATATGATTTCAAGTACGTAACGCCGTAAAGGTGTTATTTTTATCATTTTTCCATCCCGAACGTCCCCCTGTGCCGCTCTTCTCGGTAACGAAAGCACGGCGGTTAATGGGGTTACTACAGATAACTTCACTTGAAATTTTCCATTATGAAGACGTTGGTGATTGAGTTGGTAACTCTGTATGCATTCCTTGTCTTCTTTGTTAAGGATTGGGTTCGTGGGATTCTCTTCCGTTTCCCAGAGCCTTGTCGGTTGCCGAGCCAAATCATCCGTTGCGATAGTGAGCGACGATGTATTGTGCTATGTAGTGTCTACTATGGACCCTAGTAGAATCCAACCAAACATTGTGTTTATGGCTGTCAGGGTGGTGTTTGATCCTTGCTGAATACCGTTCTGGAGTATTTGAGTGTAAATTCTTGCTCCTAATAACACATCTATCTGTCCAGGTTTCCAAAATGTGGGGTCCGCAAGTGGCAGTTTGTTTAGAGCTAAACATTCCTTTTTGGAAACTGTTCTGGAAGGCAAGGGATCTGTGATTTTATTTAGTATCAAAAAATGTTCCTTTAATACTGTTGTAGACCTCGTGTCCTCGTGCCACTACTGTGCTGTTGCTAGTAAGGCATTATGACTTTCTCTGGTTACGAAATTCTGACTAGTGTTTCAGCCATTGGTATTGTTACCTGATTGTAACCGAGAAGAGGTTTCATTTGTGATGCTAGATTGATTAGCTTGACTTGGGTTCAACCTCGCTTTGTCATGTGCTGACTTATGTTCATTGTCGACCACCGAGAATATGGGTTTGTTCCTACTGTGATTCTCGTGGAGTGTGCTATGATGTTTCTGATTGCATTTCAGACATCTAAACTTGCTTGTACAGTGACTTGTGTGATGAATTCCTAAACAATTAAAGCAACGGCCTGATGTCTTCAGTATTTGATATCGGGATGGTATGTCCATTGCTTGATACCTCGGACATCTTTGAATGAAATGATTTGCGTTGCATGCTGGGCATTTAATTTTCTTTGCCGCATGACATGCTTTTGTGACTTCAGGTATGATGTTTGGTTTATATTCTGGTGACTTAACTAAGTTATTTACTATTGATTCGAGTATTCTTAAACGAGTATTCAAGAATTTCTTAAATAATTGGAAGGTTGGCAACTCTTGTGTCCCTCCCTGTTCTTCTTCCCATAACTAGTAGTGAATGGCAATTTTTGCACTAATAAATGTATAAGAAATACATCCCATGATTGTGTATCAACGTCTAAACTTGTTAGCTGCTGGATGCATTCATCAGTTGTGTCAATGATTGACTTAAGTCCCTTTGCTGACTCTCAACTTAGTTTAACTTGATTTACTAAAACCTTTAATTGATGATTTACTAGGATTCTCTTGTTCTCATACCTTGCTTTTAGTTTGTTCCAAGCTGGCATGTAATCTTCATTTGTCACTGGGGTATGTCGTAATAATTTCTCGGCATCACCTACTAAACAGGATTTAAGATGATGCAATTTCTGAACTGGTGTCAGTTTGGCATTATCATGGATAAGAGAAACGAATAAATCGTGAAATGATCACCATAAATCGTAGTTACCATTATATTTACGCAACTGAATTCGAGGAAGGAAGGACTCCTGTTAAACAACAGTTGTTGAGTGAATGGGTACTTTTCCCGTGCTTGACGTTTCAGCAGCTGGGACGAATTTCCGCAATCCTTCCACTAATTCTCCCATATATTCGGAGTACTTTATTTCTGTTGTACTATGATTATCTTGATTTAGATAGTCATGTGGCTCGTCATCAGGATTTTCTAATAAAACCTGATTGATTGCCATCTCTGTATCACTATATACTTGTTGAACACAGCTAAAAAGAAAATAAAAAACATTAGCATTTTATAAAAAAATATATTCATACTTCCCTTAATCTACCAGGTAATTCCCTCCAGGTCATCCCACAATGTCAGGAACTGATCTGAAAATAAAAAAAATGCATAAATTAATTTTTAAATGCATCAAATAGAAAACTAACAAATATATATATATATATATATATAATATATATATAATAACAACAATTTTTTTTTTCTATATGTAGACTCATTTGAACACTAGATAACAGCAATAAATATAAATAAATATCATATATAAATAATAAATACAAAAAAAAAAAAAAACAAAAAAAAAAAACAACAACATTTTTATAAATAATAATCAATTTCCTTTAAATACCTACCTTTTATGATTAAATACTATATAATTTTTTTTTGCACTTATCATTTTGTGACTAGGTATTATCTTATATCATCTTATGCTTATATTTTTGACTACATATAAAAAATAGATATCATTTTTATACTTACCTTTAGACTAGATAATTATACTAGATAAGTACTATCTCATTTTATATTTGCTATTTGTGACTAGATATAACATATATATAATATCATTTTTAGATTTACTTTATTATCAGATATCATTCTATACCTATAAGAAAAAAACACACACAAGGCTATCTCGACGCGATGGCTAGTACCAGTATATAGATTTTCCCTTTCATATATGCAAAAAAAAAAAAAAGAACACTTTTCAAAAAGCCCGGATCTTGATTATACAGAAAATTCTTCACCGTTCAGGCTATAAATTTTCTTCTTCTAAGGGGGAAGGGATGTTGTGATCCCAAATTCACAATTATATACATATTGCCTACCTCATGTGCATTTTCCTAGAATCAATAAATATATTCATATTGTGGTCTCAAAATACCACACCATATGTCCTCAAATGCAATCACAAATCTTTTATTCATATTATTTACCTCCCATGAACTTTCCTAAAGCGCATATATAAATATGCACAAATATCTACAATTGCATACCAGGCATATTCATAATTACTTACCCTCGTAATTCTTTTAATAAATGTACAAATTTTATTCTTTCCTCCATAAATTACTTAGCGTAGCATAAATAGCCCACTTATGAAAATGAACAAAACGCTTGCTCGACATTTTCGTATCCACATAACTCACGGAGTTAATGTGCTGCATATTGCGCCTCGGTCAAAATTTCAAGAGCAAGATCGAATTACAAGACCCAAGTCAAGAATATCTTGCTGATTCTTATCTTTTTCCGGCTTTCTGTTTACTCTTTCGTATGATTGGTCAGTTAAGTGAACCAATCATAAAAAGTACTATATACTTTTATATACTTTTGCTGACGCGAGGGCGTCGACTAATTTCACTAATAAAATTATGTGACATCGTTAACTAAGTCGAAGTTCAGGATCGGGATTCTAAGATGCAATACGTCGGTCGAGAAGTCGTGTGTAACAAAGTGTGTAACAAAGTTTAATAATTATACAAAGTGTGTTTAATCTTTTAATAGTCTTTAATAATCTTTTAATAATTATACAAAGTGTGTTTAATCTTTTAATGATACAAATTTTCTTTATGCGTAAATAAATATGATTTCAAGTACGTAACGCCGTAAAGGTGTTATTTTTATAATTTTTCCATCCCGAACGTCCCCCTGTGCCGCTCTTCTCGGTAACGAAAGCACGGCGGTTAATGGGGTTACTACAGATAACTTCACTTGATATTTTCCATTATGAAGACGTTGGTGATTGAGTTGGTAACTCTGTATGCATTCCTTGTCTTCTTTGTTAAGGATTGGGTTCGTGGGATTCTCTTCCGTTTCCCAGAGCCTTGTCGGTTGCCGAGCCAAATCATCCGTTCGATAGTGAGCGACGATGTATTGTGCTATGTAGTGTCTACTATGGACCCTAGTAGAATCCAACCAAACATTGTGTTTATGGCTGTCAGGGTGGTGTTTGATCCTTGCTGAATACCGTTCTGGAGTATTTGAGTGTAAATTCTTGCTCCTAATAACACATCTATCTGTCCAGGTTTCCAAAATGTGGTATCCGCAAGTGGCAGTTTGTTTAGAGCTAAACATTCCTTTTTGGAAACTGTTCTGGAAGGCAAGGGATCTGTGATTTTATTTAGTATCAAAAAATGTTCCTTTAATACTGTTGTAGACCTCGTGTCCTCGTGCCACTACTGTGCTGTTGCTAGTAAGGCATTATGACTTTCTCTGGTTACGAAATTCTGACTAGTGTTTCAGCCATTGGTATTGTTACCTGATTGTAACCGAGAAGAGGTTTCATTTGTGATGCTAGATTGATTAGCTTGACTTGGGTTTAACCTTGCTTTGTCATGTGCTGACTTATGTTCATTGTCGACCACCGAGAATATGGGTTTGTTCCTACTGTGATTCTCGTGGAGTGTGCTATGATGTTTCTGATTGCATTTCAGACATCTAAACTTGCTTGTACAGTGACTTGTGTGATGAATTCCTAAACAATTAAAGCAACGGCCTGATGTCTTCAGTATTTGATATCGGGATGGTATGTCCATCGCTTGATACCTCGGACATCTTTGAATGAAATGATTTGCGTTGCATGCTGGGCATTTAATTTTCTTTGCCGCATGACATGCTTTTGTGACTTCAGGTATGATGTTTGGTTTATATTCTGGTGACTTAACTAAGTTATTTACTATTGATTCGAGTATTCTTAAACGAGTATTCAAGAATTTCTTAAATAATTGGAAGGTTGGCAACTCTTGTGTCCCTCCCTGTTCTTCTTCTCATAACTAGTAGTGAATGGCAATTTTTGCACTAATAAATGTATAAGAAATACATCCCATGATTGTGTATCAACGTCTAAACTTGTTAGCTGCTGGATGCATTCATCAGTTGTGTCAATGATTGACTTAAGTCCCTTTGCTGACTCTCAACTTAGTTTAACTTGATTTACTAAAACCTTTAATTGATGATTTACTAGGATTCTCTTGTTCTCATACCTTGCTTTTAGTTTGTTCCAAGCTGGCATGTAATCTTCATTTGTCACTGGGGTATGTCGTAATAATTTCTCGGCATCACCTACTAAACAAGATTTAAGATGATGCAATTTCTGAACTGGTGTCAGTTTGGCATTATCATGGATAAGAGAAACGAATAAATCGTGAAATGATCACCATAAATCGTAGTTACCATTATATTTACGCAACTGAATTCGAGGAAGGAAGGACTCCTGTTAAACAACAGTTGTTGAGTGAATGGGTACTTTTCCCGTGCTTGACGTTTCAGCAGCTGGGACGAATTTCCGCAATCCTTCCACTAATTCTCCCATATATTCGGAGTACTTTATTTCTGTTGTACTATGATTATCTTGATTTAGATAGTCATGTGGCTCGTCATCAGGATTTTCTAATAAAACCTGATTGATTGCCATCTCTGTATCACTATATACTTGTAGAACACAGCTAAAAAGAAAATAAAAAACATTAGCATTTTATAAAAAAATATATTCATACTTCCCTTAATCTACCAGGTAATTCCCTCCAGGTCATCCCACAATGTCAGGAACTGATCTGAAAATAAAAAAAATGCATAAATTAATTTTTAAATGCATCAAATAGAAAACTAACAAATATATATATATATATAATATATATATAATAACAACAATTTTTTTTTTCTATATGTAGACTCATTTGAACACTAGATAACAGCAATAAATATAAATAAATATCATATATAAATAATAAATACAAAAAAAAAAAACAAAAAAAAACAAAAAAAAAAAACAACAAAATTTTTATAAATATAATCAATTTCCTTTAAATACCTACCTTTTATGATTAAATACTATATAATTTTTTTTTGCACTTATCATTTTGTGACTAGGTATTATCTTATATCATTTTATGCTTATATTTTTGACTACATATAAAAAATAGATATCATTTTTATACTTACCTTTAGACTAGATAATTATACTAGATAAGTACTATCTCATTTTATATTTGCTATTTGTGACTAGATATAACATATATATAATATCATTTTTACATTTACTTTATTATCAGATATCATTCTATACCTATAAGAAAAAAACACACACAAGGCTATCTCGACGCGATGGCTAGTACCAGTATATAGATTTACCCTTTCATATTTGCAAAAAAAAAAAAAAGAACACTTTTCAAAAAGCCCGGATCTTGATTATACAGAAAATTCTTCACCCTTCAGGCTATGAATTTTCTTCTTCTAAGGGGGAAGGGATGTTGTGATCCCAAATTCACAATTATATGCATATTGCCTACCTCATGTGCATTTTCCTAGAATCAATAAATATATTCATATTGTGTGTCCTCAAATGCAATCACAAATCTTTTATTCATATTATTTACCTCCCATGAACTTTCCTAAAGCGCATATATAAATATGCACAAATATCTACAATTGCATACCAGGCATATTCATAATTACTTACCCTCGTAATTCTTTTAACAAATGTACAAATTTTATTCTTTCCTCCATAAATTACTTAGCGTAGCATAAATAGCCCACTTATGAAAATGAACAAAACGCTTGCTCGACATTTTCGTATCCACATAACTCACGGAGTTAATGTGCTGCATATTGCGCCTCGGTCAAAATTTCAAGAGCAAGATCGAATTACAAGACCCAAGTCAAGAATATCTTGCTGATTCTTATCTTTTTCCGGCTTTCTGTTTACTCTTTCGTATGATTGGTCAGTTAAGTGAACCAATCATAAAAAGTACTATATACTTTTATATACTTTTGCTGACGCGAGGGCGTCGACTAATTTCACTAATAAAATTATGTGACATCGTTAACTAAGTCGAAGTTCAGGATCGGGATTCTAAGATGCAACACGTCGGTCGAGAAGTCGTGTGTAACAAAGTGTGTAACAAAGTTTAATAATTATACAAAGTGTGTTTAATCTTTTAATAGTCTTTAATAATCTTTTAATAATTATACAAAGTGTGTTTAATCTTTTAATGATACAAATTTTCTTTATGCGTAAATAAATATGATTTCAAGTACGTAACGCCGTAAAGGTGTTATTTTTATAATTTTTCCATCCCGAACGTCCCCCTGTGCCGCTCTTCTCGGTAACGAAAGCACGGCGGTTAATGGGGTTACTACAGATAACTTCACTTGATATTTTCCATTATGAAGACGTTGGTGATTGAGTTGGTAACTCTGTATGCATTCCTTGTCTTCTTTGTTAAGGATTGGGTTCGTGGGATTCTCTTCCGTTTCCCAGAGCCTTGTCGGTTGCCGAGCCAAATCATCCGTTGCGATAGTGAGCGACGATGTATTGTGCTATGTAGTGTCTACTATGGACCCTAGTAGAATCCAACCAAACATTGTGTTTATGGCTGTCAGGGTGGTGTTTGATCCTTGCTGAATACCGTTCTGGAGTATTTGAGTGTAAATTCTTGCTCCTAATAACACATCTATCTGTCCAGGTTTCCAAAATGTGGGGTCCGCAAGTGGCAGTTTGTTTAGAGCTAAACATTCCTTTTTGGAAACTGTTCTGGAAGGCAAGGGATCTGTGATTTTATTTAGTATCAAAAAATGTTCCTTTAATACTGTTGTAGACCTCGTGTCCTCGTGCCACTACTGTGCTGTTGCTAGTAAGGCATTATGACTTTCTCTGGTTACGAAATTCTGACTAGTGTTTCAGCCATTGGTATTGTTACCTGATTGTAACCGAGAAGAGGTTTCATTTGTGATGCTAGATTGATTAGCTTGACTTGGGTTCAACCTTGCTTTGTCATGTGCTGACTTATGTTCATTGTCGACCACCGAGAATATGGGTTTGTTCCTACTGTGATTCTCGTGGAGTGTGCTATGATGTTTCTGATTGCATTTCAGACATCTAAACTTGCTTGTACAGTGACTTGTGTGATGAATTCCTAAACAATTAAAGCAACGGCCTGATGTCTTCAGTATTTGATATCGGGATGGTATGTCCATCGCTTGATACCTCGGACATCTTTGAATAAAATGATTTGCGTTGCATGCTGGGCATTTAATTTTCTTTGCCGCATGACATGCTTTTGTGACTTCAGGTATGATGTTTGGTTTATATTCTGGTGACTTAACTAAGTTATTCACTATTGATTCGAGTATTCTTAAACGAGTATTCAAGAATTTCTTAAATAATTGGAAGGTTGGCAACTCTTGTGTCCCTCCCTGTTCTTCTTCCCATAACTAGTAGTGAATGGCAATTTTTGCACTAATAAATGTATAAGAAATACATCCCATGATTGTGTATCAACGTCTAAACTTGTTAGCTGCTGGATGCATTCATCAGTTGTGTCAATGATTGACTTAAGTCCCTTTGCTGACTCTCAACTTAGTTTAACTTGATTTACTAAAACCTTTAATTGATGATTTACTAGGATTCTCTTGTTCTCATACCTTGCTTTTAGTTTGTTCCAAGCTGGCATGTAATCTTCATTTGTCACTGGGGTATGTCGTAATAATTTCTCGGCATCACCTACTAAACAAGATTTAAGATGATGCAATTTCTGAACTGGTGTCAGTTTGGCATTATCATGGATAAGAGAAACGAATAAATCGTGAAATGATCACCATAAATCGTAGTTACCATTATATTTACGCAACTGAATTCGAGGAAGGAAGGACTCCTGTTAAACAACAGTTGTTGAGTGAATGGGTACTTTTCCCGTGCTTGACGTTTCAGCAGCTGGGACGAATTTCCGCAATCCTTCCACTAATTCTCCCATATATTCGGAGTACTTTATTTCTGTTGTACTATGATTATCTTGATTTAGATAGTCATGTGGCTCGTCATCAGGATTTTCTAATAAAACCTGATTGATTGCCATCTCTGTATCACTATATACTTGTTGAACACAGCTAAAAAGAAAATAAAAAACATTAGCATTTTATAAAAAAATATATTCATACTTCCATTAATCTACCAGGTAATTCCCTCCAGGTCATCCCACAATGTCAGGAACTGATCTGAAAATAAAAAAAATGCATAAATTAATTTTTAAATGCATCAAATAGAAAACGAACAAACAGACAAGAATAAATTCTACAAATCACATGCAAAACTGTCAAGAAACCAATTTCTTGGCAGTACAACAACAAAAACATGCAAAATGTAAATAATGTAATTTCTTTGCAAAATTCATATGCTCTGCATAACAAACATTTGCAAAACATGCAAATATGATCAAATATGCAAAACATAAAAACTTGCAACATGCACATACATTATAATTATGGAAATGCAATAATTTATATCATTGTTGACATTTCAAAATCACTTTTCCAACATGAATAATTTAACAGAATTTGTATATTTTCTGCAAATTATTCATACTGGAACACATAAATAATTAATAAGGAACTCTTAGAAAGTAATAAAATACACTTACCTGTACAATTAATCCATAATTTGCGGTGAAAAACACGAAAAACAACACGGCACTTATGAACTAAATACCGCGATCGCGACTGTCAACTTGACACGGTGAAAAGCTGATTATACGAAGTTGGCTACGCGCTACCTGTTGGTAATGCTTAATAACCGCGAAAGTTACCAGGTAAATAAATATTCGCGAAAAAAGGTAAAATTAATTCCCATAATAAGTGGGAAAGAGGAAGATGCGAAAACGAGATGCAAGAAAATTGAGAGAAATTTGTGTTCCACATCGAAATTTGTCATGATATGGCAGTGCGACGCCATATTGATGATTTTTAGAAAAAATGAAATATTTAATAAAATAAATTACGAAAATTCATGTATAATTTATTATAAATTAGTTGATGGAAATTGGCAAATTTTGACATAAGTATACAAGTCAAGCAAAGTCGAAAAATATGCTTAATTTGCATTTTTCTTGTGGAACGTATGTCAAAATGGCCGCTTAAAGCCTATAAAAAGGGGGCAATTCCTAAGATCTTTCTCAGTTTTTCGACAGCGATCACCAGTGTAATTTCAACCAAGTTTTTTTCAGTTCATCAAATTGATCTTGCATGCAATTTATAGCATCAGATCAAACAACAAATAGTTTTTGTTTTCATTTTCAGCAATTAAGCATAAAATAAAACGTGCCATATTGATGGTACAATATTTTACATGCTTAAAATTTGTGTGCATTGGGTGTTGGCAAAGGACAGGAAGTTTTGGGTTCTTTTTTGTTCTAAAGATAAGTATTGTGTTAAATTGGTGCGTAGATTTAGTAAGTTTCTTGTATAAAAATTAAATATATGCCAGCTTTCGGCATTTTAATGATACATGCAACGAAACAAATTAGTTAAGTAGTTAAGTTAAAATAAGCGCAAACTGAATTAAAAAATAAAGGTATAACGCGTAAAAACTAGGAAAGGCTACAAATTGCATTTGGTTAAATATATGCCAAAATACGGCATAATAACTACATATGCAATCGAGCAATTAATAAACAGAATTAAATTAGTGAAATTATAAATTGGAGTGTTTCGCATTAGAATTATTCAATAAATACAGCATTAAACATAAGCACACATATCTTTTTTTCATACCGCTATACTGTCCAATGCCGTAATATAGCTGTAGTTATCGATTGCAGCTACATTGCAAAACAATACTTCCCAGAGTTTCTTCAACACTGTCATTTTAGACTTGCGTCGTTTAACAAGGTTAGTTTTCTTTCCATTTTCAATCAATCTCTCTATTCTAGCACGCAGCACGCTTTCCGTGAAGATTAAGTTTTCGACTGATTCCATGTTAATTGCTAGCCTACTATTATCGTTGATTGACCGTGTTCGTAATACTTGAAAACATGGGGATGCGCAAATTGGTGTTATGGTCGTAGCGTACTGTATATAGCAGTATGCTACACTGAGAATTACTGCAGCATGTATACCGGCTGGCTGCCATACCGACGTCCGCATGCTCTCCGACTCGAAGAATTCTTGCCGGCTGATGGAGAAGAAGAAGACAATCTTCTCTGTCTTGTCAAATCTTTTACAGTGAACACATCGAAGAATGGATTAATTCAGTTTCCGAAGGCATCGAAAAGGAATTAGACCCTGTACGTAAGTCCAAAGCATTTTTTATTCCTAAATATAATCTATTTTCAATCGATAAAATTATTTTCCCTATTATCAGGCAAAAAATCCGAAAATTATTGAAATTCAGTCACAGTCGCCGCTCTACGCGGTAAGTAACCATATTTGCGAGAGAAGAAAGTTGGCAAAATCAGCTGCATATTTTCCGGTAAGGATAGATTCAAAGGAACTATCTGTATCTGCTAAATTCGGCAAGTTCCTCGGCATCGAGTACAACTACAACACCTATAATTTAGGATCTATGGTAGTAGATTTAGTGGACGTCGTCTTAGACAAAGGAGCGCCCATCAGTGGTATTTCAGTATCACCAAATAAGAGCGGCAATCAAGCAGATGTAACCCTGTCGGAGCAAAATCATCTGCCAACTATAGTTGGTGCTGCTCATCGAGTCCGGGGGCAGTTCAAAGATTTGTACAGTCAACTCATTCACAACAGGCCTCTGGGTGGGGCCGAAAAATTATACTACTTGAAGACAAATCTCACAGGTGAACCCAGCGGACTAATAAAACATTTACAAGCGACTGACGATAACTACTCAGTGGCTTGTAAGTTACTCTTAGAGTGGTATGACAATCCGAGGGCTATAGTAACAGCAACTCTCAATCAGTTACTATATCAACCAGCTCTCACAACCGAATCAGGCTCGGGAATCAAAAGATTGCATGACACTAGCAAGGAATGTCTATTAGCATTGGAGAACAGTGGCATTGAGATCAAGAAGTGGAAACCCATATTGGACGATGGACGATTTCTTCAAATTCATGGAAACAAGGTTTCAGATGCTTGAAGTAATCCAGACAAAGGAAGATCGTAAGAGGGTATCTACGTTGACGGGATCATCCCAGGTATTGAAGTGCGCAGTATGCAAGGCAGATCATGGAGTTTTTAGGTGCCCAAAATTCCTCTATGCAACATTAGATAATCGGATTCAGCTAATCAGGCAGTTCAAATTGTGCCCCAATTGCCTAAAACTAGACCATACAGTACATGATTGCACATCAAGAGGCTGTATGAAATGTGGCAAACGCCATAACACATTAATACACAACTCTCGTCAATCAGAGAAGCCAAGAAACCTTATTCAAGCGAAATCACGACAAGGCATCGTTCGTCGGAGCACAGACTTGGCACCAATGAACTACCAACAAGTGAGCAGAGGTAGTTCAGGAGCTACCAGACAACTTGACTCCACTTCTCAGTTCCAGGAGATTAGTCGTTCTACTCCATCTGAGACAACAAACTCACAAATATCTAGCTTACAGGCGTCAACATGCTCGCAGATTCTATTAGCAACAGCAATAATCAAGGTCACTAATGCCTCAGGAGTCCCGGTCAACTGTAGGGTACTCTTGGACTCGGGCTCACAGCTCCACTTTATCTGCGAACGACTCGTACAGGCTCTGAGACTACCACGCAGCAAAACTTCTCTGCCGATTAGTGGTGTTGGTGGAATCGCAACAACTGCTAAGTACGAAACCACTCTCACGATACATTCAAGAGTGAAGAGCTTTTCAGCAGTCATCAATGCTGTTATCTTAAAAACTATCAGCGACCGCCAACCGTCACAATACATCAAAACATCGAACTGGGATATTCCAACTAGCATCCAGCTAGCAGACCCCGCGTTCTATAAACCTCAGGCCATCGACATGTTACTGGGAGCTGAATTATTCTTTCAACTCTTGCAAGAAGGTCAAATAAGACTACACAATCTGCCACTGATTCAAAACACCCACTTTGAATGGATTCTTGCAGGAAAGGTGCCAACTCAAGCTGGCTGCACTCAAAGTTGTCACATCGCAACACAACCCTCAGTTTCAGCACTGGACAAACAGTTGCAACAATTTTGGGAGTTGGAGCAACACGATTCACCATCCAAGTACAAGTCAAGAGAAGAACTCCTCTGTGAGGAGCATTTCCAAAATACCTTCCAAAGATCCGCGTCAGGACAATACATCGTCAAACTACCCTTTCGTGAGCTACCAACTACTTTGGGGTCGTCCCTGGAAATTGCTTCAAAGCGCTTCTATGTATTAGAAAGAAAATTGGAGAGAAATGCCGATCTTAGGGGCAATATCATGATTTCATGACAGAATACCAAGAACTCGGCCACATGCAACCGATAGCAAAGGAAGCCATTCCTACCGATCATTACTACATGCCCCATCACTGTGTAGCAAAGGCACATACCAACAAGCCCAAATTCCATGTAGTATTTGATGCCTCAGCGAAAACATCATCCGGAAGATCCCTCAATTATATCTTGATGGTTGGTCCCACCGTTCAGCCAGCTCTTTTCACCATCATAACAAAATTCAGAATGTACAAGTACGCAATGACAGCAGACATCTGCAAAATGTATCGGCAGATCAATGAGTCAATTAGCCTTAGCAGAATACGATACATTTCCCGAAGCTGCGAATATGATTTTAAGAAATACCTATGTCGACGACATTCTGACAGGAGCTGACTCTAAGCAAAGCATGCTCAAATTAAAGAATGACCTAATAGAGCTCCTGAAAGGCGGCGGTTCCGAATTAAGGAAATTTTGTGCTAACCACCCAGACACCTTACGAAATGTACAAGAAGATCACAAAGAGAAGATGCTACTCATGGACAATGGCGAAGTAACGAAAACTCTCGGATTAATCTGGCAACCAAATGAAGACAGTTTTCAGTATCAAGCAACTGAAGGTGAAACACAAGGACTTACCAAACGCACAGTGTTATCCGAAGTAGCCCGTATTTTCGATCCTCTTGGGTTAATTGGACCAGTAACGGTATTAGGAAAGCTATTTCTACAAGACCTCTGGAAGGCCAAATGCTCGTGGGATGAAGAACTACCCGCAGTTTACAAAAATAAATGGATGAAATTTAAGAAGAGTCTACCAGGATTACGAGCAATAAAAATTCCAAGCCATGTACTATTTTCAAACTCAGTCAACATCCAATTACACGCCTTTTCAGACTCCAGTGAGTCCGCCTATGGGGCTTGCTGCTACCTGAGATCAATGAATACGCAAGGAGAAATCAGAGTAAGACTTTTATGCGCCAAGTCACGACTAGCACCAGTAAAGGCTACTACGCTTGCAAGATTGGAACTATGTGCCGCGCTACTCATGACAGAATTAGTGGAAAGAGTATCTCAATGCATGCAAATAAACCCTTCAAGATCATACTGACTCTACCATTGTACTCGCCTGGATCTCATCACCGTCTTATACGTGGAGTACCTTCATAGCACATCGGGTTGAAAAAATACAACAATTCACTCAGCCACAGCAATGGAGACACATTGAAGGAACACAAAATCCAGCTGACATAATCTCCCGTGGAATGTTCCCGGATGCCCTCAGCCAATCAACTCTGTGGTTCAAAGGTCCAAGGTATCTATCTGAACCTGAAGAAAAATGGACCACATTTGCCTTCAAAATACCAGACGAGATTCCAGAAGCCAAACCAAAAAAATCGGTCTTCAGAACCATAGAACGAGTCAAACATGTTGATCTAGTCACACCTGTGAATCATTGTAACTCATTTTTAAAATTACAGAGAATTTTTGCGTACTGTTTTAGATTCTTGCAAAATTGCAAATCCCCCAAGGGATCGAGGAAGATGGGCGAAGTATACATTGCAGAGCTAGACATTGCCTTGAACGGAATCATAAAAAATATTCAACGCACAGCATTCGAACACGAGTACTCATCATTAAAGAAAGGGGAAGCACTTGATTCTCACCATTCTATTCAACATTTGGCGCCGTTTGTAGACGCTTCTACAGGAATCATAAAGGTCGGCAGACGGCTGAAAAATTCAGAACTCAGCCAAGAGGACAAGAACCATATTCTTCTGCCCAAGGACCACAAACTGAGTGAACTTCTATTCAATTATCTACACAACCAACATATGCACGCAGCACCTCAAGCGCTAACTGCAATCGCGAGGCAGAAATACTGGGTCATAGACGCTAGAAGGTTGGCGCGCCATACTGTCCATAGATGTATCCGTTACTTCAGATGTAAGCCAAAGCCCGTTGATCAAATGATGGGAGACCTACCTGTGGAACGGGTGAAGCCGACAAGATCCTTTCACACCACAGGAGTCGACTTTTGTGGACCCATCATGATTCATTGCAAACTACGAGGAAAGACACCTACAAACGCGTACATAGCTGTCTTTGTATGCTTCACTACAAAGGCTGTCCATTTAGAAGTGGTAGTGATCTGAGTGCCGAAGCTTTCCTTAACGCTCTAAAAAGATTCATTGCCCGGAGAGGTCTGTGTGCTACTATCTTTTGCGACAACGCAACGAACTTCCTAGGAGCACGAACACATTTAAAGGAACTAAAGGACATGCTCCTGTCGCAGGATTTACAGTCATCACTCGCTCAATTATGCATCAAAAATCACATTGAGTGGAAGCCCATACCACCACGATCGCCTCACTTCGGAGGACTGTGGGAAGCGGCAGTGAAATCCGCCAAGAATCACTTGATTCGCCAGACGGGAAATGCCAATTTGAAATACGAGGAATTACACACAGTAATTGTCCAGATACCATCCTTAATTCCAGGCCAATAACACCCATGTGTTCAGATCCCAATGACCTCGAGGCACTAACCCCAGGACACTTCTTGACGGGGAGCCCCTTGACAGCATGCGCCGAAACTGATGTTGCTGAAAGAGACATCGACAAATTCACAAGATTTCGCCAAATTCAACTGTTCAGCGAACCTAAAAGAAAAAAGGTACAATCAATAAAAAGTTAAAAAACAAATATACATAAAAAATTACCTCTACCTGGAGTATTCACAGGTAGAACAGGGTTCCCACGAAGATCTGAAATGAAATAAAGAAAATGAATTAGTTCAAATCAATTATGTTTTTATTTGTTAAGTAACTAAGAAAAAAGGCCATAGGTACACAAAGTCAAATCATGACCATGTATACATATGCCTATTACAACAACAATTCCATGGAGTTGAGGAATTGTGTAAAAAAACATATGTAATTTCATGTTTTATGTAGTCAAGCCACCATAAAACATTCAATTACACTTTTAGATACATAATTATTATGATTATGATAAATATTTGTGGACAAACAAGGTGAAAAATGCCACGAAAGCACTCACCTGACATTTGCCACAAACTTACAAAAAAATCATAAACTACACGCTAAATAAATACAATAAATGCATAATATGCTTACCTGAGGTAAAGTTATCCCTGATAATGATGTTGTTACCTGAAAAGCACTAAAAAACACTTTAAAAAATACACAACAAAACTTTGTTTAGCACCCGCGCGCGATTGTGCCAAACAGCTCAAACTTTATGTCACCGCGACGTTTGACATATCAAGACCGGGTAAAATCGAACCGCGATCTCGATGGCGACGTTCGTTGCGCGATATTTTTCACGGGAAACGCGATATTCGCGATTTTTTATAAATACATTTCCCACAATGAGTGCGAAAGAGACTAACAGTGGGAAGAAGACAAAAAATTATTACAAATGACAGGAAAATCTACTACATTGAAATGAAACGTAACGAATTGACATTTTTATAGCAAATGTTCCAAAAATTATACAAATTGATTAAAATCATCAAATTGACAATCAATTTTTACGACAAAGGTATCAAAATTTAGATCATTAAATTTGCTATCGATTGACAACAAGAAAAATTCAACCTTTTGTCATTTTCAGTGAAAATTTCGAATATTTCACTTTATAGACAGCGAAAATGGAACGAAATTTTCTATAAAAAGGAGGCCATTTGTTCATTCTGCCTTCTATTTTCAACAAATTGTCAAAGAGTATACATATGCTAGTCAGTCATAGTATTCTCAAGTTTGCAATTTTTCTCATCAGTGCCATTTTAAACTTATATTTTATTTTATCTTTTTTCATTAGTAATTTCACTTAGAGTTTTTTTTTGGTTTCATCATTTATTTTTCATTTGCATTTAAAGTCAGTTTTTCGTTGTTCTTCAAAATTAAAGTAGTTCTGTCATTTTTTAGTTTATTTTCCTTTTTTTTTGCTTTTGTTTGAAAAGATTTTGTGTTCTAGTGGAATTCGGGAGTTTGTCAATCTTGACGTGATTTTATTTGATATTGGTGAATTCAAGGTATTTCTTTTGCTTTTCATATAAATCTTTGGTTAGGTGACGGGTATTAAAGTGTAAGATTGCATGCCAATTTGTATTGGACATATTACACAAAATAATATCACCAAATACTAAAAATTTATTGAATATAAATTTCTTGAGTTTTCAGTTGTTTGTTCATAAATTTTCGTCAATTAATCAATTTATCAAGGTATAAAACTGTGCCCACACGGGTCACCTTTACACCACATGAGAATTGATTCACGATTGACAGTTAACAATAATTTTTATTTTCAGAGTTAATTAAGTTATAAAATATAAAAAGGAATTTTAAATAGTAAAATAAGTCTAGTTAAGAAGTTTGAGTAGAATTGGAAAAAATATATAGTAGTTAAATTGAATTGCAATTAGGTTAAATTTTATGAAGTTATTTTTTTACTAGTTTAATTTTAATAATAGAAAGAAGTTTAGCTCAATAAATCGAAATGAATGAATAACTGAATGATTCTTTCATTTACCGCTACACTACCGCCGGAATTTGAAATAGTAAAATAAGTCTAGTTAAGAAGTTTGAGTAGAATTGGAAAAAATATATAGTAGTTAAATTGAATTGCAATTAGGTTAAATTTTATGAAGTTATTTTTTTGCTAGTTTAATTTTAATAATAGAAAGAAGTTTAGCTCAATAAATCGAAATGAATGAATAACTGAATGATTCTTTCATTTACCGCTACACTACCGCCATCTAAGTGTGATTGTGCTCGGCCATCGTTTTCATTTTAGGTTTCTACGTTGTTTGACACTAGACAGTAGGCATTGGTATCGTGAGAGCTTATTGGAAGCTACACGCATCACCCAGACGTGGCAGTTTTTAGGTGGATCATTTCAATCTCGTTGTTATAGATCACACGCATCTCCCAGACGTGGCAGCTTTTAGGTGGATCATTTCAACCTCGTTGTTATAGACCACACGCATCGCCCAGACGTGGCAGTTTTTAGGTGGATTATTTAAATCTCATTGGTATAGTCCACACGCTACAGATTCAGTGTGTTTGAGTTGCTATTTCACAAGAGACGTTTACACTAGCAGTAACTTATAAGAAGTTGCACTAGTGCGTAAACGTTAAAAGGTTAACTCATCGTTTCATTACAGGTGACCACTGAGTCGTCATCAACAAAACTCGAATTTATGAACGTACACAATTTCTATTCTATAAGAGGAACAACGAAATTGGGTAAAGTTCAGAAAATTGAGCATTCAGATTTTCTTGTTTTCAGGACGTCAGCTGTCAGTCTAGTTTTCAGCGAAGCACAAGACATCACATTTTAACATTTGGTGGTTCCATCCAGGAATTCATTCGACTCATTCATTTAGGTTAGAGTTGTAGGGATTAAAATGAGATATTGCAATTCATTTGTAGTCTATTTAAAATTAGTTTTGACTTATCAATTTATATTTGTCTACTGCTCAGATTTCTTAATTAATTTAAAATGACAGAACTCAAAAGTTTGTTAAATAAGGAACAAGCTTTAAGGAATCGCCTGAAGAAAGCAATTACTAATGGAAAGAAGACAATAACAGAAAAGCATTCAAGGGGTTTGTACGAAGCCAAACTCTCTGAAATCAAGCGAACATGGGCTGACTATGAACAGATTGATCAGCTGATCAATGAGCTGATCATTGAAACACCGCCCAAAAATGAACCAAAGTATATCACTGATGACACATATTGTAATATGGAAAATGCATATTGTATATATATAGGAGAATTATACGATTTGATTCATCCTACAACAGAGTTGGCAGAATCCACACTATTGTTAACACAACAAACTCGTGTGGAACAACAACAAAATATATTACCAAAAATCATGATGCCAAAGTATAATGGTAACTATGACGGCTGGCGCTCGTTCCAAGATTTATTCACGGCCGTAGTACACAACAACACAAACTTGAAGGATGTTCAGAAATTGTACTACTTAAAAGGCTCATTACTAGGTGATGCGGAGAAATTACTACGTCACACTCCCATCACAAATGAAGATTATCTACCCGCATGGAATAAATTGAAGGCAAGGTACGAGAATAAGAAGATTCTTGTAAATCATCAGCTTAAAATTTTGACAAATCAACCTAAAATAACTTCAGAAACAGCTGTAGAATTAAAATCACTAGTTGACACTACACAAGAGTGTCTACAGCAATTGAAGGCGTTGCAAGTTAATACTGCATCATGGGATGTATTACTTGTGTATTTGATAGTACAAAAGCTGCCTTTCGCAACATTAAGATTGTGGGAAGAATCACAAGGAGCGTCACAAGAGTTGCCAACGTATGAACAACTATTCACATTCTTAGATACAAGGTTGAAAATATTAGAAGCAATTTCAGACACGTTGGCACCCAAGTCAAGTCAAGCCAAATGTCACTCAAAACCAACTACAACAAAAGCATTACACACAATCAAGTCAGTGAAATGCGCAGCATGTAATGGAGACCATTTACTTCAGAATTGCACAAGATTCCAAAATATGGATTTACAAGGCAGAAAAAAGTTCATCAAGACAAATGGACTTTGCTATAACTGTCTATCACGGAAACATTCACTTAGGAATTGTTCCAGTAGGTATCGATGCTTTAAATGCAAACAGATGCATCATACATCGATACATGAGGATGCTAATGCAAATAATTTACATCCTAGGAATGTAGAGGCTACAAATCTGCAATCCAAATCAGTTGAAGTTGATTTCAACTCAAACCCTAGGCAACTTCAACAACACAGAGATAATAGCAGTCTTGACCAAGTCAAACCAAGTACCAATAAGGGTACAGGAGATCGAACGACAACTCATACGTACATGAACCGAGAACGATCTTATGCGCTGTTATCTACGGCTTTGGTAAAAGCCCAAGGTGAGCACGGAAAGCCACAAAGATTACGTTGTCTTATCGACTCAGGATCAGAATGCTCTTTTATCACAAAGTCGGCATGTCACAAATTGCAGGCTATTTGCAGTCCAACACTAGTGACTGTAATAGGGTTAAACAAAAGTTTAACAGGTAACTCGAGCAAGATAACCAAGTTATCACTGAAGTCCTGTGGAGAAGATAAGACAACAATCTCAGAAGATTCTTTGGTAATCGACAAAATCACTGACGCGTTACCAACAAAATTTATATCTAAAGCCAAATACAAGCATTTAGATCAACTCGATTTAGCAGATCCTACCTTCTGGAAACCTGGCAAGATAGATGCACTACTAGGCGCCAAGGTTTATGCGAAGATAATACAAGAAGGGATTGTACAGGGTCCACCTAACACACCAACAGCTCTGAAGACAATCTTCGGTTGGATGCTATTAGGATCAGCTGAAAATGCAACAAATGAGAGCACAGTAAAGGCTTTCATGACACACACAGATGCTTTGGAAAAGCAACTTAGACAGTTTTGGGAAACCGAAGAAGTTTCCACACAACCTGTTCCATCACAAGACGAAACAATGTGTGAAGGGATATTTCACGATTCTTGCAGTCGTCTAGACTCAGGAAAATATCGAGTGAAGTTACCGTTTGTGAATAACATCACGCCAGCGTTGGGTAATTCCAGACAACAAGCGATCAGACGTTTAGAAAGCTTGCAAAAACAATTTGCGAAAAACAATGAGTTTAAAATGGAGTATGAAAAATGTCTGGACGAGTATATCGAGTTAGGCCATATGGAGGAGGTAGGCCCGCCTCAGGAATGCGAAAACCATTACTACATTCCTCATCATGCTGTGTTCAAGGACAGTTCAACGACGAAACTACGTGTGGTGTTTGACGCATCAGCGAAGACGACAAATGGAGAGTCTCTCAATCAACATTTGTTAAAGGGACCAACACTTCAACCAACATTATTCACGACATTGTTGAATTGGAGGAAATATAAAACTGTCATGAATGCAGACATAGAGAAAATGCACCGCATGATTGAAATACATCCGGATCATAGGACTTTTCAGAGGATTGTATGGCGGCATCCAAAGAAGGGTATACTCCAAGATTACCAACTGAAGACAGTAACCTTTGGGACAACTTCAGCTCCATATTTGGCGATAAGGACGCTTCAACAATTGGCAAGGGATGAAAATCATAACTGGCCCCTTGCAGCAAATGCGGTATTCAACAACTTCTATGTAGACGATCTTCTGTCTGGAGCCGACAATTTAAAGGACGCAAAGGAATTACAGCATCAGCTAATCCAAATGATGAATTCCGCTGGGTTCAATTTAAGAAAATGGACCAGCAACGATAGCAGATTGTTACAAGATCTACCAGAAGATCATGTCGAACTGAAAAACTCATTAACGTTTTCAGAGAATGACTCAGTTAAAACATTAGGGATCAAATGGTTCCCAAAGGATGATTTCTTCACGTTTACAATCAAGCCACTGTCGCATCATGCAGTGTTCACAAAACGCATCATTTTATCAGGGATTGCATCCTTATATGATCCTCTCGGTTGGCTATCTCCGATAATCATAGAAGCAAAACTGCTCATGCAAGGTTTATGGATTACGGGCTCATCATGGGATGATCCAGTGTCAGACAACGTTAGCCACACCTGGAAAAACTTTGCTGACAATCTAAAACTGTTGGAACAATTACGAATCCCAAGATGGATTAACTACTCAAGAGAGGCACGCATGCAAATACATGGATTTTGCGATGCGTCATTCAAGGCATACGCTGCAGCAATCTACTTAAGAGTAGAACAAGATGATGGTACAGTTGTTACACATTTGCTAACGTCAAAGACAAAGGTAGCACCGATTAAACCAATGACAATACCACGTCTTGAATTGAACGGTGCCTTACTGCTCGTAAGATTACTGAAGACCATTGTACAAGGCATTCACTTGGAAAACGTTCCCGTAGTTGCTTGGACAGATTCCAAAATAGTACTACAATGGATCAAGGAGCATCCTTCCAAGTGGAAAATCTATGTAGCCAATCGGATCGTAGAAATTCAGGATAATCTAAAATTCGAACATTGGCGGCATATTCCATCGAGTCAGAATCCTGCTGACTTGGCGTCGCGTGGCATCGCAATCCCTCAGCTCCTGAACAATGACTTCTGGTGGCATGGACCCTCATGGCTAACACAATCACAAGATAATTGGCCAGTCAAGAACGAAATCAAGGAAGCAACTATCCTTGAGCAAAGAGCACCAACCGTCACTAATTTTTTAATAAATTGTGAAACTGACATTCTGGAAAGATACTCTTCTTTCACACGATTAGTTCGTATTGTTGCAAGGCTGCAGCGCTTCGTACACAATTGTAAAAATCCTGATAACAAAAGGATTACAACATTAACCAGTGAGGAGTGCCTATATGGACAAGAAACTGTATTCAAATTAGTGCAGCTGTCAACATTCCCAGACGAGTACCAGGCATTGCTGCAGAAAGGCACTGTAGCTAAGGGTAGCAAACTTTTACGGTTGAATCCAATGCTTGATAACAATGGATTGATACGAGTAGGAGGACGATTGGATAACGCGTTACGATCTTATAATAGAAGACACCCAGTAATCTTACCTCGTGATCACCATGTAACGTCAATTTTCATTGACAAGGTCCATTTAGAAACACTACATGGTGGCACATCTTTAGTTCTGAATACAAACAGAAACTCAGTCTGGATCTTAGATGGAAGGCGTTGTATTTCAACTAGGATACATAAGTGCATTACATGTTTTAGACAACGTCAAGCAACAGAAACGCAATTGATGGGTAATCTACCTGCAGCAAGAGTAAACATAACAAAACCCTTTGCTAAAGTTGGAATAGATTACGCTGGACCAATAACAATCAAAACAGCAAGTCACAGAAATGCAAAGCTACAAAAGGCTTACTTCTGTATTTTTGTATGCATGGCAACTAAGGCAGTGCGCATTGAATTAGTCTCTAGTTTAACTGCCGAAGCCTTCATTCAGCCTTGAAATGGTTCATAGGCAGAAGAGGTCTGTGCACTGACCTCTATTCAGACTGTGGCACAAATTTTGTTGGAGGAAAGGCAATACTGGAGAAAGAGTTACAGCAAGCAATAAAACAAGCAACTCCAATGGCTGCTGAATATTTATCTTCAAAATTCATTACATGGCATATGAATCCACCAGCAGCTCCGCATTTTGGAGGATTATGGGAGTCGGGTGTTAAATCCATTAAACACCATCTACGTAGATCTATTGGAAACTCAAACCTCACATTTGAGGAGTATGCTACGCTGTTGACTCAAGTTGAGGCCTGCCTAAATTCAAGGCCACTATGTCATCTGAGAGATGACCCGAATGACACATTTATCTTAACTCCAGGACACTTCCTAATTGGACAATCGTTCAACGCACTTCCAGAGCTCGAGTATACTAGCCAAAACACTTCGTATGCAACCAGATGGAAGCACGTCCAGCAGATGGGCAACAATTCTGGAATCATTGGTCTAAGGATTATTTAAACCAATTGCAAAATAGACCTAAGTGGTTCACTCAACAACCTAATCTGCAAAAAGGAGATATCGTGTTACTGCGATGTGAAAATACACCACCAACACTGTGGCCATTAGGGATCATTAATGAGATTTACCCCGGATCCGATGGTCTAGTCCGAGTGGTGCAAATCAAAACCCAGAGAAGTATCTTCACAAGACCTATTAACAAAGTGTGTCGTGTACCAATTAGATAACAATAATGAATATGTGTCGTCACATTTGTTATCTGTTTGTGAATGTCCCAGTTGATTAGACAAATTACTTATTATTTTATTTTACAGATGTCAAAAAAGTACGACATAGACGAGGATATCCTGGACATCTACGATGATATCAACATGAATTTCCTGCTGCCAGATGACCCCATTGATGCACCATTTGACGCCAGCGAATTCGAGGAGCTATGGTCAAAATTAGTAGATCAGACGAAGGAGCCAGATGTAGAGCAGGCATCTGCATCAGGAGAATCCACAGCAGAAGCATCTACATCAAAAGCTTGTACATCAGCAGCATCCAAAGCAGAGGCATCAACATCCAACGCCCACGATTTGTTACTGATGGATACGCCGCAGACAAATCCGATAGTGAAGGAGAAAATCATAGCCAATGGTGGTCAAGTGGATAACTTGGAACGCCTTCTACCCACAACTACAATGAACGAAGCTAGATTGAGGTTGGAAAACTCATTCCAGAAGTTCATAACCCGTGAAAACATCACTATATTTCTCCCGAGCGAAGTTGTCAAACGGATAAACTTCAAGGATATCCAAACGAGGCGAAACAGGGAACGAACACTAAACCTACCAGATCGCTATCAGGTAGTGTTACGTGTTCGCGCTGATGGTACACTATTGCTTCACCACTACCGTAAACGAGGCATCCAGAAGATTAAGAAGAGGTTGTTGAACAGGACCGTTCAACGGGAGGGAGAATGTTCAGCGAACCTAAAAGAAAAAAGGTACAATCAATAAAAAGTTAAAAAACAAATATACATAAAAAATTACCTCTACCTGGAGTATTCACAGGTAGAACAAGGTTCCCACGAAGATCTGAAATGAAATAAAGAAAATGAATTAGTTCAAATCAATTATGTTTTTATTTGTTAAGTAACTAAGAAAAAAGGCCATAGGTACACAAAGTCAAATCATGACCATGTATACATATGCCTATTACAACAACAATTCCATGGAGCTGAGGAATTGTGTAAAAAAACATATGTAATTTCATGTTTTATGTAGTCAAGCCACCATAAAACATTCAATTACACTTTTAGATACATAATTATTATGATTATGATAAATATTTGTGGACAAACAAGGTGAAAAATGCCACGAAAGCACTCACCTGACATTTGCCACAAACTTACAAAAAAATTCATAAACTACACGCTAAATAAATACAATAAATGCATAATATGCTTACCTGAGGTAAAGTTATCCCTGATAATGATGTTGTTACCTGAAAAGCACTAAAAAACACTTTAAAAAATACACAACAAAACTTTGTTTAGCACCCGCGCGCGATTGTGCCAAACAGCTCAAACTTTATGTCACCGCGACGTTTGACATATCAAGACCGGGTAAAATCGAACCGCGATCTCGATGGCGACGTTCGTTGCGCGATATTTTTCACGGGAAACGCGATATTCGCGATTTTTTATAAATACATTTCCCACAATGAGTGCGAAAGAGACTCACAGTGGGAAGAAGACAAAAAATTATTACAAATGACAGGAAAATCTACTACATTGAAATGAAACGTAACGAATTGACATTTTTATAGCAAATGTTCCAAAAATTATACAAATTGATTAAAATCATCAAATTGACAATCAATTTTTACGACAAAGGTATCAAAATTTAGATCATTAAATTTGCTATCGATTGACAACAAGAAAAATTCAACCTTTTGTCATTTTCAGTGAAAATTTCGAATATTTCACTTTATAGACAGCGAAAATGGAACGAAATTTTCTATAAAAAGGAGGCCATTTGTTCATTCTGCCTTCTGTTTTCAACAAATTGTCAAAGAGTATACATATGCTAGTCAGTCATAGTATTCTCAAGTTTGCAATTTTTCTCATCAGTGCCATTTTAAACTTATATTTTATTTTATCTTTTTTCATTAGTAATTTCACTTAGAGTTTTTTTTTGGTTTCATCATTTATTTTTCATTTGCATTTAAAGTCAGTTTTTCGTTGTTCTTCAAAATTAAAGTAGTTCTGTCATTTTTTAGTTTATTTTCCTTTTTTTTTGTTTTTGTTTGAAAAGAATTTGTGTTCTAGTGGAATTCGGGAGTTTGTCAATCTTGACGCGATTTTATTTGATATTGGTGAATTCAAGGTATTTCTTTTGCTTTTCATATAAATCTTTGGTTAGGTGACGGGTATTAAAGTGTAAGATTGCATGCCAATTTGTATTGGACATATTACACAAAATAATATCACCAAATACTAAAAATTTATTGAATATAAATTTCTTGAGTTTTCAGTTGTTTGTTCATAAATTTTCGTCAATTAATCAATTTATCAAGGTATAAAACTGTGCCCACACGGGTCACCTTTACACCACATGAGAATTGATTCACGATTGACAGTTAACAATAATTTTTATTTTCAGAGTTAATTAAGTTATAAAATATAAAAAGGAATTTTAAATAGTAAAATAAGTCTAGTTAAGAAGTTTGAGTAGAATTGGAAAAAATATATAGTAGTTAAATTGAATTGCAATTAGGTTAAATTTTATGAAGTTATTTTTTTATTAGTTTAATTTTAATAATAGAAAGAAGTTTAGCTCAATAAATTGAAATGAATGAATAACCGAATGATTCTTTCATTTACCGCTACACTACCGCCATCTAAGTGTGATTGTGCTCGGCCATTGTTTTCATTTTAGGTTTCTACGTTGTTTGACACTAGACAGTAGGCATTGGTATCGTGAGAGCTTATTGGAAGCTACACGCATCACCCAGACGTGGCAGTTTTTAGGTGGATCATTTCAATCTCGTTGTTATAGATCACACGCATCTCCCAGACGTGGCAGCTTTTAGGTGGATCATTTCAACCTCGTTGTTATAGACCACACGCATCGCCCAGACGTGGCAGTTTTTAGGTGGATTATTTAAATCTCATTGGTATAGTCCACACGCTGCAGATTCAGTGTGTTTGAGTTGCTATTTCACAAGAGACGTTTACACTAGCAGTAACTTATAGGAAGTTGCACTAGTGCGTAAACGTTAAAAGGTTAACTCATCGTTTCATTACAGGTGACCACTGAGTCGTCATCAACAAAGCTCGAATTTATGAACGTACACAATTTCTATTCTATAAGAGGAACAACGAAATTGGGTAAAGTTCAGAAAATTGAGCATTCAGATTTTCTTGTTTTCAGGACGTCAGCTGTCAGTCTAGTTTTCAGCGAAACACAAGACATCACATTTTAACACAACATATTCAACAAACATTTTGGCAGCGCTGGTCGGCTGAATACCTACAGGAATTGCAAACGCGGAACAAATGGAGGGGTATAAAGCCAAATCTAAAGCCTGGAACTTTAGTCGTGATAAGAGAGGCGAACTTACCACCATTGAAATGGTCGCTAGGCCGCGTCTTAGAAACTTTCGACGGCGCCGACAAACTTACTAGAGTTGTTAGTGTCAAAACGGACCATTCATAACCTCTTCCCCTTGCGGGAGGAGCAATATAGACCAGAAGATCTCAAAGGGAATGCCAGTGGCAGCAACCTCGGGAACGACTCCAAATCAGTCGAGGGAACGCAACGGAAAACATCCTTTCTAACCTTTAATCAGGTGCCAGGACCATCTCACAAGGACGTAGAAGGAGAGCCACCAGCCAAGAGGATGAAACACAAACGACCCTGTCACCCGCTGCGAGGATGGCTCTTGCCAATCAATTCCAATTGGAAGAGCTCACCATTTGTGGAAAATTTCAGGAAAAATCCCACTAACGCTACAGAGACGAATAGAAGCCCCAATGCAAGATCTATTAGCTCATCAGCTGCTTTAAAACTGCTCATGCTAACCTCACTTATAATGCCAGCCTTCGGAAACCCGCTAAGGGAGCCGGCTGAAGTAACACCATTCTCAAGTAATCCAGGAATATTCTTTGAATCACTAGGACATGCACATCTAATAAACAGCCACTGGACCATTCTTGCATACTACAAGCTAGATAATTACAGGAGCGAAACTAGCGGGAATCAGAAAATGCATTGGAGAAATAAGCAAGTTATGCAATACAACAACACTCAGAAGAGACCACTGTTTGGAAATACTTTCCCAATTTTAACATCAACTCACGCAAATTGAAGAAGCTAATGAAATTCTCCACAAACAAGGCGGCCGAGACCGAGTTCCACACAAAAGGTCTCCTCTTGACTTAGTAGGTAACGTTGCGAACAAACTTTTTGGCATCCTGGACTCGTCCTATGCCAAGTACATCGAAGAAGAAATCGAAAAAACAAGAAGCAACGAGGGTTACTTAATGCAGCTAGCAAAAAACCAAACATCAGTTTTAGAAACTACAACCAATATCATGAAACGTCACGAGGAGTCAATTCAAAAACAATTCAAGGCAATTCAAGACCATATACTCGCATTCAGTAAGTTTGTTGATGACGTTCAGCTCGAGCAGCAAGCTACCCAAGCTTTCAGTGCCTTATCGCTTCTAACCACACTAGTTCTTCAAAACTAGCACAGAGCTCAAAACGCTTTATTAGACGTCATAACAGATATTCACCACAACAAGATCAGCCCATTATTAATCACCCCGATGCAACTCCGAGACCAGTTGACTTTAATAAAGGACCATATTCCATCAACTCTAACTATTCCAGGAAATATTAAGGATGGCGTGCTACTTCTTTACAACCTAATGACAGTCGGAACCAGGATAGGAGAATCATACATCTTATTTGACATTCGGATTCCACTCGTCCTGGATGAATACTTTCAGTTATTCAAGATGATACCTGTTCCCATTCAACAAGGAGACAAACTCCAGTTAATCAAGCCATCATCAGATTATCTCATCGTGAGTCTTCCCAGGGAGAGATATTACCCACTATCTCAAGCAGAGTTAAACAAATGTTAACACTTAAGAGAAGACCAGTATCTATGTGATCAGAATCATCCCATCTTCAATCTAAAGGCTGTTATATACCTAAAAATGGTCAACAATGATAATTATAAGAAATAATTATGATTGGAAAAATCATTACAAAATATTTAATTTTCATAGGTAGAAATAAGCTAATCATGTTTAAAACATGGTTGGCTTATCTCCTAACAAGCCGAAGAAATTGCCATCAGCAATTTCTTCAAATTCCTTTGCAACAAATAAAAATATTTTCCCACAAAACGACTTGGGAAAAATAAAAGTTTTAAATTTCAACCCAAGTCGTTTCGATAGAAAAATAGCCCCACGATAAATCTTACCTTCACTAAGATTTGTCGTAAATACGATATGTATGTACATACATACAAACATACATATCGGGCGCATAAAATTTTACGTCGGTGAAGACTGAAATGATCAAGTCTTCACCGAAAAAAGCTCTTATCAGCGAATTGTCGCGAGCTGCATACATTGTGATCGCAACAATGTATGCACGATAGGACGACGATGGTTTGATATTTAAGAAAATATCAAATTTCAATTTCAACCATCGTTCGTCGCGATAATTCTGGGCATGTTTAAACATGTCCAGCGGTAAATAATTTTCTCAGGATAGGAATGCTAATTAAGCACTTTCCTATCCTGAGCAACTAGACTTGCGATTACGAAAATCCAAGTCGAGCAGAGTCGGTTTTAAGATTTCGTTCGGAAGAGGTAAAAAGGTTTGGCAACGGGTCGATTAGAACAAGGTCCAAAAACGAAGAAAAAGTACAAGTGGTTTATGAGCATTAAGTGTGTTAAAATTTTGATATACTAACATAAGTTGTGAAACGAAGAACAAGAACAAGTGGTTTGTGAGCATAAAGTGTGTTAAAATTTTGATATATTAAGATAAGTGTGAAGTACTAGGTTAAAAGTACAAAAAGTTGGAAGGAACCCTGATATATAAAATAAGGGTAATAAATTAGTGAACCCAGTATATAAAACTTGTTTCTTTACATTTGGATAACTATTGGCCGACTTAAGTGGTAAGTCACAACAACCCTGATATATATGTGCAACAAGGCCAACGTCAGCCATTGCGAAATGGAGCTGCTCAATCACAGACAAACGCTCTCTTCCAACTGCCACTTTCGCAGCTCAAATCGATCCAATCTTTGGATACAGCTGCATACTCCAAACAGTTGGCTCTACCATCTCGACAGTGAAACCACATTCAACATTGTATGTGGCACAGCAGTAACACTTAAGACTCTGCAGAAAAGTGGAATTCTGAAGCTTCGTCCAGATTGTTCAATCAAACAGACCTCTATGACGATCACTGGTCACGGGCGTTATCAGAGCAAGACTATATCAGCATTTATTCCACGCATAAATTTAAGTCTATCCTTGGATGAAGACCTACATTCAGCAAAAAGAGGGCACCCATACATTTCCTCAGAGCTTCATCTAAAATCCAACGATCATGAAATAGATGTGCTGACCAACAAGGTCAAGGATCTCAAGCAGTACTCGGAAGCATTGTCCCAAGGAATATCGCATCACGACATACATCATTACACCATTAGCTACATGCTTCTGGCAGCTCTTATGATCGGATGCAGCTATTGGATGGTTACCAAATGGAACCACGGGGTTTGCTCCAGGAACATGCCACCACATTGCTATTCCATGCCTCCAATACCCGCAAGACGGAGCCAGCCGGACAACAATGACGTCGCATTCATTCTGAGGGAATTCATATTTCACCGGAAAATTCTACCATGCGAACTCCAGCCGCAGCAGTTTTTTCTTGATTGTACGTACGTACCTATCACCACCTGTATGTATGTACCTATCTCGTGCTACTCACCTTTCATGGGAGAATTTTCATTCTCACAATATATTGTGAACTAAGCACTTTTTGGTAATTTTTAATTTTATTTCCCAGACTAATTTTGTAAAAATAGGATAATTAAATGTACATATTTTACTACTTTTTAATAAACCATCAACCAGTAAAGAACGCTTTTTTACTGAACAACACTTTTCCAAACTTTTGATCCGATTACATTAAATTAATTAGTAATCTTCGTTGTCAATTTCTTGTGAATGACACACGGATGTTACCTGGCTTAGTACGAAGTTCGATCGTAGGAGTACCTAAAATTACTTAATACAAAGATTGTTGATTAATGACAGCGATTAATTTTATTTGTGATTAGTTGTGGAAAAAGACAACATTTAGTCGAGGCGATCATGCTAACTATACACATATATATTCATATAGCTAATCTTAGGATAGTCTAAGCGAATTGATTTCCTATTATTATATCTCTTCCATTAGTTTTTGTGGCCATGAGAGTCGACAGTAATTACCTCATTAATTTATTGAAATTAATTTAGTGTTATTATCGATAAAAGTAAACAAAGGATTTTGTGTTTTGCTTAGTTTTATAGTTCAATTAAGAGAAGAGGTTGTTACGAGTTTTCATAATCGAATTTTTTTCCTTTTTTTGTCATTTAATTGTTTAAGAAAAGTGCTACTTTCATTGAAATTATGAAATTATGTAAATATCACACGACTTTGCTACTTTATAAGTTATCGGCACTTTGAGAGATTCGCCAGAAGGAAAAATGTTTTGAAATATTTTAGGTAGGACATTTTAGTGAAAGCACAAAATAATTATATTTACCTCATGTGTTTGGGAGCGTAGTATGAAACACGCAAATAAAGTGCTCAGGTACCAGGTAGAATGAGATTAAAACCAATAATAAGTTATTACGTGCATACATACACATATTCCATATAGGAAAGACATACTTTTAAATTTTAGAGTGTCTAGGTGAATTAAAGATATAAATTAGTTAATTTCAAAAATTAAATTAAAACTTTAATAAGAAATTGAGCTGGGCGATATTTCAGTAGTTCTATATAATAGGTAGACGGCTTAGTTAGTACGTTTTACTCGAGCTTTTTGGTTGAACTAGCACTTATTTTAATATTAAATTTTTCGATGGTCTCCATTATATTAGATTGCATCATTCTACTACGTCAAATGTAGGGTGTTTAAATATATATCTCAGCGATTATATGTATGGTGTATGCAAATCACTTTTTCTTATAAAATGATTTGTTTAGTATATCTCCGCCGTAGGGATTTTTCTTTATGTTCACCATTCCTTCTTTTGCGAATTTCCTTAGTTCGAATATACTGTGAAGATTTTCCTTGATTATTAAAATATACATTCAATTCATAACAACTGTAGAGATACAAAATCCATAGTTAGTCATAATTTATTACAAAACAAGCTCAATAAGTCAACGACCGTAATTTCATTTTTTAATATGCATTTCACCAAAGTTCTATGTCAGCAATTGCATAGAAGTACAAGTGAAATTACGGTCGGTGACATTGCCTAACAAGTAAATTTATGCTGATCGTGTGAATTGTGTCTCATTGACATAAATTTTTGTTATTTTATTTTTTATTGTCATCATATGTATATATGTACATGAATTTGTAGTGTATAAATAAGCGGATCGAAATAATAAAGTTGGAATTGATTATCAGATAGCAAGTGATCCATCAGTTCACAGTACAATTATTGGTCCTTCAGCTTGTTTTGCTGAACTTAGTGTCTTCAAAGCAGTACAAAATTTCTGCAGAACTTAGTGTCTGCAGTTAATTGTTATTCAGCGCAGAAATTCCTGTTGAACTTAGTGTCCTCAGGCAATTTATTTACTAATAATAAATATTTTTTCCAGTCCTAATACCTAGAAGCGGATTTGATGTCAAGAGCGAAAATCACTGAAGTATTGCAAGATCAACTGAAGGTAATAAAGAAGCAATATTCCATTATAGAAACTCTACAAAAGGCATCAGTTTCAATTAAAGAAGGGATTAAACAAGAGGTATCTGCAGCTTACTGTATGCATAAAATCAAGTTGGTGAATGACTATTGGGAGCACCTTGTCCGAAACCATGGAGAGATTATGTCGATGGGTAGAATATATGGAGAATGATGTATTCTCAAGCATTGAGGGTACCTATCAAGCTACCACCATTCAACTACAAGAAGTATTGAATAAACTAAATCCTCAAGCTAAAAATTCGATAAACACCAACGAGTCAAAGGGAACACAAATAAAGTTGCCAAGAGTCGATATTCCGTCATTTAGCGGTGAATATATCAAGTGGCAATCATTTAGAAACTTGTTCATGGAACTCATCTATAAAGATGACAAGATGTCTGGAGCTCAAAAATTATTCTATCTCAAAGGCAATCTCATAGGTGACCCAAGTGAGCTCATACAGCATCTACAAATAACAATCGAAAATTTTGAGACGACCTGGGAAATTCTTGAAAAAAAGATATAACAATAAGAGGACTCTATTGACAGCTCAATTAATATACTTCTAAAACAACCTTTACTGTTCAAAGAATCATCGGAAGGCTTGAAGAAGTTACATGATATGACAATCGAATGTCTAGAGGGCATCAAAAATCTAGGCATAGATACGAAAAATTGGGATCCATTGATCATACACATAATCATAACAAAATTGGATAAAGAAACTCACCGAATTTATGAACAATTAGTGGCCACACCAAGAGAAGTTCAAGAACTAAGCAAATTTCTTGAATTCCTAGAAAATCGATTTCGAGGTCTTGAAGCAGTAGAGCCATCGAAACCAAAACAACCCGAAAGAAATGGGAAAAATCCAAAAGTATACCTGGGAATGATTTCAAAGCATTGCGCTATCTGTGGAGAAAATCACAGAATATATCATTGCGAAGCATTTAGTAAGCTAAGCGTACAACAACGACTAAAAGCGGTAAAAAAGGCAAACCTTTGACAGAACTGCCTATAAAAAGGCCGCAATATACTACAATGTAAAAGCCTGTACACCTGCAAGTTATGCCAGAAAAAACACCACACTCTTTTACATTATCAAAACCAGCAGGCACCATCTTATCAACAAAGTAATAACTATCCAAGAAAGGAAGCAATTCGAGATGATAGCTCACCAAATAAAGCGGTTGCAGCCTACTTTGCGAAGAAATCAAAGGGGTATGACGTATTACTGGCAACCGCTCTCATACAAGTAATCAATAAATTAGGAGACGCTGTGCTACTTAGGGCATTACTTGACCAAGGGTCTCAAGCAGCGTTCATTACTGAGAATGCAGCACAGCAATTAAGATTACCTAGAAGAAAAATTCAAGCCACAGTTTCCGGTCTTGGGTGCTCCAGTCCAGGAATCACAAAATCCAGTATAGAGATTACAGTAACGCCACGATTTAAATCAACATTCTCTCTCACAACCACAGCCCTCGTATTAAAAAATCTCACAAGAAAATTGCCTACAAATAAAATTATTCCAACTAACTGGACGCATACCGAAAACTTGGTTTTGGCCGATCCAACGTTCCATAAGCCGGGAAGGATTGACATCATATTAAGAGCAGAAGTGTTCGGGAAGGTAATACTAGGCAACCTTTTGCGTGGAGCCGAAGATGGTCCCGTTGCCCAACAAACAGAGCTGGGGTGGATATTATCTGGAGCTATGTATTAGTAACAGCAACAACGAGAATAAACTTATTTGCATGGTATCAGAAATAGATATAACCAGTGTTATGTACCTGAAAATTGTTGACAATGATAATTATAAGTAATAATTATCATTGGAAAAACCGTTTAAAAAATATTTTCATAGGTAGAAATAAGCTAATCATGCTTAAAACATGATTAGCTTATCTCCTAACAAGGCGAAGAAATTGCCATCAGCAATTTCTTCAAATTCCTTTGTAACAAATAAAAATATTTTATCACAAAACGACTTGGGAAAAATAAAAGTTTCAAATTTCAACCCAAGTCGTTTCGATAGAAAAATAGCCCCACGACAAATCTTACCTTCAGTAAGATTTATCGTAAATACGATATGTATGTACATATGTACGTACAAACATACATATCGGGCGCATAAAATTTTACGTCGGTGAAGACTGAAATGATCAAGTCTTCACCGAAAAAAGCTCTTATCAGCGAATTGTCGCGAGCTGCATACATTGTGATCGCAACAATGTATGCACGATAGCAAGACAATGGTTTGATATTTATGAAAATATCAAATTTCATTCTCAACCATGGTCCGTCGCGATAACTCTGGGCATGTTTAAACATGTCCAGCGGTAAATAATTTTCTCAGGATAGGAATGCTAATTAAGCACTTTCGTATCCTGAGCAACTAGACTTGCGATTAAAAAGATCCAAGTCAAGGGGAGTTGCTTTTTCCCTTCGTGGAAGAAACTTCTTGGTCGTTCGCTGGCGATGTAAAGTGATTTGTCATAGGAAAAAAAGACGAGAATTGTGAATATCATAAGATTGTGATTCGGAGTTTAGGAAAGTTTGTGAGTCTGAAAAGAAAAATTGTAGTCCAACTTGACAAATAAATTGTGGTTACTAAAATAAATTGTGATTAGTATAAGGAGAAAATTGTGATTTTTTAATTGACCCTTTGATACCAGTGAAATCAAGTTCCCGAAGCGAGGTAACCCAAAAGGAAATTATCAGAGAAAGTGTCAGCGCCCGAGAGTTTCTTGTGACAACAAAATTGGATAAGGTGCTGCTAAGGTATTGACACCTGAAGCACCGACTGATCAGTGAGTACCCCATGTATACAACAAAATTGGCGTAGCCGGTAGGATAGTGGAAGCCTGCTTTCTAAAAGTCAAAATAGAAAGGCATAATAGCTTTAAAATCCGCTATCCTGCGAACCTAAGGGGTTCCCTTGACGAAGCCACTCAGGCCAAGTAACCCCCAACACTCTGGTAGATACCATCTCTAGGCGCCTCTGCTCCAGGCGGGCAAGCGTTCACCCCAATTTGTGCACAGGCACCACCGAGGGATACAAGCGAACAGTCCAAAGAAGGAAGAGGAGAACCATTCCAAACTCCCCCACAAGGACGAGTACAGATCAGCCAGGACACAGCTCGACTTCGAAGCGGAACCGTTCTGCCAGGTCTGAATAGTCAAGTAAGTTTAGCTAAGTTTTTAAATAAATTATACGAGAGAGCGCGGGAATCGGATAAACTGACGATTACCTATTGTGACGCCTTAGATCACAAATTAAAAACAGAGCGTGAGACCAGACTCGTCAAGTTAAAGACCTTAAAAGAAAAAACAATACAGTTCCGAAAGGAACTAGAACAGTTTTCCGAATCTCGGCGCTCACTCAGTTTAGATCTAGAAAAGAATAAGAGTGTTAGGTTAAGTGACAGTGATAGTGATAGTAACAGTGACGGTGAAGTAGCTGAACCAACTCCCGAAGACCTGCTGATCGATTGGCTCGAAGAATCCTTAACGGAAATCAGCCCAGAAACAAGCCCAGCTAGTCCACCCAAATTTAAGTTTCCAGTCAATAGACTACACACAATGGTGGATTACGCTAAAGTAGCTAAGCTCACAGCTCAACTCGTTCCCTTATTTTCGGGTGAAAGTACCCCACAATTGGGACGAGGGTTACAAACCTTCATTGGCTGTTGCAAACAAACTATGCAGTGCCTAAATGATGAAGAAAAAGTGGTTTTCATTCAGGTCCTTCCTACAAGACTCAGAGGTGACGCATACCAATTATTCGCTTCAGACGTCTCTGCTTCATTTACTGAAGTAGAGGAACGTTTAAACAGAACATATCTTCCCCGTGAGACATATCAGGAGCTGGTGAACAAATTAATTACCACCAGAGAAAACCCGTTAGAATCTCTCACTGTGTTCATTACAAGATTGAAACAGTTGTTGACGATTTGCAACCAGGCAGCGACACAGAAGTATGGAGCTGAGGCAGTCCCTGCTGTGAAAACACAGCTGATGGATTTTGCCAAAAACGCTTTGAAAAGTGGAGTAACCAACCCACACCTGTGTCAATATTTGCTCACGCAGGGAGAAGGAGATTTAGAAGCATTAATTCAAAAAGCCCTGGACATGGAGAAATTACAACAAATTGCTACATTCGTCCAGACTCCTGTGGTACAAGCTCCTCCCGTGGCGCCAGTAGACCCAGATCTACGAGTGCGAGCCTATTATAGAGCTTCTTATTATCAAATGCCATCAACACCTATGTTCGCATCACCTCGAGCCCCAAATCCAAACCAGTTTTCACGCAATGTGAATAACCCAGGTTCATCACAGTCACGGCAAAGACCATTTACAAACGCTGATGCGTAACATCACCTTTTGGAACCGGAAAGACATTGGGAAATTGCAAGGGCAACTTCAATTTTAAAAGTAAAACTCGCTGCAAGTTTCAGGTGGTACAAAACCTGACAGGTCTTTCCGATGACGGCCTATTAGGAAACGATTTCCTATCAAACAATTGTAATGTTGAAGGCTCAAATAAAGCACTCAGGTTTCCTTGTACGGAAACAAATCCTGAAGAGTTTACTGTGCCCTTGACATGCAAAACGGACAAGCTGTAGTCCAGTAAAGCAGTCGAAGTGAGGTCACTTGCTGAAAGGATGGAACCTAAACAGGTTAAGCTATCTACATGCAGTGTCTCCAAGGCATCCCAAGAGAGTAATGCTGGCTGCCAGGTTCGAGAAGAGCCGACGGAGTGCGAAAAGAGCTGTCTGGGTGATCAAAGGACCAGCGAAATGAGGCAGCATCTGGTTACCTTACGAGAACCAATATGCATACCTGCTAGGTCACAAATTATCACCACAGTCCCGTTGCGAGTGAAGGAAGAAATGCTCTGTCTATCTAAAGAGATAGGCGACGGAGTCTTCCTGGCCAACAGTTTACTCCCTACTGGAAAAGAAACAGTGCTAGTTGCCATACTCAACATTAACAACTTCCAAGTAGTCATCAACAGTTTATTATTACAACTGTTCCCTATATATGACTACGCCGTCATCCCAATAGGAGAAGCCACTGATACACAACACGTTCTCAAGCCGAATAAATCGCAAGCGAGTAACACAAACATCAGTGAGCTTCCCAAGGCAGAACAGAAGTCAAGCAAAACTTCTTTCTCCAGAATACCTAGATATAAGTTACTAACGCGGTCCAAGAGCCCCATACAAGACGCGTGCGAGCTCAGTAAGACCCGAATAGAGGCAATAATGACTCCATCGTCCAATAGAATAAGTTACAAAAATTTTACATGGCCAAAGAACCAAATCAGAGATGCGAGCGAGATCCAGAAGCCGACAAGCAAAATGCAGTTGACTCCTCCATCCAATATACCTAGATGTAAGATAACCACACGGACAAGATGCCCAACAACAGGTGCGTGTGAGCTCAGTAAGACCTATTCACAGGCAAAGACGACTCCACCACCCAACAAAGTTAGAGTTAAGAAACAACAGTGGCCCAAGAGCCCTACCACAAGTGAGTGCGAGCTCAGTAAGACCTACTTAAAGGCAAAGTCGACTCCACCACTTAATAAAATTAGTATTAAGAATACAAGGTGCCCCATAAGCTCTATAAAAGACGCGTGCGAGATCAGTAAGACCTCATTAAGGCAAAGTTGGCTCCACCGTCAAATAGTATTAAGAAAACCAATTTTTCAAGACCCATGAGCCAAAATACGAATGCGTGCGAGTACTCGGACCAATCAAAAGTACCCATAAAACATGGTACTCCACCATTAAAACTGCAGGAAGCCCACTCCCTGCCATCTAGTAATGTAAGTAAAACAGATAGTAAGTACACAATTACACCAAATGAGGAAAGAGACGCAAGCTTTTCGGAAAACACAGCTATCTTACAATACGTAAGATACTTATTTCCGGATCACGAAGATCCCACACATTCTCCGCGAGTCAACAGGTTAGACCAAGAGCTCAGCCTAGACCCAAATCTAAATGCGGAAAAAAAACTTCGATATCCGAACTCTGCTACGAGTAAAGATCAAGCGCCCATAAACCAAAAGGCCTACAGATTACCAGAGACCCAGAGACAAGTAATCAACGAGCAATTAAGAGAAATGCTAGACAACGGGAGAGTCCAAACTAGCAAGAGCCCATGGAATTCACCCTTATTAGTTGTTCCCAAAAAGGCGGGACCCGATGGTGAAAAAAGGTGGCGCGTCGTTGTCGATTTTCGCAAATTGAATGAAAAGACAATTGGCGATGCATTTCCGCTACCGCGAATCGAGGATATTCTTGACCAACTAGGTCATGCCAGGTACTTTACCACTCTCCATTTGGCCAACGGCTATCATCAAGTCTTAGTCGACCAAAAAGATCGACATAAGACCGCTTTTAGCACTAATTACGGGCACTACGAATTTAAGCGTATGCCATTCGGACTCAAAGGAGCTCCCGCTACATTCCAACGCCTCATGAACTTCGTTCTGACAGGCCTACAAGGCCTCGAATGTTTCGTTTATCTTGACGACATCGTCATTTATGGTAAGAACCTAAATGACCACAATGATAAACTTCGCAAGGTTTTCGACAAACTGAGAGAGAACAACGTCAAACTGCAGCCAGAGAACTTCTTGAGACGAGAAGTTATTTACCTAGGGCACAAATGCTCTGGCGAAGGTGCATTACCAGACCCCAGCAAAACGGCCTGCGTCCAAACATTCCCTGTTCCTAGAACAGTAAGGCAAATTCAGTCCTTTTTAGGACTTGCCAATTACTACAGGAAGTTCATTCCGGACTTCTCTAAAATAGTTCGTCCAATTACGAATTTACTCCGAAAGGATGTAAAATTCACTTGGACCGAGAAATGCCAAGAAGCATTTCAAAGCATTAAAAATGCTCTAATTTCCCCACCACTTTTAATCTATCCAGATTTCTCTAAACCCTTCAATCTTACAATGGACGCCAGCAATGAAGCATTAGGCGCTGTGCTTTCCCAAGGAGAAGTGGGAAAAGACCAGCCTATCGCCTATGCAAGCCGAACGCTGAACAAGGCCGAGAGAAATTACTCCACTATTGAAATGGAGTTATTCGCTATAGTTTGGGCCACTAGGAATTTCCGATGCTACCTCCAAGGCAGGAAATTCACGGTCTATACTGACCACAAGCCTCTCAAAGGTGTCTTTAACGTTAAAGACCCGACTTCCCGTTTGGTGAGTTTTCACCACAAATTATCAGAATTCGATTATACCATCGAATATAAACCAGGGAAGTATAATACCAATGCGGATGCATTAAGCCGCATTCCACAAGTATTAATCGAAGACTATACAGGCAACCCTTTAACGGTACAAGCCCAAGTCCACCACACTACGGACTCTGATGTGGAGGAAAATATGCCCCCAAATAAAAAGAAAACCAAAAAACCCTCTCATTGCTTCGCCGTGACCAGAGCTCAAAAACAAAGAGCCCAAGAGGCCAATACTAGCTCCAGAGCTGAGACACAGCCCACGGCAGCGAAGGATAAAGAAACTAAACCCCCAGAGGCAGAAATACAACCCCCTGCTACGCATGAACAAGAAATTATTCCAGTCAAGGCACCTGAGATAATCACGAGCCCCAAGGAAGTTCAAACAATCCTAAAGGATTATCACGACTCTCCTTTCGGCGGCCATCAGGGTGTCATTAAGACTTATAAAAGGATTAGACGCAAGTATTGGTGGAGACACATGCTTAGCGATATAAAGAAATACGTAAAAAATGCCCCAAGTGCCAAACAAAGAAAGCATCTCCCCAATTTAAGATGCCCATGGTAATAACGGACATCGCAGAACAACCTTTCGACAAGTTTTACCTCGATATAGTAGGCCCACTAGAAGAGACCATATCAGGTAATAAATATATCCTAACTTTTCAAGATAATCTCACCAAATTTGTCGATTGGTATGCTATACCAAATGGAGAAGCAGTAACGGTGGCGCAAATCTTTTTCAATGAGATGGTCACGCGTTATCGCATTCCAAAGGGAATAGTCACCGATCAGGGAACTAATTTCCTGAGTGAGCTATTCAAGAAGGTCTGCAAACTGCTAAAGGTAAAGAAGTTACAAACTTCCGCATACCATCCACAGTCTAATGGAGCACTAGAACGTGCCCATAGACCATTAATCGAATATCTGCGTACAATCGTAGACGAAAATCCCAAAACATGGGATCAATTCCTACGAACCGCTGCATTCGTGTACAATAACAGTGTACACGAGGGTACTAAACTAACCCCGATGGATTGCCTTTACGGCTTCACAGCGGATGTCCCATCTAATTTAAAACGGGACCCTGAGCCCGTATATAACCACGAAAGTTATTACCATATGCTCAAATACAGATTACAAAAATCATATGCTACGGCTCGTAAAAATCTCTTAGCCAGCAAACAACGCTCAAAGGCATATTACGACAAAACAGTCAGGCCTCTCACTTTCCACCTAGGAGACAAAGCCCTCCTCAAAAGTGAAAGCCGCAAACACAAATTGTCTCAAATCTGGGTTGGCCCATATCTGGTAATAAATGTACCCAGTCCAACAAACACTACCATAAAAATAGGCAAACGGCAGGTTGTCGTACACAACAACCGTTTAAAGCCCTATTATGAGTAGCATACTGGTACATATATCTTTAGCAAATAAGTTCCCATTATACAAAATTCTACAATTAAATTAAGTTCTTCTAGTTGCACACACAAGATCATCTAGTACGACTAATTGACTAACGAAGCCTATCCTTCACTTTCTACAGAACATGAAGCACATATTGGTGTTAATATGTTGCTTTCATCTGGCAATGGGACAAATACAGACGGAACCCTACACAATAAGCCCCCTGAACAATACAGGAATACTATATGAGGACTTAGGAAAATTACAAGTATACCACGGTACATGGAATATACTAACGGAGATCAACCTAAGGGAACTGGGCAACCAAACGCTTATGGCAGAACAGGCGGAGCACTTAGTTCACCGACTATGTTCGAATCGTTCTCAAACGGATGAGCTATGCCTGGTCCAACAAAAACACGTTCATTCACTCTTGGAAAATATCAAGAGAAGAACAAGTGTCATTCGAGAAGTGGTCCCCAAATCAAGATCAACAAGATCTATCTTCGATGGAATAGGCAATGCAATGCACTACCTATTCGGGACCATGGACAGCACTAATGAACAAGAGGTATACAGTTGACTCGAGGAGCTCGAAACAAATACAAAAGCACTAGCCGACCTGGAAAGACAGCAGATCAGTGTAGTCAAAACTACACTACAATCCAAAAGCCATTGACATCTCTGCAGGAAAGACAACGTCAAATAAATCTCCAGGTAAATAGAATGCAAAATATCACTGATGATTTACTAATGAGACAATTAAGGCAGGAGATAATTTCAAGCCTGACCTTACAAATTTTCGAGATTGAGTACAGGCAACAAGCCTTACTCGACATAATAATCTCCAGTAAAAATCACTAGTTGCATCCGCTAGTGGTGTCTCCCAAAAGTCTATTATAGATATACCACAAGTCCCACGCTACTTGCCCAGATGTACAAAATTGTCTCTCCCTGCTGTATCAGACAGCGGAAACAAAGGCTCGTATAGTCCAAGACAAATTAGTTATTAGAATACAACTTCCAATTTTCAATCGACCACAAATGAAATTGTACAGAGTGCATAGTTTTCCTATACACATTAACAAAAAACAGTCATTGGTACCCGACATACAGTACTCGCACGTAGCACACCAGGTACAGACACAGGACATATTGTTATTAAAAACACAAGATCTTAAAATCTTCAAAAAGATCACTCAATATTCCAAAGAGGACACTTACATCGCTAAGCTAACCATCCCAGTAACAAAGGCAACTCTGTCCAAAGAAAAGCTGCTCTTCAATCCATTAAAAGAAAAGCCACAGTGTCAATTTAGAGCGCAAGTACCTCCCAGAGACCTACTTATTAAACTAAGTAAACCAAATTCTTGGATATTCTCGTTGATAGAACCAACAATTGTACACCTTCAGTGTACCCAACAATTCCTAACTTCAAAAATAGAAGGCCAAGGAATAATTACTATCAACCATCCCTGTCAATTACAAGTAGGATCACAAATCCTACATTATGAGGCAGAGAATATCCAGCAATTGAGTCTCAAATAACCCAACTACTTCCCAAATATCGCTCCATTAGAGCAAATGGTAGAAAAATACCTCAATGAAACCAAAGAAAAGGTACAGTCTGACAAAATACAAACAGAACTATACTCAGGAGATGACACTAATAGCATCATCCTAGAAGGTACCCAGTCATTAAAAGAACTGGACGAAAAACTAGAAAAAATAGTTCCTCATATCAATCACCACCCTACACATGTACTAGCTGCAACATCAGTATCCTTAACTGGTGTTGTCATCACATGTATGGTACTGTACCTGGTCGCCAAATGGCTAGTCCCATTCATTAAAAATTATCGTCTACGTAAAACTGAAAAAACCCTAGAGGCGGAGGAACAAATCAAACAAATCGAAATAATCGACCCTACCCCTCTCAAAAGGACCCGCACCTTGCCACCTACAAGGTCAGTGCAAGTGGTATAGTGTCATCACTTCAAACGGTCACAATAACGAAGCACTCTCACTGGTATTAAAATACAGACAAAACAAATGTAAGTGGTTTCTACAAACCCCAAAAAAAAGGGGTAGTACTAATAAAAACAAAAGGGGAGAGGACATACATAAATAATTACTAAAGCCTAGATTTAAGGGAAAATAGTGTATTAAAAACATATATACATGTAGGTATATACACAAACCAAAAAGCCCAGTAAAAGATATCCTCCCCTGGTAGTACTAGATAATAATAATAAACACAAAAAAAAAATATATATATATAACATAGAATTACAAATAACGGTAATAAATATAGAACAATAAGTCTAAACTAAAATACAAACTAAATAACCAATAGAATGTACTGTTATAAAAAAAAAATATACATACATACAAAAAAAAAAAAAAAAAAACAGTAGAAAAATAAGAACTAAGTAAAAAAGGAATATAGAATAGAATAGAAATAGATAGTTAATACAATTTTAGAAAATAGGAAGATAACAAAAATTTTTTTTTAGAAATAAGGAAATATGTAAAAACCAAAAACCATTGCCAAACCGAACGACCGCGCCGACCAAAAGTAAAAACAAAAGCAAAACAAAAATCCTGAAAGGGGACGGGAACATTAAATTAAAACTCAAATTTTTTTTATACAAAAACAAACTTAATTTTAATTCCAATAATGAAGAAGAAGAAAAATAGGAAAGATACAAAAATATTTAAAAAAGACAAAGTAAATTGCCACCAAATATCCTGATAATCAGGGTCTCCGTGGCCTCCGGGGTCGGCATGCTACTCGACATCCCAGTCTTCAGGGTCGGCAGGTTCTTCAAGATCCCAGTCTTCGGGAGTGCCAAGCACGCCCACGGCCTCGTCATACCCTGGTGGTGACTCAAAAGAGCTCGCACCACCATCTGGTGATAAGGGAGACCCGGGAGGGGTGGCAAACAGCATACTGTAAAACGCTGCCACGGGATCCCCCTCGGAAAAGACGCAGCAGAAACAGATGCCGTATTCCCCGCTTATTATCAAAGTGCCACCTATAAGGTAAAAATAATGGTTGATAATAAGCCAAAAACAATGCATAAAAATGCTGCTTACCTGAGGCGGACCAGCCAGTGTTTCCATGGGGAATCAAGGGAAAATTCACCATGTATGAATGTCCCGGTTCAGCAGTCTCCATCCAGGACACAGCCGGGCGCTCGCCCCGTTCATGAAACAAAAGCCGGATAGGCCCCTGCCACCCTCTGACAATGCGGGCAACACAAATCATCGTGATCCTGGATGTTAAAAAATCCGCGGGATACCACGGATCGCGACCTAACACAATCCTGAACGACATGGTGAATGAGAATTGAAAATTCACAAACCAACGATTAACCCAAAACACCTTACAATGTATCTGGCCAGGAAATATAAAACCTTATCCACTCGAGATAAGATTCATGGACCAGAATCGTCTTACCATAAAACTTAAACAAAACAATAACCCTAACAAATATGTTTCATTAAGTGCCTCACCTCCCCCTGAGAATTATTCCTCTCCAAAGAATAATTCTCTTTTTCGCAGGGGGAAGGATTGTTATATACCTGAAAATTGTTGACAATGATAATTATAAGTAATAATTATCATTGGAAAAACCGTTTAAAAAATATTTTCATAGGTAGAAATAAGCTAATCATGCTTAAAACATGGTTAGCTTATCTCCTAACAAGGCGAAGAAATTGCCATCAGCAATTTCTTCAAATTCCTTTCCAACAAATAAAAATATTTTATCACAAAACGACTTGGGAAAAATAAAAGTTTTAAATTTCAACCCAAGTCGTTTCGATAGAAAAATAGCCCCACGACAAATCTTACCTTCAGTAAGATTTGTCGTAAATACGATATGTATGTACATACATACAAACATACATATCGAACACATAAAATTTTACGTCGGTGAAGACTTATGCAAGGACATACCTGTGTTGCCATTATGGTACACTTCACAGGGACCCTAACGCACCAAGACATGGTCTGCGAAGGGTAGTATCGGGAGGGTAAAACTTTGATTTTTCCGCCATATTTGGTTATTGCCGGATAATGTTTGCAAGAGCTAGAAAAATCTATTCATATTTCACAACACTTTTCAAATTTTCAAAATTTAATTTCACATTTCGCAGGCGTCTACGGCTAGCAGAAACTTAGCCGTACTGAAGACTATTAATGTTTCAGCCAATACGATACGCTTTTTCCAATCCATTTTGAAGTTCATATTTACAATTTGAAATCGTCATTAGCAGAGTTTCTGTCCTCCATACGCGGAATATAACCCACTTTTCCGGAGAGACTGGGCTCACTGGATTTTATCATTCGCAATGAATGATGGTTAGGTTTCCTTCAGATGTACATGCCATAAAAAAATCCCGACTAAATTGATAATTATTGGCTCCTTAAAGATGAGACACACAGCAGTCCATGTGTTTTATGTAAGGACATACCTGTGTTGCCATTATGGTACACTTCACAGGGACCCTAACGTACCAAGACATGGTCTGCGAAGGGTAGTATCGGGAGGGTAAAACTTTGATTTTTCCATCACATTTGGTTACTGCCGGATAATTTTTGCAAGAGCTAGAAAAACCTTTTCATATTTCACAACACTTTTCAAATTTTCAAAATTTAATTTAACATTTCGCAAGCGTCTATGGCAGGCAGAAACTTAGCCGTACTGAAGAGTATTAAGGTTTCTGCCAATACGAAACGCTTTTTCCAATCCATTTTTGAAGTTCATATTTACAATTGGAAATCGTCATTAGCATAGTTTCTTTCCTCCATACACGGAATATAATCCACTTTTCAGGAGAGACTGGGCTCACTGGATTTTGTCATTCATAATGAATGATAGCTAGGTTTCCTTCAGATGTACGTGCCATAAAAAAATCCCGCCTAAATTGATAATTATTGGCTCCTTAAAGATGAGACACACAGCAGTCCATGTGTTTTATGTAAGGACATACCTGTATTGCCATTATGGTACACTTCACAGGGACCCTAACGTACCAAGACATGGTCTGCGAAGGGTAGTATCTGGAGGGTAAAACTTTGATTTTTCCACCATATATTGGGTTATTGCCGGATAATGTTTGCAAGAGCTAGAAAAATCTATTCATATTTCACAACACTTTTCGAAGTTTCAAAATTTAATTTCACATTTCGCAAGCGTCTACGGCAGGCAGAAACTTAGCCGAACTGAAGAGTATTAAGGTTTCTGCCAATACGAAACGCTTTTTCCAATCCATTTTTGAAGTTCATATTTACAATTGAAAATCGTCATTAGCATAGTTTCTTTCCTCCATACACGGAATATAACCCACTTTTCAGGAGGGACTGGGCTCACTGGATTTTATCATTCATAATGAATGATGGTTAGGTTTCCTTCAGATGTACATACCATCAAAAAATCCCGACTAAATTGATAATTATTGGCTCCTTAAAGATGAGACACACAGCAGTCCATATGTTTTATGCAAGGACATACCTGTGTTGCCATTATGGTACACTTCACAGGGACCCTAACGCACCAAGACATGGTCTGCGAAGGGTAGTATCGGGAGGGTAAAACTTTGATTTTTCCACCATATTTGGTTATTGGCGGATAATGTTTGCAAGTGCTAGAAAAATCTTTTCATATTTCACAACACTTTTCAAATTTTCAAAATTTAATTTCACATTTCACAAGCGTCTACGGCAGGCAGAAACTTAGCCGTACTGAAGAGTATTAAGGTTTCTGCTAATACGAAACGCTTTTTCCAATCCATTTTTGAAGTTCATATTTACAATTGAAAATCGTCATTAGCATAGTTTCTATCCTCCATACACGGAATATAACCCACTTTTCAGGAGGGACTGGGCTCACTGGATTTTATCATTCATAATGGATTATGGTTAGGTTTCCTTCAGATGTACATGCCATCAAAAACCCCGAATAAATTGATAATTTTTGGCTCCTTAAACATGAGACACACAGCACTCCATGTGTTTTATGTAAGGTCATACCTGTGTTGCCATTATGGTACACTTCACAGGGACCCTAACGTACCAAGACATGGTCTGCGAAGGGTAGTATCGGGAGGGTAAAACTTTTATTTTTCCACCATATTTGGTTATTGCCGGATAATGTTTGCAAGAGCTAGAAAAATCTATTCATATTTCACAACACTTTTCAAAGTTTCAAAATTTAATTTCACATTTCGCAAGCGTCTACAGCAGGCAGAAACTTAGCCGTACTGAAGAGTATTAAGGTTTCTGCCAATACGAAACGCTTTTTCCAATCCATATTTCAAGTTCATATTTACAATTGAAATTCGTCATTAGCATAGTTTCTTTCCTCCATACACGGAATATAACCCACTATTCAGGAGGGACTGGGCTCACTGGATTTTATCATTCATAATGAATGATGGTTAGGTTTCCTTCAGATGTACATGCCATCAAAAAATCCCGAATAAATTGATAATTTTTGGCTCCTTAAAGATGAGACACACAGCAGTCCATGTGTTTTATGTAAGGACATACCTGTGTTGCTATTATGGTACACTTCACAGGGACCCTAACGTATCAAGACATGGTCTGCGAATGGTAGTATCGGGAGGGTAAAACATTGATTTTTAAACCATATTTGGTTATTGCCGGATGATGTTTGCAAGAGCTAGAAAAATATTATCGTATTTCACAACACTTTTCAAATTTTCAAAATTTAATTTCACATTTCGCAGGCGTCTACGGCTAGCAGAAACTTAGCCGTACTGAAGACTATTAATGTTTCAGCCAATACGAAACGCTTTTTCCAATCCATATTTGAAGTTCATATTTACAATTGAAATTCGTCATTAGCATAGTTTCTTTCCTCCATACACGGAATATAACCCACTATTCAGGAGGGACTGGGCTCACTGGATTTTATCATTCACAATGAATGATGGTTAGGTTTCCTTCAGATGTACATGCCATAAAAAAATCCCGACTAAATTGATAATTATTGGCTCCTTAAAGATGAGACACACAGCAGTCCATGTGTTTTATGTAAGGACATACCTGTGTTGCCATTATGGTACACTTCACAGGGACCCTAACGTACCAAGACATGGTCTGCGAAGGGTAGTATCGGGAGGGTAAAACTTTGATTTTTCCATCACATTTGGTTACTGCCGGATAATTTTTGCAAGAGCTAGAAAAACCTTTTCATATTTCACAACACTTTTCAAATTTTCAAAATTTAATTTAACATTTCGCAAGCGTCTATGGCAGGCAGAAACTTAGCCGTACTGAACAGTATTAAGGTTTCTGCCAATACGAAACGCTTTTTCCAATCCATTTTTGAAGTTCATATTTACAATTGGAAATCGTCATTAGCATAGTTTCTTTCCTCCATACACGGAATATAATCCACTTTTCAGGAGAGACTGGGCTCACTGGATTTTGTCATTCATAATGAATGATAGCTAGGTTTCCTTCAGATGTACATGCCATAAAAAAATCCCGACTAAATTGATAATTATTGGCTCCTTAAAGATGAGACACACAGCAGTCCATGTGTTTTATGTAAGGACATACCTGTGTTGCCATTATGGTACACTTCACAGGGACCCTAACGTACCAAGACATGGTCTGCGAACGGTAGTATCTGGAGGGTAAAACTTCGATTTTTCCACCATATATTGGGTTATTGCCGGATAATGTTTGCAAGAGCTAGAAAAATCTATTCATATTTCACAACACTTTTCAAAGTTTCAAAATTTAATTTCACATTTCGCAAGCGTCTACAGCAGGCAGAAACTTAGCCGTACTGAAGAGTATTAAGGTTTCTGCCAATACGAAACGCTTTTTCCAATCCATATTTGAAGTTCATATTTACAATTGAAATTCGTCATTAGCATAGTTTCTTTCCTCCATACACGGAATATAACCCACTATTCAGGAGGGACTGGGCTCACTGGATTTTATCATTCATAATGAATGATGGTTAGGTTTCCTTCAGATGTACATGCCATCAAAAAATCCCGAATAAATTGATAATTTTTGGCTCCTTAAAGATGAGACACACAGCAGTCCATGTGTTTTATGTAAGGACATACCTGTGTTGCTATTATGGTACACTTCACAGGGACCCTAACGTACCAAGACATGGTCTGCGAATGGTAGTATCGGGAGGGTAAAACATTGATTTTTAAACCATATTTGGTTATTGCCGGATGATGTTTGCAAGAGCTAGAAAAATATTATCGTATTTCACAACACTTTTCAAATTTTCAAAATTTAATTTCACATTTCGCAGGCGTCTACGGCTAGCAGAAACTTAGCCGTACTGAAGACTATTAATGTTTCAGCCAATACGAAACGCTTTTTCCAATCCATATTTGAAGTTCATATTTACAATTGAAATTCGTCATTAGCATAGTTTCTTTCCTCCATACACGGAATATAACCCACTATTCAGGAGGGACTGGGCTCACTGGATTTTATCATTCACAATGAATGATGGTTAGGTTTCCTTCAGATGTACATACCATCAAAAAATCCCGACTAAATTGATAATTATTGGCTCCTTAAAGATGAGACACACAGCACTCCATATGTTTTATGCAAGGACATACCTGTGTTGCCATTATGGTACACTTCACAGGGACCCTAACGCACCAAGACATGGTCTGCGAAGGGTAGTATCGGGAGGGTAAAACTTTGATTTTTCCACCATATTTGGTTATTGGCGGATAATGTTTGCAAGTGCTAGAAAAATCTTTTCATATTTCACAACACTTTTCAAATTTTCAAAATTTAATTTCACATTTCACAAGCGTCTACGGCAGGCAGAAACTTAGCCGTACTGAAGAGTATTAAGGTTTCTGCTAATACGAAACGCTTTTTCCAATCCATTTTTGAAGTTCATATTTACAATTGAAAATCGTCATTAGCATAGTTTCTATCCTCCATACACGGAATACAACCCACTTTTCAGGAGGGACTGGGCTCACTGGATTTTATCATTCATAATGAATTATGGTTAGGTTTCCTTCAGATGTACATGCCATCAAAAAATCCCGAATAATTTGATAATTTTTGGCTCCTTAAAGATGAGACACACAGCACTCCATGTGTTTTATGTAAGGACATACCTGTGTTGCCATTATGGTACACTTCACAGGGACCCTAACGTACCAAGACATGGTCTGCGAAGGGTAGTATCGGGAGGGTAAAACTTTGATTTTTCCGCCATATTTGGTTATTGCAGGATAATGTTTGCAAGATCTAGAAAAATCTATTCATATTTCACAACACTTTTCAAAGTTTCAAAATTTAATTTCACATTTCGCAAGCGTCTTCGGCAGGCAGAAACTTAGCCGTACTGAAGAGTATTAAGGTTTCTGCCAATACGAAACGCTTTTTCCAATCCATTTTTGAGGTTCATATTTACAATTGAAATTCGTCATTAGCATAGTTTCTTTCCTCCATATACGGAATATAACCCACTTTCAGGAGAGACTGGGCTCACTGGATTTTATCATTCATAATGAATGATTGTTAGGTTTCCTTCAGATGTACATACCATCAAAAAATCCCGACTAAGTTGATAATTATTGGCTCCTTAAAGATGATACACACAGCAGTCCATGTGTTTTATGCAAGGACATACCTGTGTTGCCATTATGGTGCACTTCACAGGGACCCTAACACACCAAGACATGGTCTGCGAAGGGTAGTATCGGGAGGGTAAAACTTTGATTTTTCCACCATATTTGGTTATTGCCGGATAATGTTTGCAAGTGATAGAAAAATCTTTTCATATTTCACAACACTTTTCAAATTTTCAAAATTTAATTTCACATTTCACAAGCGTCTACGGCAGGCAGAAACTTAGCCGTACTGAAGAGTATTAAGGTTTCTGCTAATACGAAACGCTTTTTCCAATCCATTTTTAAAGTTGATATTTACAATTGAAAATCGTCACTAGCATAGTTTCTATCCTCCATACACGGAATATAACCCACTTTTCAGGAGGGACTGGGCTCACTGGATTTTATCATTCATAATGAATTATGGTTAGGTTTCCTTCAGATGTACATGCCATCAAAAAATCCCGAATAAATTGATAATTTTTGGCTCCTTAAACATGAGACACACAGCACTCCATGTGTTTTATGTACGGTCATACCTGTGTTGCCATTATGGTACACTTCACAGGGACCCTAACGTACCAAGACATGGTCTGCGAAGGGTAGTATCGGGAGGGTAAAACTGTGATTTTTCCACCATATTTGGTTATTGCCGGATAATGTTTGCAAGAGCTAGAAAAATCTATTCATATTTCACAACACTTTTCAAAGTTTCAAAATTTAATTTCACATTTCGCAAGCGTCTACGGCAGGCAGAAACTTAGCCGTACTGAAGAGTATTAAGGTTTCTGCCAATACGAAACGCTTTTTCCAATCCATATTTGAAGTTCATATTTACAATTGAAATTCGTCATTAGCATAGTTTCTTTCCTCCATACACGGAATATAACCCACTATTCAGGAGGGACTGGGCTCACTGGATTTTATCATTCATAATGAATGATGGTTAGGTTTCCTTCAGATGTACATGCCATCAAAAAATCCCGAATAAATTGATAATTTTTGGCTCCTTAAAGATGAGACACACAGCACTCCATGTGTTTTATGTAAGGACATACCTGTGTTGCCATTATGGTACACATCACAGGGACCCTAACGCACCAAGACATGGTCTGCGAAGGGTAGTATCGGGAGGGTAAAACTTTGATTTTTCCACCATATTTGGTTATTGCCGGATAATGTTTGCAAGAGCTAGAAAAATTTATTCATATTTCACAACACTTTTCAAAGTTTCAAAATTTAATTTCACATTTCGCAAGCGTCTACGGCAGGCAGAAACTTAGCCGTACTGAAGACTATTAAGGTTTCTGCTAATACGAAACGCTTTTTCCAATCCATTTTTGAAGTTCATATTTACAATTGAAAATCGTCATTAGCATAGTTTCTATCCTTCATACACGGAATATAACCCACTTTTCAGGAGGGACTGGGCTCACTGGATTTTATTGTTCATAATGAATGATGGTTAGGTTTCCTTCAGATGTACATGCCATCAAAAAATCCCGAATAAATTGATACTTTTTGGCTCCTTAAAGATGAGACACACAGCACTCCATGTGTTTTATATAAGGACATACCTGTGTTGCCATTATGGTACACTTCACAGGGACCCTAACGTACCAAGACATGGTCTGCGAAGGGTAGTATCGGGAGGGTAAAACTTTGATTTTTCCACCATATTTGGTTATTGCCGGATAATGTTTGCAAGATCTAAAAAAATCTATTCATATTTCACAACACTTTTCAAAGTTTCAAAATTTAATTTCACATTTCGCAAGCGTCTACGGCAGGCAGAAACTTAGCCGTACTGAAGAGTATTAAGGTTTCTGCCAATACGAAACGCCTTTTCCAATCCATTTTTGAAGTTCATATTTACAATTGAAATTCGTCATTAGCATAGTTTCTTTCCTCCATACACGGATATAACCCACTTTTCAGGAGAGACTGGGCTCACTGGCTTTTATCATTCATAATGAATGATGGTTGGGTTTCCTTCAGATGTTCATACCATCAAAAAATCCCGACTAAATTAATAACTATTGGCTCCTTAAAGATGAGACACACAGCAGTCCATGTGTTTTATGCAAGGACATAACTGTGTTGCCATAATGCTACACTTCACAGGGACCCTAACGCACCAAGACATGGTCTGCGAAGGGTAGTATCGGGAGGGTAAAACATTGATTTTCCACCATATTTGGTTAATACCGGATAATGTTTGCAAGAGCTAGAAAAATCTATTCATATTTCACAACACTTTTCAAATTTTCAAAATTTAATTTCACATTTCGCAAGCGTCTACGGCAGGCAGAAACTTAGCCGTACTGAAGAGTATTAAGGTTTCTGCCAATACGAAACGCCTTTTCCAATCCATTTTTGAAGTTCATATTTACAATTGAAATTCGTCATTAGCATAGTTTCTTTCCTCCATACACGGATATAACCCACTTTTCAGGAGAGACTGGGCTCACTGTATTTTATCATTCATAATGAATGATGGTTAGGTTTCCTTCAGATGTGCATGCCATAAAAAAATCCCGAATAAATTGATAATTATTGGCTTCTTAAAGATGAGACACACAGCATTCCATGTGTTTTATGTAAGGACATACCTGTGTTGCCATTATGGTACACTTCACAGGGACCCTAACGTACCAAGACATGGTCTGCGAAGGGTAGTATCGGGAGGGTAAAACATTGATTTTTAAACCATATTTGGTTATTGGATGATAATGTTTGCAAGAGCTAGAAAAATCTATTCATATTTCACAAGACTTTTCAAAGTTTCAAAATTTAATTTCACATTTCGCAAGCGTCTCCGGCAGGCAGAAACTTAGCCGTACAGAAGAGTATTAAGGATTCTGCCAATACGAAACGCTTTTTCCAATCCATTTTTGAAGTTCATATTTACAATTGAAATTCGTCATTAGCATAGTTTCTTTCCTCCGTACACGGAATATAACCCACTATTCAGGAGGGACTGGGCTCACTGGATTTTATCATTTCTAATGAATGATGGTTAGGTTTCCTTCAGATGTACATGCCATCAAAAAATCCCGAATAAATTGATAATTTTTGGCTCCTTAAAGATGAGACACACAGCACTCCATGTGTTTTATGTAAGGACATACCTGTGTTGCCATTATGGTACACTTCACAGGGACCCTAACGCACCAAGACATGGTCTGCGAAGGGTAGTATCGGGAGGGTAAAACTTTGATTTTTCCACCATATTTGGCTATTGCCGGATAATGTTTGCAAGAGCTAGAAAAATTTATTCATATTTCACAACACTTTTCAAAGTTTCAAATTTTAATTTCACATTTCGCAAGCGTCTACGGCAGGCAGAAACTTAGCCGTACTGAATACTATTAAGGTTTCTGCTAATACGAAACGCTTTTTCCAATCCATTTTTGAAGTTCATATTTACAATTGAAAATCGTCATTAGCATAGTTTCTATCCTCCATACACGGAATATAACCCACTTTTCAGGAGGGACTGGGCTCACTGGATTTTATCATTCATAATGAATGATGGTTAGGTTTCCTTCAGATGTACATGCCATCAAAAAATCCCGAATAAATTGATAATTTTTGGCTCCTTAAAGATGAGACACACAGCACTCCATGTGTTTTATGTAAGGACATACCTGTGTTGCCATTATGGTACACTTCACAGGGACCCTTATGTACCAAGACATGGTCTGCGAAGGGTAGTATCGGGAGGGTAAAACTTTGATTTTTCCACCATATTTGGTTATTGCCAGATAATGTTTGCAAGAGCTAGAAAAATCTATTCATATTTCATAACACTTTTCAAAGTTTCAAAATTTAATTTCACATTTCGCAAGCGTCTACGGCAGGCAGAAACTTAGCCGTACTGAAGAGTATTAAGGTTTCTGCCAATACGAAACGCTTTTTCCAATCCATTTTTGAAGTTCATATTTACAATTGAAATTCGTCATTAGCATAGTTTCTTTCCTCCATACACGGAATATAACCCACTTTTCAGGAGAGACTGGGCTCACTGGATTTTATCATTCATAATGTATGATGGTTAGGTTTCCTTCAGATGTACATACCATCAAAAAATCCCGACTAAATTGATAACTATTGGCTCCTTAAAGGTGATATACACAGCAGTCCATGTATTTTATGCAAGGACATACCTGTGTTGCCATTATGGTACACTTCACAGGGACCCTAACGCACCAAGACATGGTCTGCGAAGGGTAGTATCGGGAGGGTAAAACTTTGATTTTTCCACCATATTTGGTTATTGCCGGATAATGTTTGCAAGTGCTAGAAAAATCTTTTCATATTTCACAACACTTTTCAAATTTTCAAAATTTAATTTCACATTTCACAAGCGTCTACGGCAGGCAGAAACTTAGCCGTACTGAAGAGTATTAAGGTTTCTACCAATACGAAACGCTTTTTCCAATCCATTTTTGAAGTTCATATTTACAACTGAAAATCGTCATTAGCATAGTTTCTATCCTCCATACACGGAATATAACCCACTTTTCAGGAGGGACTGGGCTCACTGGATTTTATCATTCATAATGAATGATGGTTAGACTTCCTTCAGATGTACATGCCATCAAAAAATCCCGAATAAATTGATAATTTTTGGCTTCTTAAAGATGAGACACACAGCATTCCATGTGTTTTATATAAGGACATACCTGTGTTGCCATTATGGTACACATCACACGGACCCTAACGTACCAAGACATGGTCTGCGAAGGGTAGTATCGGGAGGGTAAAACTTTGATTTTTCCACCATATTTGGTTATTACCGGATAATGTTTGCAAGAGCTAGAAAAATCTATTCATATTTCACAACACTTTTCAAAGTTTCAAGATTTAATTTCACATTTCGCAAGCGTCTACGGCAGGCAGAAACTTAGCCGTACTGAAGAGTATTAAGGTTTCTGCCAATACGAAACGCCTTTTCCAATCCATTTTTGAAGTTCATATTTACAATTGAAATTCGTCATTAGCATAGTTTCTTTCCTCCATACACGGAATATAACCCACTTTTCAGGAGAGACTAGGCTCACTGGATTTAATCATTCATAATGAATGATGGTTAGGTTTCCTTCAGATGTACATGCCATAAAAAAATCCCGACTAAATTGATAATTATTGGCTCCTTAAAAATTAGACACACAGCAGTCCATGTGCTTTATGTAAGGGCTTACCTGTGATGCCATTATGGTACACTTCACAGGGACCCTAACGTGCCAAGTCATGGTCTGCGAGGGGTAGTATCGGGAGGGTAAAACTTTGATTTTTCCATTATATTTGGTTACTGCCGGATAATGTTTGCAAGAGCTAGAAATTTTTTTTCATATTTCACAACACTTTTCAAATTTTCAAAATTTAATTTCACATTTCGCAAGCGTCTACGGCAGGCAGAAACTTAGCCGTACTGAAGAGTATTAAGGTTTCCGCCAACACGAAACGGTTTTTCCAATTCATTTTTGAAGTTCATATTTACAATTGAAAATCGTCATTAGCATAGTTTCTTTCCTCCATACACGGAATATAACCCACTTTTCAGGAGGGACTGGGCTCACTGGATTTTGTCATTCATAATGAATGATGGTTATGTTTCCTTCAGATGTACATGCCATCAAAAAATCCCGACTAAATTGATAACTATTGGCTGCTTAAAGATGAGACACACAGCAGTCCATGTGTTTTATGCAAGGACATACCTGTGTTGCCATAATGGTACACTTCACAGGGACCCTAATGCACCAAGACATGGTCTGCGAAGGGTAGTATCGGGAGGGTAAAACTTTGATTTTTCCACCATATTTGGTTATTGCCGGATAATGTTTGCAAGAGCTAGAAAAGTCTTTTCATATTTTACAACACTTTTCAAATAATCAAAATTTAATTTCACATTTCGGAAGCGTCTACGGCACGCAGAAACTTAGCCGTACTGAAGAGTATTAAGGTTTCCGCCAACACGAAACGGTTTTTCCAATTCATTTTTGAAGTTCATATTTACAATTGAAAATCGTCATTAGCATAGTTTCTTTCCTCCATACACGGAATATAACCCACTTTTCAGGAGGGACTGGGCTCACTGGATTTTGTCATTCATAATGAATGATGGTTATGTTTCCTTCAGATGTACATGCCATCAAAAAATCCCGACTAAATTGATAACTATTGGCTGCTTAAAGATGAGACACACAGCAGTCCATGTGTTTTATGCAAGGACATACCTGTGTTGCCATAATGGTACACTTCACAGGGACCCTAATGCACCAAGACATGGTCTGCGAAGGGTAGTATCGGGAGGGTAAAACTTTGATTTTTCCACCATATTTGGTTATTACCGGATAATGTTTGCAAGAGCTAGAAAAATCTATTCATATTTCACAACACTTTTCAAAGTTTCAAGATTTAATTTCACATTTCGCAAGCGTCTACGGCAGGCAGAAACTTAGCCGTACTGAAGAGTATTAAGGTTTCTGCCAATACGAAACGCCTTTTCCAATCCATTTTTGAAGTTCATATTTACAATTGAAATTCGTCATTAGCATAGTTTCTTTCCTCCATACACGGAATATAACCCACTTTTCAGGAGTGACTGAGCTCACTGGATTTAATCATTCATAATGAATGATGGTTAGGTTTCCTTCAGATGTACATGCCATAAAAAAATCCCGACTAAATTGATAATTATTGGCTCCTTAAAAATTAGACACACAGCAGTCCATGTGTTTTATGTAAGGGCATACCTGTGATGCCATTATGGTACACTTCACAGGGACCCTAACGTGCCAAGTCATGGTCTGCGAGGGGTAGTATCGGGAGGGTAATACTTTGATTTTTCCATCATATTTGGTTACTGCCGGATAATGTTTGCAAGAGCTAGAAATTTTTTTTCATATTTCACAACACTTTTCAAATTTTCAAAATTTAATTTCACATTTCGCAAGCGTCTACGGCAGGCAGAAACTTAGCCGTACTGAAGAGTATTAAGGTTTCTGCTAATACGAAACGCTTTTTCCAATCCATTTATGAAGTTCATATTTACAATTGAAAATCGTCATTAGCATAGTTTCTATCCTCCATACACGGAATATAACCCACTTTTCAGGAGGGACTGGGCTCATTGGATTTTGTCATTCATAATGAATGATGGTTATGTTTCCTTCAGATGTACATGCCATCAAAAAATCCCGACTAAATTGATAATTATTGGCTCCTTAGAAATGAGACACACAGCAGTCCATGTGTTTTATGCAAGGACATACCTGTGTTGCCATAATGGTACACTTCAGAGGGACCCTAACGCACCAAGACATGGTCTGCGAAGGGTAGTATCGGGAGGGTAAAACTTTGATTTTTCCACCATATTTGGTTATTGCCGGATAATGTTTGCAAGAGCTAGAAAAGTCTTTTCGTATTTCACAACACTTTTCGAATTTTCAAAATTTAATTTCACATTTCGCAAGCGTCTACGGCAGGCAGAAACTTAGCCGTACTGAAGAGTATTAAGGTTTCTGCCAATACGAAACGCATTTTCCAATCCATTTTTGAAGTTCATATTTACAATTGAAAATCGTCATTAGCATAGTTTCTTTCCTCCATACACGGAATATAACCCACTTTTCAGGAGAGACTGGGCTCACTGGATTTTATCATGCATAATGAATGGTGGTTCGGTTTCCTTCAGATGAACATGCCTTAAAAAAATCCCGACTAAATTGATAATTTTTGGCTCCTTAAAGATGAGACACACAGCAGTCCATGTGTTTTATGTAAGGACATACCTGTGTTCCCATTATGGTACACTTCACAGGGACCCTAACGTACCAAGACGTGGTCTGCGAAGGGTAGTATCGGGAGCGTAAAACTTTGGTTTTTCTACCATATTTGGTTATTTCCGGATAATGTTTGCAACAGCTAGAAAAATCTTTTCATATTTCGCAACACTTTTCAAATTTTCAAAATTTAATTTCACATTTCGCAAGCGCCTACGGCAGGCAGAAACTTTGCCGTACTGAAGAGTATTAAGGTTTCTGCCAATACGAAACGCTTTTTCCAATCCATTTTTGAAGTTCATATTTACAATTGAAAATCGTCATTAGCATAGTTTCTTTCCTCCATACACGGAATATAACCCACTTTTCAGGAGAGACTGGGCTCGCTGGATTTTATCATTCATAATGAGTGATGGTTAGGTTTCCTTCAGATGTACATGCCATCAAAAAATCCCGAATAAATTGATAATTATTGGCTTCTTAAAGATGAGACACACAGCATTCCATGTGTTTTATGTAAGGACATACCTGTGTTGCCATTATGGTACACTTCACAGGGACCCTAACGTACCAAGACATGGTCTGCGAAGGGTAGTATCGGGAGGGTAAAACATTGATTTTTAAACCATATTTGGTTATTGCCGGATAATGTTTGCAAGAGCTAGAAAAATATTTTCATATTTCACAACACTTTTCAAATTTTCAAAATTTAATTTCACATTTCGCAAGCGTCTACGGCAAGCAGAAACTTAGCCGTACTGAAGAGTATTAAGGTCTCTGCCAATACGAAACGCTTTTTCCAATCCATTTTTTAAGTTCATATTTACAATTGAAAATCGTCATTAGCATAGTTTCTTTCCTCCATACACGGAATATAACCCACTTTTCAGGAGAGACTGGGCTCACTGGATTTTAACATTCATAATGAATGATGGTTAGGTTTCCTTCAGATGTACATGCCATCAAAAAATCCCGACTAAATTGATAATTATTGGCTCCTGAAAGATGAGACACACAGCAGTCCATGTGTTTTATGTAAGGGCATACCTGTGATGCAATTATGGTACACTTCACCGGGACCCTAACGTACCATGTCATGGTCTGCGAGGTGTAGTATCGGGAGGGTAAAACTTTGATTTTTGCATCATATTTGGTTACTGCCGGATAATGTTTGCAAGAGCTAGAAAAACCTTTTCATATTTCACAACACTTTTCAAATTTTCAAAATTTAATTTCACATTCCGCAAGCGTCTACGGCAGGCAGAAACTTAGCCGTACTGAAGAGTATTAAGGTCTCTGCCAATGCGAGACGCTTTTTCCAATCCATTTTTGAAGTTCATATTTACAATTGAAAATCGTCATTAGCATAGTTTCTTTCCTACATACACGGAATATAACCCACTTTTCAGGAGTGACTGGGCTCACTGGATTTTATCATTCATAATGAATAATGGTTAGGTTTCCTTCAGATATACATGCCATCAAAAAATCCCGACTAAATTGATACTTATTGGCTCCATAAAGATCAGACACACAGCAGTCCATGTGTTTTATGTAAGGACATACCTGTGTTGCCATTATGGTACACTTCACAGGGACCCTAACATACCAAGTCATGGTCTGCGAACGGTAGTATCGGGAGGGTAAAACTTTGATTTTTCCATCATATTTGGTTACTGCCGGATAATGTTTGCAAGAGCTGGAAAAATATTTTCATATTTCACAACAGTTTTCAAAATTTAATTTCACATTTCGCAAGCATTTACGGCAGGCGGAAACTTAGCCGTACTGAAGATTATTAAGGTTTCTGCCAATACGAAACGCTTTTTCCAATCCATTTTTGAAGTTCATATTTACAATTGAAAATCGTCATTAGCATAGCTTCTTTCCTTCATACACGGAATATAACCCACTTTTCAGGAGAGACTGGGCTCACTGGATTTTAACATTCATAATGAATGATGGTTAGGTTTCCTTCAGATGTACATGCCATCAAAAAATCCCGACTAAATTGATAATTATTGGCTCCTTAAAGATCAGACACACAGCAGTGCATGTGTTTTATGTAAGGACATACCTGTGTTGCCATTATGGTACACTTTACAGGGACCCTAACGTACCATGACATGGTCTGCGAAGGGTAGTATCGGGAGGGTAAAACTTTGATTTTTCCACCATATTTGTTTATTGCCGGATAATGTTTGCAACAGCTAGAAAAATCTTTTCATATTTCACAACACTTTTCAAATTTCCAAAATTTAATTTCACATTTCGCAAGCGTCTACCGCAGGCAGAAGCTTAGCCGTACTGAAGAGTATTAAGGTTTCTGCCAATACGAAACGCTTTTTCCAATCCATTTTTTAAGTTAATATTTACAATTGAAAATCGTCATTAGCATAGTTTCTTTCCTCCATACACGGAATATAACCCACTTTTCAGGAGAGACTGGGCTCACTGGATTTTAACATTCATAATGAATGATGGTTAGGTTTCCTTCAGATATACATGCCATCAAAAAATCCCGACTAAATTGATAATTATTGGCTCCTTAGAGATGAGACACACAGCAGTCCATGCGTTTTATGTAAGGGTATACCTGTGTTGCCATTATGGTACACTTCACAGGGACCCTAACACACCAAGTCATGGTCTGCGACCGGTAGTATCGGGAGGGTAAAACTTTGATTTTTCCATCATATTTGGTTACTGCCGGATAATGTTTGCAAGAGCTAGAAAAATATTTTCATATTTCACAACAATTTTCAAAATTTAATTTCACATTTCGCAAGCATTTACGGCAGGCGGAAACTTAGCCGTACTGAAGATTATTAAGGTTCTGCCAATACGAAACGCTTTTTCCAAACCATTTTTGAAGTTCATATTTACAATTGAAAATCGTCATTAGCATAGTTTCTTTCCTCCATACACGGAATATAACCCACTTTTCAGGAGGGACTGGGCTCACTGGATTTTAACATTCATAATGAATGATGTGTTAAATGTAATGTATGCTACTTGTAAAGTACTGTCACTCAATTGACAGTAGAAATAGGTCAAGAGAAAGTTATCTAATGTGTTAACTTTCTGAACACTCTCCAAATCTCTGTTCCTCTTATGAAACAGAAATTATCACCTGAAAATAAGATATACTCAAAGCTTGTTATACACTATTCACTTCACCCTAATGTAACTTCCCATAAGTTACGCTAGAGCAAGTATTTCCTGAATGATGTCGCTCAATTTTTAGTTGGTGCGTGTATATTGATTTACAGCGTAGCTTCCAATAAGTTACACTGTACAGTGCCGATTGTCTTCTGTTTATTAATTAAACTCTGAAAAAGAAAGAGAACACTCAAGTAGCACAAATGACATTTAGGTGGCGTTAGTGTAGCGGTAAATGAAAAGATATCATTCGGTTGTTCATTTATCTACGTTTATTTCTGGATGAATACTTCTAAATTAAAATTTGATTTCAAACTAAATTAAGCTAGAAACTTAACCCTATTGCAATTCACTTATTAAATTTAGATATGTATTAAATTGTGTAAAAAAAGAAAAATCGATCTCAAACAAAAATTCTATATGTCACTTGCTCAAATTCCTTATTATTAATTGCTCAAATTCCTTATTATTAATTGCTCAAATTCCTTATTACTAATTCTATTAGCTACAATTTAAATTTGACCCTTTCGCTTATTATAAAAATTTCTTATATTTTTTAGCTGAAAATGAAATGGTTTATTAAAGGTATCGATGAGTAACCAATTATCAAGCAGTGTGACGTTGACCCGTGTGGGCAAAAAGTCACACTTTGAGTAAATGATCACGTAACCGATAAAAAATCAAATAATTATCAATTTTCAGTAAAAAATTAATTATGTTCAATCTCAAAATATTTTCTCTCACTAGATAAATTTGGTTGTGTGCACTTATTAGTAGTGTAAATGACATGAAATGCATGCGTTTTACACTGTGACAATAATTACCCTTTACCAAGTACGTATCTAGAAATAAAATACCTTGAGTTGCCCGCAACTTGTGTTACGACGAATTCGTGAAATTTGTAAAACAAAAAAAAACACAAAAATTGATCAAAGAAACTAAAAATGAAATTGAACTAGAAAAAAAATATTAATTATTACAAGCGAAGAAAAAAATCGTATGTTTTAGATGATTACCGAAAATTTACTTTATATCAACTGAACTTTAACTTTATTTAACCCAAAAAAAAAAAACTCTAAAATATCACTGATGGCGAAAAACTTTGCAAGTCGGATACACTGTAACTAAAAGCACTGTGAACCCTTTGACAACTTTTGAAAAATAGAAGACTGAGAGAACGAAAGGCCTCCTTTTTATAGAAAAATTCGTTCCATTTTCGTTGTCCATAAAGTGAAATATTGAAAATTTTCACTTAAAATCATGACTAATGATCTCAAACTTAATGTCAATAGATAGCAAATTTCCTACTCTACAATTTGACATTTTTCTCGTAGAGATTAATTATAAATTCGATGATTTTAATGAATTTTTATGATTGCTGAGAAATTTGCTATAAAATTTCACTTCGGTACGTTTCCCTCTCAACGTAATAGATTTTTCTGACATTTGTAGTATTTTTTGTCCCTTTCCCACTGTGAGTCTCTTTTGCACTCATTGTGGGAAATACATTTATAAAAAATCGCGAATATCGCGTTTTCCGTGAGAAATATCGCGCAACGAACGTCGCCATCGAGATCGCGGTTCGATTTTACCCGGTCTTGATATGTCAAACGTCGCGGTGACATAAAGTTTGAGCTGTTTGGCACAATCGCGCGCGGGTGCTAAACAAAGTTTTGTTATGTATTTTTTAAGGTGTTTTTTAGTGTTTTTCAGGTAACAGCATCATCATCAGGGATAACTTTACCTCAGGTAAGCGTATTATGTATTTATTGTATTTATTTAGCTTGTAGTTTACGATTTTTGTAAATTTGTGGCAAATGTCAGGTGAGTGCTTTCGTGGCATTTTTCACCTTGTTTGTCCACAAATATTTATCATAATCATAATAATTATGTAGTTAAAAGTGTAATTGAATGTTTTATGGTGGCTTGACTACATAAAACATGAAATTACATATGTTTTTTACACAATTCCTCAACTCCATGGAATTGTTGTTGTACGGCATACATACCTACAGTCCTGTTCTTGACTGTGTTTATGTTATAGTAAGAATGTTTTTTTTTTTTTTAGAAAAACACTAGCTATTTTAATTATTAATATATTGTTATTAATTCATTTTTTTTATTTCATTGCAGCTCTTCGTGGGATTTCTTCCATTTGTGAAAACTCCAAGTGGAGGTAATTTTTTATATGTATTTATAAAAATTTCTGGAATTAATTTGCTTCTTTTTGTTTCAGGTTCGCTGAACATTCTCCCTCCCGTTGAACGGTCCTGTTCAACAACCTCTTTTTGATTTTTGTAATGCCACGTTTGCGATAGTGGTGAAGCATTAGTGTATCATCAGCACGAACACGTAACACTACCTGATAACGATCTGGTAGGTTTAGTGTTCTCTCCTTGTTTCGCCTTCTCTGGATCTCCTTGAAGTTTATTCTCTTGACCACGTCCCTTGGAAGAAATATAGTAATGTCTTCCCGTGTGATGAACTTTTGGAATGAGTTCTCCATCCTAATTTTAGCTTCGTTAACTGTAGTCGTCGGTAGAAGACGGTCCAAGCTGTCCACTTGAGCTCCGTTGGCAATAATTTTCTCCTTCACTACAGGATTCGTTTGTGGTGTGTCCAAGAGGAGTAGATCGTGGGCGTTGGAGGTTGATGGCTTAGGTTCTGCTTTTGATGACTCTGCTTGCGATGCATCTGTTTTCGTGTTTTTGTCTGGGACCATCTCCTTTGTGCTATCTTCTAGTTTGGCCCATAACTCCTCGAACTCATTTGAATCGAAGCCAGAATCGATGGGGTCATCAGGCAGCATAAAATTGAAATTTAGGTCATCGTAGATGTCTAGGATGTCCTCGTCGATGATGAACTTTGCTGACATCTGTGAAATAAAATTGTAAGTATTTGTCTAATAAAGTAAAAAACATTCACACAACAGATAACAAATGTGACGGCACAGAACTGCATTATTGTTATTCTATTGGTAACCGACACACTTTATTAATAGGTCTTGTGAAAATACTTCTCTGCGTTTTTATTTGAACCACTCGAACTAAACCATCGGATCCTGGGTAAACTTCATTGATGATCCCTAATGGCCAAAGTGTTGGTGGTGTGTTTTCACAGCGTAATAGCACGATGTCTCCCATTTGCAGATTGGGCTGTTGCTTGAACCATTTAGGTCTATTCTGCAACTGGTTTAGATAGTCCTTAGACCAATGATTCCAAAATTGTTGCACCATCTGTTGAATGTGCTTCCATCTGGTTGCGAAGCTCATCTCCCTATAATCGGGTTCTGGAAGGGCATTGAACGTTTGCCCAATTAGGAAATGTCCTGGAGTTATAATGAAAGTGTCATTTGGATCATCTCGAAGGTAACATAGCGGCCTTGAATTTAAACAGGATTCAATTTGAGCTAACAGTGTGGCATATTCTTCGAATGTAAGGTTTGAATTTCCAATTGATCTACGCAAATGGTGTTTAATGGATTTGACACCAGACTCCCACAATCCTCCAAAATGTGGAGCTGCAGGCGGATTCATATGCCACCTAATAGATTGTGTAGATAGATATTCGGCTGCAAATGGGTTTGCTTCCTTTATTGCGTGACGTAGCTCCTTCTCCAGTATTGCCTTTCCTCCAATAAAGTTTGTGCCGCAATCTGAATAAATGTCGGTGCACAAACCTCGTCTGCCTATGAACCTTTTCAAGGCTGCTATAAAAGCTTCTGAAGTGAGACTGGAGACTAGTTCAATGTGTACCGCTTTAGTTGCCATACATATAAAAATGCAGAAGTAGGCCTTTTGTAGCTTTGCATTTCTATGACTTGCTGTTTTTATTGTTATTGGCCCGGCGTAGTCTATTCCAACCTTCGAAAAAGGTTTTGTTACGTTGACTCTTGCTGCTGGTAGATTACCCATCAATTGTGTTGTTGTTGCTTGGCGCTGTCTAAAACAAGTAATGCATTTGTGTAGTCTCGTTGATATACAGCGCCTTCCATCTAATATCCAAATTGAGTTTCTAGTTGTATTCAGCACTAAGGACGTGCCACCATGTAATGTGTCTAAATGAACCTTATCAATGAAAATCAACGTAACATGATGGTCACGAGGTAGGATTATAGGATGTTTTCTACTATATGACATTGTCGCATTATCCAATCGTCCTCCTACTCGTATTAATCCATTGGTATCAAGCATTGGATTCAACCGTACAAGTTTACTATTCTTGGATATAGCTCTTTTATGCAGCAAATCTTGATATTCATCTGGGAATGCTATTTTTTGTACCAATTTAAAAGCTGTTCGTTGTGCATGTATGCATTCGTGACTTGTTAACGTAGTCGTGCTTTTGTTATGAGGATTTTTACAATTATGTATGAAGCGCTGTATCCTTGCTATAACACGAACTAAACGTGTGAAAGAAGAGTATCTTTCAAGAATGTCACTCTTACAATTTGTCAAGAAATTAGTTACAGATGATATCCTTTGTTCTAGTATCGTTGTTTCATTGATTTCGTTGTTCATTGGCCATTTATCTGGTGATTGTGTTAACCATGTGGGTCCATGCCACCATAAAGTATTGTTCAGGAGCTGCTGTATTGTAATGCCACGTGATGCTACGTCAGCTGGATTGTGGCTTGATGGGATATGCCGCCAATGTTCGAATTTTAAAGTGTCCTGAATTTCTACAATCCGATTGGCTACATAGATCTTCCATTTGGAAGGATGCTCTTTCATCCACTGCAGTACTATTTTGGAATCTGTCCAAGCGACTACGGGAATGTTTTCCAAATGAATGCCTTGAACAATGGCTTTCAATAATCTGACCAGGAGAAGGGCGCCATTCAATTCTAGCCGTGGTATCGTCATTGGTTTGATAGGTGCTACCTTTGTCTTTGACGTTAGCAAATGTGTAACAACTTTACCATCTCCGTGTTCTACTCTTAAAAAGATTGCTGCGGCGTATGCCTTGAAAGATGCATCGCAAAATCCATGAATTTGCATGCGTAAGTTTTTTGAATAGTTAATCCATCTCGGAATTCGTAATTGTTCCAACAGTTGTAAATTGTCAGTAAACTTTTTCCAGGTCTGACTAATGTTATCCGAAACAGGATCATCCCATGAAGAGCCTGTAATCCATAAATTCTGCATGAGTAGTTTTGCTTCTATGATTATTGGAGCTAGCCAGCCTAAAGGATCATATAAGGAAGCGATTTCTGATAATATGATGCGTTTTGTGAAGACGGCATGATTCGATGGTGGTTTGATTACAAACGTGAAGTAATCATCCTTTGGAAACCATTTTATTCCCAATGTTTTTACGGAATCATGTTCTGAAAACATTCGTGAGGTTTTTAGTTCTACGTGATCTTCTGGTAGATCTTGCAACAGTCTGGTATCGTTGCTGGTCCATTTTCGTAAATTGAAACCAGCGGAATTCATCATTTGGATGAGTTGCTGCTGTAGTTCCTTTGCGTCTTGTAAGTTATCAGCTCCAGACAACAGATCGTCCACATAAAAGTTGTTAAACACTGCATCTGCAGCAAGCGGCCAATTATGCCTTTCGTCTTCAGCCAACTGTTGTAGCGTTCTTATGGCCAAATAGGGAGCTGAGGTTGTACCAAATGTTACCGTTTTTAGTTGGTAATCTTGTGGTACCTTCTTCTCTGGATGCCGCCACACTATTCTTTGAAAATTCCTGTGATCTGGATGTATCTCAATCATACGGTACATCTTCTCGATGTCTGCATTCATGACAGTTCTATATTTCCTCCAATTCAACAACGTCGTGAATAAAGTCGGCTGAAGTGATGGTCCCTTCAACAAATGTTGGTTGAGAGACTCTCCATTTGTTGTTTTCGCTGATGCGTCAAACACAACCCGTAGTTTTGTTGTTGAGCTGTCCTTGATTACAGCATGATGCGGAATATAATAGTGATTTTCGTTGTCTTGAGGCGGGCTTACTTCCTCCATGTGTCCTAAAGTGATGTACTCGTCTAAACATTTTTCATACTCCATTTTGAACTCCATATTTCTTGCAAATTGCCTTTGTAGGCTTTCTAAACGTCTAATCGCTTGTTGTCTAGAATTACCCAACGCTGGTGTGAGGTTACTTACAAATGGTAACTTTACTTGATATTTTCCTGATTCTTGTCGAACGCAGGAATTTTGAAATATTCCTTCACACATTGTTTCATCTTGTGAGGGAACAGGTTTTGTAGAAACTTCTTCGATTTCCCAAAACTGTCTAAGTTGCTTATCTAAAGCATCTGTGTGGGTCATGAACGTTTTTACTGTGCTGTCATCTGTTGAATTCTCAGCTGTACCTAACAGTATCCAACCAAAGATTGTCTTCATGGCTGTTGGAGTATTAGGTGGACCCTGTACAATTCCTTCTTGGACGATCTTAGCATATACCTTGGCACCTAGAAGTGCATCTATCTTGCCCGGTTTCCAGTATGTGGGATCTGCTAAGTCTAGTTGTTCTAAATGCTTATGGCTTGCATTTGATATTAATTTTGTTGGTAGTGCGTCAGTAATTCTGTTGATTACCAAAAAATTCTCTGAGAGTGTTGTCTTATTTTCCCGACACGATTTCAGGGATAACTTGGTTATCTTGCTCGAATTACCTGTTAAACTTTTGTTTAACCCTATTACAGTCACTAATGTCGGACTGCAAATAGCCTGCAATTTGTGACATGCAGATTGTGTGACAAAGGAGCATTCTGAGCCTGAATCGATTAGACACCGTAATGTTTGTGGCCTTCCGTACTCACTCTGAACCTTTACTAAGGCCGTAGATAGTAACGCATAAGATCGCTCCCTGTTCATATAGGTATGAGTTGTAGCTCGATCTCCTGTACCCTGATTGGTACCTAGTTTGACTTGGTCAAGACTGTTACTATCTCTGCGATTTTGTTGTTGAAGTTTTCTGGGGTTTGAGTTGCAGTCAACTTCAACTGCGTTGGATTGTAGATTGTTAGCCTCTACATTCCTAGGATATAAATTATTTGTATTTGTATCCTCATGTATCAATGTATGATGCATCTGTTTGCATTTGAAGCATCGATACCTACTGGAACAATTCCTAATTGAATGTTTCCTTGATAGGCAGTTGTAGCAAAGTCCATTCGTTTTAATAAACTTCTTTCTGCCTTGTATGTCCATTTTCTGGAATTTTGTGCATTTTTGAAGTAAATGATCTCCATTACATGCTGAACATTTCACTGACTTCAGTGTGTGTAATGCTTTCATCGTAGTTATCTTTGTGGTACATTTGGCTTGACTCAATTTGGGTGCCAATGTATCTGCAATTGCTTCTAATATTTTCAACCTGTTGTCCAAAAATGTTGATAATTTTCCATATGTTGGCAGCTCTTGAGACGCTCCTTGATTTTCTTCCCACAACTTTAATGTGGCGAGAGGCAACTTCTGTACTATCAAGTAAACAATCAGTACATCCCAAGTAGAAATATCAACTTGCAAACTTTTTAATTGTTGTAAACACTCTTCTGTAGTGTCGACCAAAGATTTCAAATCAGTAGCTGTTTCAGATGTTATTTTAGGTTGACTTGTTAATATCTTAAGCTGATGATTAACAAGAATCTTTTTATTTTCGTACCTCGCCTTCAATCTATTCCAGGCGGGTAGATAATCTTCATTTGTGATGGGAGTGTGACGTAGTAATTTTTCCGCATCACCTATTAAAGAGCTTTTCAGATAATACAATTTTTGCACATCCTTCAAAGTTGCATTATTGTGTACTACAGCTGTGTATAAATCATGAAACGAGCGCCAACCATCATAATTGCCATTATATTTTGGCAACATAATTTTTGGTAGAATGTTTTGTTGTTGTTGTTCCACACGAGTTTGTTGTGCCAACAAAAGTGTGGAATCTGTCAACTCTGTGATGGGATGAATTAAATCATATAATTCTCCTATGTATGTGCAATATGTATTTTCCAAATTGCTATACGTATCATCAGTGACGTATTTTGGTGTAGATTTGGGTGGTGTCTCAATGAGCAGCTCGTTGATTTGCTGATCAATCTGCTCATACTCAGCCCATGTTCGCCTGATCTCAGAGAGTTTTGCTTCATATAAACCCTTTGAGTGTTTCTCTGTCAATGTTTTTTGTCCATTAGCTATGGTTTTAATAAGGCGATTCCTTAAAGCTTGTTCCTTATTTAACAAACTTTTTAGTTCTGTCATCTTGAATTAGTTAAGAAACTTGAGCAATAACGAAATAGAAATTGAGATGTTAAATTAATTTCTAAATTAACTACAATAACTTATGTGAATTGCAATGACTATTCTGATTCCTACACAACTAACCCAGACAAATGAGTCGAATGATTCCTGGATGGAACCACCAAAATGTTAAATGTAATGTATGCTACTTGTAAAGTACTGTCACTCAATTGACAGTAGAAATAGGTCAAGAGAAAGTTATCTAATGTGTTAACTTTCTGAACACTCTCCAAATCTCTGTTCCTCTTATGAAACAGAAATTATCACCTGAAAATAAGATATACTCAAAGCTTGTTATACACTATTCACTTCACCCTAATGTAACTTCCCATAAGTTACGCTAGAGCAAGTATTTCCTGAATGATGTCGCTCAATTTTTAGTTGGTGCGTGTATATTGATTTACAGCGTAGCTTCCAATAAGTTACACTGTACAGTGCCGATTGTCTTCTGTTTATTAATTAAACTCTGAAAAAGAAAGAGAACACTCAAGTAGCACAAATGACATTTAGGTGGCGTTAGTGTAGCGGTAAATGAAAAGATATCATTCGGTTGTTCATTTATCTACGTTTATTTCTGGATGAATACTTCTAAATTAAAATTTGATTTCAAACTAAATTAAGCTAGAAACTTAACCCTATTGCAATTCACTTATTAAATTTAGATATGTATTAAATTGTGTAAAAAAAGAAAAATCGATCTCAAACAAAAATTCTATATGTCACTTGCTCAAATTCCTTATTATTAATTGCTCAAATTCCTTATTATTAATTGCTCAAATTCCTTATTACTAATTCTATTAGCTACAATTTAAATTTGACCCTTTCGCTTATTATAAAAATTTCTTATATTTTTTAGCTGAAAATGAAATGGTTTATTAAAGGTATCGATGAGTAACCAATTATCAAGCAGTGTGACGTTGACCCGTGTGGGCAAAAAGTCACACTTTGAGTAAATGATCACGTAACCGATAAAAAATCAAATAATTATCAATTTTCAGTAAAAAATTAATTATGTTCAATCTCAAAATATTTTCTCTCACTAGATAAATTTGGTTGTGTGCACTTATTAGTAGTGTAAATGACATGAAATGCATGCGTTTTACACTGTGACAATAATTACCCTTTACCAAGTACGTATCTAGAAATAAAATACCTTGAGTTGCCCGCAACTTGTGTTACGACGAATTCGTGAAATTTGTAAAACAAAAAAAAACACAAAAATTGATCAAAGAAACTAAAAATGAAATTGAACTAGAAAAAAAATATTAATTATTACAAGCGAAGAAAAAAATCGTATGTTTTAGATGATTACCGAAAATTTACTTTATATCAACTGAACTTTAACTTTATTTAACCCAAAAAAAAAAAACTCTAAAATATCACTGATGGCGAAAAACTTTGCAAGTCGGATACACTGTAACTAAAAGCACTGTGAACCCTTTGACAACTTTTGAAAAATAGAAGACTGAGAGAACGAAAGGCCTCCTTTTTATAGAAAAATTCGTTCCATTTTCGTTGTCCATAAAGTGAAATATTGAAAATTTTCACTTAAAATCATGACTAATGATCTCAAACTTAATGTCAATAGATAGCAAATTTCCTACTCTACAATTTGACATTTTTCTCGTAGAGATTAATTATAAATTCGATGATTTTAATGAATTTTTATGATTGCTGAGAAATTTGCTATAAAATTTCACTTCGGTACGTTTCCCTCTCAACGTAATAGATTTTTCTGACATTTGTAGTATTTTTTGTCCCTTTCCCACTGTGAGTCTCTTTTGCACTCATTGTGGGAAATACATTTATAAAAAATCGCGAATATCGCGTTTTCCGTGAGAAATATCGCGCAACGAACGTCGCCATCGAGATCGCGGTTCGATTTTACCCGGTCTTGATATGTCAAACGTCGCGGTGACATAAAGTTTGAGCTGTTTGGCACAATCGCGCGCGGGTGCTAAACAAAGTTTTGTTATGTATTTTTTAAGGTGTTTTTTAGTGTTTTTCAGGTAACAGCATCATCATCAGGGATAACTTTACCTCAGGTAAGCGTATTATGTATTTATTGTATTTATTTAGCTTGTAGTTTACGATTTTTGTAAATTTGTGGCAAATGTCAGGTGAGTGCTTTCGTGGCATTTTTCACCTTGTTTGTCCACAAATATTTATCATAATCATAATAATTATGTAGTTAAAAGTGTAATTGAATGTTTTATGGTGGCTTGACTACATAAAACATGAAATTACATATGTTTTTTACACAATTCCTCAACTCCATGGAATTGTTGTTGTACGGCATACATACCTACAGTCCTGTTCTTGACTGTGTTTATGTTATAGTAAGAATGTTTTTTTTTTTTTTAGAAAAACACTAGCTATTTTAATTATTAATATATTGTTATTAATTCATTTTTTTTATTTCATTGCAGCTCTTCGTGGGATTTCTTCCATTTGTGAAAACTCCAAGTGGAGGTAATTTTTTATATGTATTTATAAAAATTTCTGGAATTAATTTGCTTCTTTTTGTTTCAGGTTCGCTGAACAGATGGTTAGGTTTCCTTCAGATGTACATGCCATCAAAAAATCCCGACTAAATTGATAATTATTGGCTCCATAAAGATCAGACACACAGCAGTCCATGTGTTTTATGTAAGGACATACCTGTGTTGCCATTATGGTACACTTCACATGGACCCTAACATACCAAGTCATGGTCTGCGAACGGTAGTATAGGGAGGGTAAAACTTTGATTTTTCCATCATATTTGGTTACTGCCGGATAATGTTTGCAAGAGCTAGAAAAATATTTTCATATTTCACAACAATTTTCAAAATTTAATTTCACATTTCGCAAGCATTTAAGGCAGGCGGAAACTTAGCCGTACTGAAGATTATTAAGGTTTCTGCCAATACGAAACGCTTTTTCCAATCCATTTTTGAAGTTCATATTTACAATTGAAAATCGTCATTAGCATAGTTTCTTTCCTCCATACACGGAATATAACCCACTTTTCAGGAGAGACTGGGCTCACTGGATTTTAACATTCATAATGAATGATGGTTAGGTTTCCTTCAGATGTACATGCCATCAAAAAATCCCGACTAAATTGATAATTATTGGCTTCTTAAAGATCAGACACACAGCAGTCCATGTGTTTTATGTAAGGACATACCTGTGTTGCCATTATGGTACACTTCACAGGGACCCTAACGTACCATGAAATGTTCTGCGAAGGGTAGTATCGGGAGGGTAAAACTTTGATTTTTCCACCATATTTGGTTATTGCCGGATAATGTTTGCAACAGCTAGAAAAATCTTTTCATATTTCACAACAATTTTCAAATTTTCAAAATTTAATTTCACATTTCGCAAGCATTTACGGCAGGCGGAAACTTAGCCGTACTGAAGATTATTAAGGTTTCTGCCAATACGAAACGCTTTTTCCAATCCATTTTTGAAGTTCATATTTACAATTGAAAATCGTCATTAGCATAGTTTCTTTCCTCCATACACGGAATATAACCCACTTTTCAGGAGAGACTGGGCTCACTGGATTTTAACATTCATAATGAATGATGGTTAGGTTTCCTTCAGATGTACATGCCATCAAAAAATCCCGACTAAATTGATAATTATTGGCTCCTGAAAGATGAGACACACAGCAGTCCATGTGTTTTATGTAAGGGCATACCTGTGATGCAATTATGGTACACTTCACCGGGACCCTAACGTACCAAGTCATGGTCTGCGAGGTGTAGTATCGGGAGGGTAAAACTTTGATTTTTGCATCATATTTGGTTACTGCTGGATAATGTTTGCAAGAGCTAGAAAAACCTTTTCATATTTCACAACACTTTTCAAATTTTCAAAATTTAATTTCACATTTCGCAAGCGTCTACGGCAGGCAGAAACTTAGCCGTACTGAAGAGTATTAAGGTCTCTGCCAATACGAGACGCTTTTTCCAATCCATTTTTGAAGTTCATATTTACAATTGAAAATCGTCATTAGCATAGTTTCTTTCCTACATACACGGAATATAACCCACTTTTCAGGAGTGACTGGGCTCACTGGATTTTATCATTCATAATGAATAATGGTTAGGTTTCCTTCAGATATACATGCCATCAAAAAATCCCGACTAAATTGATACTTATTGGCTCCATAAAGATCAGACACACAGCAGTCCATGTGTTTTATGTAAGGACATACCTGTGTTGCCATTATGGTACACTTCACAGGGACCCTAACATACCAAGTCATGGTCTGCGAACGGTAGTATCGGGAGGGTAAAACTTTGATTTTTCCATCATATTTGGTTACTGCCGGATAATGTTTGCAAGAGCTGGAAAAATATTTTCATATTTCACAACAGTTTTCAAAATTTAATTTCACATTTCGCAAGCATTTACGGCAGGCGGAAACTTAGCCGTACTGAAGATTATTAAGGTTTCTGCCAATACGAAACGCTTTTTCCAATCCATTTTTGAAGTTCATATTTACAATTGAAAATCGTCATTAACATAGCTTCTTTCCTTCATACACGGAATATAACCCACTTTTCAGGAGAGACTGGGCTCACTGGATTTTAACATTCATAATGAATGATGGTTAGGTTTCCTTCAGATGTACATGCCATCAAAAAATCCCGACTAAATTGATAATTATTGGCTCCTTAAAGATCAGACACACAGCAGTGCATGTGTTTTATGTAAGGACATACCTGTGTTGCCATTATGGTACACTTTACAGGGACCCTAACGTACCATGACATGGTCTGCGAAGGGTAGTATCGGGAGGGTAAAACTTTGATTTTTCCACCATATTTGTTTATTGCCGGATAATGTTTGCAACAGCTAGAAAAATCTTTTCATATTTCACAACACTTTTCAAATTTTCAAAATTTAATTTCACATTTCGCAAGCGTCTACGGCAGGAAGAAGCTTACCCGTACTGAAGAGTATTAAGGTTTCTGCCAATACGAAACGCTTTTTCCAATCCATTTTTTAAGTTAATATTTACAATTGAAAATCGTCATTAGCATAGTTTCTTTCCTCCATACAATATAACCCACTTTTCAGGAGGGACTGGGCTCACTGGATTTTAACATTCATAATGAATGATGGTTAGGTTTCCTTCAGATGTACATGCCATCAAAAAATCCCGACTAAATTGATAATTATTGGCTCCATAAAGATCAGACACACAGCAGTCCATGTGTTTTATGTAAGGACATACCTGTGTTGCCATTATGGTACACTTCACAGGGACCCTAACATACCAAGTCATGGTCTGCGAACGGTAGTATCGGGAGGGTAAAACTTTGATTTTTCCATCATATTTGGTTACTGCCGGATAATGTTTGCAAGAGCTAGAAAAATATTTTCATATTTCACAACAATTTTCAAAATTTAATTTCACATTTCGCAAGCATTTACGGCAGGCGGAAACTTAGCCGTACTGAAGATTATTAAGGTTTCTGCCAATACGAAACGCTTTTTCCAATCCATTTTTGAAGTTCATATTTACAATTTTCAAAATTTAATTTCACATTTCGCAAGCATTTACGGCAGGCGGAAACTTTGCCGTACTGAAGATTATTAAGGTTTCTGCCAATACGAAACGCTTTTTCCAATCCATTTTTGAAGTTCATATTTACAATTAAAAATTGTCATTAGCATAGTTTCTTTCCTCCATACACGGAATATAACCCACTTTTCAGGAGAGACTGGGCTCACTTGATTTTATCATTCATAATGAATGATGGTTAGGTTTCCTTCAGATGTACATGCCATCATAAAATCCCGACTAAATTGATAATTGTTGGCTCCTTAAAGATGAGACTCACAGCAGTCCATGTGTTTTATGTAAGGACATACCTGTGTTGCCATTATGGTACACTTCACAGGGACCCTAACGTACCAAGATATGGTCTGCGAAGGGTAGTATCGGGAGGGTAAAACTTTGATTTTTCCACCATATTTGGTTATTGCCGGATAATGTTTGCAACAGCTAGAAAAATCTTTTCATATTTCACAACAATTTTCAAATTTTCAAAATTTAATTTCACATTTCGCTAGCATTTACGGCAGGCGGAAACTTAGCCGTACTGAAGATTATTAAGGTTTCTGCCAATACGAAACGCTTTTTCCAATCCATTTTTGAAGTTCATATTTACAATTGAAAATCGTCATTAGCATAGTTTCTTTGATCCATACACGGAATATAACCCACTTTTCAGGAGAGACTGGGCTCACTGGATTTTAACATTCATAATGAATGATGGTTAGGTTTCCTTCAGATGTACATGCCATCAAAAAATCTCGACTAAATTGATAATTATTGGCTCCTTAAAGATCAGACACACAGCAGTCCATGTGTTTTATGTAAGGGTATACCTGTGTTGCCATTATGGTACACTTCACAGGGACCCTAACATACCAAGTCATGGTCTGCGAACGGTAGTATCGGGAGGGTAAAACTTTGATTTTTCCATCATATTTGGTTACTGCCGGATAATGTTTGCAAGAGCTAGAAAAATATTTTCATATTTCACAACAATTTTCAAAATTTAATTTCACATTTCGCAAGCATTTACGGCACTCGGAAAGTTAGCCGTACTGAAGATTATTAAGGTTTCTGCCAATACGAAACGCTTTTTCCAATCCATTTTTGAAGTTCATATTTACAATTTTCAAAATTTAATTTCACATTTCGCAAGCATTTACGGCAGGCGGAAACTTTGCCGTACTGAAGATTATTAAGGTTTCTGCCAATACGAAACGCTTTTTCCAATCCATTTTTGAAGTTCATATTTACAATTAAAAATTGTCATTAGCATAGTTTCTTTCCTCCATACACGGAATATAACCCACTTTTCAGGAGAGACTGGGCTGACTTGATTTTATCATTCATAATGAATGATGGTTAGGTTTCCGTCAGATGTACATGCCATCATAAAATCCCGACTAAATTGATAATTGTTGGCTCCTTAAAGATGAGACTCACAGCAGTCCATGTGTTTTATGTAAGGACATACCTGTGTTGCCATTATGGTACACTTCACAGGGACCCTAACGTACCAAGATATGGTCTGCGAAGGGTAGTATCGGGAGGGTAAAACTTTGATTTTTCCACCATATTTGGTTATTGCCGGATAATGTTTGCAAGAGCTAGAAAAATCTTTTCATATTTCACAACACTTTTCAAATTTTCAAAATTTAATTTCACATTTCGCAAGCGTCTACGGCAGGCAGAAACTTAGCCGTACTGAAGAGTATTAAGGTTTCTGCCAATACGAAACGCTTTTCCAATCCATTTTTGAAGTTCATATTTACAATTGAAAATCGTCATTAGCATAATTTCTTTCCTCCATACACGGAATATAACCCACTTTTCAGGAGAGACTGGGCTCACTGGATTTTATCATTCATAATTAATGATGGTTAGGTTTCCTTCAGATGTACATGCCATCAAAAAATCCCGAATAAATTGATAATTATCGGCTCCTTAAAGATGAGACACACAGCAGTCCATGTGTTTTATGTAAGGACATACCTGTGTTGCCATTATGGTACACTTCACAGGGACCCTAACGTACCAAGACATGGTCTGCGAAGGGTAGTATCGGGAGCATAAAACCGTGATTTTTCTACCATATTTGGTTATTGCCGGATAATGTTTGCAAGAGCTAGAAAAATATTTTCATATTTCACAACACTTTTCAAATTTTCAAAATTTCATTTCTCATTTCGCAAGCGTCTACGGCAAGCAGAAACTTAGCCGTACTGAAGAGTATTAAGGTCTCTGCCAATACGAAACGCTTTTTCCAATCCATTTTGTAAGTTAATATTTACAATTGAAAATCGTCATTAGCATAGTTTCTTTCCTCCATACACGGAATATAACCCACTTTTCAGGAGAGACTGGGCTCACTGGATTTTAACATTCATAATGAATGATGGTTAGGTTTCCTTCAGATGTACATGCCATCAAAAAATCCCGACTAAATTGATAATTATTGGCTAATTAAAGATGAACACACAGCAGTCCATGCGTTTTATGTAAGGGTATACCTGTGTTGCCATTATGGTACACTTCACAGGGACCCTAACATACCAAGTCATGGTCTGCGAACGGTAGTATCGGGAGGGTAAAACTTTGATTTTTCCAACATATTTGGTTACTGCCGGATAATGATTGCACGAGCTAGAAAAATATTTTCATATTTCACCACAATTTTCAAAATTTAATTTCACATTTCGCAAGCATTTACGGCAGGCGGAAACTTAGCCGTACTGAAGATTATTAAGGTTTCTGCCAATACAAAACGCTTTTTCCAATCCATTTTTGAAGTTCATATTTACAATTGAAAATCGTCATTAGCATAGTTTCTTTCCTCCATACACGGAATATAACCCACTTTTCAGGAGAGACTGGGCTCACTGGATTTTAACATTCATAATGAATGATGGTTAGGTTTCCTTCAGATGTACATGCCATCAAAAAATCCCGACTAAATTGATAATTATTGGCTCCTTAAAGATCAGACACACAGCAGTCCATGTGTTTTATGTAAGGACATACCTGTGTTGCCATTATGGTACACTTCACAGGGACCCTAACGTACCATGACATGGTCTGCGAAGGGTAGTATCGGGAGGGTAAAACTTTGATTTTTCCACCATATTTGGTTATTGCCGGATAATGTTTGCAACAGCTAGAAAAATCTTTTCATATTTCACAACATTATTCAAATTTTCAAAATTTAATTTCATATTTCGCAAGCGTCTACGGCAGGCAGAAACTTAGCCGTACTGAAGAGTATTAAGGTTTCTGCCAATACGAAACGCTTTTTCCAATCCATTTTTGAAGTTCATATTTACAATTAAAAACTGTCATTAGCATAGCTTCTTTCCTCAATACACGGAATATAACCCACTTTTCAGGAGAGATTGGGCTCACTGGATTTTAGCATTCATAATGAATGATGGTTAGGTTTCCTTCAGATGTACATGCCATCAAAAAATCCCGACTAAATTGTTAATTATTGGCTCCTTAAAGATGAGACACACAGCAGTCCATGTGTTTTATGTAAGGACATACCTGTGTTGCCATTATGGTACACTTCACAGGGACCCTAACGTACCATGACATAGTCTGCGAAGAGTAGTATCGGGAGGGTAAAACTTTGATTTTTCCACCATATTTGGTTATTGCCGGATTATGTTTGCAAGAGCTAGAAAAATCTTTTCATATTTCGCAACACTTTTCAAATTTTTAAAATTTAATTTCACATTTCGCAAGCGTCTACGGCAGGCAGAAACTTAGCCGTACTGAAGAGTATTAAGGTTTCTGCCAATACGAAACGCTTTTTCCAATCCATTTTTGAAGTTCATATTTACAATTGAAAATCGTCATTAGCATAGTTTCTTTCCTCCATACAAGGAATATAACCCACTTTTCAGGAGAGACTGGGCTCACTGTATTTTAACATTCATAATGAATGATGGTTAGGTTTCCTTCCGATGTACATGCCATCAAAAAATCCCGACTAAATTGTTAATTATTGGCTCTTTAAAGATGAGACACACAGCAGTCCATGTGTTTTATGTAAGGACATACCTGAGTTGCCATTATGGTACACTTCACAGGGACCCTAACGTACCATGACATGGTCTGCGAAGGGTAGTGTCGGGAGGGTAAAGCTTTGATTTTTCCACCATATGTGGTTATTGCCGGATAATGTTTGCAAGAGCTAGAAAAATCTTTTCATATTTCACAACACTTTTCAAATTTTCAAAATTTAATTTCAAATTTCGCAAGCGTCTACGGCAGGCAGAAACTTAGCTGGACTGAAGAATATTAAGGTTTCTGCCAATAGGAAACGCTTTTTCCAGTCCATTTTTGAAGTTCATATTTACAATTGAACATCGTCATTAGCATAGTTTCTTTCCTCCATACACGGAATATAACCCACTTTTCAGGAGAGACTGGGCTCACTAGATTTTAACATTCATAATGAATGATGGTTAGGTTTCCTTCAGATGTACCTGCCATCAAAAATCCCGACTAAATTGTTAATTATTGGCTCCTTAAAGATGAGACACACAGCAGTCCATGTGTTTTATGTAAGGACATACCTGTGTTGCCATTATGGTACACTTCACAGGGACCCTAACGTACCAAGACATGGTCTGCAAAGTGTAGTATCGGGAGGGTAAAACTTTGATTTTCCCACCATATTTGGTTATTGCCGGATAATGTTTGCAAGAGCTAGAAAAATCTTTTCATATTTCACAACACTTTTCAAATTTTCAAAATTTAATTTCACATATCGCAAGCGTCTACGGCAGGCAGAAACTTAGCCGTACTGAAGAGTATTAAGGTTTCTGCCAATACAAAACGCTTTTTCCAATCCATTTTTGAAGTTCATATTTAAAATTGAAAATCGTCATTAGCATGCATAGTTTCTTTCCTCCATACACGGAATATAACCCGCTTTTCAGGAGAGACTGGGCTCACTTGATTTTATCATTCATAATGAACGATGGTTAGGTTTCCTTCATATGTACATGCCATCATAAAATCCCGACTAAATTGATAATTGTTGGCTCCTTAAAGATGAGACACACAGCAGTCCATGTGTTTTATGTAAGGACATACCTGTGTTGCCATTATGGTACACTTCACAGGGACCCTAACGTACCAAGACATGGTCTGAGAAGTGTAGTATCGGGAGGGTAAAACTTTGATTTTCCCACCATATGTGGTTATTGCCGGATAATGTTTGCAAGAGCTAGAAAAATCTTTTCATATTTCACAACACTTTTCAAATTTTCAAAATTTAATTTCACATTTCGCAAGCATCTACGGCAGGCAGAAACTTAGCCGTACTGAAGAGTATTAAGGTTTCTGCCAATACAAAACGCTTTTTCCAATCCATTTTTGAAGTTCATATTTAAAATTGAAAATCGTCATTAGCATAGTTTCTTTCCTCCATACAAGGAATATAACCCACTTTTCAGGAGAGACTGGGCTCACTGTATTTTAACATTCATAATGAATGATGGTTAGGTTTCCTTCCGATGTACATGCCATCAAAAAATCCCGACTAAATTGTTAATTATTGGCTCTTTAAAGATGAGACACACAGCAGTCCATGTGTTTTATGTAAGGACATACCTGAGTTTCCATTATGGTACACTTCACAGGGACCCTAACGTACCATGACATGGTCTGCGAAGGGTAGTATCGGGAGGGTAAAGCTTTGATTTTTCCACCATATGTGGTTATTGCCGGATAATGTTTGCAAGAACTAGAAAAATCTTTTCATATTTCACAACACTTTTCAAATTTTCAAAATTTAATTTCAAGTTTCGCAAGCGTCTACGGCAGGCAGAAACTTAGCTGGACTGAAGAATATTAAGGTTTCTGCCAATAGGAAACGCTTTTTCCAGTCCATTTTTGAAGTTCATATTTACAATTGAACATCGTCATTAGCATAGTTTCTTTCCTCCATACACGGAATATAACCCACTTTTCAGGAGAAATTGGGCTCACTGGATTTTTGCATTCATAATGAATGATGGTTAGGTTTCCTTCAGATACACATGCCATCAAAAATTCCGACTAAATTGCTAATTATTGGCTCCTTAAAGATGAGACACACAGCAGTCCATGTGTTTTATGTAAGGACATACCTGTGTTGCCATTATGGTACACTTCACAGGGACCCTAACGTACCATGACATGGTCTGCGAAGAGTAGTATCGGGAGGGTAAAACTTTGATTTTTCCACCATATTTGGTTATTGCCGGATAATGTTTGCAACAGCTAGAAAAATCTTTTCATATTTCACAACACTATTCAAATTTTCAAAATTTAATTTCACATTTCGCAAGCGTCTACGGCAGGCAGAAACTTAGCCGTACTGAAGAGTATTAAGGTTTCTGCCAATACGAAACGCTTTTTCCAATCCATTTTTGAAGTTCATATTTACAATTAAAAACTGTCATTAGCATAGTTTCTTTCCTCCATACACGGAATATAACCCGCTTTTCAGGAGAGACTGGGCTCACTTGATTTTATCATTCATAATGAACGATGGTTAGGTTTCCTTCATATGTACATGCCATCATAAAATCCCGACTAAATTGATAATTGTTGGCTCCTTAAAGATGAGACACACAGCAGTCCATGTGTTTTATGTAAGGACATACCTGTGTTGCCATTATGGTACACTTCACAGGGACCCTAACGTACCAAGACATGGTCTGAGAAGTGTAGTATCGGGAGGGTAAAACTTTGATTTTCCCACCATATTTGGTTATTGCCGGATAATGTTTGCAAGAGCTAGAAAAATCTTTTAATATTTTACAACACTTTTCAAATTTTCAAAATTTAATTTCACATTTCGCAAGCGTCTACGGCAGGCAGAAACTTAGCCGTACTGAAGAGTATTAAGGTTTCTGCCAATACAAAACGCTTTTTCCAATCCATTTTTGAAGTTCATATTTACAATTGAACATCGTCATTAGCATAGTTTCTTTCCTCCATACACGGAATATAACCCACTTTTCAGGAGAGACTGGGCTCACTGGATTTTAACATTCATAATGAATGATGGTTAGGTTTCCTTCAGATGTACATGCCATCAAAAATCCCGACTAAATTGTTAATTATTGGCTCCTTAAAGATGAGACACACAGCAGTCCATGTGTTTTATGTAAGGACATACCTGTGTTGCCATTATGGTACACTTCACAGGGACCCTAACGTACCATGACATGGTCTGCGAAGAGTAGTATCGGGAGGGTAAAACTTTGATTTTTCCACCATATTTGGTTATTGCCGGATAATGTTTGCAAGAGCTAGAAAAATCTTTTCATATTTCACAACACTTTTCAAATTTTCAAAATTTAATTTCACATTTCGCAAGCGTCTACGGCAGGCAGAAACTTAGCCGTACTGAAGAGTATTAAGGTTTCTGCCAATACGAAACGCTTTTTCAAATCCATTTTTGAAGTTCATAATTACAATTGAAAATCGTCATTAGCATAATTTCTTTCCTCCATACACGGAATATAACCCACTTTTCAGGAGAGATTGGGCTCACTGGATTTTAGCATTCATAATGAATGATGGTTAGGTTTCCTTCAGATGTACATGCCATCAAAAAATCCCGAATAAATTGTTAATTATTGGCTCCTTAAAGATGAGACACACAGCAGTCCATGTGTTTTATGTAAGGACATACCTGTGTTGCCATTATGGTACACTTCACAGGGACCCTAACGTACCATGACATGGTCTGCGAACGGTAGTATCGGGAGGGTAAAACTTTGATTTTTCCACCATATTTGGTTATTGCCGGATAATGTTTGCAACAGCTAGAAAAAGCTTTTCATATTTCACAACACTATTCAAATTTTCAAAATTTAATTTCACATTTCGCAAGCGTCTACGACAGGCAGAAACTTAGCCGTACTGAAGAGTATTAAGGTTTCTGCCAATACGAAATGCTTTTTCCAATCCATTTTTGAAGTTCATATTTACAATTAAAAAATGTTTTTAGCATACTTTCTTTCCTCCATACACGGAATATAACCCGCTTTTCAGGAGAGACTGGGCTCACTTGATTTTATCATTCATTATGAACGATGGTTAGGTTTCCTTCATATGTACATGCCATCATAAAATCCCGACTAAATTGATAATTGTTGGCTCCTTAAAGATGAGACACACAGCAGTCCATGTGTTTTATGTAAGGACATACCTGTGTTGCCATTATGGTACAATTCACAGGGACCCTAACGTACCATGAAATGTTCTGCGAAGGGTAGTATCGGGAGGGTAAAACTTTGATTTTTCCACCATATTTGGTTATTGCCGGATAATGTTTGCAACAGCTAGAAAAATCTATTCATATTTCACAACACTTTTCAAATTTTCAAAATTTAATTTCACATTTCGCAAGCATTTACGGTAGGCGGAAACTTAGCCGTACTGAAGATTATTAAGGTTTCTGCCAATACTAAACGCTTTTTCCAATCCATTTTTGAAGTTCATATTTACAATTGAAAATCGTCATTAGCATAGTTTCTTTCCTCCATACACGGAATATAACCCACTTTTCAGGAGAGACTGGGCTCACTGGATTTTAACATTCATAATGAATGATGGTTAGGTTTCCTTCAGATGTACATGCCATCAAAAAATCCCGACTAAATTGATAATTATTGGCTCTTTAAAGATCAGACACACAGCAGTCCATGTGTTTTATGTAAGGGTATACCTGTGTTGCCATTATGGTACACTTCACAGGGACCCTAACATACCAAGTCATGGTCTGCGAACGGTAGTATCGGGAGGGTAAAACTTTGATTTTTCCATCATATTTGGTTACTGCCGGATAATGTTTGCAAGAGCTAGAAAAATATTTTCATATTTCACAACAATTTTCAAAATTTAATTTCACATTTCGCAAGCATTTACGGCAGGCGGAAACTTAGCCGTACTGAAGATTATTAAGGTTTCTGCCAATACGAAACGCTTTTTCCAATCCATTTTTGAAGTTCATATTTACAATTTTCAAAATTTAATTTCACATTTCGCAAGCATTTACGGCAGGCGGAAACTTTGCCGTACTGAAGATTATTAAGGTTTCTGCCAATACGAAACGCTTTTTCCAATCCATTTTTGAAGTTCATATTTACAATTAAAAATTGTCATTAGCATAGTTTCTTTCCTCCATACACGGAATATAACCCACTTTTCAGGAGAGACTGGGCTCACTTGATTTTATCATTCATAATGAATGATGGTTAGGTTTCCTTCAGATGTACATGCCATCATAAAATCCCGACTAAATTGATAATTGTTGGCTCCTTAAAGATGAGACACACAGCAGTCCATATGTTTTATGTAAGGACATACCTGTGTTGCCATTATGGTACACTTCACAGGGACCCTAACGTACCAAGACATGGTCTGCGAAGGGTAGTATCGGGAGCATAAAACCGTGATTTTTCTACCATATTTGGTTATTGCCGGATAATGTTTGCAAGAGCTAGAAAAATATTTTCATATTTCAGAACACCTTTCAAATTTTCAAAATTTCATTTCTCATTTCGCAAGCGTCTACGGCAAGCAGAAACTTAGCCGTACTGAAGAGTATTAAGGTCTCTGCCAATACGAAACGCTTTTTCCAATCCATTGTTTAAGTTAATATTTACAATTGAAAATCGTCATTAGCATAGTTTCTTTCCTCCATACACGGAATATAACCCACTTTTCAGGAGAGACTGGGCTCACTGGATTTTAACATTCATAATGAATGATGGTTAGGTTTCCTTCAGATGTACATGCCATCAAAAAATCCCGATTAAATTGATAATTATTGGCTAATTAAAGATGAACACACAGCAGTCCATGCGTTTTATGTAAGGGTATACCTGTGTTGCCATTATGGTACACTTCACAGGGACCCTAACGTACCATGACATGGTCTGCGAAGAGTAGTATCGGGAGGGTAAAACTTTGATTTTTCCACCATATTTGGTTATTGCCGGATAATGTTTGCAACAGCTAGAAAAATCTTTTCATATTTCACAACACTATTCAAATTTTCAAAATTTAATTTCACATTTCGCAAGCGTCTACGGCAGGCAGAAACTTAGCCGTACTGAAGAGTATTAAGGTTTCTGCCAATACGAAACGCTTTTTCCAATCCATTTTTGAAGTTCATATTTACAATTAAAAACTGTCATTAGCATAGTTTCTTTCCTCCATACACGGAATATAACCCGCTTTTCAGGAGAGACTGGGCTCACTTGATTTTATCATTCATAATGAACGATGGTTAGGTTTCCTTCATATGTACATGCCATCATAAAATCCCGACTAAATTGATAATTGTTGGCTCCTTAAAGATGAGACACACAGCAGTCCATGTGTTTTATGTAAGGACATACCTGTGTTGCCATTATGGTACACTTCACAGGGACCCTAACGTACCAAGACATGGTCTGAGAAGTGTAGTATCGGGAGGGTAAAACTTTGATTTTCCCACCATATTTGGTTATTGCCGGATAATGTTTGCAAGAGCTAGAAAAATCTTTTAATATTTTACAACACTTTTCAAATTTTCAAAATTTAATTTCACATTTCGCAAGCGTCTACGGCAGGCAGAAACTTAGCCGTACTGAAGAGTATTAAGGTTTCTGCCAATACAAAACGCTTTTTCCAATCCATTTTTGAAGTTCATATTTACAATTGAACATCGTCATTAGCATAGTTTCTTTCCTCCATACACGGAATATAACCCACTTTTCAGGAGAGACTGGGCTCACTGGATTTTAACATTCATAATGAATGATGGTTAGGTTTCCTTCAGATGTACATGCCATCAAAAATCCCGACTAAATTGTTAATTATTGGCTCCTTAAAGATGAGACACACAGCAGTCCATGTGTTTTATGTAAGGACATACCTGTGTTGCCATTATGGTACACTTCACAGGGACCCTAACGTACCATGACATGGTCTGCGAAGAGTAGTATCGGGAGGGTAAAACTTTGATTTTTCCACCATATTTGGTTATTGCCGGATAATGTTTGCAAGAGCTAGAAAAATCTTTTCATATTTCACAACACTTTTCAAATTTTCAAAATTTAATTTCACATTTCGCAAGCGTCTACGGCAGGCAGAAACTTAGCCGTACTGAAGAGTATTAAGGTTTCTGCCAATACGAAACGCTTTTTCAAATCCATTTTTGAAGTTCATAATTACAATTGAAAATCGTCATTAGCATAATTTCTTTCCTCCATACACGGAATATAACCCACTTTTCAGGAGAGATTGGGCTCACTGGATTTTAGCATTCATAATGAATGATGGTTAGGTTTCCTTCAGATGTACATGCCATCAAAAAATCCCGAATAAATTGTTAATTATTGGCTCCTTAAAGATGAGACACACAGCAGTCCATGTGTTTTATGTAAGGACATACCTGTGTTGCCATTATGGTACACTTCACAGGGACCCTAACGTACCATGACATGGTCTGCGAACGGTAGTATCGGGAGGGTAAAACTTTGATTTTTCCACCATATTTGGTTATTGCCGGATAATGTTTGCAACAGCTAGAAAAAGCTTTTCATATTTCACAACACTATTCAAATTTTCAAAATTTAATTTCACATTTCGCAAGCGTCTACGACAGGCAGAAACTTAGCCGTACTGAAGAGTATTAAGGTTTCTGCCAATACGAAATGCTTTTTCCAATCCATTTTTGAAGTTCATATTTACAATTAAAAAATGTTTTTAGCATACTTTCTTTCCTCCATACACGGAATATAACCCGCTTTTCAGGAGAGACTGGGCTCACTTGATTTTATCATTCATTATGAACGATGGTTAGGTTTCCTTCATATGTACATGCCATCATAAAATCCCGACTAAATTGATAATTGTTGGCTCCTTAAAGATGAGACACACAGCAGTCCATGTGTTTTATGTAAGGACATACCTGTGTTGCCATTATGGTACAATTCACAGGGACCCTAACGTACCATGAAATGTTCTGCGAAGGGTAGTATCGGGAGGGTAAAACTTTGATTTTTCCACCATATTTGGTTATTGCCGGATAATGTTTGCAACAGCTAGAAAAATCTATTCATATTTCACAACACTTTTCAAATTTTCAAAATTTAATTTCACATTTCGCAAGCATTTACGGTAGGCGGAAACTTAGCCGTACTGAAGATTATTAAGGTTTCTGCCAATACTAAACGCTTTTTCCAATCCATTTTTGAAGTTCATATTTACAATTGAAAATCGTCATTAGCATAGTTTCTTTCCTCCATACACGGAATATAACCCACTTTTCAGGAGAGACTGGGCTCACTGGATTTTAACATTCATAATGAATGATGGTTAGGTTTCCTTCAGATGTACATGCCATCAAAAAATCCCGACTAAATTGATAATTATTGGCTCTTTAAAGATCAGACACACAGCAGTCCATGTGTTTTATGTAAGGGTATACCTGTGTTGCCATTATGGTACACTTCACAGGGACCCTAACATACCAAGTCATGGTCTGCGAACGGTAGTATCGGGAGGGTAAAACTTTGATTTTTCCATCATATTTGGTTACTGCCGGATAATGTTTGCAAGAGCTAGAAAAATATTTTCATATTTCACAACAATTTTCAAAATTTAATTTCACATTTCGCAAGCATTTACGGCAGGCGGAAACTTAGCCGTACTGAAGATTATTAAGGTTTCTGCCAATACGAAACGCTTTTTCCAATCCATTTTTGAAGTTCATATTTACAATTTTCAAAATTTAATTTCACATTTCGCAAGCATTTACGGCAGGCGGAAACTTTGCCGTACTGAAGATTATTAAGGTTTCTGCCAATACGAAACGCTTTTTCCAATCCATTTTTGAAGTTCATATTTACAATTAAAAATTGTCATTAGCATAGTTTCTTTCCTCCATACACGGAATATAACCCACTTTTCAGGAGAGACTGGGCTCACTTGATTTTATCATTCATAATGAATGATGGTTAGGTTTCCTTCAGATGTACATGCCATCATAAAATCCCGACTAAATTGATAATTGTTGGCTCCTTAAAGATGAGACACACAGCAGTCCATATGTTTTATGTAAGGACATACCTGTGTTGCCATTATGGTACACTTCACAGGGACCCTAACGTACCAAGACATGGTCTGCGAAGGGTAGTATCGGGAGCATAAAACCGTGATTTTTCTACCATATTTGGTTATTGCCGGATAATGTTTGCAAGAGCTAGAAAAATATTTTCATATTTCAGAACACCTTTCAAATTTTCAAAATTTCATTTCTCATTTCGCAAGCGTCTACGGCAAGCAGAAACTTAGCCGTACTGAAGAGTATTAAGGTCTCTGCCAATACGAAACGCTTTTTCCAATCCATTGTTTAAGTTAATATTTACAATTGAAAATCGTCATTAGCATAGTTTCTTTCCTCCATACACGGAATATAACCCACTTTTCAGGAGAGACTGGGCTCACTGGATTTTAACATTCATAATGAATGATGGTTAGGTTTCCTTCAGATGTACATGCCATCAAAAAATCCCGATTAAATTGATAATTATTGGCTAATTAAAGATGAACACACAGCAGTCCATGCGTTTTATGTAAGGGTATACCTGTGTTGCCATTATGGTACACTTCACAGGGACCCTAACATACCAAGTCATGGTCTGCGAACGGTAGTATCGGGAGGGTAAAACTTTGATTTTTCCAACATATTTGGTTACTGCCGGATAATGATTGCACGAGCTAGAAAAATATTTTCATATTTCACCACAATTTTCAAAATTTAATTTCACATTTCGCAAGCATTTACGGCAGGCGGAAGCTTAGCCGTACTGAAGATTATTAAGGTTTCTGCCAATACAAAACGCTTTTTCCAATCCATTTTTGAAGTTCATATTTACAATTGAAAATCGTCATTAGCATAGTTTCTTTCCTCCATACACGGAATATAACCCACTTTTCAGGAGAGACTGGGCTCACTGGATTTTAACATTCATAATGAATGATGGTTAGGTTTCCTTCAGATGTACATGCCATCAAAAAATCCCGACTAAATTGATAATTATTGGCTCCTTAAAGATCAGACACACAGCAGTCCATGTGTTTTATGTAAGGACATACCTGTGTTGCCATTATGGTACACTTCACAGGGACCCTAACGTACCAAGGCATGGTCTGCGAAGTGTAGTATCGGGAGGGTAAAACTTTGATTTTCCTACCATATTTGGTTATAGCCGGATAATGTTTGCAAGTGTTAGAAAAATCTTTTCATATTTCACAACAGTTTTCAAATTTTCAAAATTTAATTTCACATTTCGCAAGCGTCTACGGCAGGCAGAAACTTAGCCGTACTGAAGAGTATTAAGGTTTCTGCCAATACAAAACGCTTTTTCCAATCCATTTTTGAAGTTCATATTTACAATTGAAAATCGTCATTAGCACAGTTTCTTTCCTCCATACACGGAATATAACCCACTTTTCAGGAGAGGTTGGGCTCACTGGTTTTTTGCATTCATAATGAATGATGGTTAGGTTTCCTTCAGATGCACATGCCATCAAAAATCCCGACTAAATTGTTATTTATTGGCTCCTTAAAGATGAGACACACAGCAGTCCATGTGTTTTATGTAAGGACATACCTGTGTTGCCATTATGGTACACTTCACAGGGACCCTAACGTACCATGACATGGTCTGCGAAGAGTAGTATCGGGAGGGTAAAACATTGATATTTGGTTATTGCCGGATAATGTTTGCAACAGCTAGAAAAATCTTTTCATATTTCACAACACTATTCAAATTTTCAAAATTTAATTTCACATTTCGCAAGCGTCTACGGCAGGCAGAAACTTAGCCGTACTGAAGAGTATTAAGGTTTCTGCCAATACGAAACGCTTTTTCCAATCCATTTTTGAAGTTCATATTTACAATTAAAAACTGTCATTAGCATAGTTTCTTTCCTCCATACACGGAATATAACCCGCTTTTCAGGAGAGACTGGGCTCACTTGATTTTATCATTCATAATGAACGATGGTTAGGTTTCCTTCATATGTACATGCCATCATAAAATCCCGAATAAATTGATAATTGTTGGCTCCTTAAAGATGAGACACACAGCAGTCCATGTGTTTTATGTAAGGACATACCTGTGTTGCCATTATGGTACACTTCACAGGGACCCTAACGTACCAAGACATGGTCTGCGAAGTGTAGTATCGGGAGGGTAAAACTTTGATTTTTCCATCATATTTGGTTACTGCCGGATAATGTTTGCAAGAGCTAGAAAAATATTTTCATATTTCACAACAATTTTCAAAATTTAATTTCACATTTCGCAAGCATTTACGGCAGGCGGAAACTTAGCCGTACTGAAGATTATTAAGGTTTCTGCCAATACGAAACGCTTTTTCCAATCCATTTTTGAAGTTCATATTTACAATTTTCAAAATTTAATTTCACATTTCGCAAGCATTTACGGCAGGCGGAAACTTTGCCGTACTGAAGATTATTAAGGTTTCTGCCAATACGAAACGCTTTTTCCAATCCATTTTTGAAGTTCATATTTACAATTAAAAATTGTCATTAGCATAGTTTCTTTCCTCCATACACGGAATATAACCCACTTTTCAGGAGAGACTGGGCTCACTTGATTTTATCATTCATAATGAATGATGGTTAGGTTTCCTTCAGATGTACATGCCATCATAAAATCCCGACTAAATTGATAATTGTTGGCTCCTTAAAGATGAGACACACAGCAGTCCATATGTTTTATGTAAGGACATACCTGTGTTGCCATTATGGTACACTTCACAGGGACCCTAACGTACCAAGACATGGTCTGCGAAGGGTAGTATCGGGAGCATAAAACCGTGATTGATCTACCATATTTGGTTATTGCCGGATAATGTTTGCAAGAGCTAGAAAAATATTTTCATATTTCAGAACACCTTTCAAATTTTCAAAATTTCATTTCTCATTTCGCAAGCGTCTACGGCAAGCAGAAACTTAGCCGTACTGAAGAGTATTAAGGTCTCTGCCAATACGAAACGCTTTTTCCAATCCATTGTTTAAGTTAATATTTACAATTGAAAATCGTCATTAGCATAGTTTCTTTCCTCCATACACGGAATATAACCCACTTTTCAGGAGAGACTGGGCTCACTGGATTTTAACATTCATAATGAATGATGGTTAGGTTTCCTTCAGATGTACATGCCATCAAAAAATCCCGATTAAATTGATAATTATTGGCTAATTAAAGATGAACACACAGCAGTCCATGCGTTTTATGTAAGGGTATACCTGTGTTGCCATTATGGTACACTTCACAGGGACCCTAACATACCAAGTCATGGTCTGCGAACGGTAGTATCGGGAGGGTAAAACTTTGATTTTTCCAACATATTTGGTTACTGCCGGATAATGATTGCACGAGCTAGAAAAATATTTTCATATTTCACCACAATTTTCAAAATTTAATTTCACATTTCGCAAGCATTTACGGCAGGCGGAAGCTTAGCCGTACTGAAGATTATTAAGGTTTCTGCCAATACAAAACGCTTTTTCCAATCCATTTTTGAAGTTCATATTTACAATTGAAAATCGTCATTAGCATAGTTTCTTTCCTCCATACACGGAATATAACCCACTTTTCAGGAGAGACTGGGCTCACTGGATTTTAACATTCATAATGAATGATGGTTAGGTTTCCTTCAGATGTACATGCCATCAAAAAATCCCGACTAAATTGATAATTATTGGCTCCTTAAAGATCAGACACACAGCAGTCCATGTGTTTTATGTAAGGACATACCTGTGTTGCCATTATGGTACACTTCACAGGGACCCTAACGTACCATGACATGGTCTGCGAAGGGTAGTATCGGGAGGGTAAAACTTTGATTTTTCCACCATATTTGGTTATTGCCGGATAATGTTTGCAACAGCTAGAAAAATCTTTTCATATTTCACAACACTATTCAAATTTTCAAAATTTAATTTCACATTTCGCAAGCGTCTACGGCAGGCAGAAAATTAGCCGTACTGAAGAGTATTAAGGTTTCAGCCAATACGAAACGCTTTTTCCAATCCATTTTTGAAGTTCATATTTACAATTGAAAATCGTCATTAGCATAATTTCTTTCCTCCATACACGGAATATAACCCACTTTTCAGGAGAGATTGGGCTCACTGGATTTTAGCATTCATAATGAATGATGGTTAGGTTTCCTTCAGATTTATATGCCATCAAAAAATCCCGACTAAATTGTTAATTATTGGCTCCTTAAAGATGAGACACACAGCAGTCCATGTGTTTTATGTAAGGACATACCTGTGTTGCCATTATGGTACACTTCACAGGGACCCTAACGTACCATGACATGGTCTGCGAAGAGTAGTATCGGGAGGGTAAAACATTGATATTTGGTTATTGCCGGATAATGTTTGCAACAGCTAGAAAAATCTTTTCATATTTCACAACACTATTCAAATTTTCAAAATTTAATTTCACATTTCGCAAGCGTCTACGGCAGGCAGAAACTTAGCCGTACTGAAGAGTATTAAGGTTTCTGCCAATACGAAACGCTTTTTCCAATCCATTTTTGAAGTTCATATTTACAATTAAAAACTGTCATTAGCATAGTTTCTTTCCTCCATACACGGAATATAACCCGCTTTTCAGGAGAGACTGGGCTCACTTGATTTTATCATTCATAATGAACGATGGTTATGTTTCCTTCATATGTACATGCCATCATAAAATCCCGACTAAATTGATAATTGTTGGCTCCTTAAAGATGAGACACACAGCAGTCCATGTGTTTTATGTAAGGACATACCTGTGTTGCCATTATGGTACACTTCACAGGGACCCTAACGTACCAAGACATGGTCTGCGAAGTGTAGTATCGGGAGGGTAAAACTTTGATTTTCCCACCATATTTGGTTATAGCCGGATAATGTTTGCAATAGTTAGAAAAATCTTTTCATATTTCACAACAGTTTTCAAATTTTCAAAATTTAATTTCACATTTCGCAAGCGTCTACGGCAGGCAGAAACTTAGCCGTACTGAAGAGTATTAAGGTTTCTGCCAATACAAAACGCTTTTTCCAATCCATTTTTGAAGTTCATATTTACAATTGAAAATCGTCATTAGCATAGTTTCTTTCCTCCATACACGGAATATAACCCACTTTTCAGGAGAGATTGGGCTCACTGGTTTTTTGCATTCATAATGAATGATGGTTAGGTTTCCTTCAGATGCACATGCCATCAAAAATCCCGACTAAATTGTTAATTATTGGCTCCTTAAAGATGAGACACACAGCAGTCCATGTGTTTTATGTAAGGACATACCTGTGTTGCCATTATGGTACACTTCACAGGGACCCTAACGTACCATGACATGGTCTGCGAAGAGTAGTATCGGGAGGGTAAAACATTGATATTTGGTTATTGCCGGATAATGTTTGCAACAGCTAGAAAAAGCTTTTCATATTTCACAACACTATTCAAATTTTCAAAATTTAATTTCACATTTCGCAAGCGTCTACGGCAGGCAGAAACTTAGCCGTACTGAAGAGTATTAAGGTTTCTGCCAATACGAAACGCTTTTTCCAATCCATTTTTGAAGTTCATATTTACAATTAAAAACTGTCATTAGCATAGTTTCTTTCCTCCATACACGGAATATAACCCGCTTTTCAGGAGAGACTGGGCTCACTTGATTTTATCATTCATAATGAACGATGGTTAAGTTTCCTTCATATGTACATGCCATCATAAAATCCCGAATAAATTGATAATTGTTGGCTCCTTAAAGATGAGACACACAGCAGTCCATGTGTTTTATGTAAGGACATACCTGTGTTGCCATTATGGTACACTTCACAGGGACCCTAACGTACCATGACATGGTCTGCGAAGAGTAGTATCGGGAGGGTAAAACTTTGATTTTTCCACCATATTTGGTTATTGCCGGATAATGTTTGCAACAGCTAGAAAAATCTTTTCATATTTCACAACACTATTCAAATTTTCAAAATTTAATTTCACATTTCGCAAGCGTCTACGGCAGGCAGAAACTTAGCCGTACTGAAGAGTATTAAGGTTTCTGCCAATACAAAACGCTTTTTCAAATCCATTTTTGAAGTTCATATTTACAATTGAAAATCGTCATTAGCATAGTTTCTTTCCTCCATACACGGAATATAACCCACTTTTCAGGAGAGATTGGGCTCACTGGATTTTTGCATTCATAATGAATGATGGTTAGGTTTCCTTCAGATGCACATGCCATCAAAAATCCCGACTAAATTGTTAATTATTGGCTCCTTAAAGATGAGACACACAGCAGTCCATGTGTTTTATGTAAGGACATACCTGTGTTGCCATTATGGTACACTTCACAGGGACCCTAACGTACCATGACATGGTCTGCGAAGAGTAGTATCGGGAGGGTAAAACTTTGATTTTTCCACCATATTTGGTTATTGCCGGATAATGTTTGCAACAGCTAGAAAAATCTTTTCATATTTCACAACACTATTCAAATTTTCAAAATTTAATTTCACATTTCGCAAGCGTCTACGGCAGGCAGAAACTTAGCCGTACTGAAGAGTATTAAGGTTTCTGCCAATACGAAACGCTTTTTCCAATCCATTTTTGAAGTTCATATTTAAAATTAAAAACTGTCATTAGCATAGTTTCTTTCCTCCATACACCGAATATAACCCGCTTTTCAGGAGAGACTGGGCTCACTTGATTTTATCATTCATAATGAACGATGGTTAGGTTTCCTTCATATGTACATGCCATCATAAAATCCCGACTAAATTAATAATTGTTGGCTCCTTAAAGATGAGACACATAGCAGTCCATGTGTTTTATGTAAGGACATACCTGAGTTGCCATTATGGTACACTTCACAGGGACCCTAACGTACCAAGACATGGTCTGCGAAGTGTAGTATCGGGAGGGTAAAACTTTGATTTTCCCACCATATTTGGTTATTGCCGGATAATGTTTGCAAGAGTTAGAAAAATCTTTTCATATTTCACAACAGTTTTCAAATTTTCAAAATTTAATTTCACATTTCGCAAGCGTCTACGGCAGGCAGAAACTTAGCCGTACTGAAGAGTATTAAGGTTTCTGCCAATACAAAACGCTTTTTCCAATCCATTTTTGAAGTTCATATTTACAATTGAACATCGTCATTAGCATAGTTTCTTTCCTCCATACACGGAATATAACCCACTTTTCAGGAGAGACTGGGCTCACTGGATTTTAACATTCATAATGAATGATGGTTAGGTTCCTTCAGATGTACATGCCATCAAAAATCCCGACTAAATTGTTAATTATTGGCTCCTTAAAGATGAGACACACAGCAGTCCATGTGTTTTATGTAAGGACATACGTGTGTTGCCATTATGGTACACTTCACAGGGACCCTAACGTACCATGACATGGTCTGCGAAGAGTAGTATCGGGAGGGTAAAACCTTGATTTTTCCACCATATTTGGTTATTGCCGGATAATGTTTGCAAGAGCTAGAAAATTCTTTTCATATTTCACAACACCTTTCAAATTTTGAAAATTTAATTTCACATTTCGCAAGCGTCTACGGCAGGCAGAAACTTAGCCGTACTGAAGAGTATTAAGGTTTCTGCCAATACGAAACGCTTTTTCAAATCCATTTTTGAAGTTCATATTTACAATTGAAAATCGTCATTAGCATAGTTTCTTTCCTCCATACACGGAATATAACCCACTTTTCAGGAGAGATTGGGCTCACTGGATTTTAGCATTCATAATGAACGATGGTTAGGTTTCCTTTATGTACATGCCATCATAAGCCGTACTGAAGAGTATTAAGGTTTCTGCCAATACAAAACGCTTTTTCCAATCCATTTTTGAAGTTCATATTTACAATTGAACATCGTCATTAGCATAGTTTCTTTCCTCCATACACGGAATATAACCCACTTTTCAGGAGAGACTGGGCTCACTGGATTTTAACATTCATAATGAATGATGGTTAGGTTCCTTCAGATGTACATGCCATCAAAAATCCCGACTAAATTGTTAATTATTGGCTCCTTAAAGATGAGACACACAGCAGTCCATGTGTTTTATGTAAGGACATACCTGTGTTGCCATTATGGTACACTTCACAGGGACCCTAACGTACCAAGACGTGGTCTGCGAAGTGTAGTATCGGGAGGGTAAAACTTTGATTTTCCCACCATATTTGGTTATTGCCGGATAATGTTTGCAAGAGCTAGAAAAATCTTTTCATATTTCACAACACTTTTCAAATTTTCAAAATTTAATTTCAAATTTCGCAAGCGTCTACGGCAGGCAGAAACTTAGCTGGACTGAAGAATATTAAGGTTTCTGCCAATAGGAAACGCTTTTTCCAATCCATTTTTGAAGTTCATATTTACAATTGAACATCGTCATTAGCATAGTTTCTTTCCTCCATACACGGAATATAACCCACTATTCAGGAGAGACTGGGCTCACTGGATTTTAACATTCATAATGAATGATGGTTAGGTTTCCTTCAGATGTACATGCCATCAAAAATCCCGACTAAATTGTTAATTATTGGCTCCTTAAAGATGAGACACACAGCAGTCCATGTGTTTTATGTAAGGACATACCTGTGTTGCCATTATGGTACACTTCACAGGGACCCTAACGTACCATGACATGGTCTGCGAAGAGTAGTATCGGGAGGGTAAAACTTTGATTTTTCCACCATATTTGGTTATTGCCGGATAATGTTTGCAAGAGCTAGAAAAATCTTTTCATATTTCACAACACTGTTCAAATTTTCAAAATTTAATTTCACATTTCGCAAGCGTCTACGGCAGGCAGAAACTTAGCCGTACTGAAGAGTATTAAGGTTTCTGCCAATACGAAACGCTTTTTCCAATCCATTTTTGAAGTTCATATTTACAATTGAAAATCGTCATTAGCATAATTTCTTTCGTCCATACACGGAATATAACCCACTTTTCAGGAGAGATTGGGCTCACTGGATTTTAGCATTCATAATGAATGATGGTTAGGTTTCCTTCAGATGTACATGCTATCAAAAAATCCCGACTAAATTGTTAATTACTGGCTCCTTAAAGATGAGACCCACAGCAGTCCATGTGTTTTATGTAAGGACATACCTGTGTTGCCATTATGGTACACTTCACAGGGACCCTAACGTACCATGACATGGTCTGCGAAGAGTAGTATCGGGAGGGTAAAACTTTCATTTTTCCACCATATTTGGTTATTTCCGGATAATGTTTGCAACAGCTAGAAAAATCTTTTCATATTTCACAACACTATTCAAATTTTCAAAATTTAATTTCACATTTCCCAAGCGTCTACGGCAGGCAGAAACTTAGCCGTACTGAAGAGTATTAAGGTTTCTGCCAATACGAAACGCTTTTTCCAATCCATTTTTGAAGTTCATATTTACAATTGAAAATCGTCATTAGCATAATTTCTTTCCTCCATACACGGAATATAACCCACTTTTCAGGAGAGACTGGGCTCACTGGATTTTATCATTCATAATGAATGATGGTTAGGTTTCCTTCAGATGTACATGCCATCAAAAAATCCCGAATAAATTGATAATTATTGGCTCCTTAAAGATGAGACACACAGCAGTCCATGTGTTTTATGTAAGGACATACCTGTGTTGCCATTATGGTACACTTCACAGGGACCCTAACGTACCAAGACGTGGTCTGCGAAGTGTAGTATCGGGAGGGTAAAACTTTGATTTTCCCACCATATTTGGTTATTGCCGGATAATGTTTGCAAGAGCTAGAAAAATCTTTTCATATTTCACAACACTTTTCAAATTTTCAAAATTTAATTTCACATTTCGCAAGCGTCTACGGCAGGCAGAAACTTAGCCGTACTGAAGAGTATTAAGGTTTCTGCCAATACAAAACGCTTTTTCCAATCCATTTTTGAAGTTCATATTTACAATTGAAAATCGTCATTAGCATAGTTTCTTTCCTCCATACACGGAATATAACCCACTTTTCAGGAGAGATTGGGCTCACTGGTTTTTTGCATTCATAATGAATGATGGTTAGGTTTCCTTCAGATGCACATGCCATCAAAAATCCCGACTAAATTGTTAATTATTGGCTCCTTAAAGATGAGACACACAGCAGTCCATGTGTTTTATGTAAGGACATACCTGTGTTGCCATTATGGTACACTTCACAGGGACCCTAACGTACCATGACATGGTCTGCGAAGAGTAGTATCGGGAGGGTAAAACATTGATATTTGGTTATTGCCGGATAATGTTTGCAACAGCTAGAAAAATCTTTTCATATTTCACAACACTATTCAAATTTTCAAAATTTAATTTCACATTTCGCAAGCGTCTACGGCAGGCAGAAACTTAGCCGTACTGAAGAGTATTAAGGTTTCTGCCAATACGAAACGCTTTTTCCAATCCATTTTTGAAGTTCATATTTACAATTAAAAACTGTCATTAGCATAGTTTCTTTCCTCCATACACGGAATATAACCCGCTTTTCAGGAGAGACTGGGCTCACTTGATTTTATCATTCATAATGAACGATGGTTAGGTTTCCTTCATATGTACATGCCATCATAAAATCCCGAATAAATTGATAATTGTTGGCTCCTTAAAGATGAGACACACAGCAGTCCATGTGTTTTATGTAAGGACATACCTGTGTTGCCATTATGGTACACTTCACAGGGACCCTAACGTACCATGACATGGTCTGCGAAGAGTAGTATCGGGAGGGTAAAACTTTGATTTTTCCACCATATTTGGTTATTGCCGGATAATGTTTGCAACAGCTAGAAAAATCTTTTCATATTTCACAACACTATTCAAATTTTCAAAATTTAATTTCACATTTCGCAAGCGTCTACGGCAGGCAGAAACTTAGCCGTACTGAAGAGTATTAAGGTTTCTGCCAATACAAAACGCTTTTTCAAATCCATTTTTGAAGTTCATATTTACAATTGAAAATCGTCATTAGCATAGTTTCTTTCCTCCATACACGGAATATAACCCACTTTTCAGGAGAGATTGGGCTCACTGGATTTTTGCATTCATAATGAATGATGGTTAGGTTTCCTTCAGATGCACATGCCATCAAAAATCCCGACTAAATTGTTAATTATTGGCTCCTTAAAGATGAGACACACAGCAGTCCATGTGTTTTATGTAAGGACATACCTGTGTTGCCATTATGGTACACTTCACAGGGACCCTAACGTACCATGACATGGTCTGCGAAGAGTAGTATCGGGAGGGTAAAACTTTGATTTTTCCACCATATTTGGTTATTGCCGGATAATGTTTGCAACAGCTAGAAAAATCTTTTCATATTTCACAACACTATTCAAATTTTCAAAATTTAATTTCACATTTCGCAAGCGTCTACGGCAGGCAGAAACTTAGCCGTACTGAAGAGTATTAAGGTTTCTGCCAATACGAAACGCTTTTTCCAATCCATTTTTGAAGTTCATATTTAAAATTAAAAACTGTCATTAGCATAGTTTCTTTCCTCCATACACCGAATATAACCCGCTTTTCAGGAGAGACTGGGCTCACTTGATTTTATCATTCATAATGAACGATGGTTAGGTTTCCTTCATATGTACATGCCATCATAAAATCCCGACTAAATTAATAATTGTTGGCTCCTTAAAGATGAGACACATAGCAGTCCATGTGTTTTATGTAAGGACATACCTGAGTTGCCATTATGGTACACTTCACAGGGACCCTAACGTACCAAGACATGGTCTGCGAAGTGTAGTATCGGGAGGGTAAAACTTTGATTTTCCCACCATATTTGGTTATTGCCGGATAATGTTTGCAAGAGTTAGAAAAATCTTTTCATATTTCACAACAGTTTTCAAATTTTCAAAATTTAATTTCACATTTCGCAAGCGTCTACGGCAGGCAGAAACTTAGCCGTACTGAAGAGTATTAAGGTTTCTGCCAATACAAAACGCTTTTTCCAATCCATTTTTGAAGTTCATATTTACAATTGAACATCGTCATTAGCATAGTTTCTTTCCTCCATACACGGAATATAACCCACTTTTCAGGAGAGACTGGGCTCACTGGATTTTAACATTCATAATGAATGATGGTTAGGTTCCTTCAGATGTACATGCCATCAAAAATCCCGACTAAATTGTTAATTATTGGCTCCTTAAAGATGAGACACACAGCAGTCCATGTGTTTTATGTAAGGACATACGTGTGTTGCCATTATGGTACACTTCACAGGGACCCTAACGTACCATGACATGGTCTGCGAAGAGTAGTATCGGGAGGGTAAAACCTTGATTTTTCCACCATATTTGGTTATTGCCGGATAATGTTTGCAAGAGCTAGAAAATTCTTTTCATATTTCACAACACCTTTCAAATTTTGAAAATTTAATTTCACATTTCGCAAGCGTCTACGGCAGGCAGAAACTTAGCCGTACTGAAGAGTATTAAGGTTTCTGCCAATACGAAACGCTTTTTCAAATCCATTTTTGAAGTTCATATTTACAATTGAAAATCGTCATTAGCATAGTTTCTTTCCTCCATACACGGAATATAACCCACTTTTCAGGAGAGATTGGGCTCACTGGATTTTAGCATTCATAATGAACGATGGTTAGGTTTCCTTTATGTACATGCCATCATAAGCCGTACTGAAGAGTATTAAGGTTTCTGCCAATACAAAACGCTTTTTCCAATCCATTTTTGAAGTTCATATTTACAATTGAACATCGTCATTAGCATAGTTTCTTTCCTCCATACACGGAATATAACCCACTTTTCAGGAGAGACTGGGCTCACTGGATTTTAACATTCATAATGAATGATGGTTAGGTTCCTTCAGATGTACATGCCATCAAAAATCCCGACTAAATTGTTAATTATTGGCTCCTTAAAGATGAGACACACAGCAGTCCATGTGTTTTATGTAAGGACATACCTGTGTTGCCATTATGGTACACTTCACAGGGACCCTAACGTACCATGACATGGTCTGCGAAGAGTAGTATCGGGAGGGTAAAACTTTGATTTTTCCACCATATTTGGTTATTGCCGGATAATGTTTGCAAGAGCTAGAAAAATCTTTTCATATTTCACAACACTGTTCAAATTTTCAAAATTTAATTTCACATTTCGCAAGCGTCTACGGCAGGCAGAAACTTAGCCGTACTGAAGAGTATTAAGGTTTCTGCCAATACGAAACGCTTTTTCCAATCCATTTTTGAAGTTCATATTTACAATTGAACATCGTCATTAGCATAGTTTCTTTCCTCCATACACGGAATATAACCCACTTTTCAGGAGAGACTGGGCTCACTGGATTTTAACATTCATAATGAATGATGGTTAGGTTCCTTCAGATGTACATGCCATCAAAAATCCCGACTAAATTGTTAATTATTGGCTCCTTAAAGATGAGACACACAGCAGTCCATGTGTTTTATGTAAGGACATACGTGTGTTGCCATTATGGTACACTTCACAGGGACCCTAACGTACCAAGACGTGGTCTGCGAAGTGTAGTATCGGGAGGGTAAAACTTTGATTTTCCCACCATATTTGGTTATTGCCGGATAATGTTTGCAAGAGCTAGAAAAATCTTTTCATATTTCACAACACTTTTCAAATTTTCAAAATTTAATTTCAAATTTCGCAAGCGTCTACGGCAGGCAGAAACTTAGCTGGACTGAAGAATATTAAGGTTTCTGCCAATAGGAAACGCTTTTTCCAATCCATTTTTGAAGTTCATATTTACAATTGAACATCGTCATTAGCATAGTTTCTTTCCTCCATACACGGAATATAACCCACTATTCAGGAGAGACTGGGCTCACTGGATTTTAACATTCATAATGAATGATGGTTAGGTTTCCTTCAGATGTACATGCCATCAAAAATCCCGACTAAATTGTTAATTATTGGCTCCTTAAAGATGAGACACACAGCAGTCCATGTGTTTTATGTAAGGACATACCTGTGTTGCCATTATGGTACACTTCACAGGGACCCTAACGTACCATGACATGGTCTGCGAAGAGTAGTATCGGGAGGGTAAAACTTTGATTTTTCCACCATATTTGGTTATTGCCGGATAATGTTTGCAAGAGCTAGAAAAATCTTTTCATATTTCACAACACTGTTCAAATTTTCAAAATTTAATTTCACATTTCGCAAGCGTCTACGGCAGGCAGAAACTTAGCCGTACTGAAGAGTATTAAGGTTTCTGCCAATACGAAACGCTTTTTCCAATCCATTTTTGAAGTTCATATTTACAATTGAAAATCGTCATTAGCATAATTTCTTTCGTCCATACACGGAATATAACCCACTTTTCAGGAGAGATTGGGCTCACTGGATTTTAGCATTCATAATGAATGATGGTTAGGTTTCCTTCAGATGTACATGCTATCAAAAAATCCCGACTAAATTGTTAATTACTGGCTCCTTAAAGATGAGACCCACAGCAGTCCATGTGTTTTATGTAAGGACATACCTGTGTTGCCATTATGGTACACTTCACAGGGACCCTAACGTACCATGACATGGTCTGCGAAGAGTAGTATCGGGAGGGTAAAACTTTCATTTTTCCACCATATTTGGTTATTTCCGGATAATGTTTGCAACAGCTAGAAAAATCTTTTCATATTTCACAACACTATTCAAATTTTCAAAATTTAATTTCACATTTCCCAAGCGTCTACGGCAGGCAGAAACTTAGCCGTACTGAAGAGTATTAAGGTTTCTGCCAATACGAAACGCTTTTTCCAATCCATTTTTGAAGTTCATATTTACAATTGAAAATCGTCATTAGCATAATTTCTTTCCTCCATACACGGAATATAACCCACTTTTCAGGAGAGACTGGGCTCACTGGATTTTATCATTCATAATGAATGATGGTTAGGTTTCCTTCAGATGTACATGCCATCAAAAAATCCCGAATAAATTGATAATTATTGGCTCCTTAAAGATGAGACACACAGCAGTCCATGTGTTTTATGTAAGGACATACCTGTGTTGCCATTATGGTACACTTCACAGGGACCCTAACGTACCAAGACGTGGTCTGCGAAGTGTAGTATCGGGAGGGTAAAACTTTGATTTTCCCACCATATTTGGTTATTGCCGGATAATGTTTGCAAGAGCTAGAAAAATCTTTTCATATTTCACAACACTTTTCAAATTTTCAAAATTTAATTTCACATTTCGCAAGCGTCTACGGCAGGCAGAAACTTAGCCGTACTGAAGAGTATTAAGGTTTCTGCCAATACAAAACGCTTTTTCCAATCCATTTTTGAAGTTCATATTTACAATTGAAAATCGTCATTAGCATAGTTTCTTTCCTCCATACACGGAATATAACCCACTTTTCAGGAGAGATTGGGCTCACTGGATTTTAGCATTCATAATGAATGATGGTTAGGTTTCCTTCAGATGTACATGCCATCAAAAAATCCCGACTAAATTGTTAATTATTGGCTCCTTAAAGATGATACACACAGCAGTCCATGTGTCTTATGTAAGGACATACCTGTGTTGCCATTATGGTACACTTCACAGGGACCCTAACGTACCATGGCATGGTCTGCGAAGAGTAGTATCGGGAGGGTAAAACTTTGATTTTTCCACCATATTTGGTTATTGCCGGATAATGTTTGCAAGAGCTAGAAAAATCTTTTCATATTTCACAACACTTTTCAAATTTTCAAAATTTAATTTCACATTTCGCAAGCGTCTACGGCAGGCAGAAACTTAGCCGTACTGAAGAGTATTAAGGTTTCTGCCAATACGAAACGCTTTTTCCAATCCATTTTTGAAGTTCATATTTACAATTGAATATCGTCATTAGCATAGTTTCTTTCCTCCATACAAGGAATATAACCCACTTTTCAGGAGAGACTGTGCTCACTGTATTTTAACATTCATAATGAATGATGGTTAGGTTTCCTTCCGATGTACATGACATCAAAAAATCCCGACTAAATTGTTAATTATTGGCTCTTTAAAGATGAGACACACAGCAGTCCATGTGTTTTACGTAAGGACATACCTGAGTTGCCATTATGGTACACTTCACAGGGACCCTAACGTACCATGACATGGTCTGCGAAGGGTAGTATCGGGAGGGTAAAGCTTTGATTTTTCCACCATATGTGGTTATTGCCGGATAATGTTTGCAAGAGCTAGAAAAATCTTTTCATATTTCACAACACTTTTCAAATTTTCAAAATTTAATTTCACATTTCGCAAGCGTCTACGGCAAGCAGAAACTTAGCCGTACTGAAGAGTATTAAGGTTTCTGCCAATACGAAACGCTTTTTCCAATCCATTTTTGAAGTTCATATTTACAATTGAAAATCGTCATTAGCATAATTTCTTTCCTCCATACACGGAATATAACCCACTTTTCAGGAGAGACTGGGCTCACTGGATTTTATCATTCATAATGAATGATGGTTAGATGGTCAGATGTACATGCCATCAAAAAATCCCGAATAAATTGATAATTATTGGCTCCTTAAAGATGAGACACACAGCAGTCCATGTGTTTTATGTAAGGTGATTAATGTGCGCACACCTGGCGATATGAGGCTGTTTTGTTAGGGATCGGAACAATTAAAAGAATAAATGCGAACTTTCGTAGCACATTATAAATATTATTTCTGTCCACTAATTAAACCTTTAACAAATAATTCTTACAAAAAAGTTCAATATTCGATCAAACTAAAACTAAACGATGAGATGAGAACGGTTGTACTGTGTAGTGTAGTGCCGGGTTGGTGGAAGTAACTCAACTGAATTCTACTGATAAGAAGCGACGTGATGAGCCCTGAGATGAGATCAGTGTGCCTGAAGATAACGGATAAGCCCAGATGCATACTAGAATGGGTAGGTCTGATTGTATTTCTGTAAAAAAAACTGTTCGATTAGAATAGATCGATAAAATGATTAAGTTTCAATTTTTCTCTCTTTTCATGAAGTTTCGAACATCCTGGGCCACCTTGAAGCTGGAGGCTTCAATATAATTGTTGATTTGTTGTTATGCTGAAGGTAAGCTCCATCTTCTTCTTCTTGGGAACTCGAACCAGCTGTTTGTTTGGATGTATTTATAATACACATTTATCTGATTAACATTATTAAATTCACTTTTATTAATTATTTAGCATTTTTATATTATAATATACGATAGTATATTATTGGTTCTGCACGATTTCATTATTTGCATTGTCTAATATTGGTAATACACAAAGTTTAGCGATTGGTCGCTTTAAGGTTGCACTAGTGGTTTGAATCGTCGCGACGCGAGTAAAACCGTCCGAACCGGGATGAGTAGCGATAACGCGTGCGAGTTGCCATCGTGTGGGGGGCTGACGAGAGTCCTTTACGAGGACTAGATTGCCAATTTCGATATTAGGGTATTGTCTTGCCCATTTAGGTCTCTCTTGTAATCTAGTCATATATTCCATAGACCATCGCTTCCAAAAATTTTGAGTCAGCTGCTGAATATACTGCCAGCGTGTCAGGAGATGAGGTTTCCTGTCTGAAATATCAGGCTCGGGGTGAGCTAGTAAAGAATCGCCCACTAGGAAATGTCCAGGAGTTAATGCGGACATATCCGTTGGGTCTGAAGACATAGGGCATAAAGGCCTTGAGTTAAGGCAAGCTTCGATTTGAGCTAGAACTGTGGAGAGCTCCTCGTAAGTGAGATTTGAATTTCCTAGTATCCTCTTCAGGTGATATTTAGTTGATTTCACTCCTGCCTCCCAGAGGCCGCCAAAATGTGGAGAGGCAGGAGGGATGAAATGCCACTCTATACCCTTGACAGTAAACGCATCTGCTGTCTTTTCATGAATTTCCTTCAGTGAGCGTTGTAACTCCATATCTAAGATATTTTTTGCACCAATGAAGTTTGTGCCACAATCTGTATACACATGGGAGCAAATGCCGCGACGTGCGATGAACCGTCTGAAAGCAGCGATGAATGCGGGAGCAGATTGATCACTTACGGCTTCCAAATGGATCGCTTTAGTACTTAAGCAAATAAATATTGCCAGATAGCCCTTGTAGGTTTTTTGTCCTCGTCCTTTTGAAACTCGTAGGTTTATAGGTCCGGCGTAGTCTATTCCTGTATGAGTAAAAGCTCTCGACGGTACCAACCTGGGTTGAGGAAGATTACCCATTATTTGAGATGCAGTGGTGGCTCTGAAGCGAAAACATGTCATGCATTTATGAAGGACACGTCGTACAACCGCTCTTGCGTTGATTATCCAATATTGTTTTCGTAAATGAGCTGTCACTAGTTGTTGACCTCCATGAAGTGTATCGTGATGAGCTTGATTAATAACAAGATTGGTAAAGTGATGATTTTTAGGTAACAAAATTGGGTGTTTTTCTTGATATGGGATAAGCGCATTATGTAAGCGGCCACCAACTCTAAGAAAACCATCATTAGAAAGGAACGGACTGAGTTTCAGCAAATGACTTGCGGACGGTAGCTGATGATTTTGTCGCAATGTCGGTAATTCACAAAATTCATGAGATTGAACATCCTTGATCCAAAATTCTAAAGCGGCTCTCAATTCGCTGGTTTTCAGATATCCTGTTATACGATTGGGCTTTTCTAGTCTACAATTCTTAATAAAACGGAAGCAATAAGCTGTTGTTCTTGTTAGGCGGTTAAGAGATGAGTAATCATTTATATTTAGTAGTGGGGATTTCACTGAAACAGTAGCCGTATAAGCTGCTACCATCTTCATTTCTTCGGATTTACCGTAATCGTCGAAAGCATTATCTCTAGGGTTGGCCCAAGTTGATTCCTTGTTGTGTAGAAAAGGAGGACCTTGCCACCATAGCCCATGCTCTAGTAGTTCGGTAGGAAATATCCCTCTCGAGGCACAGTCAGCGGGATTGCTAGCAGAATCAATATGCCGCCAATTGCTACTGTTTACTCTTTCCTGAATTTGAATGACTCGATTTGACACAAAAACCTTCCATTTGGTATGCTCACCATGAATCCATGCCAGGACTATTGTAGAGTCCGTCCACGCGAAAACGGGAGTGTTGAGTATATTGAAAGACTTTTCCGTAATCACTAGCAAGTTTGCAAGCAATGATGCACCACACAATTCCAAACGGGGTAAAGTGATCGATTTCAATGGTGCTACCTTTGATTTAGAGGTTATTAATCGCACAGTTATGTTGTTATCTTCATCTTGTGTCCTTAAATAAACACATGCGGCGTACGCTTTCGTAGATGCATCACAAAATCCGTGAATCTCAAATCGTTTACCGAACTGTGATACACCAAGCCATCGTGGGATTCGAAGTCTTTCTAAGGCGTTCAATTCTACCTTGAAACGTTGCCAATCTTGACGAATATCGTGTGGAAGAATATCATCCCAATGTAAGCCACGTACCCATAATTTTTGCATTAGGATTTTTGCAAATATAATAATGGGAGTTAGGAATCCAATAGGGTCGAATATTTTTGCAATTTCCGATAGCAGTAACCTTTTTGACAATAAATCATGAGTTGAAGGCAGCGAAACCTTATAACTGAAGACATCATCGGCGGGGTGCCAAAATAAGCCCAAAGTTTTCACCGATTCATGCCTATTTACGGTGAGTGGTAATTGAAGTTCACGATGTTCTCGGGGAATATGCTCGAGCAAGCAATCGTGATTACTGGCCCACTTTCTTAGATCAAAGCAAGCAGAGTGTAATATTTTAATCAGCTGATTTTGTAATTTTAATGCATCTGCTACTGTGTCTGCACCGGAAAGAACGTCGTCTACGTAAAAATCGTTTAAGATAACATTAGATGCTTCTGGATAAATCTCTGCCTCTAACTGGGCAAGCTTTCTCAAACATTTTATGGCTATATATGGGGCGCAATTGACTCCAAAGGTGACCGTGTTAAGATTATAATATTGTACTTCCTCAGTAGGATGAGTTCTCCAAACTATGCGTTGATAGTTACTATCTTGCTTTGAGACACGAATTTGGCGATACATTTGCTTTATATCGGCCATAAATACTATTTTATGTCGTCTCCAACGCAGTAAGATTGTGTTAAGATTGTTTTGCAGCTTAGGTCCTATCAAAAGGAAATCGTTTAGGGCCTTCCCATTACTGGTACGCTGTGAGGCATTGAAAACGACTCGCAATTTAGTCGTGGAGCTTTCTTTAAGCACCGCATGATGCGGCAAGTAATAGTAATTGTAACATTCTTCGTCACTATTATTAACGTATTGATACACATTTTCAAGGGTACTAGATCGGTTCATATGACCCAAGTCAATATATTCATTGAGGCACCTTACATACTGAGAATATAAGTCCTGATTCGTTGAAAGTTTTCTTTCCATCTGTAGAAGTCTCGAGATCGCAAGATTTCTAGATCGTCCTAGCTTTATGTTGGATTGCGAAAAGGGTAGCCTCACTTCAAATCTCCCATCCGCCAGCCTTTTATAAGTTTCTTCAAAGAAACGTTCACATTTATGCTCTTCAGCAGTAAGAGACTTTGTTTCTTCAACTTCCTCTAGTTCCCAAAATCTTTTAAGAAGTTCTTCTACTTCGACACAATTATGGAAACTAACAATGTTTCCTGAATCACTAAACTGATTTGCGTGATGGGTAGTACCAAAAAGGATCCATCCTAAGACAGTATGTTGAGCTGTAGGGGTATCGGGCGGGCCTTTTCTTAAGCCCGGTAAAAGTATGCGAGCATATACATCAATTCCTAGCAGCACATCTATTCTGCCAGCTGTATGAAAAGAAGGGTCGGCTAATGGAAGATCTTCAATATGTGTCCAAAGCGGAGAAATTCGGATTGTATCTGGCGGTAAGTATCCCGAAACTGACTTTAGAACTAACGAGCTGACGTCTAAAGCAAACTTGTCATTGTACATTGAGCACACCTTAAGAGAGACCTGACCGGTCGAGATGGCGGTTTGAGTGCAGCCTAGACCTGTGACGTTGGCACTAATTTTTGTTTTTGACAGGTGAAGTCTTTGTACTGCTCTTTCAGTGATAAACGAACTTTGAGAGCCTGAGTCTATCAGTGCTCGTAAAATATGTACCCCTGATGGAGTCCTTACTTTTATGAGTGCTGTAGATAGCAACGCATGTTTAGATGTGTTCTTTGATTGATTGCTAACGAAAAACGATGAGGTCTGTTGATCTTGAACGTTAAACTGATCATCAGACATTGTAGTATTTGTTCTGTTAGTGGAACCTGCTTTGGTGAAAGATACTCCTGAAGTGCTTGGTGTTGCATTGTCATGTAAAAGCGAGTGATGGCGTTTTTTACAATGATAGCATACTTTAGGACTATTACATACTCGGGTTTGATGACTATACGCAAGAGAGTTACCACATATGGATTTTTTAGATATAAATTCTAATCGAGAGACAACACTCATTTTCAAAAAATTAGGACAGTGGCGAAGAGAATGATTCTTTGAACATAGAGGGCAAGAAGTGCCGCGAGAAGTATGAAATGTACGCACTTCTTTGTTATACGATGTCTTCGTGGATGAGGGAGCTTTTCCTTCAGGGCTGAATCGCGAATATCCTAACGAAAACTGCAATCTTTCTAAACTTCGAAAACGTCCTTCTAAAAATTCGATGAATGACTTCATCGTTGGAAGCTCGGTACTATTGTTTTGTGCTTGATCCCATGCAAGTTGGGTTTTACCTGGGAGCTTTTGAGTTATGAGAAATATGAGAATAGCATACCAGGAGTCTACCTGGAGATGAAAGCTTCGTAGAGTATGTAGGCATTCATTAGTTACATCAAGTAATTTTTTAAATCCATCAGCAGTTTCGGTTTTTAAACAGGGTTGAGAAGTTAAAATTCTCAAGTGGGTATCAACAAGAACACGCTTATTATCGTATCGATCTACAAGTAACTTCACAGCTGGCTCATAATTATCCTCCGTTATGTTAAGATTACGTATAAGCCTTTCAGCGTCTCCGTCTAAGCTAGTCTTCAAATAGTGCATTTTTTGCACTTTGGGTAAATCAGGATTCTCATGTATAAGAGAACAGAATAAATCGTAAAATGATCTCCATGTATCGTAAGCCCCTGAGAATTTTGGCAACACAATTCGAGGAAGTTGAGTATCGCACGACGAAGACGGCTGCGTATGAGCAGAGCGCGACAACGTTAAGGAAAGATTGTTCAATTGCGCGCCTAAGTCACTTGGAATATTTACTCCCGTGTCAGACTTTTGTGTAAGACTGTTTATAGTATCATTGATTAGCCCGATAAAATCATAATACATCCCTTCGACTTGTTCGTATTCTTTATTTGATATATAATCTAATTCACTTTCTTCCTCATCGTTAATAATCGAAAATATTTTACGGTGATTGTCACAATATTTATTCCAATATTCTTTCATACCTTCCGACCGACCGTTAAGATACCCGAGAGATTTATGTTTTTCTGGATGGCTCTGATAATGATTTAGCACTGTTTCTATTTGGCCTTTTATCGTTTTTTGATTTTTTGTTAACCGTATAATTTCAGCTTCAGTTTTACCCATATTTTTTTTTGCTTTTTTTAATTATAAGTAAAGTATATATAACTAACTATTATTATTATTAACAGTGACCAATTCAAAATATTTATTAAAAATAAAATAGTTTCCAATAATTAATTTCCTTGCAATTTTATCAAACTTCAACAATGTTAATAAAAAGTAATTGTTCACATACCGTAAATCGTACTGTAATACCGCTATCACCATATGGTTTTACTTACAAAATGTTGTATGTATGTAGGTAATTTTGTGTTCGATCTCACCACACAATTTTCTTTGTAGACACAATAATACCGATATAATTAATTAATTAATGTTCCGATCCGGCTCGATAGGACCATGATTAATGTGCGCACACCTGGCGATATGAGGCTGTTTTGTTAGGGATCGGAACAATTAAAAGAATAAATGCGAACTTTCGTAGCACATTATAAATATTATTTCTGTCCACTAATTAAACCTTTAACAAATAATTCTTACAAAAAAAGTTCAATATTCGATCAAACTAAAACTAAACGATGAGATGAGAACGGTTGTACTGTGTAGTGTAGTGCCGGGTTGGTGGAAGTAACTCAACTGAATTCTACTGATAAGAAGCGACGTGATGAGCCCTGAGATGAGATCAGTGTGCCTGAAGATAACGGATAAGCCCAGATGCATACTAGAATGGGTAGGTCTGATTGTATTTCTGTAAAAAAAACTGTTCGATTAGAATAGATCGATAAAATGATTAAGTTTCAATTTTTCTCTCTTTTCATGAAGTTTCGAACAAGGACAGACCTGTGTTGCCATTATGGTACACTTCACAGGGACCCTAACGTACCAAGACATGGTCTGCGAAGGGTAGTATCGGGAGCATAAAACCGTGATTTTTCTACCATATTTGGTTATTGCCGGATAATGTCTGCAAGAGCTAGAAAAATATTTTAATATTTCACAACACTTTTCAAATTTTCAAAATTTCATTTCACATTTCGCAAGCGTCTACGGCAAGCAGAAACTTAGCCATACTGAAGAGTATTAAGGTCTCTGCCAATACGAAACGCTTTTTCCAATCCATTTTTTAAGTTAATATTTACAATTGAAAATCGTCATTAGCATAGTTTCTTTCCTCCATACACGGAATATAACCCACTTTTCAAGAGAGACTGGGCTCACTGGATTTTAACATTCATAACGAATGATGGTTAGGTTTCCTTCAGATGTACATGCCATCAAAAAATCCCGACTAAATTGATAATTATTGGCTCCTTAAAGATGAGACACACAGCAGTCCATGCGTTTTATGTAAGGGTATACCTGTGTTGCCATTATGGTACACTTCACAGGGACACTAACATACCAAGTCATGGTCTGGGAACGGTAGTATCGGGAGGGTAAAACTTTGATTTTTCCAACATGTTTGGTTACTGCCGGATAATGTATGCAAGAGCTAGAAAAATATTTTCATATTTCACAACAATTTTCAGAATTTAATTTCACATTTCGCAAGCATTTACGGCAGGCGGAAACTTAGCCCTACTGAAGATTATTAAGGTTTCTGCCAATACGAAACGCTTTTTCCAATCCATTTTTGAAGTTCATATTTACAATTGAAAATCGTCATTAGCATAGTTTCTTTCCTCCATACACGGAATATAACCCACTTTTCAGGAGAGACTGGGCTCACTGGATTTTAACATTCATAATGAATGATGGTTAGGTTTCCTTCAGATGTACATGCCATCAAAAAATCCCGACTAATTTGATAATTATTGGCTCCTTAAAGATCAGACACACAGCAGGCCATGTGTTTTATGTAAGGACATACCTGTGTTGCCATTATGGTACACTTCACAGGGACCCTAACGTACCATGACATGGTCTGCGAAGGGTAGTATCGGGAGGGTAAAACTTTGATTTTTCCACCATATCTGGTTATTGCCGGATAATCTTTGCAACAGCTAGAAAAATCTTTTCATATTTCACAACACTTTTCAAATTTTCAAAATTTAATTTCACATTTCGCAAGCGTCTACGGCAGGCAGAAACTTAGCCGTACTGAAGAGTATTAAGGTTTCTGCCAATACGAAACGCTTTTTCCAATCCATTTTTGAAGTTCATATTTACAATTGAAAATCGTCATTAGCATAATTTCTTTCCTCCATACACGGAATATAACCCACTTTTCAGGAGAGACTGGTCTCACTGGATTTTATCATTCATAATGAATGATGGTTAGGTTTCCTTCAGATGTACATGCCATCAAAAAATCCCGAATAAATTGATAATTATTGGCTCCTTAAAGATGAGACACACAGCAGTCCATGTGTTTTATGTAAGGACATACCTGTGTTGCCATTATGGTACACTTCACAGGGACCCTAACGTACCAAGATATGGTCTGCGAAGGGTAGTATCGGGAGCGTAAAACCGTGATTTTCTACCATATTTGGTTATTGCCGGATAATGTTTGCAAGAGCTAGAAAAATATTTTCATATTTCACAACACTTTTCAAATTTTCAAAATTTCATTTCACATTTCGCAAGCGTCTACGGCAAGCAGAAACTTAGCCGTACTGAAGAGTATTAAGGTTTCTGCCAATACGAAACGCTTTTTCCAATCCATTTTTGAAGTTCATATTTACAATTGAAAATCGTCATTAGCATAATTTCTTTCCTCCATACACGGAATATAACCCACTTTTCAGGAGAGACTGGTCTCACTGGATTTTAACATTCATAATGAATGATGGTTAGGTTTCCTTCAGATGTACATGCCATCAAAAAATCCCGAATAAATTGATAATTATTGGCTCCTTAAAGATCAGACACACAGCAGTCTATGTGTTTTATGTAAGGACATACCTGCGTTGCCATTATGGTACACTTCACAGGGACCCTAACGTACCATGACATGGTCTGCGAAGGGTAGTATCGGGAGGGTAAAACTTTGATTTTTCCACCATGTTTGGTTATTGCCGGATAATGTTTGCAACAGCTAGAAAAATCTTTTCATATTTCACAACACTTTTCAAATTTTCAAAATTTAATTTCACATTTCGCAAGCGTCTACAGCAGGCAGAAACTTAGCCGTACTGAAGAGTATTAAGGTTTCTGCCAATACGAAACGCATTTTCCAATCCATTTTTGAAGTTCATATTTACAATTAAAAATTGTCATTAGCATAGTTTCTTTCCTCCATACACGGAATATAACCCACTTTTCAGGAGAGACTGGGCTCACTTGATTTTATCATTCATAATGAACGATGGTTAGATTTCCTTCATATGTACATGCCATCATAAAATCCCGACTAAATTGATAATTGTTGGCTCCTTAAAGATGAGACACACAGCAGTCCATGTGTTTTATGTAAGGACATACCTGTGTTGCCATTATGGTACACTTCACAGGGACCCTAACGTACCATGACATGGTCTGCGAAGAGTAGTATCGGGAGGGTAAAACTTTGATTTTTCCACCATATTTGGTTATTGCCGGATAATGTTTGCAAGAGCTAGAAAAATCTTTTCATATTTCACAACACTTTTCAAATTTTCAAAATTTAATTTCACATTTCGCAAGCGTCTACGGCAGGCGGAAACTTAGCCGTACTGAAGAGTATTAAGGTTTCTGCCAATACGAAACGCTTTTTCCAATCTATTTTTGAAGTTCATATTTACAATTGAAAATCGTCATTAGCATAGTTTCTTTCCTCCATACACGGAATATAACCCACTTTTCAGGAGAGATTGGGCTCACTGGATTTTAGCATTCATAATTAATGATGGTTAGGTTTCCTTCAGATGTACATGCCATCAAAAAATCCCGACTAAATTGTTAATTATTGGCTCCTTAAAGATGAGACACACAGCAGTCCATGTGTTATGTAAGGACATACCTGTGTTGCCATTATGGTACACTTCACAGGGACCCTAACGTACCATGACATGGTCTGCGAAGAGTAGTGTCGGGAGGGTAAAACTTTGATTTTTCCACCATTTTTGGTTATTGCCGGATAATGTTTGCAAGAGCTAGAAAAATCTTTTCATATTTCACAACACTTTTCAAATTTTCAAAATTTAATTTCACATTTCGCAAGCGTCTACGGCAGGCAGAAACTTATCCGTACTGAAGAGTATTAAGGTTTCTGCCAGTACGAAACGCTTTTTCCAATCCATTTTTGAAGTTCATATTTACAATTGAAAATCGTCATTAGCATAATTTCTTTCCTCCATACACGGAACATAACCCATTTTTCAGGAGAGATTGGGCTCACTGGATTTTAGCATTCCTAATGAGTGATGGTTAGATTTCCTTCAGATGTACATGCCATCAAAAAATCCCGACTAATTTGATAATTATTGGCTCCTTAAAGATCAGACACACAGCAGTCCATGTGTTTTATGTAAGGACATACCTGTGTTGCCATTATGGTACACTTCACAGGGACCCTAACGTACCATGACATGGTCTGCGAAGGGTAGTATCGGGAGGGTAAAACTTTGATTTTTCCACCATATCTGGTTATTGCCGGATAATCTTTGCAACAGCTAGAAAAATCTTTTCATATTTCACAACACTTTTAAAATTTTCAAAATTTAATTTCACATTTCGCAAGCGTCTACGGCAGGCAGAAACTTAGCCGTACTGAAGAGTATTAAGGTTTCTGCCAATACGAAACGCTTGTTCCAATCCATTTTTGAAGTTCATATTTACAATTGAAAATCGTCATTAGCATAGTTTCTTTCCTCCATACACGGAATATAACCCACTTTTCAGGAGAGACTGGGCTCACTTGATTTTATCATTCATAATGAACGATGGTTAGATTTCCTTCATATGTACATGCCATCATAAAATCCAGATTAAATTGATAACTGTTGGCTCCTTAAAGATGAGACACACAGCAGTCCATGTGTTTTATGTAAGGACATACCTGTGTTGCCATTATGGTACACTTCACAGGGACCCTAACGTACCAAGACATGGTCTGCGAAGGGTAGTATCGGGAGCATAAAACCGTGATTTTCTACCATATTTGGTTATTGCCGGATAATGTTTGCAAGAGCTAGAAAAATATTTTCATATTTCACAACACTTTTCAAATTTTCAAAATTTCATTTCACATTTCGCAAGCGTCTACGGCAAGCAGACACTTAGCCGTACTGAAGAGTATTAAGGTCTCTGCCAATACGAAACGCTTTTTACAATCCATTTTTTAAGTTAATATATACAATTGAAAATCGTCATTAGCATAGTTTCTTTCCTCCATACACGGAATATGACCCACTTTTCAGGAGAGACTGGGCTCACTGGATTTTAGCATTCATAATGAATGATGGTTAGGTTTCCTTCAGATGTACATGCCATCAAAAAATCCCGACTAAATTGATAATTGTTGGCTCCTTAAAGATGAGACACACAGCAGTCGATGTGTTTTATGTAAGGACATACCTGTGTTGCCATTATGGTACACTTCACAGGGACCATAACGTACCAAGATATGGTCTGCGAAGGGTAGTATCGGGAGGGTAAAACTTTGATTTTTCCACCATATTTGGTTATTGCCGGATAATGTTTGCAAGAGCTAGAAAAATCTTTTCATATTTCACAACACTTTTCAAATTTTCAAAATTTTAATTCACATTTCGTAAGCGTCTACGGCAGGCAGAAACTTAGCCGTACTGAAGAGTATTAAGGTTTCTGCCAATACGAAACGCTTTTTCCAATCCATTTTTGAAGTTCATATTTACAATTGAAAATCGTCATTAGCATAGTTTCTTTCCTCCATACAAGGAATATAACCTACTTTTCAGGAGAGACTGGGCTCACTGTATTTTAACATTCATAATGAATGATGGTTAGGTTTCCTTCCGATGTACATGCCATCAAAAAAGCCCGACTAAATTGTTAATTATTGGCTCTTTAAAGATGAGACACATAGCAGTCCATGTGTTTTATGTAAGGACATACCTGAGTTGCCATTATGGTACACTTCACAGGGACCCTAACGTACCATGACATGGTCTGCGAAGGGTAGTATCGGGAGGGTAAAGCTTTGATTTTTCCACCATATGTGGTTATTGCCGGATAATGTTTGCAAGAGCTAGAAAAATCTTTTCATATTTCACAACACTTTTCAAATTTTCAAAATTTAATTTCACATTTCGCAAGCGTCTACGGCAGGCAGAAACTTAGCCGTACTGAAGAGTATTAAGGTTTCTGCCAATACGAAACGCTTTTTCCAATCCATTTTTGAAGTTCATATTTACAATTGAAAATCGTCATTAGCATAGTTTCTTTCCTCCATACACGGAACATAACCCATTTTTCAGGAGAGATTGGGCTCACTGGATTTTAGCATTCATAATGAATGATGGTTAGATTTCCTTCAGATGTACATGCCATCAAAAAATCCCGACTAAATTGATAATTATTGGCTCCTTAAAGATGAGACACACAGCAGTCCATGTGTTTTATTTAAGGAAATACCTGTGTCGCCATTATGGTACACTTCACAGGGACCCTAACATACCAAGTCATGGTCTGCGAACGGTAGTATCGGGAGGGTAAAACTTTGATTTTTCCATCATATTTGGTTACTGCCGGATATTGTTTGCAAGAGCTAGAAAAATATTTTCATATTTCACAACAATTTTCAAAATTTAATTACACATTTCGCAAGCATTTACGGCAGGCGGAAACTTAGCCGTACTGAAGATTATTAAGGTTTCTGACAATACGAAACGCTTTTTCCAATCCATTTTTGAAGTTCATATTTACAATTGAAAATCGTCATTAGCATAGTTTCTTTCCTCCATACACGGAATATAACCCACTTTTCAGGAGAGACTGGGCTCACTGGATTTTAACATTCATAATGAATGATGGTTAGGTTTCCTTCAGATGTACAGGCCATCAAAAAATCCCGACTAAATTGATAATTATTGGCTCCTTAAAGATGAGACACACAGCAGTCCATGTGTTTTATGTAAGGACATACCTGTGTTGCCATTATGGTACACTTCACAGGGACCCTAACGTACCAAGACATGGTCTGAGAAGGGTAGTATCGGGAGCATAAAACCGTGATTTTTCTACCATATTTGGTTATTGCCGGATAATGTTTGCAAGCTAGAAAAATCTTTTCATATTTCACAACACTTTTCAAATTTTCAAAATTTAATTTCAAATTTCGCAAGCGTCTACGGCAGGCAGAAACTTAGCCGTACTGAAGAGTATTAAGGTTTCTGCCAATACGAAACGCTTTTTCCAATCCATTTTTGAAGTTCATATTTACAATTGAAAATCGTCATTAGCATAGTTTCTTTCCTCCATACACGGAATGTAACCCACTTTTCAGGAGAGACTGGGCTTACTGGATTTTATCATTCATAATGAATGATGGTTAGGTTTCCTTCAGATGTACATGCCGTCAAAAAATCCCGAATAAATTGATAATTATTGGCTCCTTAAAGATGAGACACACAGCAGTCCATGTGTTTTATGTAAGGACATACCTGTGTTGCCATTATGGTACACTTCACAGGGACCCTAACGTACCAAGACATGGTCTGCGAAGGGTAGTATCGGGAGGATAAAATATTGATTTTTAAACCATATTTGGTTATTGCCGGATAATGTTTGCAAGAGCTAGACAAATATTTTCATATTTCACAACACTTTTCAAATTTTCAAATTTTAATTTCACATTTCGCAAGCGTCTACGGCAGGCAGAAACTTAGCCGTACTGAAGAGTATTAAGGTTTCTGCCAATACGAAACGCTTTTTCCAAACCATTTTTGAAGTTCATATTTACAATTAAAAATCGTCATTAGCATAGTTTCTTTCCTTCATACACAGAATATAACCCACTTTTTAGGAGAAACTGGGCTCACTGGATTTTATCATTCATAATGAGTGATGGTTAGGTTTCCTTCAGATGTACATGCCATCAAAAAATCCCGACTAAATTGATAATTATTGGCTCCTTAAAGATGAGACACACAGCATTCCATGTGTTTTATGTAAGGGCATACCTGTGATGTAGCTATTAGGTGGTGGTGTCCATTCGCCATAAGTAAAAAATCAAAATCACACACATTTCAAATAGAACTAGGAACCAACCCGGAAACAGAGAAACCCGAAGAAGATACCCCAAAGGCTACAAAACCAAAGCCACTTAAAAGATCACGAACCCTTCCGAGGGCTCCATCAATACAACTAGTTTGAATGCGGAACTCAAAATCGGGGGAATAAATTCGGAAAATAGCCGAAATTTTAAATGCAAAAGACCTTGTTCCACTTAGAAGAACAAGTCCAAAAGTATAAATTTTAAATAAAGTTTACAAATAATAATAACTCTAATACGTAGAAAAAAAAAATATACATAGAAATAAAGATTAGAAATAACGAAATTCAACTAGGTATAACTAGTAGCGCAACCCACAACTGATTGCAGCGAAAAAAAAAAAATAAGTGAAAAACTTGCACTAAGGTGAGTGAAGTTAAGCTAACAAATAAAATATTAAATAAAATTTAGAAGTAACTACAGTTAGTACGTAGAAAGTAATTTTTGTTTATATATATAAATAAAATATTCAACATTAATTAACCTAGAAAATGTAAAATATTATATTCCTTTTTGTATCTGTAAAATATTACAGAGCTAAAAAATTCAAGTAAATAAACTAGAAATTTAACTAGACACAATTAAGTAGTGTAGGCAAATACCTTTAATAATAAAATAAAGAAGTTTTTAATAGACAAGTAGAACAAAAAAAAACACAAATTAAGTAGAAATAATAAAATTAAATTGGTGGCCAGCTTAGTCCCAGTACTCGTCGGAGTCGTCTTCGACAGCGGGAAGTGACGGAGTCGCCATCGGCGCCCGTATAACATCGCCAAAGGGAAAGTCGAAAATGGGATGGCAACATTCACACAGCCCCTGCATCCCACTCAAATTGACAACACCACCTGAAAAGGAAAACCAAAATAAAAACGGATAAATCCATGAACAAGACGAGAAAGTTCGCAAAAATAACTTACCCATCACTGACCAAGACTGACCCCCGTGTGGATCCAACCAGAGATGTACCAGGTAGGAACGTCCTGCTACGGGCTCCTCGCACCATACGGTAAGGGGTCGATGGCCCGTTCGCCTTAAAACGATGCGAATGGGGCCACGCCAACCGGGCCTAATGTGGGCCACAGCAACCTGGTACGCGATTGTGCAGAGCCCTGAGGGGCTGTTAAAAGGCCAATTGTCCAATCTCGTGGCAAACAACATCGCGAATGACCAAAGCAAGCCTAGCATAAAACTTTGGGCATCCCAAAATGCTGAAGCCAGCAGCAATAATCCAGATTAAGATATATTTTTTTTCTCAACTCTCTTCTAATGATTAAATTTGCCTATTCAACCCATCTTCTGCCCCATGAATATTAACACCAGATAAAGACATTGTATCAGTTTATATATTTTACCGAGAGCTATTCCTCTTCAAAGAATAGCTCTCTTATTCACAGAGGGAAGGAATGTTATGTATACACACATACACACAAAGGCAGCACCATAGCCGGTAAATGCATTTAGAAAATTTTCATAAGCTAACCAGGCTTAAAAACTTGGTTGGCTTATCAGAAAAATACGCGAAGAAAACAGCGTCAGCAGTTCCTTCACTTATTTCTCCCACAAAAATTATGCTAAAGAATTTCACGATAAGAAAGTCGCGCAGCACAAATGCATTACATGCATATGAGCGACGCGATTTTCAAACGACGGAACGGTGGCTGATGTTTATCAAAAGATAGAATTACGTTTGTTCAAGCCACCGTCCATCGAAAAATATTCTGGACTTGTTTAATCAAGTCCGGAACGAATGAAAATTTTTCTCAGGGTAGAAATGCAAACTATGCTATTTCTACCCTGAACGATGGCTCTTGATCGCAATGAAAGCGACAAAAAGGGGAGTGTAAGAATTTCGGCGGGAGAACGGAAAAAGTTTAAAGTGTTAACCAGAAAAGAAGAAGGAAAAATTTTTAATTTGTAGTTAGATATGGGGTTAGTGACCCTTGGTTCGTAGAAAATGAAATTAAAAAATTACAGCATTTGATTTCTGTAGTTCTACATTTTATTTTGCAGATATTTCGGTCTCCTATTTAGACCATCTTCAATGCCTAAAATATAATATACATCCATATTTAAGCCTACGTTACGAACACTTGAAATCCTACACAATTACCTTGAAATATCCGGATTTTAAATCTCCTTATGTCAATATTTTAAATACTTAATTTTAGGAACACATAATATATATTAATGATTCGTAATAATTAAAACACATCACTTAGACACTGAGACTAGTTTGAATAAATAAAATAAATAAATAACTAACATAAAAAGCAATAATTGGTTTAAACTAGATTTTACTTATGAGCACCTCGTCTAGGACCTCTTAAAGTTACACTTAATATGGCTAATTAGCTAAACAGAATTAGTAAGCGATCATCAGCTGCGATTAACACACAATACAAACACACACTGGACACATTAAAAACATACAATCGCAGCTGATGATCGCTTACTAATTCTGTTTAGCTAATTAGCCATATTAAGTGTAACTTTAAGAGGTCCTAGACGAGGTGCTCATAAGTAAAATCTAGTTTAAACCAATTATTGTTTTTTATGTTAGTTATTTATTTATTTTATTTATTCAAACTAGTCTCAGTGTCTAAGTGATGTGTTTTAATTATTACGAATCATTAATATATATTATGTGTTCCTAAAATTAAGTATTTAAAATATTGACATAAGGAGATTTAAAATCCGGATATTTCAAGGTAATTGTGTAGGATTTCAAGTGTTCGTAACGTAGGCTTAAATATGGATGTATATTATATTTTAGGCATTGAAGATGGTCTAAATAGGAGACCGAAATATCTGCAAAATAAAATGTAGAACTACAGAAATCAAATGCTGTAATTTTTTAATTTCATTTTCTACGAACCAAGGGTCACTAACCCCATATCTAACTACAAATTAATACATCAAAAGGACCCATATAACCCAATTCTCTTCGGAAAAATTTTTAATTGTAAGAGATTCGGACGTATTTGATTTTAACAGAAAAATTATACAAGAGAGAGAATTTATTGTGTTTAAAGGAAAAGAATTTAATTGTAAGAGATTCGGATGAACTTGATTTTAACAGAAAAAGTTATAAAAGAGAGAGTTTATTGTGTTTAAAGAAAAAATATGCAATTGTAAGAGTTTCGAGTCGTTTCGGTTAAACAACAAAAAAAAAGAAAAAGATAAAAAGAATAAAGTGAAAGTTTGTGTTCTCGATAAATTTTTGTATTGAATTATTAACCGCCCTCACCAAAAAACACGCCCAAGTGTTGGCAGTACAAAGCGACGTGTCTTTCGCCCACAACGTAAGAAGGTTTTAATAGACATTTACCTGGTGCATGGCATGTAACACTGGTCAGCATCTGTCGAACGACACTCGTCCACCTCGCTGACTCTTGGGCTGCGATAGGTATTCCAGATGCACCATGTCGCGATTCGCTGCTGCGTAGCCTGTATTTTAGTCACGAGACTCCGCAGTTGGTGCATGGTGTTAGTAGGATGCAAGCAGATTTTCTGCTGAATGTCTGGAAGCAGATTCGATTTCACATTCTCTAGAAACTCGCCGTCCGCCAAGGGGCTTTGCAGTTGGTTACGCAGATGTACCAGGTGTTGGTCGTATGTAGCAAATGACTCCCCTGCTTTCTGTTTTCTCAACATCAGCTGGACCTTGACCTTGAGGTCATCCTTCGGTACTCCCCATTCAGCTAACAGAGCCGTCTTTACATACTCCCACGAAGGTGTGGAGCTCTGCCTCAGGAGGGACCAGTACCAGTCCATCGCTGGACCAGAAAGCAAGGTGGTCATGTGCCATACTAGGAGATCAAAATCTCTGTCTAAGGCCGAGTAAGTTAGTGCTTCCACTCTGAACACGAACTCGTCGACAGTAAGTCGAGAGCTGTCGCCACTATACGAGATATTCCATCTCCGGATGGGACTGCCAGACCGTCGTGGTTCTAAGCTCGGCGGGATACGATGGGATGGAGCTGGTGGAGGCTGGATAAAATTTGGTCTAGGCTGACCAATAGGAGATGATGGTCTGCTAAACGACTGCCTACGACCGTCGTGAAGCTCTTGCGGTGGTCTCGGTTCACCCACAGAAGGAGGTGGCCGTGAAAAGTCAACTGGTGGCATTGCAGCTGAGATTTGCTGCCTGACGCTAGTTGCCAGTTCAGCTCGCAAAGTATTTAGACTCTGCTCGATGCGTTCGTGAACTAAATCCTGCAGCTGTATGCGCAGACCTGCCAGCAACGCTTCAGTCGCTGCTGAGCTCTGACCCTGAGCGTTAGGTACCGGGCTTTTCACTCGGGAACTCGGATGCGAAAAGATCACGGAGTGCAGGTTTGGTCTTCCTGAGGACAAGGATTCACGGTTTACTAGCTGATTCATTGGTGGTGGCAAATCGAACGCGGGTGCAGCCGTTCGAGGATCCAGCCTAACAGGCCTCGTAAAAGCCTTTTTCGGAACATCACCTGTATATTCAGTGAAATCGTTCGTAGTGAGATGGAATCTGCAGTTCGGGCAGTTTGACTGCTGTTCAATCCATGTTTTCAGTCATGCTTTGTGAAACACATGTCCACAGACCGTCTTCACTGGCTTCCTCTTGCCTGACCAATCTCTCTCCCGGCAGATGGAGCACTCTTCAGGCACCTATATCGGTGCATCAGTTGCTGGCGGTGGTGTTCGCACTGCAGCCATTGTATAACTTCAACCGCTCAGTCGTAAAACCAATATGTTCCAAAATAACTCAAGAATACAGGCTAGATTATCTTAACACTCGTGAAAAGTTTATGCGGTCCGGGCAACAAAAAGACAGGTGCTGTCCAAGCTGGACTCAATACAACTGAAATATCTTTTTAAAAAAAAATTACCAAAAGTTCGAAAGGAATGCCAAGAAAATTAAAAAAAAAGTCAAAAGTTCGGAGAAGATAGCAAAATCTTCAAAAATCAAGATAACCGAAATCAATTTGAAACTTGAAAAAATTTCACCAACAGGTCAGAAATGATCAAATCTTGTGAAGAAGAAATTTTGCTAAAAGTTCAGAAAAATTCTTGTCATAATTATTAAAGTGCTAAGTATTCGAGAAGATAGCGGAATGTCAACATGGTCAGTACTCTCAACTCAGAATTCAATACTTGTACTACCGCAATCGTACAGTCCAAAGATATAAATGCTAATTCTTATAAGAAAAACTACCAAAATGTCAACTCAGGCTTAAAAAAAATCAACAATAGAAAGTCATACCGTTTCTCCCCCACTCTCCAAGAATTAACTCTCAAAATAAAAGTCCACCAAGTCCACTCTCTCTAATCAGGTCAAGACAGGAAGATAGAAGCAAGTGACATGAATGTGTGCATGAAGAAGAATTTGCGCTCTCACAGAGATCTGGGAAAAGTAGAGTTGGAGATGTCAAAGACTGAAAATATTACTAGAGATTCTACAGCCAGGCAGTGAGCAGTATGCCAACACCTGATTACTGAAGGTCTCCAGTAGCTTCCATCCTCTGAAAACTCTTTCCTTCCTCTTCGCCTTATCGTCATATCTAGTTAGTCTTCTAGCCGGGCAGAGTCATAAATCTGGTCAACTAGTTAGCTAAAAGCCAAAAAGTCATCTCACAGACTCATGACTCTGTCCAGCCAGTTCGCCAACAAAGACAGGCCTCCGTGAGAGCGCAAACAAAAATGTTTGTGTGAGGCCCCCTGCCATTTCCATGGCTGAAGGCCAGCGGGAAAGATCATTTCAAAACATTTCAAAAATACAAAAAACAAAATTTAATCAGCCTAGACTACTGTTCAGACTTGAGGCTTGACCAAAGTCAAACCTAAGGTCGAACTTACAAAAACTTTCAGAAAAACTTTACTTTACTTTAATGGGAAAAATTCAAAAATAAAAATAGCAAAAACTTTCATAAAAGTTACTTTACTCTACTAAGATTCTCAACAAAAACCAATTATATCCAGGTCTGCATATAACTTCCACTGGATATGAGACTAGAGATCAATCAACTAGTAGACACCAGATGATCATATAACTCGTAGTCCCAGTCCCCAGTAAAATTTATACTTAGACCACCGAAGTCTAACTGAGGTGGCCCCACGTTGGGCTCCATTTCTGTTATGGAAGCATGTACAGTGACTTGGCTTCGACGTGAAGTCCAGACTGCCAGCATGAGCTGACAGATCACTCGCTGGACAGCGTTGACTGCAGGGCGGCACGCTAGCTCGCCTGGGCTATTGGTGGAGAGTGTGGGGAGGTTCCACAAAAACCTGCCGCTGCCACCAGCCAAACACAAAAAGAATTCGTGCCTACTTACAAAAAAAAATTTCCGCGCAAATTCGGTCCTGAAGGGATCCTTACATCACTTACCGACATCCAGTGGAAAAGCGCAGATGTTCTGGCTTCCATCGCCGTTGCCCCAACGACCCTGTGATACTGCGCGCGATATTGAACTGTATCTCTATAAGACCTGAAAAGAGAGAGTGTAGCGGACTTAGGCGACCTTCATGTTGAGAGGTCTCCGGGAGAATGATAGGAGAAAATGAAAGCCCTTATAGTGTCATTACGTTATAAACTTCCTTTTTAATTCCGACTGTCATTAATGACTAATTTGGATAATCCTATTACAAAAAAATTCCAAGTGACATTCCTTCAAGACACTTAAATCTTAGTTCAAGTAATATCAAATAAAAGAAGTCCGAAGAAAACGAGAAGGTGTCTTGGGAAATTCAAAATGAAAAGATCTTGTTGAGTAATTAATATCAGTGTCAAAGTACTATAAATGGGGATAAAAAAAATTTCACCGAATTATTCCTCGTACACACGTGTGTAATCGTAACCTTCAGTCTAGTTCAATTTTAATATAAGAAGGTGTAATCAAAAAATTTAGTGTGGAAAGCAGGTTGGTGCTGAGGAATATATCTACCTTATACATATTATTATATATGAATATAAACAGGTTTATCAATTGAGTATTATAATGCAATCAGCGACTTACATAATAATCCAGTGAAGAGGGCTCCTGAAAGGTGCACATGGTATCAGCTTCCATCCTGTAATCAGATTGTCACTCAAAATATTCGTAAAACATAAATTATGTTAGGCATTCCTCAATCATGCAATAGTGTATAATTATCAAAAAAGAGACTTGACCACGCTGTCTCGTTTTTCTTCGTTTCTTTAGGTTTCTTCTTAAATAATACCATGTCCCCACAACGTGTGATCATAGGATACACTTCACGAAAACGTAGATATAAAGTAATACACAGCATAAATATTTTTCATTTTTAGAGATAAGAATTCAGTTAAACTTAGTTAACTATGTTTGCTAAAAATTTAAATGAGAAAATTGACGCTGGACTCAACAAAATTATGGACAACTATCTGTGGCTTGTCAGACATCTTACAAAAATATAGATATCCCAATACCTAACATGAACGTACAACGAATCAGTAATTTTCAGCTTCATGTAGTTTCTCTGAAGCTCTTATATACTCCACGGGGAATTTTCTGAATTTTGTCGCAAGCTAGACTTCTCCTTCCTTCTAAATCAAAGGAGTTCCAAGAGGGCAGAACTTATCTGCGGACACGCCCCCTCATGAAATTAACTTTTCTTCAGCAGGAAAATTTATATTTTCCGGCACACGATAAATATCCGCTTGTTAGTTGAATGTTCAGTCGCCGCATGTGCCTGTGTGTCAAATTACTTTTTTTGGTATTTATTCACCAACCTCAAAAGCTCCTCCGGTGAACATTCAATTTTTGCGTACGTCGCGATTTATACAAATTTCTTGATTTTGCACGATTTAATTACTAGAACAAAATGAACTGATTCCGCGTTTTGCCAGAATCTCTCTTCCAAGCCAAACTCAATCAGTCCGGAAAAATCTTCTTCTTGCTTTTTAAATCACAGCCAGCCACACCAAAGTCAGAGGAAACGCATTTCTCTCGAGCTGGGTGCGTTCGGGCTGTCTGTTTGACAGCAGGCCGGCATACGTGCTGCATTGAGTCTCAGTGTAGCATACTGCAGTACGCTACGACCATAACAGTGTATAAAAGGCCAAAAACATAATCACTCCCAAAGTACAAAGTGGGAGACTTTGTTCGTATAAGTAGATACAAACATGTTTTTGAAAAAGGTTACACCCCAAACTGGTCTACTGATATTTTCAAAATAAAAGAGGTAAAAAGGACTTATCTAGTAACTTACATTCTTGAAGACTATCAAGGAGTTATAATACAGGGCGGCTTTTATCAGCTCGAGCTATGTCCAGTCAAATATCCTTATATTTACCTTGTAGGAAAAGTTTGTTTTAAAAAGACGAGAGAGTAAAGTTTATGTGAAATGGCTTGGTTTTCTACAAAAGCGCAACACATGAATTAATATAAACGACGTTTTATAAACAGCCTTTATTGCAGTCACAATGCTGATCTTAAAGCGTGAATCTGATCGGTTAAAGGCTTTTCAGAATTTAACTTTGGATGACAGGAAATCACACAAGCTAGCAAGGAGCAGCTTCTTTTACACCAACCTGAAAGTCATAGCAAAATGTTATTCTTGCTGTATGGAAATGAGTGCATTAAATTGTCCTGAAGATGTTGAGGCCGAACATTTTCGACGTTAACCTAATTGCATCTATGCCAACGGTATGGACGTACACGGACCGTATAATAGCCCGGAACCACAATCAGAATGCACGAAGTGGGCTTTGAACACTTAGAAAGTTTTAGCTGGAACGTTAATCTTGTTTGGCTATGTAGTGAAATTTTTTATTTTTACGAGCAGTTTACACGGAAAGTATAAAAATACATTTGTCTGCGTGTGTATATGTGTGAGCATGCTGACGTTAGACACATCAAATATGAAAAAACAAGTAAGATTCCAAACCCTACCTGAAGTCAAATATTTACATGTATGGAGTTACGCCTATCAAAATGCACGCAAGGGACCGTGGATCACTTACTGATTGGATCTATGCAGATTTAAGGTGCGCATTATTAATTAATTAATTAATTAATTTTAAGTTCCATTCTACGTCACTCGCACAGGTGCAAGATCTTTATCGAGCGATTTAAACTGTAAAATAAAAACAAAATAATTAAACTATCTCGATCGAATTCGCCTTTTATTTCAATAGCCCCATCGTTTCTCACTCCTGCCTTGTCAAAAGGCATATTATCTACCCGCACTAATCATTTCCTACATTCCACAGTCTATATATAATGAACTTCAATAAAGGCATTTTATCTCATCTGAACTCGTTTTTTACTTTGCAACCCGTTTTTTTTTATCTCAACTCAGCCACATTCGTGCCACTCACAACATCAAGTCCACTGACTGCTGCCGATCTTTTCTTTTCGCAACACTTTATCATACGCATCTTTTTTCTTTTACATCAAAAAATATTCCGGAAATCAAGTCACCCACATGTTTCTCAGTTTCAATTCAGGTAGATTTTAATTCTATGCATAAAGAAACAATAACAATACCTTGATCGCATCGCGGGAAAATTCAAGTTTTAAGACTCGTAAGATCCACAAGGAATATGCCTGGTATGAAAAAATGGCGTAGAAGAAGTGTGACTAACTGATCAAGCTTGTTTGGAGTGGAAGAAAAAAATTAACGGAATATAAAAACGAAATGCAAGAACAGCTGAAGATATGAAGACAACGATGTATATACAGACGGGCTATGAGAAATTTAGAGGACAGATCATGTCATGTCATGGCAGCAAAGACAAATTACCCGATGCACCCAGTATCAAGGAACAAGATACGCCTCAGATGGAGCTTAAGGCAAAAGAAAAAGCAGCTGATGTCAATCTGTCTACGAAGCCCATACAAGAAGAACCAGCTGCCAAGGTAGTCGAATCTAATAAAGAAACTCCTGTTTCAACTGTGAGAACAAATCAGCTTCGTGTTTTTGTGAGTAAACAGCAGGGCAATTAACGAAGAAGCTACCACAGCCAATGAAATCAGAGTGAAACTACCCAAGATCTCCTTGCCAACGTTCGACGGGGATTATCTGAAGTGGCGGCAGTTCCGTGATCTCTTCGTAGAGTTGGTCCATAATCAGCCCATTGCAGAATGTCAAAAGGTGTGGTATCTCAAGACATGTCTCTCGGGAGAAGCAGAAAGGCTCATTCCACATATCACTACTTCAGAAACAAACTATGCAACAGCATGGAAGCTAATCAACGACAGATATGAAAACACCCGACTGCTCGTCACCGCCTTAATAAACAAATTGCTCTCCCAACAAAGTATATCCGTCGAAGGCCCAATAGCAATCAAGTCCATGCACGACTCAACACAGGAGTGCTTGCTGGCCATGCAAAATTTAGGAGTACCCACAGATCAATGGGACCCTATTGTCATTCACATCTTGGTCAAGAAGCTGGACAAAACCACCCATGCATTGTGGGAACAGTCATTGGCACAACCAAGAAAGCTACAACGCCTCAACACTTTCTTAGACTTCCTAGAGACTCGCTTTCAATCATTGGAAGCGCTTGGGAGCAAGGGCAGAGGAATAGAGGAAAGGAGACTCCATACATTAAAGTCTTTAACTTCGATAACCAACACAGGGGCAACTTGTCCAGCTTGTAAAGGTGATCATAAGCTTTTTGCTTGTAGAAGTTTTTTGCAATTATCACCAGAAAAGAGAATCAGCCTCGTGAAGGCCGCCAAACTCTGTTTCAATTGCTTGAGCATGGGACACAATTTAACTGCCTGTCCCTCCGGCAATTGTACACGATGTTCTCGTAAGCACAATACACTGTTGCATCCTCCAGACAAAACTCACAGAACAGAGAAGGTCAACGAAAATTCAGGTAAGGTGCTGGCATCAATCCGACAATCAGCATCCACCAAGCGCTCTGCGAAGGAGCCTGTGACAAGTCCACCGGAAATAGACACGTCACTATCACTTACAACCAAAACGGCAGCAACAACAAGGGGATATATACTCTTAAGCGCAGTCTTGGTCAAGGTGAGTGGTGGAAACGGACCAGCTATTGAGTGCAGAGCGGTCATAGATTCAGGATCGCAAGTAAATCTCATCACTGAAAAAATGGCCAAAAAATTGAGACTAATGGAAATTCCCGAATCAATGTGCATAGAAGGAATCGGGCAAAGAAAACAACAAGCCCAACGCAGAGTGAGTCTATCATTGCAATCACGAATCAATAGATTTAACACAAGATTGGAGGCATACGTCTTGCCACGCATAGTATCTCCTCAGCCGACACAGATGAACGACATATCGAAATGGCCCATTCCGAATAAAATTCAACTCGCCGATCCTGACTTCAATACACCGAAGTCAATAGATCTCTTCATCGGCGCGGTGCAATACTACACAATACTATACATTGGAAAAATCAAATTAAGCGAGACACTACCAACATTTCAGCATACCGCATTCTGGTGGACAGCAGGTGGCAAGATTACAAACGAAACTCAAGCTCAGGCAACATGTGCAATCCTCGAAGAGCAAGAAACGGACCAACAATTAGAGAAATTCTGGAGATTGGTGGAGACAACAACTAACACCAACAACTTCACAGCTGCAGAAACACGCTGCGAAAGCCATTTTAACCAAACTACAAGAAGAAACTCCAACGGTCGCTTCATTGTACGATTGCCATTTCAGAAGGATCCCAAACAATTAGGAGAATCAAAGGATGTCGCCTTCCAACGCTTTATGGCCCTAGAGCGACGACTCGCTAAAAGTACAGAGCAGAAGGATCAGCATTCTCAATTTATGAATGAATACATAAACCTCGGTCATATGAAGGAAGTCAAACTGGATCAGGTCGAACGTCCCTACTGCTTCCTACCTCACCATTGTGTGATCAAACCTGACAGCACTACCATCAAACACAAGGCTGTGTTTGACACATCTGAGAAGACGTCATCCAACCTCTCTCTCAATAATATTCTATACACGGGACCAACTATTCAAGATGATGTATTCTCAATTCTGTTGAGATTCCGGATACCAAGTTTCGTCTTTACCGCCGATATAGAAAAAATGTATCGGCAGATACAAGTTGAGGAGATTGACCAGAAATGTCAACTAATATGGTGGAGAAGTAATGAAAATGAAAGGCTTAAGTGTTTCAAACTGTCAACGGTTACCTACGGCACAACATGTGCCCCTTATCTGGCAACAAAATGCCTTCAAAGGTTGTCAGAAGAAGCAGCTGTAGAATACCCCCTTGAACCAAAGGCATTAGCTCACGATTTTTATGTTGATGACGTGCTTACCGGGTCAGACAGTCTGACAAATACCATAGCCATGCAAGACCAATTGAAGTTCATCCTTCACTCAGCAGGATTCAAATTGAGGAAGTGGTGCTCAAATCACCCAAGACTACTTTAGAATATACCGGAAGAAGATCGCGAGTTACAATTAGATTTCACCAATAAATCTGAGGAAGACGTCAAGACAATTGGTTTGACTTGGCTACCTAAAACCGATGAGTTTCAAATCAGAACATCATGGAATAATAAGGACAAGGTCACAAAGTGCATAGCACTCTCCGAAATCGCACACCTTTTTGACCCTCTAGGCATAATGGGTCCAGTTGTGGTAATAGCAAACATATTTCTACAGAAGCTATGGACGCTCAAGCTAGACTGGGACGCAGCTCTACCACAGGAACTTCACTCATCATGCATTAAATACCGAGAAGGGTTGAAAACATTAAGCAGCATAAAAATTCCAAGACACGTGCTAGCTCACAGAGTGCCAAAGGCTGTGCAAATTCATATTTTTGCGGACGCGTCGGAAAAGGCGTATGGCACCGCAGCATACCTACGGGCTGTTGATAAGGATGATATTGTAATAGTGCGATTACTATGTGCAAAGTCAAAGGTGGCTCCAATAAAGCAAACTACATTGCCAAGACTAGAACTCTGTGCAGCCAAAATGGCAGTCGAGCTTTCAGAACGGATTAAAATAGACCTGACGTTAAAAAATGAGACCATATACTTATGGACAGATTCCGAAATTGTCCTCAATTGGATAAACTCGCCTTCCTCGTCGTTTCACACTTTCGTTGCGACCCGAGTGTCCACGATACAACAACTGTCTGTGCCTCAGCAATGGCGACATGTAGGGTCTACGGATAATCCAGCTGATGTCTTATCAAGAGGAATCGCACCAGAAAGGCTAAGCTCTTGTAATCTTTGGATTTACAGACCCATTTTTCTGCACGGAAGTGAGGCGGCATGGCCAGTCCCATACACCAAGGGACTGCCGAAATCCAGTACTGAGAATCGACACACAATCGCAGCGGCCACCACAGCAGATAATGATATACACTTTGTATACTCAATGGATCATCGAAATTCCTTCGCTCTACTCAAAAGAATTGTGGCGTACGTTCTCCGCTTCGTTTAAAGGATCAGACGCCAGTCCTGTGAAACTATAAGTGAACCCCATCTCAGCCTGCAGGAACTTCACGAAGCGGAAGAAGCTATAATAAGACAAATGCAGGATCAAGAATTTAATGGAGATATCTGTCATTTAAGTTAATCCGGAGAAGTGGCAAGGACCAGCGCACTGTTTAGCCTTACCCCCTTCTTGGATGAGAGAGGAATCATCAGGGTAGGTGGACGACTAGAGGCATCTAGCTTATCATGTGATGCTAAACACCCGCAGCTTTTACCCTATTCTCATCAATTCACTAAGCTGTTGATAAACGACACGCACATAGAGAGATACCACGTTGGCCCGCAGGCATTGCTAGCCATACTTAGGCAGAAATATTGGCCAATCAAAGGGAAAACCCTCGTCCGATCGGTAGTACAACGATGTGTACAATGCGCCAAGGCAAAGCCTAAGTTTTTATCCCAGCTAATGGGAGATTTGCCCGCAGCCAGCGCGACCATTCGTGAATGTGGGAATTGATTTCTGTGGCCCTACATACACTCACTTCAAAATCAGAGGGAAAAAACCACAAAAGTCGTATATAACTGTTTTCTGTTGCTTTTCTACCAAAGCCACGCATCTGAAAGTAGTGAGCGATTTATCTTCAGCGGGCTTTTTGGGAGCTCTCAAGCGCTTGATAGGACGCCGAGGTACTCCCAGGAACATTTACTGTGACAATGCCACCAGCTTCGTAGGAGCCAAAAACCAACTAGAAGAAATAAAGGACATGATGACAGATAACAAGACGAGAAGTACCATAGCAGTAACTTGCAGTTCGAAAGGAATTGAATTTCACTTCATACCTCCGCGCGCACCGCACTTTGGGGGACTCTGGGAGGCGGCAGTTAAGTCGGCAAAGTTCATGACGCAAAGAACAATTGCCTCAGCCGCACTGACTTACGAAGAACTTGAGACGGCCGTAGTTGAAATAGAAGCGATTCCTAACTCCAGGCCAATAACCCCAATGTCCTCAGACCCCAATGACTTAATGGCGTTGACACTTGGTCATTTTCTCATTGGGGAGCCTTTGACAAGTTCCATCGATCCTAGCGCTCAACCCCAGCATACAAGCCTCATCGCTCGCTGGAAAGTCGTCTTGCACATCAAAAATGAATTTTAGCGCCGCTGGCCAAGGAGTATTTAAGTCAACTTCAACGCCGATATAAGTGGAAACAGCGGTGTCAGAACATCGAACCAGGCCACATGGTCATAATTAAAGAAGACAATACGCCCGCCTTGAAGTGGCCACTGGGACGTATAACTAATGTCATCAGGTTCAATTATGGTCTAGTGCGAGTGGCAGATGTTCGAACGTCAAGTGGTATTCTCCGACGAGCAATACATAAGCTAGCTCCTCTTCCTGTTGAAGAAGAGCAATCTTCAACGAAGCCTGTCGACGGCGTACTGCACTCACTAAAACCAATCAATGATGGACAAAACATCTCGAAGCCGCAGAACAATGTCAGTGATAACTCAAGTCACATCGATAAAGACGAAAACACCTCAAATAAGGGTAATACGAGTCCAAGAAAAAGGGCTCGGCAGTCACTAGGCAGCGCAATAGTTACATTATTAATGACTTGTTTTATGCTGCCAACAACACAAGGCTCTCCGCTAGAGTTAAGGCCCTTTCAATCCCAGCCTGGTATATATTTTGAGAACTTGGTAACAGCCAACATAATCTCAAGCGAATGAAATATAATTGCCTATTATGATATGCAACCTTACTGCAGCAAATTTGAAGTATTTGCAAACTACACCAATACCTTAAACTACTTCTGTCATCTAATGAAGGAAAGGGATATCTGTCTAAGAACTGTGGGTCACTTTCAACACCTAAGTGATGAATTGTCCAGAAATAATGAACTATTACTTCCGAAAAACGCATCCAGAGTAAAAAGAGGAGCATTGGATTTCGTAGGTAACATTGCAAATGTGTTATTCGGAATTTTAGACTCCAACTATGCAGAAAAAATGTCTGAAACCATTGACACCGTACAACAAAATGAGGATCACATCACAAGCTTGATTAAAAACCAAACTTCTCTCATAGATGTGACAGTAAATGTAATCAAGAGGAACCAGCAAATCATAGATAAGCAATTCAAAAATCTTGAATTCCACATCAATGAGCTAACCAAACAAATCATCGGCTTAAAGGAAGAGTTTTATCAACAAAGGATATCTGAAATTTTCACATCCTTAACGATTCAAGCAACTTTGTCCGCATTAAACTTTCAGCGAATTCAATCATTAATATTGAATGTGCTCATCGACGCTCATCATGGGAAAATCAACCCACAACTCATATCGCCTCTGCAACTAAGAAAAGAGCTGTCTACAATAAAGGAACATATACCCTTGTCACTGAGGCTTCCAACGACACAGGATGATACACTAACGTTATACAATCTAATGACCATTGAAGGAAAGATTGCAACAAGGCATATAATCTTCAAAATCAAGCTACCACTATTAGCACTGGAAGATTTTGAGCTCTTTAAGGTTATATCTGTACCAGTATTGATCAACAACACTTTTCTGACAATTAAGCCGTCCTCACCATTCTTAGTAATAAACCTGCATCGTGACCAATACTACCCACTTACAGAACATCCATAGCCGAAGACAAACATCTTTGCCGACAAAAACATCCAATATATCGGAAGGGATCAATTGTAAGCGCTTGTGAAATTGATTTGATTAACCGGCTTCCACAATCACACGCATGTCAAGTAATAAAAATAGGAGATGGTCCACATTGGATACAACTTTACAATCCTAATGAATGGATTTATGTCCTCAAGCAGGAAACGACAGTGAATGTTGTGTGCGGGAGCAACGTGACAACGCTAGTACTCAAGGCGGCCGGTATCCTAAAAATTCAAGGCGACTGTGTCATCAAGCAGGAACTTGTAACTATTCAAGGACACAATATCTACCCCACAATTTCAAGGATGTCTTATTCATCTTCAGGCAACTTGACTAAACTTATAATGCCAACCCAGACACCCTTCTCTTCTAATGAGACCTGCCGTTATCATCCGAGCTGGGAAGACCTCGACGACCTCAAGGGACAGCTTCAGCATGTCTATAAAGAACTGCCAACAAGAAGTCATATTCTCGGAAATGATGTCCATCAATTTGCCGTATCATATATTGGACTACTACTAGCCGCAGCTGTCATTCTCTACATTGGCTGCAAATTCCGTGCAACGATTTTTCAGCCTTTTGTCAAGAAGAAACTTAAACCTGCACCAAGGGGTTATATCAGCACTTCCAACAACGAAGACCGGGACTTTAGCATCAATTTTGAGGCTTAATTGTTCTAGGCATTCAATTCGGGGGAGAATGTTTATCCAAAACATATTTAATTCATATTCAACAAAATTCATGCAAAAAATGCATTGATGTAATACATAAATTCTCACGAGTCATAGAAGAATTTGCTGATAAGAAAATCAGAAAGATTCAGGCCAGACGTAAACTGACACTTTTGTTTTTCACTACCGCGGTGTCTTGTAAGAATACGCAAGATGACACTTTTGTTTTTCTTGGCACTGGCTCGTGAGAATTTATGTAGCTGATGAAATTTGTTTCTTTTTTACTGAGTAAGCGTTTTGCTAATTGTATTTTTCACATATTTATGTAATTGAGTGTATAAAAGTCAGAATTGGAAAGAAATAGGGGCTCAGTTTTTTTTACAAACTTTGGGCGGTGTGTTTTACTTATCAATCTTGTTGCTAATCTTTTTACTTTTCAGCAAACTCCTGGTGTGGTGATTCAAGTACTGCGCACACCTCATAACACAAGTCCAGGTACAAGAACCGTTTGCTTTTCTGCGACTATAAAGTAAAGGTACTTTATACAACACCCTTGAATCGACCACGCTTTTGAATGAGAATACCAGGATCAGCCATGATTAAGTACTGAAGAATAATATCTAAAAGCTTTAATTGCTTGAAAATGTCTATTAGGTCTGAGAATAAAAATTCAGTGATAAAATGTTCTGAACTCAAATTATATGTCAGGGGTATTTAGAAAACGAAGTTTAAATAAAGTTTTTTACGACAAATCTTTGAACCACTCAATCAGTCAAAATATTGCAAGAACAAAGTATATTGAAGAGAACAATGCATAAATGTTGTATGAACAATATTCATCAGAATTCGTAGGTAACTAACCAATGTAAATTTATGTATAACCTTTTAATTTTCGCACAATTAAGATCTTTCATTTATTTGTTTTTGTTCACTATGTTATAAGTTTTTAATTTAATTATAAAAGAACAGCGCTTTCTTCATGAATGTTTATTGAATTTCCATATAACTAATTTGCCTCAAAATTGCAGAAATGTTAAATGAAGAGTAGAATGTTGAGGAAGAAAGATGAAAATTGTAAATTCACTTATCTCTTAAAAATCCAGTTTATCCGGCTTGCGAAGGATCATGTTTTAGAGTTGTGGGAAGACTGCAGTACTTAGGATGCAAAATGTATTCCTTACAGAAAACAATCCAGAACTTAGGATACGAAATATATAAAAAACAAATGCAGCACTTAGGATACCAGATATTTATTGTAGAATTAAATCCAGCACTTAGGATACAAACCATTTATTTATTGAATTACACGATCCGAACAGCTCACAGGTTTATACAAAAGAGAGCAAATTGTAATTGTCGCCTATCGGAATTAAAAATTCTTATCAAGGTACAGTTCATCAACAATAAAAGAATTGAATGTGCTTTGTTGTCTCTAATCACAATGCATAACACAGAACAGGTTTTTGACCTTTTTTGTAGATTTTAGTACATTATAAATTGAATTGGAAAAATTGAGTTTACGTTAAATTTTCAATAAATGCAAAAAATTACAAATTCTGTCTTTTAATTCAACAAAATAAATAGAAAATCCTAAACATGTATTAATCTGTCCCTTAATTCTTTGACATTTAACTTACGTTTACTAGGCGAAGTTGAATTGGGTTGCGCCCTTTGTTCGTGATTAATTTTTATGTGGTCATTCAGAGCTTCTATTAAGTCCGATATGAATCTACAATTAAGGCAATGAAACATATTGACATTTTTCTAAAAAAAAATGGATTGCCTGTGTTGTTTTGGGAGTAAAAAAATTGTTTTCTCTTTAGTTTATATATTCGTATATATATATAAATTTTTTTAATTGTTAATGAATGTACTATAAATAGAATTCTTTATATTTGAGCAACATTATAATTTATATTCTACTGTAACTTATCTACTGTTTACTTATTATTATTTTTTTAATCACGTTAACTGTTTCTTCGACATCATTAGCAATTTGTCGTATTTTGCTCGTTCCTCTTCAGTCGTAGCTAATCCGGCGAGTGTTTTGTAATTCTTCAACTCTTGAGCGATTCTTCGTTTCTTGCCTCCTCTTTTTGTTTGCTTCTTAATTGGTGCTTTACTGGTGCTCCTGTTTCTATACTCCTCTTTGGTAAGTTTTTTTGGTCCCGCCTTGTATGGCGGAGGATTCTCGTTGCTCAGACTTGCTTTGGGGATGTACGGTGTCGGCTTCTCATGCACTGGATACAGTGTTAAACCCTGTGTATTCTTCTCCCGGTACTTTCTTAACTTCTTCGTTTGTTTTGAAGATACGGTTGAAGACAACGTCTATCTGGCTCATAACAATATTTCTTCCGTTGTAGCAGTATAATGTAGAATCCCATAGAGCTTTCGTTATCACGTAATTGTACTGTTAAATATCGTGATAACTCGTCACGATCGCCATGTGATAATAAGTCTTTTCTATAATAATAAAGCTCTAGGTAGCGATATTTATTCTGCTTTCGTGTATCTGTCGGATAACGATCTTGCTATTGAAGAAAAACCTGGGAGCAGCCGTGAGGTCTCACTCCACTGGAGCGGCTGTCTAAGCTCTAACTCAGAGATAAGCTGGGTAATAGACGTCGGAGCAGCTTATCAGCATTTAGCCCAAATTAAATAAATTACTGAAGACTGACTATATCTTTATTTATTTTTCCAGGTTTTTTATACATAATTCTTAATCTACGTTAATTGTGGTAATTTTTTCACCGGGTGATCAATTTTTACGAAGTAGTTCAAAGATTCTTTTTGGGATTCTCCGGTATGAAAAGTTCGATTATTTTATTTTTATATAATTTTTATTTGTTAGGCAACGTTTCGGGTCAGGTTTGACCCATCATCAGGCCCTGTGATAAATTAACAAAAATATAATTTTTTAGATTCAATACATATTTAAGCTTATAAAGGATGGAAAATAAAATAATTTAAGAGCAAAGAGAAATGAGTAAAAATGTAATTTGAAAATCTTTACAGGGATTGGTGCAGAAACGCGTTAAAATGAAAGACGGAACACATGAAAGTATAAGGAGTAAAATGCGTGTAAAAAATTATATGAAAAACATGAGATGATACAACAGATATAGAGGGCATGAAAATATAAAATGTGGAAAATATATATATATAAAAAAGTGAAAAACAAAAACGTTAAAAAACTAAAATCTAAAATAACTTTCAAATCTAAAGATCTACAAGAATGTATCTGCGTAGTATATTAAAACTTACATTAGTAATATTAACGATGAAGAGCGAAGATCTTTCGGAGGAAATTGTCACTAACACATAAAAACATTATTGTACGTTAATAATTAAGTAAAAAGATAAATAAATAAAAATAAGAACAAATTAACATAGACAAAATAAATTAAAAAGAAGAAAACATCTCTACGAGTCATAAATAAAATTAAAAACGAAGGTCACAGAAACTAAAGCTAGTGTGTTCGACAACAAGACTTCCACTGTGTATGCAGACTCATCTATCCAAAAAAATTGCATCGTTTGGTCGATTTGTGGTCAATGCCCCCACAAATTCCTCTTATCTCAGTCATAGTGCTATATGACGACAGAAAGAATGATCAGTTATGTTGACTTATAGATCAATCACATTGATGTAATAGGTTGTGGTATATGGGATGTAGACACTCCATGTCTCGTCTCATATTAACCACTCTGTCTCTGTTGTTCACTATGTAGCAAGCTTCTTTGATCTCACGCTTACGTCTGTTGTCTTCCATATGCAGTATGTGTGCCTGGTCAAAATTGAATATGTGTTGTGTATCAATTGTGTGTGCTGCAAGTGCCGACGATGGTGTAGACTTTTTTATGTAATACTGATGTTGGTCAAGTCGTGTTTTTAGGCATTTCGAAGTTTGACCTATATAGCATTGTGCACAATCACTGCAGTCTACTTTATATACAATATTTGACTTTTGTTGTCTGGGCACCTTGTCTTTTAAACTAGTGTAGACTAGCTTTCTTATTTGTTGTGTGGGTTTCATTGCAAGGCGTATATTATTGGTATGACGATTGATGATTCTTTTTATATGCAGCGACAAAGGATGTATGTAGCTAAGTCCTCTATGGAAGGGTGTTGTTTCAGGTATCTGTGGGGTTGTTTCAGGTGGATGTGGAGGGAAGTTTCCTCGGTGCTGGCTAGTGGGGGTCAGGTTGCTGAAACGTATTTTTCGTAGTGCGTTGGATATCAATTTATTTGTTATGTGGGGTGGATAATTATTCTTGTATAATGTGTCTCTGATGATTGAGATATTCTTGTTGATTAGAGATGAGTCACTAAGGCGAAGGACTCTATTTATGAAGCCAGTTGCCACGTTAATCTTAATGGAGTGCGGATGGAGAGACAAATAATTAAGCAATCTATTGGAGGAGTATGGTTTTTTGTGCCAGTCTATGATGATGCTGCGGTTAGTTATGTATGTTATCATCATATCTAGGAAGGATATTTTGTTATTATTCTCCAATTCGACGGTGAATTTGATCTTGTCATGAATACTATTGAGAATATTCAAAGTGTCATTAATCATGAGATCAGGTACTGCGGCTATTATGTCATCAACATATTTATAGATGAAGGCCGGTTGATAGTTCAAACGGTTAAAGGCAGTTGACAATATCATATCCATTGTTAGGTCAGCTAAAACACTTGAGAGTGGATTTCCCATTGCCAGACCGAATTTTTGTGAGTAGAAACTTCCATTGTTAGAGAAGAAATTGCAGTCTGATGCACAGAAACGTACGATGTCCTTGAAAAGTTGTTGCTCAATGGGGGTTATTTGTTCAATCTCAGGCCATTTTTGGTCAATTGCTTGAAGTGCCAGATTAATGTCTACATTAGTGTAAAGGGATTCCACATCATGTGTTCCGTCTTTCATTTTAACGCGTTTCTACACCAATCCCTGTAAAGATTTTCAAATTACATTTTTACTCATTTCTCTTTGCTCTTACATTATTTTATTTTCCATCCTTTATAAGCTTAAATATGTATTGAATCTAAAAAATTATATTTTTGTTAATTTATCACAGGGCCTGATGATGGGTCAAACCTGACCCGAAACGTTGCCTAACAAATAAAAATTATATAAAAATAAAATAATCGAACTTTTCATACCGGAGAATCCCAAAAAGAATCTTTGAACTACTTCGTAAAAATTGATCAGCCGGTGAAAAAATTACCACAATTGTACTCTTTCCTCCTTGGGCAAGTAATATGGAGAGCCACAGTCATCTTAGAAACTTTGAAAATCTTTATGGACCTGACATCATAAAAAAGATGAAGATATATATGAGGACTAACCAGAGAATATCCAAATTAATCCCAAAGCGCGTGTTTCTACTAAGATGCCGAGATGCAGGTATCACACCCAACTTCATAACATACATATGCCAAGGTATCTTAAAGTTATCACACAACAAGGAAACATACAGCCGCAGATATGAAAACCTATTCAACACCACATGCAAATCCTTACTGAATACCGAAATTTCCGTTTGCTGTTCTGAAATCAGACATACAGAAAAACTCAAAGCCACTGTTGAGTGTTTTCTCCAACAACAGATCACGTACGAAAACATCGAACCATTTCTTCGGACTCAGAATCGATCCTTGGTCTCTTCGCTGACAAAAAACCATTCCAAACTACACAGGAAGTTTGATACCCTAATGCACAATTATTTACACTCTGCAGACATTTTCTTTGATGAAAACTGCATAGAGAATCTTACAAATACAGACATCCCAATAGAAGCCAGAATAGTATTAAGTTTTGGCCCCAAATTCAACATGCCAACCCCAAAACATCATGTTCCAGTAATCGATTTAATTGCTGATATCGAAAACATCCTAGCCGATGTCCCAGATTTCAATGATAAAAACACCCTACGTGCTGACTGCGCTACATCAATAAAAAACTTCATAAAGCACCACAAGACAAATAAAATCGAACAATTCCTCTTCCATTGTCTTAATAAAACTAAAAGATTCCTCAAAAACAAGAAAGACCTACACATAATTAATTCTGACAAAGGAAACAAGACTGTTATTATTGATAAAACAGTTTATGAACAAAAAATATCTGACATGCTACAGGACGAAAACACATATGTACCCCTACTAGGAGATCCAACGAGAAGACTAATTAACAAAAACAATAAATTGGTTAATAAACTATTTGATAAACACCTTATTAACAAACTACTGAGACGACAACTCTCTTGTGAAACTCAAACATGCCCGAAGATCTATGGGTTGCCAAAAATACATAAAGATGGCTGTCCATTAAGACCGGTAGTGTCCAACATCAATACACCGGGCTACAAACTATCAAAGTTTATCGCCAACATACTCAGATCAACAATCAACCCTGATCTTAATTTGAAGAACTCACTACACCTCAAATCCCTAATATCGGGAACCATACTTCCTCCATCACATAAACTAGTGTCTTACGATGTGGAATCCCTTTACACTAATGTAGACATTAATCTGGCACTTCAAGCAATTGACCAAAAATGGCCTGAGATTGAACAAATAACCCCCATTGAGCAACAAATTTTCAAGGACATCGTACGGTTCTGTGCATCAGACTGCAATTTCTTCTCTAACAATGGAAGTTTCTACTCACAAAAATTCGGTCTGGCAATGGGAAATCCACTCTCAAGTGTTTTAGCTGACCTAACAATGGATATGATATTGTCAACTGCCTTTAACCGTTTGAACTATCAACCGGCCTTCATCTATAAATATGTTGATGACATAATAGCCGCAGTACCTGATCTCATGATTAATGACACTTTGAATATTCTCAATAGTATTCATGACAAGATCAAATTCACCGTCGAATTGGAGAATAATAACAAAATACCCTTCCTAGATATGATGATAACATACATAACTAACCGCAGCATCATCATAGACTGGCACAAAAAACCATACTCCTCCAATAGATTGCTTAATTATTTGTCTCTCCATCCGCACTCCATTAAGATTAACGTGGCAACTGGCTTCATAAATAGAGTCCTTCGCCTTAGTGACTCATCTCTAATCAACAAGAATATCTCAATCATCAGAGACACATTATACAAGAATAATTATCCACCCCACATAACAAATAAATTGATATCCAACGCACTACGAAAAATACGTTTCAGCAACCTGACCCCCACTAGCCAGCACCGAGGAAACTTCCCTCCACATCCACCTGAAACAACCCCACAGATACCTGAAACAACACCCTTCCATAGAGGACTTAGCTACATACATCCTTTGTCGCTGCATATAAAAAGAATCATCAATCGTCATACCAATAATATACGCCTTGCAATGAAACCCACACAACAAATAAGAAAGCTAGTCTCCACTAGTTTAAAAGACAAGGTGCCCAGACAACAAAAGTCAAATATTGTATATAAAGTAGACTGCAGTGATTATGCACAATGCTATATAGGTCAAACTTCGAAATGCCTAAAAACACGACTTGACCAACATCAGTATTACATAAAAAAGTCTACACCATCGTCGGCACTTGCAGCACACACAATTGATACACAACACATATTCAATTTTGACCAGGCACACATACTGCATATGGAAGACAACAGACGTAAGCGTGAGATCAAAGAAGCTTGCTACATAGTGAACAACAGAGACAGAGTGGTTAATATGAGACGAGACATGGAGTGTCTACATCCCATATACCACAACCTATTACATCAATGTGATTGATCTATAAGTCAACATAACTGATCATTCTTTCTGTCGTCATATAGCACTATGACTGAGATAAGAGGAATTTGTGGGGGCATTGACCACAAATCGACCAAACGATGCAATTTTTTTGGATAGATGAGTCTGCATACACAGTGGAAGTCTTGTTGTCGAACACACTAGCTTTAGTTTCTGTGACCTTCGTTTTTAATTTTATTTATGACTCGTAGAGATGTTTTCTTCTTTTTAATTTATTTTGTCTATGTTAATTTGTTCTTATTTTTATTTATTTATCTTTTTACTTAATTATTAACGTACAATAATGTTTTTATGTGTTAGTGACAATTTCCTCCGAAAGATCTTCGCTCTTCATCGTTAATATTACTAATGTAAGTTTTAATATACTACGCAGATACATTCTTGTAGATCTTTAGATTTGAAAGTTATTTTAGATTTTAGTTTTTTAACGTTTTTGTTTTTCACTTTTTTATATATATATATTTTCCACATTTTATATTTTCATGCCCTCTATATCTGTTGTATCATCTCATGTTTTTCATATAATTTTTTACACGCATTTTACTCCTTATACTTTCATGTGTTCCGTCTTTCATTTTAACGCGTTTCTGCACCAATCCCTGTAAAGATTTTCAAATTACATTTTTACTCATTTCTCTTTGCTCTTAAATTATTTTATTTTCCATCCTTTATAAGCTTAAATATGTATTGAATCTAAAAAATTATATTTTTGTTAATTTATCACAGGGCCTGATGATGGGTCAAACCTGACCCGAAACGTTGCCTAACAAATAAAAATTATATAAAAATAAAATAATCGAACTTTTCATACCGGAGAATCCCAAAAAGAATCTTTGAACTACTTCGTAAAAATCTACGTTAACTTAACCTATGCTTACCATACGATATGCTTACATTGAAGAAATTCCGCATATACCTAGAACTGATAATGGCATACATTTATCGCAACGACAAACTGCTTGGTCAGTGACGCAATCATTAATTGTTGCGACAAATGCATATCAAGCGTTTTTTTTTTATTGATTACTATCTTTTTCTTTGTTGTTTATTATTTTTGTTTGACACAGTTCCAAGTATATGGCGTGTTTTTAAAGTCGTCAAATGTTCACATTTGATCATTTGTGCACAAATATGAGTTTTTAAATCCTCACTGCGATTCATTTTGTCGCATTTATCGTTTTTAAAGTCTGTGATGTGCAAAAGAGAGCGTCACACTCACTGACATATATACTATGGACTGCTCGTTTTGCTGTCTCACATGGCACAATTTTTTAAACTACCACACAAATCAATACGATTTTTTTTTTATTTTGTATTTAGGTGAAATATTATACATTTGGATATTAAAAATTATATGAATAATAAACGAAATTTATATTCTTAAGAAGAGTATTTTAATTTGAAATGCAAATATTTTAATGCTAAATATTAATTATTAACACTTCAATATGATCCAACCATTGGCTGAAAACGGAAAGGGAAAAAAATACCTTCCGGAAGTATAGCCATTTCTTTCTTATAAACGTGATTTCAATTATATTCAGCATCGATTATATTAATGACAGATATGGTAACGGAGTTGCCAATATAAAATTTTATTAACGGTAATTGGCGCGCTCTTTAAAGTTATTGAGATTGCCAAATTTCAATAAGACGAATTTTTGAAGAGATAAAAACAGTAATTTTAATTACTATCAAGAGTTTTAAAGTGTACACATATAAAACAGTAATTTTAATTACTGTTATGCTTTGAAGTGTACATAAAACAGTAATTTGAATTACTATTCGGTATTAAAGCTTTCAATGTGTGCAAAAAAAATTGTTTGCGCCTACCTAAAAAAATAGTGAAAACGATGAGTTCTAGTGGATTTTTCTGTTTTGTGAATAACTGCCTGGGAAAAAAAGGAAATATGGTGGAGGGTAGACCCATAGTTATGTGTCGGTAATTCTAATTAATTATGTTCTTAATAACGGTGTAATAGTTTTATTTTTTATAAAAGCTTTCCTTCAGGGCAAACTGAATTAGCGACGTGGTGTGATTCCCTTGGTGCTTGCAGCCTACACTTCGATGAACGGGATATCAACCGAACTATGTTTGTAACGCGGATAAGACGAGGAGCTATTCCTATGGCTGTAGAATTCTGCGACTATTGCACTGACGTAAGTTTGTATCATAATAATTAAATATTGCATTTAAACGTAACCCCCGGAATATAATAAAAGCCATGAAGTCGCTGAAGGCACAGACACATTAAAAGGCCTTAACGTGCCGGGTACAGCAAGCAGTAGGGGCTCACTCTCACTGCTTTTTGTATACTCGTCATGGAGAAAAAACTAAAATTTCATCTAAAACAGGTCCTAAAGCCCAAAACTGTCGCTGCCACAGCAAAATGAAGTCAAAACAAATCTGTCTTCTTTCTAATAGTTTAAAAAAAAAAACAGCATGTAGAACATATTTATGGAAATTATAGCGTTTGAACAAAATACAAGCAACTTTTATATATATACACATATATATATATGTCGTAGGCGTTTAATAAAAACCGGCATTTAATTAAAAGCCTAGTCATTTAATTAAGTGCCGGCATTCAATAAAAATCGTATTGATATCTTTCTTTTACCATTATCTGCCTAGGCATTTACTTAAACCCCGGCATTTAATTAAATGCCGACTGGCTCTCCAGGCAAATAATAAAATAAGCAAATATATATCAACGCACGATCCGCAAGCCTTTACGCCGATAGTGTAATACCACCCGATTTAACCAAATACTAGGAGAGGGAGATGTGTGGTGAAGTCCCCCTTCGCACCCAGGCCTGCAACCCATACTCACCCACACTCACACCCACATACACACACATATACACATACACACACATACACGCGCGGCGCGTGTATGTGTGTGTATGTGTATATGTGTGTGTATGTGGGTGTGGGTGTCTGTGAGCATGGGCCGCAGACTTGGGTGCGGCGCGTGTATGTGTGTGTATGTGTATATGTGTGTGTGTATGTGGGTGTGGGTGTGTGTGAGTATGGGTCGCAGGCCTGGGTGCGACCTCCCCCTTCACCACACATCTCCCTCTCCTAGTATTTGGTTAAATCGGGTGGTATTACACTATCGGCGTAAAGGCTTGCGGATCGTGCGTTGATATATATTTGCTTATTTTGTTATTTGCCTGGAGAGCCAGTCGGCATTTAATTAAATGCCGAAATTTAAGTAAATGCCTAGGCAGATAATGGTAAAAGAAAGATGTAAATACGATTTTTATTGAAAGCCGACATTTAATTAAATGACTAGGGTTTTAATTAAATGCCGGTTTTTATTAAATGCCTACGACATATATATATATGTCAGTGGTCACACTTGCTGCACGAATATTTTTGCAATCAATGCGATTCATGTAACGACTGATAACATATGATCGTTTTGACATTTTAACTTGATGGCCCGCTCAGTATTGCTTTGCATTTGGTGTTTTCCTTGATCTTGTTTAATATAATCAATTTTAATATCATTTATTTAAAATGCAATACGTGTTATACATACATACGATATTATTATTATTATAGAAATATAATGGTTTTTCATATCCTATAAATATGAACCAGGTCGTTGATTGTTTTGTCAAGAAAATCGTATGTGCACAGAAATTCGTTTTTAAACTTCAATGCACAGACTGCACAGGAGCATAAATGAGAGCGTCAACATAGTCAAATGTGACAACTTTAAAAACCCGCCCATACTTGTTGTGGTAATCTTTTTTTTTTTTGCTGTTTGCAGTGTAATGCATATTAGTTTCGAAATTCGTGTTGTTGCAGTATCGATTGACCGCAATAATTGCATATTAAATTATTGCAATAAATCGGCTCACTGAAACAAATGCATACTACACATTTCTCCCTTAGGAAAAAAATTTGTGTTTACATAAAATTTGTTTGTTTGTTTGTTTATATTTCCAGTTTGGTTATGTTAAGCCTTAACTGCTAGCGCCATTATGGCTGTTTATCGCTTATGTTTACTTATTTAGTTTATATGGTATGCTTATATAGTTGATTACAATGGTTATTTATTCCTAGTTTTATTGTTAGCCTTATATATATATTTATTACGATAATTGCCAGTGGCTTTATTGTTATTTGTACTTAATTATCTATACCGGTCTGTAATCTAAATTAATATAATGTTTTATTTCTACCTTTAATTTTCTAAATTTCTTAGGCTATTCTTATGTATTTTGATCTTGTTTTTATTTAATCTTCGATAATGCAATTTAAGTTATCTATCGATTTAACTATATATGGTCTGCTGTATAGTTTTCGTCTATTTTGTACTGTCATTAGTACCTTGTCGCCTATTTTAATTGATATTGGTTTTCAATTAATATCATTTATGGATAAAGAAGAATTTTAAGAACTTTTATTTTTAACGATTTTAAATCAAATTAACAAATACAAGAAGAAAAAACAACCGCCTCGTCCGGGGTTTGAAACCCGGACTTTCCGCTTGCCGCGTGACTGCTCTTACCACTGAGCTAACGAGACAGATGATCATTGACTGATTCTAACAAGTGTAGGTTCGATACCCGTCCGGGGAAAAAAAATAAGAAAATTGAATTTACAATTTATTTGTGCGCTTTCATCGTTACTGGTTAATGCCAGCCGAAGGCAAATCGTGACTCAGTAGGCTAGTAACAAATTGATAAATGCAAGAAGGAAAATCATGGGCTGATCTTTTTGTGGTGAATATTTGTTATGACGTCTAATAAAGCATTTTGAACTCTGTGGTAGTTTTGAAGAACTAGTGTGGTAAGACGCGATAAGGCTCTGTAAGCTTGGGCAGCTTTCTGCTCCAGCTGGACGTCATCATCAAACTTACTGAATGCAAGTATATGGTTTTGAATTGCCTTGAATTGTTCTTGAATTGATTCCTCTTGACGTTTCATGATATTGGTTGTAGTTTCTAAAACTGATGTTTGGTTTTCTGCTAGCTGCATTAAGCAACCCTCGTTGCTTCTTGTTTTTTCTATTTCTTCATCAATGTACTTGGCATAGGACGAGTCCAGGATGCCAAATAAAGAGGTGACCTTTTGTGTGGAACTCGGTCTCGTCCGCTTTTTTTGTGGAGATTTCATTGGCATCTTCAATTTGCATGAGTTGATGTTGAAATTGGGAAAGTATTTCCAAACAGTGGTCTCTTCTGAGTGTTGTTGTATTGCATAACTTGCTTATTTCTCCAATGCATTTTCTGATTCCCGCTAGTTCGCTCCAGTAATTATCTAGCTTGTAGTATGCAAGGATGGTCCACTGCCTGTTTATTAGATGTGCATGTCCTAGTGATTCAATAAATATTTCTGGATTACTTGAGAATGGTGTTACTTTGGCCGGTTCCCTTAGCGGGTTTCCGAATGCTGGCATTATAAGTGAGGTTAGCATTAGCAATTTTAAAGCAGCTTATGAGCTAATAGATTTTGCCGTGGGGCTTCTATTCGTTTTGTAGCGTTAGTGGGATTTTTCTTGAAATTGTCCATAAATAGTGAGTTCTTCCAATCAGACTTTATTGGCAAGAACCTTCCTCGCAGCGAGTGATAGGGTCGTTTGTGTTTCATCCTCTTTGCTGGTGGCCCTCCTTCTACGGCCTTATAAGATAGTCCTGGCACCTGATTAAAGGTTAGAAAGGATGTTTTGGTTGCGTTCCCTCGACTGATTTGGAGTCGTTCCCTCGACTGATTTGGAGTCGTTCCCGAGGTTTCTGCCGCTGGCATTCCCTTTGAGATCTTCTGGTCTATATTGCTCCTCTGGAAATGGGCAGAAGTTGTGAATGGTCCGTTTAAAAATTCCACAGAGTGTTTTGATACTAACAACTCTAGTAAGTTTGTCGGCGTCATCGAAAGTTTCTATGACGCGGTCTATCGACCATTTCAATGGTGGTAAGTTTGCATCTCTTATCACGACTAAAGTTCCAGGTTTTAGATTTGGCTTTCTACTCCTCCATTTGTTCCGCGTTTGCAGCTCCTGTAGATATTCAGCCGACCAGCGCTGCCAAAATGTTTGTTGAAGTCGGCGAAATCTCCTTAATTTGTCGATGTCTCTTTCAGAAACATCAGTTTCGGCGCATGCTGTCAAGGGACCTCCCGTCAAGAAGTGTCTTGGGGTTAGTGCCTCGAGGTAATTGGGATCTGAAGACATGGGTGTATTGGCCTTGAATTTAGGATGGCCTCTATCTGGACAATTACTGTGTGTAATTCCTCGTATGTCAGATTGGCATTTCCCGTCTGGCGAATCAAGTGATTCTTGGCGGATTTCACTGCCACAGCCCTCCGAAGTGAAGCGATCGTGGTGGTATGGGCTTCCCCTCAATGTGATTTTTGATACATAATTGAGCGAGTGATGACTGTAAATCCTGTAACAGGAGCATGTACTTTAGTTCCATTAAATGTGTTCGTGCTTCTAGGAAGTTCGTTGCGTTGTCGCAAAAGATAGTGGCACACAGCCCTCTTCGGACAATGAATCCTTTTAGAGCGTTAAGGAAAGATACGGCACTCAGATCACTGACAAATTCTAAATAGACAGCCTTTGTAGTAAAGCATACAAATACAGATATGTACGCCATTGCAGGTGCCTTTCCTCGTAGTTTTTAATGAATCATGATGGGTCCACACAAGTCAACTCCAGTGGAGTGAAAGGGTCTTGTTGGCTTAACCTGTTCCACAGGTAGGTCTCCCATCATTTGATCAACGGATCTTCGTTTGTGGACAGGCTGTCGTAATGAGTGCGAGACAGCGCATCAGGGACGACATTCAGGCTTCCTCTCCGGTACTCAGTAGTGAAGTCGAAACCCTGAAGCTTCAAACTCCACTGAGCAAGTCTACCGCTGAGTTCCTTTTAAGACATCAGCCATTTCAAGCTTGCATGATCAGTCACTATCATAAACGGCATAAGTTCTAGGAAGGGCCGGAACTTCTGTACACTTAAGATTAAAGCTAAGCATTCTTGCTCTCTGACGGTGTAATTTCGTTGTGCTGAGTTCAACTTTTTCGAGACGTGGGCTATTGGCTTCTCGTGGCCATCGTCATCTAGTTGTTGGCTCGCATCGCACTGTATAATGAACGGCTTGGTAAACCCTGGGCTCACTAGAAACGGAGCAGAAGTAAGTTTTTATTTCAACAAATCAAGAGACGTCTGGGCTTCAGGTGCAGGCGCGGATCTAGCATTAAATTAGGGGGGGGGGGGGTCATTGTACAAATTATTTCATCGAGCAAAAAAAAAAACAAAAAAAACAAAAAACATCCAACGCCGGTTCGCATGGCCACCGCAGCAGTACCTACTGCAGTACTTGGTACTAGGTACTAGGAAATCCGCATTAAGCGGTGCGGATGATGTGTCTTTTTTAGTATACTTTTTTTTTACAAAAACTAATTTTTTTCATTGAATAGGGTGCAAACTGCAGGAGTCATTCAAGCCCAACTTTTCTCAGTTTTACACACTGGTATATATAATATGGACTGCTCTCGATATGCTATTTCATGCGGGTACAATTTTTGTGTCAAAAATAGTTCATACGTCGGTGCCAACATTGAAAAATCCATTGGCGGAAAGTTGAAAAGTGAAACCTCTCGAATTTCTATTAACCCAAATAATTAATTTAAAAACATTTATTTCGACAAACCCACTTATTTATTTATTGTTTACAGCCCCTTCTCAGTTCGCACGTTACATAGGAAAGTGACCAACTCAAAAAATGCAACCTTTCAGGAGAGCGAAAAAACGAAAAGCTGTACATAGAATTAATTCTAGCTTACCGTAGTAATTGTTTGCTAAAAATAGTCTGAACTCTTAAATTTGTTAGTAAATATATTTCTGAAGATTTATATAAAAGAAATTTTAAGATTTTGTTACCGCAGTTGGCGAGGTTAGCTGTTAATCCCGCATCCTCTTAAGTTGTGTCGCTTTTCTTTGTTGCGAAATAAATATTTTTACAAATTTTTTTAAGTGGCACAACTCAAAATACGATTTTTAAGAATTAAATTCCGTACTTTGAACTTTGTGGAAAAATGTCATAACTCATAATATAATTTGTAAGAAATAATTGCTGTTTTGTGGAAAAGTGACACAATTTAAAATAATACTGTTAAAATGTCGAAAACATATTTACGTTTGTTATAAAGATCGTCACAAGTCAAAAAGTGACACTGACACACTGCTCTATGAAGAATATCTCTGTTCATAAGTAACAGAAAAGTGATACTATCTCTATCTAGCGGCAAAAACAATCAGATAGAAATATGCCAATTTCATGGTGTAATTAACTCAAAAACGACAAACTTTGAGTTAGGTCACATTTCTATGTGACGTGCGAATTAGTAGTTGGTGCTTAGATCGAAAGAGAACGCTATATAGAAATGAGCCCACTTTCTGCAGTGTATTTCTATGGACGTAGTCAGTACATATTTTAAATGTCAGTGGTTTTACGCTGCAAGTATTTTAGAATGTTAGGAGTGTTGGAGTGTGTGAAATTGCCATCAGCAATTGATTTTAAATTCCTCAGTTAAAAACAAAAAGTATTTCCCATAGAACGACTTGGGACAAATAAAAGTTTTAAATTTCAACCCAAGTCGTTTCAATAGAAAAAAGCCCCACGACAAATCTTACCTTCAGTAATATTTGTCGAAAATAAAAATACGATATGTATGTACATATATGTATACCTACATACATATCGGGCGCAGAAAATTTACTCGGTGAAGATTTAAACGATCAAGTCTTCATCAAAAAGCCTCCTGTCAGCAAATTGTCGCGAGCGGAATTCATTCTGGGTGCAACAATGTATGCACGATAGCAAGACGATGGTTTGATATTTATGAAAATATCAAATTTCATTTCAACCGCCGCGGTAGGCTGAACACTAATTGTAAACAGGTAAAGAAAATAGAAGTTGCGATAAGAAAAAATAAAATAAACGTTTTGTAAAAATAACCATAAGAGGAATTTTGTGAAAGAAAAAGTTTGTGAACAAAGCAAAAGTAAAAAAATATATATGTAAATAAAATAAAAGTGTGCGAGTTGTCTTAATCATAGCTTCCTGAAACGGCGTCGAGTGATTGCCTTCGACTAAGCTAAGCCCCGAAATATAACAGGAGTTAGGACTAAGTTAAGTTAGGGCTCTGATGTGGTAGCGAGGGAGTCTGTTTCGTGGCTTGGGAAGTGTTTCTCTGAGGTCCGAAACCCAAATTCCGAGAAAAACCTATACACATACATCACATGCATACAATAGCATTCATTGAAATAAATTTTTATTTTTTTAAGTTTCGGAATAAAGTTTTTTTTTAATTATATAAATAAAAAAAGTATAAAATAAAAAAAAATTATTTTTTCAAATAACTCAATTAATTAAATATTTTTTCTCAAATTTAGGGGGGGGGGTCATGACCCCCACGACCCCCCCCCTGGATCCGCCACTGTTCAGGTGTCCACTTGTACTGACTAGAGTTTTTCAAAGTGTCTGTAATGGAGGCAGTAAAGTCAGCATAGTTCGGAATGAACCGTCTATACCATCCAGCCATACCTAGTAGGCTTCCTGCTTGCCGAACAGTTTTAGGTGACGAATAGTCAACTATGGCTGAAATCTTGTCGGGGTTAGTTCTTATACCTCCTTTTCCGACAATGAGTCCCAAGTATTTAATCTCTTTAATACAAAACTTACTCTTCCCGACGATGATAGTGAGGTCAGATTTCCTCAAACAATCCGCTACACGGGCTAGCAGCGTGAGATGAGAGTCAAAGTCTGAGGACAAAATCAATAAATCGTCTAGATAGACGAGAACATTGTCATGAAGATCGAAAGGAATGACCTTATCCAGGATGCGGCAGATCGTTTGTGGAGCATTGCATAGTCCGAATGGCATCACTGTGTACTGACAGAGAGGGTGACCAGGTACAGTAAAACTTGTCTTCTCTATGGAATCACGTCTAGTGGGCTCTGCCGGAAAGCATCTTTCAGGTCCAGGCTTGTAGTGTACTCTGCCGGAGGAAGTCGACTCAGAAACGCGTCTATCTGCAGTAGCGGATAGGCGTCCTTCTTCTTAACGGATTGGACCTTCCTGGCATTAAAAGAAAGCCGAACCTTTCCAGGCTTCCTCACCAGAACGCCTGGAGAGCTCCAAGAACTCTGGCTCTCCTCTATCACACCCAGTGATAGCATGCGCTCTAATTCAGCATCCATCACATTTTGTACGGCTTGTGAAATTGGATAAAACCGTTGTTTTATCGGAGCTGCGTCATTCGTCTCGATTTTGTGAGCGACCAAGGATGTCTTTCCCAGGCCTAAAGATGCGAAATAAGGGAAAAGCTGTTTAGTAGCTTCCAAACGTTGTTGATCTAGACTGGAAAAAATATGGCAATCGGTGTCAGATGTAGTTATTATTCTTGGAGACACTTCTGCAACTATACCTAGGACATCTGGAGCCAACCCAAATAGACGCCAGAAGTCTATTCCTAGATATAGTGCCTGTGTGAGCCCAGGAACTACGTAAAAACGCACGTTTTGGGTCTTACCACGGAAAGTGATGACCAAGTTCACATGACCATGCACGGTCGTCATGGCACCATTCGCTTCTTGTACCTGTGTCCGATACCTCTTCCATTCAACCTCTACTTCTGCAAGCTTCTCTAGACCTATTTGGCCTAAAATATTGACAGTGGCACTAATATCAAGTAATCCAGACTCAGTTCGCCCGAGAAGTCTTACTTCTGCATATGGTCGAATGTCTTCTGGCATCGACAAGGAAATCTGTGCCAGTTCTCTTTTCTTTCCAGTCTCATCCATCGACAGTATTCCCGCCAACGAACGGTCGATCGTTTCTTTCTTGGTATAAAATCCAAGTCAGGATACATAATTTCAGCTAACTCCGCTACTGAGGAGAAGATACGGTCCCTTACTGCCTTATAATTCTGCAGACGCGTATGATACGGCGTCAGCGGATGTAAAAAAGCTCACACCCACTCGTCATAACAGAGCTTGGTGGCCGTTTTAATACAGAAATGGCAGGAGGCCAAATTTCCTGCTCAGTAACCTTTTCAACTAAAGGTGCTGTCGGTGTTATCAGGACATCGAAAATTATAGACTCCTCCAAGGAAGTGTCTAATAGTATCATGGGCTCCCCAGGGGTAGAAATGGGAGCTTGAAGATGTGCGGAGAAGTCCATTAGGTTCTCCGTCTCTATCAGTGAAATATTTCTACAATCAGGGGTTTGCTAATATCATCGGAGTCACTGAATGATATCAGTGGATAGTTTAGTGACTCATGGTTGAGGTCTGTTAATAGAGCGGATCTTCCTCCTTGTTCAAGGCGTGAACTGGAGTGTTCATTGCAGTGGTCGCGCGGGACGTTGACACTGGTCGAGAAAAGGTGGTAGTATTCCCGACCCATCTCCAGTTTTTCTGTCGGCACTGGCTGAAATTGGGCTTGAAGACATTTTTGCGTCCGCATCCATAGGAGAACACGATTTGCCTTTCCTACAGGCAGTCTTGGTAAAAGTGACCGGGCTGGTCACATTTCCAACAGCTAACGTTCTGGGGTGCTGTAAGAGCAGATACTCACTGCTCTCAGGTGACCTGTGCTCTTCAGCATCTGTCGGACGACACTTGTCCACCTCGCTGACTCTTGGGCTGCGATAGGTGTTCCAGATGCACCCTGTCGCGATTCGCTTCTGTGTAGCCTGTATTTGAGTCACGAGACTCCGCAGTTGGTGTGTGGTGTTAGTAGGATGCAAGTAGATATTCTGCTGAATGTCTGGAAGCAGATTCGATTTCACAATCTCTACAAACTCGCCGTCGGCCAAGGGGCTTTGCAGTTGGTTACGCAGATGTACCAAGTGTTGGTGGTATGTAGCAAATGACTCCCCTGCTTTCTGTTTTCTCAACATCAGCTGGACCTTGACCTTGAGGTCATCCTTCGGTACTCCCCATTCAGCTAACAGAGCTGTCTTCACATACTCCCACGATGGCGTGGAGTTCTTCCTCAGGAGGGCCCAGTACCAGTCCATCGCTGGACCAGAAAGCAAGGTAGTCAATTGCGTACTAGGAGATCAAAATCACCGTCTGAGGCCGAGTAAGTTATTGCTTCCACTCTGAACACGAACTCGTCGACAGTAAGTCGAGAGACGTCGCCACTATACGTGATATTCCATCTCCGGATGGGACTGCCAGACCGTCGTGGTTCTAAGCTCGGCGGGATACGATGAGATGGAGCTGTTGGAGGCTGGATAAAATTTGGTCTATGCTGACTACTAGGCTGACCAAGAGGAGATGACGGTCTATTAAACGACTGCCTATGACCGTCGTGAAACTCTTGCGGTAGTCTCGGTTCACCCACAGAAGGATGTGGCCGTGAAAAGTCAACTGGTGGCATTGCAGCTGAGATTTGCTGCCTGACGCTAGTTGCCAGTTCAGCTCGAAAATTATCTAGGCTCTGCTCGAGGCGTTTGCGAACTAAATCCTGCGTTAGATACCGGGCTGTTCACTCGGGAACTCGGATGGCAAAATGTTACGGAGTGCAAGTTTGGTCTCCCTGGGGACAAGGATTCGTGGTTTACTTTCTGAATCGTTGATGGTGGAAAATCGAACGCGGGTGCTGCCGTTCGAGCATCCTGATTAACAGGCCTCGTAAAAGCTTTTTCGGAACATCACCTGTATATTCAGCAAAATCGTACGTAGTGAGATGGAATCTGCAGTTCGGGCAGTTTGACTGCTATCCAATCCACGTTTTCAGACATGCTTTGTGAAACACGTGTCCACAGACCGTCTTCACTGGCTTCCTCTTGCCTGACTAGTCTCTCTTCTGGCAGATGGAGCACTTCTCAGGCACCAGTATCGGTGCATCAGTTGCTGGCGGTGGTGTTCGCACTGTAGCCATTGTATAACTTCAACCGCTCAGTCGTAAAACCAATATGTTCCAAAATAACTCAAGAAAACTTCAGAAAAATTCTTGTCATAATTACTAAAGTACTAGGTGTTCGAGAAGATAGCGGAATGTCAACATGGTCAGTACTCTCAACTCAGAATTCAATACTTGTACTACCGCAATCGTACAGTTCAAAGATATAAATGCTAATTCTTATAAGAAAAACTACCAAAAAGTCAACTCAGGCTTAAAAAAAATCAACAATAGAAAGTCATACCTTTTCTTTCCCACTCTCCAAGAATTAACTCTCAAAATAAAAGTCTACCAAGTCCACTCTCTCTAATCAGGTCAAGACAGGATGATAGAAGCAAGTGAAGTGAATGTGTGCATGAAGAAGAATTTGCGCTCTCACAGAGATCTGGTAAAAGTAGATTTGGAGATGTCAAAGACTGAAAATATTACTAGAGATTCTTCAGCCAGGCAGTGAGCAGTATGCCAACTCCTGATTACTGAAGGTCTCCAGCATCACTTCCATCCTCTGAAAACTCTTCCCTTCCTCTTCACCTGATCGTCATATCTAGTTAGTCTTCTAGCAGGGCAGAGTCATAAATCTGGTCAACTAGTTAGCTAAAAGCCAAAAAGTCATTTCATAGACTCATGACTCTGTCCATCCAGTTGGCCAACAAATACATGCCTCCATGAGAGTACAAACAAAAATGTTTGTGTGAGACCACCTGCCATTTCCATGGCTGAAGGCCAGCGGGAAAGATAATTGCAAAGCAATTCAAAAATCAAAATATCAAAATTTAATCAAATTCAAACCTAAAGTCGAACTTACAAAAACTTTCACAAAAACTTTACTTTACTTTAATGGCAAAAATTCAAAAATCAAAATAGCAAAAACTTTCATAAAAGTTACTTTACTCTACAAAGATTCTCAACAAAAACCAATTAGATCCACGTCTGCATATAACTTCCACTGGATATGAGGCTTGAGGTCAATCAACCAGTAGACACCAGATGATCATATAACTCGAAGTCCCAGTCCCCAGTAAAATTTACACTTAGACCACCGAAGTCTAACTGAGGTGGCCCCACGTTGGGCACCATTTTTGTTATGGAAGTATGTAGAGTGATTTGGCTTGGACGTGAAGTCCAGACAGCCAGCATAAGCTGACAGATCACTCGCTGGACAGCGTTGACTGCAGGGCGGCACGCTAGCTCGCCTGAGCTATTGGCGGTGAGTGTGGGGAGGTTCCACAAAAACCTGCCGCTGCCACCAGCCATACACAAAGGAATTCGTGCCTACTTACAAAAAAAATTCCCGCACACATTCGTTCCTGAAGGGACCCTTACATCACTAACCTACATCCATTGGGAAGGCGCAGATGTTCGTCCTTCCATCGCCGTTGCCCCAACCACCCTGTGATACTGCGGGCGATATTGAACAGTATCCCTGTAAGACCTGAAAAGAGAGAGTGTAGCGAACTTAGGCGACCTTCATGTTGAGAGGGCTCCGGGAGAGGGATAGGAGAAAATGAAAGCCCTTATGGCGTCATTACGTTATAAACTTCCTTGTTAATTCCGACTGTCCTTAATGACTAATTTGGATAATCCTATTACAAAAAAATTCCAAGTGACACTCCTTCAAGACACTTAAATCTTAGTTCAAGTAATATCATATAAAAGAAGCCGGAAGAAAACGAGAAGGTGTGTTGGGAAATTCAAAATGAAAAGATCTTGTTGACTGATTAATATCAATGTCAAAGTACTATAAATGGGGATAAAAAAAATTTCACCGAATTATTCCGCGTACACTCGTGTGTAAAAGTAACCTTCAGTCTAGTTCAATTTTAATATAAGAAGGTGTAATCAAAAAATTTAGTATGGAAAACAGGTTGGTGCTGAGGAATATATCTACCTTATGTTATTATATATGAATATAAACAGGTTTATCAATTGAGTATTATAATGCAATCAGCGACTTACATAATCATCCATTGAAGAGGCCTCCTAAATGGTGCGTATGGTATCGGCTTACATCCTATAATTAGTTTGTCACTTAAGATATTCGTAAAACATAAATTATGTTAGGCATTCCTCAATCATGCAATAGTGTATAATTATCAAAGAAGAGATTTGACCACGCTGTCTCGTTTTTCTTCGTTTCTTTAGGTTTCTTCCTAAATAATACCATGTCCCCACAACGTGTGATCATAGGATACACTTCACGAAAACGTAGATATAAAGTAATACCCAGCATAAATATTTTTCATTTTTAGAGATAAGAATTCAATTAAACTTAGTTAACTATGTTTGCTAAAAATTTAAATGAGAAAATTGACGCTGGACTCAACAAAATTATAGACAACTATCTGTAACTTGTCAGACACCTTACAAAAATATAGATATCTCAATACCTAACATGAAAGCTTTTCATTTATAAATAGAGGAATTGACTAAGACTTATTTATACTACGTTAGAAAAAATACAATGAATAAATTAACACTTAGCTCAAAAATGTGGAACATTGTCTGTACTCTGTCCGACACCTTACGAAAATATAGTGTTTGAACACAGCTGAAAAATAAGAAGAAAATAATTAAAATACAATATATAAAGTATTTAATACTTCCCTAGAATTCCAAGATCCTGTGTCCAGTCATCACTTGCCTCCTGTATCTTCAAGGAGTATCTGAAATGAAAAAAAAAGATTATATATTAATTTAATAGAACCAATTGGATTAAAAAAAAGTACAATAAAAAATTTAAGTACAAACATGCAGACTGCCGAGAAACAAATTTCTTGGCAGTACAACAACAACACTGCGTAAATAAATTTATGCAAATTTGTTAGCGAAATTCATGTTCCCTGCATAGTGAACTATTGCAAAACATGCAAATATGTTCTCACATGCAACAAACATAAATTCGCAAATGAAATATACACAATAATTCACGAAAATCAACAATTGTCGCCATTGTTGACATTTCGTGAAACACTTTTAGAATATGCAAAAATTCGCATAATTTGCAGATTTCTTGGAAATTATGCATAGTCAAACTATTATTAAATATTTTAAGATTATATTTATGCACTTACCTTGTGAATTAATCTCTTAGTGGCGAAGAAAACACACAACACAAACACGACACTTTCGATTAAAATTATGGCGATCGCGACAGTCAAATTGACTCGCGAAGAAGTCAATTTGGTGAAATGAAATGCGAGCAACCTGTTGAGCAAGGTTAGAAAGTGCGAATTTCACCAAGTAAGAAATTATTAAAGAAAATTAATTCCCATAATGAGTGGGAAGGAGAACGATGTCGGAACGAGACAGAAGAAATTATAGAGAGAATTTACGTTCCATATTGGAAATTGACATAATTTCATAGGGAGTCGCCATATTGGTATTTTTGTAAAAAATTGAAATAATTAATTAAATCGACAAGGAAAATTCGTGGATAATGAAGAATAAATTCAACGACATATTTTAGCATATTTTGACATAGTCGCGCAAAGTGAGCAAACATGAAAAATATGTGGAAATTCCATATTTTTGTGTGGAATCTATCGTAAAATGGCGGCTCCGACACTATAAAAGGGCAGTGCTCCCTTAGATCTTTCTCAGTCAGTGATAGTGATCTTACATGCTAATTTGGTATAACATCACAGTGAGTTGTAGTTTAAAAAACAAATAAAGTAAAAGAAAGTGAACTTCAGAAAAAATCCTTGGCAGCATAAATAAACGTACAATAAGGTACATTATTTTCATGCTCTAGGATTAAAGGCTTCATGGAAAAGTTGTGAACAATTGTTGTATGGTGATTGGATTTTCAGATAAGTATTCTTATTCTGAAAATAATTTATATTGGTGACGGAAATTTTCAGATTAAGTTTTTCCACATAGCGGCTGAATCCATGCTAGTTGTGCATTTTCAACGCTTCATGTGGAAAAACAAAATAGTTAAGTAATATTAAGTGTGAAATCAGTGAATTAGTTAGTAAGTTCAAAACATAAGCCCACATATCTTCTTCTTTTAACATACCGCTACACTAACACCACCCAAAATGCCGTAATGTAGTTGTGGTGCTCGCTTACAGCTACATTACAAAACATTTTATGGTGGTTCCATCCAGGAATGTGTGCCTGTTTACTGTTGTAATTGCGAACAGTCCTAATTACGCTTATTTTATGATAAATATTTCCTCAAAAAAATATCTACGAATTAAAAAACTTTCAAAAATAATCTATAACTGTGCTTAGACGTGGCAGTTTTAGTGAAGAAACGTTCAAAATTAATTTATAAGTGAACGTAATCGTGCAATCTTTAAAAACTTCAGGTTGCCCAGACGTGGCAGCTCGAATAAATTATCGAAATTTCTAGTTAATTACTGAACTTACATGTCAGTAACTCGTAATATATATTTAATTGCTGAACTTACATGTCAGTAAAACGTGATAAATTGTTGGTAGATAAAATAAAGAAAAATTGATACAGCGAAACATTCAATATATACACGTCAATTTTAAGTACGGCGAAAATTAATTAACTAAAATTAAATTTAGAATTAAATTAAAAGATTAATTTAAGTAAAGTTGTGCTTATACGGCATTGATTGAATGCCAGTAGTTCGTAAAAAGTTTATAACAGTTGTGCTCACACTGTTATTTAGCTGTCTTTATCTGTAATTTAAGTAAAGTTGTGCTTATACGGCATTGATTGAATGTCCGTAGTTCGTAAAAAGTTTATAACAGTTGTGCTCACACTATTATTTACCTGTCTTCAACAGGTATCAAGTTACGTCTACTAACTTATAATTAATACCACACGTGGCATTGAAGTACGTCACATAGTTCTTTCACAAATTGTGCTACAAGTTGTGCCCGTTCGTAGCAGCACAGCAGTAGGGACATTTTAATCGAATTTGTGAACAAGCGTGCTACCTAATTAATACAAAATCTATTGCCAATTTGCGAATCCTCATATTATTAAGTACTACGAAAACGGTATTACGGTTGTACCCACACGGTAAATCAACGATAATAGTAGGTTATAAATCAATAAGGATGTAGTAGAAAAACTAGTCCACACGGAAAGCGTGTTGCGTGCGCGAATAGAAAAATTAATTGAAAATAGTGATACAGATATGACAATCAATCAGGGTTTATTAGAAAATTCTGATGACACGCCACATGACTATCTAACGCAAGATAATTCTGGTAAGGCAGAGTCAAAATACTCCGAATATATGGGAGAATTAGTGGAAGGACTGCGGAAATTCGTTCCAGCTGCTGAAACGTCAAGCACAGGAACATTAACTATTCACTCAACAACTGTTGTTCAACAGGAGTCATTCCTTCCTCGAATTCAGTTGCCTAAATATAATTGTCACTACGAGTTATGGTGATCATTTCACGATTTATTCGTTTCTCTTGTTCATGATAATACCAAGCTGACACCAGTTCAGAAATTGCATCATCTGAAATCTTTTTTAGTGGGTGATGCCGAGAAATTATTACGACATACCCCAGTGACAAATGAAGATTACATGCCAGCTTGGAACAAACTAAAACCAAGGTATGAGAACAAGAGAATCCTAGTAAATCATCAATTATAGGTTTTAGTAAATCAAGTTAAACTAAGTTCAGAGTCAGCAAAGGGGCTCAAGTCAATCATTGACACAAGTGATGAATGCATCCAGCAGCTAACAAGTTTAGACGTTGACACACAATCATGGGATGTACTTCTTATACACTTATTAGTGCAGAAATTGCCATTCACTACCCTAAAGTTATGGGAAGAAGAACAAGGAGGGACACAAGAGTTGCCAACCTTCCAATTATTTAAGAAATTCTTGAATACTCGTTTAAGAATACTCGAATCAATAGCAGATAATTTAGTTAAGTCACCACAATATAAACAAAATATACCTGAAGTCAAAAAATCATATCATGCGGCAAAGGAAATTAAATGCCCAATATGCAGCGCAAGTTATTTCACTCAATTATGTCCGAGGTATCAAGCGATGGACATACCATCTCGATATCACATACTGAAGACATCAGGCCGTTGCTTTAATTGCTTAGGAATTCATCACACAAATCACTGTAAAAGCAAGTTGATATGTCTGAAATGCAATCAGAAACATCATAGCACACTCCACGAGAATCACAATAGGGACAAACCCATATTCTCAGCTGTCGACAATGAGCATAAGTCAGCACATGACAATGCGAGGTTGAACCCAAGTCAAGCTAATCAACCTAGCATCACAAATGAAACCTCTTCTCGGTTACAATCAGGTAACAATACCAATGGCTTAAACACTAGTCAAACTTCCGTAACCAGAGAAAGTCATAATGCCCTACTAGCAACAGCACTAGTAGTGGCACAAGCAGAGGGCGAGACGCCACATATCTTACGATGTTTAATAGGTAATGGCTCGCAATCATCATTCATCACTGCGGAAGCCTGAGGGAAATTAAGAGCTTCAAGAAGGACAACTGCAGTATCTATTACAGGTTTAAATACTAGCCATGCAGCCACTTCAAGGCAACAAACCACACTCACACTTAGATCTCGAAAAGCGAAGTTTAGAACAGTATTAACAGAAGACTTCTTGATACTAAATAAAATCACATATCCCTTGCCTTCCAGAACAGTTTCAAAAAAGGAATGTTTAGCTCTAAACAAACTGCCATTTGCAGATCCCACATATTGGAAACTTGAACAGATAGACGCGTTATTAGGAGCAATAGTTTACGCTCAAATACTCCAGAACTGCATTCAGCAAGGATCAAATACCACCCCTACAGCCATCAACACAATGTTTGGTTGGATTTTACTAGGATCTATAGTAGACACTTCAGAGCACAATACATCGTCGTTCACTATCGCAACGGATGATTTGGCTCTACAACTCACAAATTTCTGGGAAACGGAAGAATTTCCCACGAACCCAATTCTTAACAAAGAAGACAAAGAATGCATGCAGAATTATGAACTCAATCACCAACGTCTACATAATGGAAAATACCAAGTGAAGTTACCCTTTGCGCACAACGAAGCACCGAACTTAGGGCATTCAAGACTACAAGCAGTCAAGCGCTTTCAAGGAATTCAAAGACAACTTGAAAGGAATCCAGAATTAAAATCTGAATATGAGAGATGTTGAGACGAATATCTCGAGTTGGGTCACCTGGAAGAAATACTTCCTCCCAACATAAATGAACCGCATTATCATATACCTCATCATGCTGTTCTTAAAGAAAGCACTACAACAAAGGTGGGAGTAGTATTTGATGCGTCGGCGAAATCTTCAAACGGCAACTTGCTTAACAAGTTCCTATTAAAGGTGCCGTGTCCCTAAAGCAATCGAATTAATTAATTAATTATAATAAAACTTCAGAAAAACAACGCTCGAATCTCTTGAACCTATGCACTTTATTATTTCACGTCAAACAAACTGACCTATCTTAATAATTTAAAAGTACTCCGAACCGAACTGTAACCTGACACTCTAAAAACCAAAGTTGAATCGCGACTGAACAATTAACGGCATTCGCTAGACCAGTCTTTGGTCTTTTATGCCCCAATATTCGGAAGTAAACTTTACTCACAACGCGGATGTAAACAAACGACAACAATCTTGTCGTTTGTTCTACCGGTTTCTTCACCTGAGTCGCTTAGTAGTAAACAATCGCCTTACATAATAATTACCATTCGAGGTTAATTATTATTATAATCGTCGATTGCTCCACTAAGCGTTCATCGCAGCCAGCTGTTGGGCTAATCAGCGAAATAACCGACAGTTGCAGAACAATACCATGCTAGGTTACTGTTTAGCAATTGCTAATTATTTCACTAAAATGCGCCCTTGGCTGCTGGAAGAATCTTCCTTATATTGGGCCATAACATCCCTCCCTCCTTGGAAAAACTAGTTTCCGCAGGGAACTAGATCTGGAGAGAGCAACAGTTTTAATTAACAATTGAGAACATTTTAATCCTCGTTCGGTTCAGATTCCTTTACATAATTATTATCAAATTTTCTTATTTTCTTACTTTACGTATTTCGTTTACTTTTATTTGATTACGTGATCTCTATTACATTTTTAATTTCATTGTTTCATTTTTCGCCATTTCTCATTTAATTTTTCATTTTTTTTTCTTCCCATATTTAATTTTTCTATTTGCATCTCCTCTTTAAACTTTTTTTCTTCTATATTTCATTTCTTACATTTTTTCTTGCTTTTTTGCTTTCTGTATTCTATTCTTTTTTTTTTTTTGTTATTTTTCCGTAATTACTTTCTTTCTTATGGCTTTTCACATTTAATTTTATTAAATTTTTTTTTCTTTAATTACATTTATTTTCTTAGTTTTTTTTTTCACGTTTCACTTATTTTAAAATTTGCTCGTTTCATTCTTACATTATAGGTATCTCCTTTAAATTTCACACAAAAATTATTTCTATTACACATTCTTATCTATTCTACATTTCTTTCTCTTGATTCAACTTAACTAGGTACCTTAATTTTTATTTGTTCAATAGAGCAACTATTTTAACTTTATTTATATATATTGATCTACTCCTTTTTGCCTTATTTTCGAATTGACTACTTCGCTTAATATGTAATTATACCTTAATTCTTTAATACAATTACGGGCCTTAATTTAGTGAATTCGCTCGAACTGTTTGTTGATGATGGTCGGAAAGTATGGTCTGGATTCACTGCAAGGATGATGTCATATCTGTTCTGAATTACGGGTTTGGAGGAACGGCTCATCTGTTGCTGGTGGTCTGAGTCTTCTGCCTTAAGAGATGTTTTCTAAACTTCTACTGCCAGCTCTTTTTTGCTGCACTTATTCCACTTCTAACTTTTTCTAGCTTTTGTGTAGTATTTCTTAAATAGTATTAACATCTTGTAATGAACAATTTTAGGATACTCATGACAAATTTTTTTTCAGTTATCGGCGCTATCAATACTACACTAGCAAATAAATTCCCATTGAATAGACCATTCCAGATCTTAGTTCCGCTTTGTTAGCAATATTTAAATATTTAAAATTTCAATCATAATCATAAGAGAACAACGTACAAAACCGCTCCTATTACTGGCGCTTCTCTAATTGTACAAGAGGACAAAAAAAAATCTTCGATGTTCTATCAGTATATTATTTTCCAGGAGATGTGCTCTCAATTATCTCGTTGCCATGAGGTTCAGTGGTTCGAACGATTTATGATAATATTTGTAGAAATATTATTTATCTTTTCTTGATTTTCTTATGGGTACGATGGAGTTCTCTCAATTATATCGAGAGTCCATCCGTACCTAAAGAAATAGATATTTTTAATTCCACATAATACTATATATGTGTCACCAGAATACCTTCCCAACATTCAATTACGCGCTAGTAATTCTGTACTGTTTCTTAATTGTAGCTTTCCAAGAAAAATTTATCTAATAGATAAAAGGTAACTAAGGAATTTACTCATGAATTCGCATGCAGATCAATAAGTTCAACTCTCCAGGGCTCCGCATAACTATTGCCTTTCCTCTCACTTGGTGTGGCTCCAGCTACATACCGGAACTTTCCGCATCTCGGTTGCCATACTGATCTCCTATTTATGTAAATTTCCATCCCGCTCTTTAAGCTAACGCTACACTTCTATTACAATTTCCTATTTATATTTCATCTTTCTTAACCTCTAAAATATACAATTACAGTAATGGTTATTGCTCTTTGTTTATGAATCTCGATTTTTGAATATTACATTTTTCTTTATTTTCACTAATCGTATCAATAACTATAAACATACAACATGTATATCTTATTCTGCTAACTTTTCATTCTATTCCATCTCTTTTTTCAATTATGTTAAACTTTTTTTTCAAACTTCTCTTTATTTTAAATATCTTATTTCATTGTTTCAAACTTCTTTTTTTATTTTTCAAGCTTCTCTTTATTTTAAAGCTCCTATTTCTTCCTTTTTATTCATTTCAATATATTCTTTCTGATTCATTTATTCTTATAAAATCTTTATTTTTTCTTCTTGTTCTTCTATATGTTCATATATATTTCTTTTAAAACATCTTCTATTACCTTTTAATCTGTAAATTTACCTTACAATGTTCGCTGGTTTATCTTTATATCTCCTTTCATATCTTTCTGGCCATAGACTACCAAACTCCGCTCATCGAATTTCTTCTGAAATTAAAGGGAATTTGTTAGAAATCTTTTTGGTTACGTACCCGATTCCTGGGTCATAACCGTTACCTACTTTGTACAGCCCGGTCAAATTTGGTGTAAGATTTGTTCTATCAATCTTATTTTTGACCGGCGGATCTACCTTACCTGTGTGACAACTATAATTTTGTAGCTTTAATTTACCATTTTGCGGCAAGGTCCACTGAGATCGCCGTCGGCTGTAACTGTTTTTATGGCTCCATGCAGGTCGTCCGTAAAATCTGCGCGGTTCTGTTTGCCCATATGAGGAATCTGGATTTTTTTACAGAATAGGCTGTTGCATTGGCGATTCTTACAAATGCACGCTCAGCCTCCAGCCTATTTCCCCTGTACCCTTTATATTCCGGTTGTCTCCTACCCTTACTAAATTCTTCGACACTTACATTATGAAATACCTCACTGTCATAAGCTGTGGACAAAGTCTTCTCCATAATTGTGCCCCGAACGGCGTCACCAATATGGGTACACTTTTCTCTCCCTGTTCCAAAGCTTTCTCTGCATTGCGTGCCGGACTTTTTGCTTTGAAGTGTCGGTCATAAGCGCAAGATGCGATGCTTTCTGCTTTTTTAATCTTGTTATACTCTATCCTGGCCTGAAACGGACTTCCTTTACTGGTACTTTGCCAAGCTGTGGGTCGCAATCGTGCACAATCTGCAACGCTTTTACCAGAGGCACTTGCCTCGTTGCCTCTTCCAGCACCTTGTACCCAAAGTTTTCTATTTACACAGTCAATAATAACTCTGTCACTGAGGAAATCCATTCCAAGGATACCATCCGTTGTCTATCAACAACTTCGCCTTACAGGTGCCTATGGAACTCCTGGCAAATCCAAATATTCCCCCAATTCTTATTTTCTGGTGCGCATTTATGGCTGTGTCTCTTTTTATTCTAGCGACCTTGAATAAGCTACAGGTGGACCCAGTGTCAATGAGAAGCCTAAACTTACCTTCTAAAGCTATGTTCGATGGCACTGTGATGACAAATTTACTACTTGAGTTCAATTTTTCACTTTCTTTCTCTGCTAAATACTTCTTAAGACAGTTCTCCGTATAGTGGTCCCGTGATCGGCAGAATTGGCAACAAAGCCCCTCTTTTCTTGAATAGAACTCATCATGATTGCTAGCTGCGCAGTTTGCCACTCTGACGTGGTGAATTCGGCAATTGGCCACCTGGTGCCCATATTCCTGACATCCAGTACAGAAGAATACCTGCTGACACTCTTTGGAAATATGTCCCGGCTGACCGCATTTAAAACATTTGATTACTCTGTGTTTTCGTGTTGTGCTAGTGGCAGTTTCCCAGTTAATTCCTGATTGGGTCGGCCTCCGCACCGATGGAAAAGGTATTTGGGACTGTCTCTGCCTTTCAACAGTGAAATTCCTGGTTCTCCATCCTTCCTGCGATGGTTCTCTGGAATATTCTGGCTCTTGTTTAACTGCGGTCATAGCTTCAAGCCTTTTTGACTCTTTTTCGAAGTAAAGAGCTTCTTCTCGAACTTCTTTCAGTGTTTCAAACTTCCTCCAGTAAGGTATACCCGCGTGGCCTGACTGCCGACACCAGCTTTAAAAGTAGCTACCACGTCGTCCTCTAGTTCAGCAAGCAGACCTTCATCCTTATTGGGGTATTTGACTGATACCGCAGTCTTAATCTAGTCCAGCATCCTATCCGCAAACTCTCCAAGATCTTCACCCGGCCTCTGTCTACATGCCAGCATTTCAGTGCGCAATTCACTGAAAGATTTTCTCGGCAAATATGCAGTTTTTATCGCTTGCTGCAAAGACTTGAAGTCCTTCGGCTCCTGAGAACTTATCAGGTAATAAGCGTCATCTGCCAGGCGATATTTTATGCATGTGATAAAAATGCCCTGCTCCTTTTGCGTCAGTCGGTCATACAAGTACTTACTGCAGCTAAGAAATCTGTAAACTTCTTTTACAAGTTTTGGCGATCTTTCCCCCGAGAACATTGGTACATATTTAGCTACCATGTCCATGATGTTTTCATATACATCTGCCATTTTGTACACTTTTACTGATTTCTTATATTTTTATAACTTTCGAATCTACCTCGATCTGGTAATTTTATTTACTTCGAAATTCCCTTTTTCACTAATAACATTTATACGCTTCGAAAAATTTGTACAACGCGCTATAGAAAAGATCTTTCGTAAAAATTAAATCTTTACTAAAGGTGCTAATCGAATACTAATACTCATATATAACGTTAAACATTCAAAACTGTAACATAATTACCACACTCAGTTACTCTGAATTCAGCTATTATGCTCACAATCATGCTTGCTTCAAATTTTTATTCTTCTTTACGCGACGTTGAAAAAATTGCTAATTCTCACGTATCTAACACACATCTATTACAATTTTCTTGCAAATATTGCACCTTACAAAATTATTTTATTTTAACTTTAACACTTTTTATCTGAAAGAAAGAAGCATTATTCTAAACTCAATCAATTACTTTAGGCTGAGAAGTAAGTGTGCATTACTCCCAAAAAATAAAAAAAAATGGAGCAGCTAAAAAAGCATAACTCCCAGAAAATAAAAAAAAAAATGGAGCAGCTACAAAAGCATAACTCCCAAAAAATAAAATAAAAGGAACAGCTAAAAAAGCATAACTCCCAAAAAATACAAAAAATGGAGCAGCTATAAAGCATAACTCCCAAAAAATACAAAAAATGGAGCAGCTAAAAAGCATAACTCCCAAAAATTAAAAATTCACCGAACCTTTTTTAGCGGCTGCGCCAAAATGTCGTGTCCCTAAAGCAATCGAATTAATTAATTTAAAACTTCAGAAAAACAACGCTCGAATCTCTTGAACCTATGCACTTTATTATTTCACGTAAAACAAACTGACCTATCTTAATAATTTAAAAGTACTCCGAACCGAACTGTAACCTGACACTCTAAAAACCAAAGTTGAATCGCGACTAAACAATTAACGGCATTCGCCAGACCAGTCTTTGGTCTTTTATGCCCCAATATTCGGAAGTAAACTTTACTCACAACGCGGATGTAAACAAACGACAACAATCTTGTCGTTTGTTCTACCGGTTTCTTCACCTGAGTCGCTTAGTAGTAAACAATCGCCTTACATAATAATTACCATTCGAGGTTAATTATTATTATAATCGTCGATTGCTCCACTAAGCGTTCATCGCAGCCAGCTGTTGGGCTAATCAGCGAAATAACCGACAGTTGCAGAACAATACCATGCTAGGTTACTGTTTAGCAATTGCTAATTATTTCACTAAAATGCGCCCTTGGCTGCTGGAAGAATCTTCCTTATATTGGGCCATAACATCCCTCCCTCCTTGGAAAAACTAGTTTCCGCAGGGAACTAGATCTGGAGAGAGCAACAGTTTTAATTTACAATTGAGAACATTTTAATCCTCGTTCGGTTCAGATTCCTTTACATAATTATTATCAAATTTTCTTATTTTCTTACTTTACGTATTTCGTTTACTTTTATTTGATTACGTGATCTCTATTACATTTTTAATTTCATTGTTTCATTTTTCGCCATTTCTCATTTAATTTTTCATTTTTTTTTCTTCCCATATTTAATTTTTCTATTTGCATCTCCTCTTTAAACTTTTTTTCTTCTATATTTCATTTCTTACATTTTTTTCTTGCTTTTTTGCTTTCTGTATTCTATTCTTTTTTTTTTTTGTTATTTTTCCGTAATTACTTTCTTTCTTATGGCTTTTCACATTTAATTTTATTAAATTTTTTTTTCTTTAATTACATTTATTTTCTTAGTTTTTTTTTCACGTTTCACTTATTTTAAAATTTGCTCGTTTCATTTTTACATTATAGGTATGTCCTTTAAATTTCACACAAAAATTATTTCTATTACACATTCTTATCTATTCTACATTTCTTTCTCTTGATTCAACTTAACTAGGTACCTTAATTTTTATTTGTTCAATAGAGCAACTATTTTAACTTTATTTATATATATTGATCTACTCCTTTTTGCCTTATTTTCGAATTGACTACTTCGCTTAATATGTAATTATACCTTAATTCTTTAATACAATTACGGGCCTTAATTTAGTGAATTCGCTCGAACTGTTTGTTGATGATGGTCGGAAAGTATGGTCTGGATTCACTGCAAGGATGATGTCATATCTGTTCTGAATTACGGGTTTGGAGGAACGGCTCATCTGTTGCTGGTGGTCTGAGTCTTCTGCCTTAAGAGATGTTTTCTAAACTTCTACTGCCAGCTCTTTTTTGCTGCACTTATTCCACTTCTAACTTTTTCTAGCTTTTGTGTAGTATTTCTTAAATAGTATTAACATCTTGTAATGAACAATTTTAGGATACTCATGACAAATTTTTTTTCAGTTATCGGCGCTATCAATACTACACTAGCAAATAAATTCCCATTGAATAGACCATTCCAGATCTTAGTTCCGCTTTGTTAGCAATATTTAAATATTTAAAATTTCAATCATAAGAGAACAACGTACAAAACCGCTCCTATTACTGGCGCTTCTCTAATTGTACAAGAGGACGAAAAAAAAATCTTCGATGTTCTATCAGTATATTATTTTCCAGGAGATGTGCTCTCAATTATCTCGTTGCCATGAGGTTCAGTGGTTCGAACGATTTATGATAATATTTGTAGAAATATTATTTATCTTTTCTTGATTTTCTTATGGGTACGATGGAGTTCTCTCAATTATATCGAGAGTCCATCCGTACCTAAAGAAATAGATATTTTTAATTCCACATAATACTATATATGTGTCACCAGAATACCTTCCCAACATTCAATTACGCGCTAGTAATTCTGTACTGTTTCTTAATTGTAGCTTTCCAAGAAAAATTTATCTAATAGATAAAAGGTAACTAAGGAATTTACTCATGAATTCGCATGCAGATCAATAAGTTCAACTCTCCAGGGCTCCGCATAACTATTGCCTTTCCTCTCACTTGGTGTGGCTCCAGCTACATACCGGAACTTTCCGCATCTCGGTTGCCATACTGATCTCCTATTTATGTAAATTTCCATCCCGCTCTTTAAGCTAACGCTACACTTCTATTACAATTTCCTATTTATATTTCATCTTTCTTAACCTCTAAAATATACAATTACAGTAATGGTTATTGCTCTTTGTTTATGAATCTCGATTTTTGAATATTACATTTTTCTTTATTTTCACTAATCGTATCAATAACTATAAACATACAACATGTATATCTTATTCTGCTAACTTTTCATTCTATTCCATCTCTTTTTTCAATTATGTTAAACTTTTTTTTCAAACTTCTCTTTATTTTAAATATCTTATTTCATTGTTTCAAACTTCTTTTTTTATTTTTCAAGCTTCTCTTTATTTTAAAGCTCCTATTTCTTCCTTTTTATTCATTTCAATATATTCTTTCTGATTCATTTATTCTTATAAAATCTTTATTTTTTCTTCTTGTTCTTCTATATGTTCATATATATTTCTTTTAAAACATCTTCTATTACCTTTTAATCTATAAATTTACCTTACAATGTTCGCTGGTTTATCTTTATATCTCCTTTCATATCTTTCTGGCCATAGACTACCAAACTCCGCTCATCGAATTTCTTCTGAAATTAAAGGGAATTTGTTAGAAATCTTTTTGGTTACGTACCCGATTCCTGGGTCATAACCGTTACCTACTTTGTACAGCCCGGTCAAATTTGGTGTAAGATTTGTTCTATCAATCTTATTTTTGACCGGCGGATCTACCTTACCTGTGTGACAACTATAATTTTGTAGCTTTAATTTACCATTTTGCGGCAAGGTCCACTGAGATCGCCGTCGGCTGTAACTGTTTTTATGGCTCCATGCAGGTCGTCCGTAAAATCTGCGCGGTTCTGTTTGCCCATATGAGGAATCTGGATTTTTTTACAGAATAGGCTGTTACATTGGCGATTCTTACAAATGCACGCTCAGCCTCCAGCCTATTTCCACTGTACCCTTTATATTCCGGTTGTCTCCTACCCTTACTAAATTCTTCGACACTTACATTATGAAATACCTCACTGTCATAAGCTGTGGGCAAAGTCTTCTCCATAATTGTGCCCCGAACGGCGTCACCAATATGGGTACACTTTTCTCTCCCTGTTCCAAAGCTTTCTCTGCATTGCGTGCCGGACTTTTTGCTTTGAAGTGTCGGTCATAAGCGCAAGATGCGATGCTTTCTGCTTTTTTAATCTTGTTATACTCTATCCTGGCCTGAAACGGACTTCCTTTACTGGTACTTTGCCAAGCTGTGGGTCGCAATCGTGCACAATCTGCAACGCTTTTACCAGAAGCACTTGCCTCGTTGCCTCTTCCAGCACCTTGTACCCAAAGTTTTCTATTTACACAGTCAATAATAACTCTGTCACTGAGGAAATCCATTCCAAGGATACCATCCGTTGTCTATCAACAACTTCGCCTTACAGGTGCCTATGGAACTCCTGGCAAATCCAAATATTCCCCCAATTCTTATTTTCTGGTGCGCATTTATGGCTGTGTCTCTTTTTATTCTAGCGACCTTGAATAAGCTACAGGTGGACCCAGTGTCAATGAGAAGCCTAAACTTACCTTCTAAAGCTATGTTCGATGGCACTGTGATGACAAATTTACTACTTGAGTTCAATTTTTCACTTTCTTTCTCTGCTAAATACTTCTTAAGACAGTTCTCCGTATAGTGGTCCCGTGATCGGCAGAATTGGCAACAAAGCCCCTCTTTTCTTGAATAGAACTCATCATGATTGCTAGCTGCGCAGTTTGCCACTCTGACGTGGTGAATTCGGCAATTGGCCACCTGGTGCCCATATTCCTGACATCCAGTACAGAAGAATACCTGCTGACACTCTTTGGAAATATGTCCCGGCTGACCGCATTTAAAACATTTGATTACTCTGTGTTTTCGTGTTGTGCTAGTGGCAGTTTCCCAGTTAATTCCTGATTGGGTCGGCCTCGGCACCGATGGAAAAGGTATTTGGGACTGTCTCTGCCTTTCAACAGTGAAATTCCTGGTTCTCCATCCTTCCTGCGATGGTTCTCTGGAATATTCTGGCTCTTGTTTAACTGCGGTCATAGCTTCAAGCCTTTTTGACTCTTTTTCGAAGTAAAGAGCTTCTTCTCGAACTTCTTTCAGTGTTTCAAACTTCCTCCAGTAAGGTATACCCGCGTGGCCTGACTGCCGACACCAGCTTTAAAAGTAGCTACCACGTCGTCCTCTAGTTCAGCAAGCAGACCTTCATCCTTATTGGGGTATTTGACTGATACCGCAGTCTTAATCTAGTCCAGCATCCTATCCGCAAACTCTCCAAGATCTTCACCCGGCCTCTGTCTACATGCCAGCATTTCAGTGCGCAATTCACTGAAAGATTTTCTCGGCAAATATGCAGTTTTTATCGCTTGCTGCAAAGACTTGAAGTCCTTCGGCTCCTGAGAACTTATCAGGTAATAAGCGTCATCTGCCAGGCGATATTTTATGCATGTGATAAAAATGCCCTGCTCCTTTTGCGTCAGTCGGTCATACAAGTACTTACTGCAGCTAAGAAATCTGTAAACTTCTTTTACAAGTTTTGGCGATCTTCCCCCCGAGAACATTGGTACATATTTAGCTACCATGTCCATGATGTTTTCATATACATCTGCCATTTTGTACACTTTTACTGATTTCTTATATTTTTATAACTTTCGAATCTACCTCGATCTGGTAATTTTATTTACTTCGAAATTCCCTTTTTCACTAATAACATTTATACGTTTCGAAAAATTTGTACAACGCGCTATAGAAAAGATCTTTCGTAAAAATTAAATCTTTACTAAAGGTGCTAATCGAATACTAATACTCATATATAACGTTAAACATTCAAAACTGTAACATAATTACCACACTCAGTTACTCTGAATTCAGCTATTATGCTCACAATCATGCTTGCTTCAAATTTTTATTCTTCTTTACGCGACGTTGAAAAAATTGCTAATTCTCACGTATCTAACACACATCTATTACAATTTTCTTGCAAATATTGCACGTTACAAAATTATTTTATTTTAACTTTAACACTTTTTATCTGAAAGAAAGAAGCATTATTCTAAACTCAATCAATTACTTTAGGCTGAGAAGTAAGTGTGCATTACTCCCAAAAAATAAAAAAAAATGGAGCAGCTAAAAAAGCATAACTCCCAGAAAATAAAAAAAAAATGGAGCAGCTACAAAAGCATAACTCCCAAAAAATAAAATAAAAGGAACAGCTAAAAAAGCATAACTCCCAAAAAATACAAAAAATGGAGCAGCTATAAAGCATAACTCCCAAAAAATACAAAAAATGGAGCAGCTAAAAAGCATAACTCCCAAAAATTAAAAATTCACCGAACCTTTTTTAGCGGCTGCGCCAAAATGTCGTGTCCCTAAAGCAATCGAATTAATTAATTATAATAAAACTTCAGAAAAACAACGCTCGAATCTCTTGAACCTATGCACTTTATTATTTCACGTAAAACAAACTGACCTATCTTAATAATTTAAAAGTACTCCGAACCGAATTGTAACCTGACACTCTAAAAACCAAAGTTGAATCGCGACTGAACAATTAACGGCACTCGCCAGACCAGTCATTGGTCTTTTATGCCCCAATATTCGGAAGTAAACTTTACTCACAACGCGGATGTAAACAAACGACAACAATCTTGTCGTTTGTTTACATCCGCGTTGTGAGTAAAGTTTACGACAACAATCTTGTAGTTTGTTCTACCAGTTTCAGCACCTGAGTCGCTTAGTAGTAAACAATCGCCTTACATAATAATTACCATTCGAGGTTAATTATTATTATAATAGTCGATTGCTCCACTAAGCGTTCATCGCAGCCAGCTGTTGGGCTAATCAGCGAAATAACCGACAGTTGTAGAGCAATACCATGCGAGGTTACTGTTTAGCAATTGCTAATTATTTCACTAAAATGCGCCCTTGGCTGCTGGAAGATTCTTCCTTATATTCGGCCATAACAAAGGGAGCAGTATTGCAACCAAAACTATTCGTCATGTTGCTCAACTGGCGTAAATATAAGATTGTAATGAATGCGGACATCGAAAATATGTATCGCATGATTACAATGCATCCAGATCATCGGACATTTCAGCGGATCATTTCGAGACATCCTAAAATCAAACAGATCCAAGAGTTTTAGCTGAACACTGTGACATTCGGAACAACTTCAGCGCCATATTTAGCCATCCAAACGCTTCAACAGTTAACAAAGCATGAACAGCAAAGATGGCCTCTAGCGTCTAAATTCCCAACCACAGACTTTTACGTGGATGACCTGCTCACTGGTGCAGACAGCATCCAAGAAACAAAATACCTTTTAGATAAACTAATTGGTATGTTGAAATCAGGAGGATTCAATCTGAGGTAGTGGACAAGCAACAATTCTGAATTGCTAAAACATCTTCCTGCAGACCAACGCGGGTTTTAAGACACTGTAATGATTTCGGATACGGAATCAGTAAAAACTTTAGGGATCCGCTGGCATCTTAAATTGGATAGTTTTTCATTCGTAACTAAACCTTGGGCAGATCACGCCAAGGTATCCAAACGCACCATCTTGTCCGACATAGCATCACTCTATGATCCTTTGGGCTGGTTAGCAGCAGCGGTAATTACAGCCAAGGTGCTGATGCAAGTATTGTGGATCACAGGATGTGCATGGGACAACAAGGTGTCGGAGATGATAAAACAACAATGGAATAGGTTCAAAGTGAATTTAAAGTAAATAGAAAATTTACAGATTCCTAGATGGATCAACATTCGTCCAACGCATGCATCCAAATACATCGATTTTGTGATACATCGACGAAGGCATTAGCAGGGGCAGTTTATATGCGGGTGGAAGACCAGACTGGATTAATCCACACAAATGTACTTACTGCAAAAACCAGGGTAGCTCCAATTATGCCGACAACCATTCCCAGATTGGAGCTTAACGGAGCTCTACTACTTGCAAGACTGCTTCAGGCGACAATCAAAAATATGCACCTCTATCAAGTGCCAATCTTCGCCTGGACAGACTCTATGATTGTCTTGCAATGGATTAAAGAGCAAAAATCTACGTGGCAAATCGCGTAGTGGAAATACAGGACATCGTACGCTTTGATCAATGGCGTCACGTTTCCACAAAACAAAACCCTGCCGATTTAGCCTCAAGAGGCGTGTGTGCCGCAGATTTATTAGGCAATCATCAATGGTGGCATGGACCATCTTGGCTTTCGGAGGAACAGGACAAATGGCCAAAATTCAAGGACATTTCAGAACAAACAAATCTAGAAGTGAAAGAACCTCTTACAGTAAATTTATTAGCGAAGTTTGAGGACAATCTTCTTGTACGGTACTCATCATATACTCGCTTACTTCGAATCATAGTACACATACAACGCTTCGTATACAATTGTAGGCATCCTCAAGCTAGACGCATACAATTCTTCACAGGCAGAGCAAACCATACTCAAACTCGTACAACAAACTGCGTTCGCAGAAGAATACCAAAATATGTTGGACAAGAAGTCGTTGTCACAACATAGTAAAATAAAAAGCTCAATCCCTTTGTGGACGAGAATGGTTTGATATGGTTGGGTGGTAGATTACAGAACGCGTCAATCCCATATAATAGAAAGCACCCAATCATCCTACCACGTGCTCATCACATTACATTAATTTTAATTGATAAATTACATTTAGAAACTCTTCATGGCGGTACATCATTGGTTCTGAGCACTAGTCGTGACAGATTTTGGATCATAGATGCAAGACGCCGTATTACTAGTAGGCTTCACAAATGCATTAGATGCTTCAAACATCGAACGATGACAAGAAGCCAATTAATGGGACATTTGCCCAATTCCCGAGTTAATATAACAAAACCCTTTATGAAAGTAGGAATTGATTACGCCGGACCGGTGATAATAAAATCATCAAATTTACGAAATGCAAAATTACAGAAAGCATATTTTTGCATATTTGTCTGTATGGTCACCAAGGCTGTGCATATCGAATTGGTGTCAGATCTCACATCTGAAGCATTCATCGCTGCATTAAAACGGTTTGTGGCCAGACGAGGATTATGCAGTGACATATATTCAGATTGTGGCACCAACTTCATTGGAGGAAAGTCTATTTTAGAAAAAGATCTGCGAGAAACACTTCGTGATGCAACTCTAGTAGCAGCACAATATCCTCCAGCCTCTCCACACTTCGGAGGGATATGGGAAGCTGGAGTGAAATAGATAAAGCATCATTTAAGACGCACTTTGCAACAATCCAAGTGCACATTGGAAGAATATTCGACGGTCTTAATTCAGGTGGAAGCATGTCTGAATTCTAGACCACTGTGCTATGTGAGAAAAGATCCAGAGGAGTTATTTATCCTCACACTTGGACATTTCTTGATTGGCTAAGCGCTTAATGCCATTCCAGAGCCAGACTACAATAACGAAGCGGTAGTACCTTCCAAACGATGGAAGTACACCCAGCAATTATACAAACAGTTTTGGGATAAATGGTCAAGGGACTACCTTAACCAACTTCAAAATTGGCCAAAATCGTAATCTTCAGATTGGAGATGTTGTCCTTCTCAAACACGATCATATGCGATGTCTTTGGCATGCCTTGACCAGAATTGGCTCATGAATTGATACCACGGGACAGAGGAGAACCATCAACGAGCGGAGCATCAACGAGCAGAGCATCAACAAGCCAAGTAACGACGATTCAAGAAACCAGGCTGACAACTCGACCGTTTGTGGGCCCGACTCCCTACACGTATCCACATCCCCAACAAACAGCAGTAGTCAATGGCAGCCGCATTACTGCTTTGACAAAGCTTCTGCTGACTACAACCATTAAGGAATTCGAAATGAGAGCAAATAACAGCTTTCAAAGATTCCTAACTCGAGAACGCGAGGATATATATTTGGCTCGATACGTTTTGCAGCGCATTGACGTCAGGTCAATACAACAGCGAAGAAATCGGGAAAAGGTCATCAACCTAGCCGACAAATACCAGGTTCGACTACGAGTCAATCAGGATGGCAAGTTGACCTTCCATCACTACCATAAGAGGGGTATACGAAAAATAAAAAATGCTTTAGTTGAACAAACTGTTCAACGGGGGGAGTATGTTTGAACACAGCTGAAAAATAAAAAGAAAATAATTAAAATACAATATATAAAGTATTTAATACTTCCCTAGAATTCCAAGATCCTGTGTCCAGTCATCACTTGCCTCCTGTATCTTCAAGAAGTATCTGAAATGAAAAAAAAGGTTATGAATCAATGGGATTAACTATTATGCAGTGCAATAAAAAATTTAAGTACATACATGCAGACTGCCAAGAAACAAATTTCTTGGAAGTACAACAACAACACTGCGTAAATAAATTTATGCAAATTTCTTAGCGAAATACATGCTCCGTGCATAGTGAACTATTGCAAAACATGCAAATATGCTCTCATATGCAACAAACATAAATTCGCAAAAGAAATATTCACAATAATTCACGAAAATCAACAATTTTCTCCGTTATCGACATTTCGTGAAACACTTTTAGAATATGCAAAAATTCGCATAATTTGCAGATTTCTTGGAAATTATGCATAGTCAAACTATTATTAAATATTTTAAGATTATATTTATGTACTCACCTTGTGAATTAATCCCTTAGTGGCGAAGAAAACACACAACACAAACACGACACTTTCGATTAAAATTATGGCGATCGCGACAGTCAAATTGACTCGCGAATTCAATTTGGTGAAATGAAATGCGCGCAACCTGTTGAACAAGGTTAGAAAGTGCGAATTTCACCAAGTAAGAAATTATTAAAGAAAACAGTTGAAATTAATTCCCATAATGAGTGGGAAAGAGAACGATGTCGGAACGAGACAGATGAAATTAGAGAGAGAATTTACGTTCCATATTGGAAATTGACATAATTTCATAGTGAGTCGCCATATTGGTATTTTTGTAAAAAATTGAAATAATTAAATAAATCGACAAGGAAAATTCGTGGATAATGAAGAATAAATTCAACGACATATTTTAGCATATTTTGACATAGTCGCGCAAAGTGAGCAAACATGAAAAATATGTGGAAATTCCATATTTTTGTGTGGAATCTATCATAAAATGGCGGCTCCGACACTATAAAAGGGCAGTGCTCCCTTAGATCTTTCTCAGTCAGTGATAGTGATCTTACATTCTAATTTGGTATAACATCACAGTGAGTTGTAGTTTAAAAAACAAATAAAGCAAAAGAAAGTGAACTGCAGAAAAAATCCTTGGCAGCATAAATAAACGTACAATAAGGTACATTATGTTCATGCTCTAGGATTAAAGGCATCAAGGAAAAGTTGTGAACAATTGTTGTGTGGTGATTGGATTTTCAGATAAGTATTCTTATTCTGAAAATAATTTATATTGGTGACGGAAATTTTCAGATTTAAGTTTTTCCACATAGCGGCTGAATCCATGCTAGTTGTGCATTTTCAACGCTTCATGTGGAAAAACAAAATAGTTAAGTAATATTAAGTGTGAAATCAGTGAATTAGTTAGTAAGTTCAGAACAATATAAAACCTGGAAATAATAGTGGAATTTGTGATAAATCTGAGGTATAATATTGACCACGTGTCACGCTACGACACCTCAAGCATACATGCCTACAGATAATTAGTTAAGCTAAACTAATTACTTGAATAGGTAAAAACTAGAACAGATTAAAAAGAACGTATCATAAGGAATATGTTCAATAAAAAACAACAGTAAACATAAGCCCACATATCTTCTTCTTTTAACATACCGCTATACTAACACCACCCAAAATGCCGTAATGTAGTTGTGGTGCTCGCTTACAGCTACATTACAAAAGATTTTATATATCTCAATACCTAATATGAAAGTTGTTCATTTATAAATAGAGGTTTTGAATAAGACTTATTGATACTAAATAAAAAAAAATGCGATTAGTAAATTAACACTTAGCCCAAAAATGTACAACATTGTCTGTAACTTATCGGGCAAACGGAAATGTGTTTTTGGTCCGGGTTGATTTTTAGAAGCACTCATATCAATTATTTAATTCATCCAAGGTACAACGAATCAGTAATTTTCAGCTTCATGTAGCTTCTCTGAAGCTCTTATATACTCCACGGGGAATTTTCTGAATTGTGTCGCAGGCTAGACTTCTCCTTCCTTCCACATCAAAGGAGTTCCAAGTGGGCAGAACTTATCTGTGGACACACCCTCTCATGAAATTAACTTTTTTTCAGCAGGAAAATTTATATTTTCTGGCACACAATAAATATCCGCTTGTTAGTTGAATGTTCAGTCGCCGCATGTGCCTGTGTGTCAAATTACTTTTTTTGGTATTTATTCAGTAACCTTAAAAGCTCCTCCGGTGAACATTCAATTTTTCCATACGTCGCGATTTATACAAATTTCTTGATTTTGCACGATTTAATTACTAGAAGAAAATGAACTGATTCCGCGTTTTGCCAGAATCTCTCTTCCAAGCCAAACTCAATCAGCCCGGAAAAAGCTTCTTCTTGCTTTTTCACTCACAGCCAGCCACACCAAAGTCAGAGGAAACGCATTCCTCTCGAGCTGGGTGCGTTCGGGCTGTTTGTTTGACAGCAGGCCGGCATGCGTGCTGCATTGAGTCTCAGTGTAGCATACTGCAGTACGCTACGACCATAACAGTGTATAAAAGGCCAAAAACATAATCACTCCCAAAGTACAAAGTGGGAGACTTTGTTCGTGTAAGTAGATACAAACATGTTTTTGAAAAAGGTTACACCCCAAACTGGTCTACTGAAATTTTCAAAATAAAAGAGGTAAAAAGGACTTATCTAGTAACTTACATTCTTGAAGACTATCAAGGAGTTATAATACAGGGCGGCTTTTATCAGCTCGAGCTATGTCCAGTCAAATATCCTTATATTTACCTTGTAGGAAAAGTTTGTTTTAAAAAGACGAGAGAGTAAAGTTTATGTGAAATGGCTTGGTTTTCCACAAAAGCGCAACACATGGATTAATATAAAAGACGTTTTATAAACAGCCTTTATTGCAGTCACAATGCTGATCTTAATGCGTGAATCCCGACCAGTTAAAGGCTTTTCAGAATTTATCTTTGGATGACAGGAAAACACACAAGCTAGCAAGGAGCAGCTTCTTTTACACCAACCTGAAAGACATAGCAAAATGTTATTCTTGCTGTATGGAAATAAGTGCATTAAATTGTCCTGAAGATGTTGAGGCCGAACATTTTCGACGTTCACCTAATTGCATCTATGCCAAAGGTAAGGACGTACGGACCGCAACCACAATCAGAATGCACGAAGTGGCCTTTGAATACTTAGAAAGTTTTTTGCTGGAACGTTAATTTTGTTTGGCTATGTAGAGAAATTTTTTATTTTTACGAACAGTTTACACGGGAGGTATAAAAATACATGTGTCTGTGTGTGTATATGTGTGAGCATGCTGACGTTAGACACATCAAATATGAAAAAACAAGTAAGATTCCAAACCCTACCTGAAGTCAAATATTTACATGTATGGAGTTACGCCTATCAAAATGCACGCAAGGGACCGTGGATCACTTACTGATTGGATCTATGCAGATTTAAGGTGCGCATTATGCACTGTAGTTTAATTTTAAGTTCCATTCTTCCTCACTCGCACAGGTGCAAGATTTTATCGAGCGATTTAAACTGTAAAATAAAAACAAAATAATTAAAATATCTCGATCGAATTCGCTTTTTATTTCAATAGCCCCATCGTTTCTCACTCCTGCTTTGTCAAAAGGCATATTATCTACCCGCACTAATCATTTCCTACATTCCACAGTTTATCTAAAATGAACTTCAATAAAAGCATTTTATCTCAGCCGAACTCGTTTTTTACTTTGCAACCCGTTTTTTTTTTATCTCAACTCAGCCACATTCATGCCACTCACAACATCAAGTCCACTGACTGCTGCCGATCTTTTCTTTTCGCAACACTTTATCATACGCAGGTAGTATTGAACGCCACAAGAATCAAGAGCACTTGCATAAGCAGCATCAGAACTTGCTCTTTGCGATCTTTCCTTAATCCTTTTTCTTTTACATCAAAAAATATTCCGGAAATCAAGTCACCCGCATGTTTCTCAGTTTCAATTCAGGTAGATTTTAATTCTATGCATAAAGAAACAACAACAATACCTTGATCGCATCGCGGGCAAATTCAAGTTTTAAGACTCGTAAGATCCACAAGGAATATGCCTGGTATGAAAAAATTGGCGTAGAAGAAGTGTGACTAACTGATCAAGCTTGTTTGGAGTGGAAGAAAAAAATAAACGGAATATAAAAACGAAATTCAAGAACAGTTGAAGATATGAAGACAACGATGTAGGTTTAAACCATGCACGCTAGCTACATATTTTCGCAAGATTTTGTGCCTTAGTTATCCGCTTGCCTGGTAGTGCAATTTTATAAAACTTTGCTGTGTTTGTGCGTAAGCCGCCTATAATACACCTGCTTGCTCCCACTAGGCTCAGCCATCCTAGCAACAACAGTACCCATCTACCGTCCTTACCACAGAATGCACCAGCTCTCTCCTTCTAACCAACATCCTGCAACAAAACAACTCGGCATCAACTCAGCTTTTTTTATTTCTACCCCCAATGCTTGCAACAGGGACCTATCCATCGTCCTTACCACACACAGCACCAGCTCTCTCCTTCCAACCAACAGCTTGCAACAAGATAACTCGGTATCAACTCAGACTTTTTATTTTTACCCCCGCTCCTTCCTCAACCACTTCTTATCAGCGGTGAGAACCGTCTTGTTGAAAACCCGCGAGTGGGTACCTCGAGGCAGTTGTCCTTATCGAACCTAATGCTAAAGTATAGGGAGGTGGGATCCTTAATACTGTGGCGCAAATCGGCAGAAATTTGACTACTTTGACCCTGACGTGTACGATTGAAGTTTTCAAAAAAAGCTTGTTGACTTTGCAACATAGAACTCATTGTCGCACTGAGTTGTTCGGTTGAAACAGTGTTGTTAAAAGTGATATGAAGATCTTGTTGGGAAGGTATGGTCTGTTCTGATCTAAGAGGACTTCTGTCTTTAATGGCACGCATAACGAGAACTTTCGTGTCATAATATTTTCCTTCAAATTCTTCTAGCTCGGAAGTTTGGGGTGGCAGTGATAGCAGATGTTCTTAGATTTCTCCGAACCCGACCCACGCTTTTTCAACCTTTTTTAAACTGATAGTTATTTCTTCTAACGTCGTAGTGGATTCGATTTCTACAGCAAAGGCTTTTACGCGAGTTACTACACCCTTGAATCGACCACGCTTTTGAATGAGAATACCAGGATCAGCCATGTTTAAGAACTGAAGAATAATATCTAAAAGCTTTAATTGCTTGAAAATGTCTATTAGGTCTGAGAATAAAAATTCAGTGATAAAATGTTCTGAACTCAAATTATATTTCAGGGGTACTTAGAAAACGAAGTTTAAATAAAGTTTTTTACGACCAATCTTTGAACCACTCAATCAGTCAAAATATTGCAAGAACAAAGTATATTGAAGAGAACAATGCATAAATGTTGTATGAACAATATTCATCAGAATTCGTAGGTAACTAACCAATGTAAATTTATGTATAACCTTTTAATTTTCGCACAATTAAGATCTTTCATTTATTTGTTTTTGTTCACTATGTTCACTATGATATAAGTTTTTAATTTAATTATAAAAGAACAGCGCTTTCTTCATGAATGTTTATTGAATTTCCATATAACTAATTTGCCTCAAAATTGCAGAAATGTTAAATGAAGAGTAGAATGTTGAGGAAGAAAGATGAAAATTGTAAATTCACTTATCTCTTAAAAATCCAGTTTATCCGGCTTGCGAAGGATCATGTTTTAGAGTTGTGGGAAGACTGCAGTACTTAGGGTGCAAAATGTATTCCTTACAGAAAACAATCCAGTACTTAGGATGCGAAATACTTCTTATAAAAAACAAATGCAGCACTTAGGATACAAGATATTTATTGTAGAATATACCCAGCACTTAGGATACAAACTATTTATTTATTGAAGTACACGATCCGAACAGCTCAAAGGTTTATACAAAAGAGAGCAAATTGTAATTGTCGCCTATCGGATTTAGAAATTCTTATCAAGGTACAGTTCATCAACAATAAAAGAATTGAATGTGCTTTGTTGTCTCTAATCACAATGCATAACACAGAACAGGTTTTTGACCTTTTTTGTAGATTTTAGTACATTATAAATTGAATTGGAAAAATTGAGTTTACGTTAAATTTTCAATAATTGCAAAAAATTACAAATTCTGTCTTTTAATTCAACAAAATAAATAGAAAATCCTAAACATGTATTAATCTTTCCCTTAATTCTTTGACATTTAACTTACGTTTTCTAGGCGAAGTTGAATTGGGTTGCGCCCTTTGTTCGTGATTAATTTTTATGTGGTCATTCAGAGCTTCTATTAAGTCCGATATGAATATACAATTAAGGCAATGAAACATATTGACATTTTTCTAAAAAAATGGATTGCCCTTGTTGTTTTGGGAGTAAAAAAAAATTGTTTTCTCTTTAGTTTACGTATTCGTATACATATATATATATATAAATTTTTTTAATTGTTAATGAATGTACTATAAATAGAATTATTTATATTTGAGCAACATTATAATTTATATTCTACTGTAACTTATCTACTGTTTACTTATTATTATTATTTTAATCACGTTAACTGTTTCTTCGACATCATTAGCAATTTGTCGTATTTTGCTCGTTCCTCTTCAGTCGTAGCTAATCCGGCGAGTGTTTTGTAATTCTGCAACTCCTGAGCTATTCTTCGTTTCTTGCCTCCTCTTTTTGGTTGCTTCTTAATTGGTGCTTTACTGGTGCTCCTGTTTCTATACTCCTCTATGGTAAGTTTTTTTGGTCCCGCCTTGTATGGCGGAGGATTCTCGTTGCTCAGACTTGCTTTGGGGATGTACGGTGTCGGCTTCTCATGCACTGGATACAGTGTTAAACCCTGTGTATTCTTCTCCCGGTACTTTCTTAACTTCTTCGTTTGTTTTGAAGATACGGTTGAAGACAACGTCTATCTGGCTCATAACAATATTTCTTCCGTTGTAGCAGTATAATGTTGTAGCCCATACGGTTTTCGTTTTCACGTAATTGTACTGTTAATTATCGTGATAACTCGTCACGATCGCCATGTGATAATAAGTCTTTTCTATAATAATAAAGCTCTAGGTAGCGATATTTATTCTGCTTTCGTGTATCTGTCGGATAACGATCTTGCTATTGAAGAAAAACCTGGGAGCAGCCGTGAGGTCTCACTCCACTGGAGCGGCTGTCTAAGCTCTAACTCAGAGATAAGCTGGGTAATAGACGTCGGAGCACCTTATCAGCATTTAGCCCAAATTAAATAAATTACTGTCAACTGACTATATCTTCATTTATTTTTCCAGGTTTTTTATACATAATTCTTAATCTACGTTAACTTAACCTATGCTTACCATACGATATGCTTACATTGAAGAAATTCCGCATATACTTAGAACTGATAATGGCATACATTTATCGCAACGACAAACTGGTTGGTCAGTGACGCAATCATTAATTGTTGCGACAAATGTATATCAATTGTTTTTTTTGTTATTGATTACTATCTTTGTCTTTGTTGTTTATTATTTTTGTTTGACACAGTTCCAAGTATATGACGTGTTTTTAAAGTCGTCAAATGTTCACATTTGATCATTTGTGCACAAATATGAGTTTTTAAATCCTCTCTGCGATTCATTTGATGTCGCATTTATCGTTTTTAAAGTCTGTGATGTGCAAAAGAGAGCGTCACACTCACTGACATATATACTATGGACTGCTCGTTTTGCTGTCTCACATGGCATCATTTTTTAAAATACCACACAAATCAATACGATTTGTTTTTTTTTTTTTTAGGTGAAATATTATACATTTGGATATTAAAAATTATATGAATAATAAACGAAATTTATTTATTATTATTTATTTTATATTAAGAAGAGTATTTTTATTTGAAATACAAATATTTTAATGCTAAGTATTAATTATTAACACTTCAATATGATCCAACCATTGGCTGAAAACGGAAAGGGAAAAAAATACCTTCCGGAAGTATAGACATTTCTTTCTTATAAACGTGATTTCAATTATATTCAGCATCGATTATATTAATGACAGATATGGTAACGGAGTTGCCAATATAAAATTTTATTAACGGTAATTGGCGCTCTTTAAAGTTATTGAGATTGCCAAATTTCAATAAGACGAATTTTTGAAGAGATGAAAACAGTAATTTTAATTACTATCAAGAGTTCTAAAGTGTACACATATAAAACAGTAATTTTAATTACTGCTATGCTTTGAAGTGTATATAAATCAGTAATTTTAATTACTATTCGGTATTAAAGCTTATAATTTATGCAAAAAAAATTTTTTGCACCTACCTAAAAAAATAGTGAAAACGATGTATTCTAGTCGATTTTTCTGTGTTGTGAATAACTAACTGCCTGGGAAAAAAAGGAAATATGGTGGAGGGTAGACCCATAGTTATGTTTCGGTAATTCTAATTAATTATGTTCTTAATAACGGTGTAATAGTTTTATTTTTTATAAAAGCTTTCCTTCCGGGCAAACTGAATTAGCGACGTGGTGTGATTCCCTTGGTGTTTCACTTGATGAAGTACTGCGAGCAACTTATACCTGTGCTTGCAGCCTACACTTCGATGAACGGGATATCAATCGAACTAAGTGTGTAACGCGGATAAGACGAGGAGCTATTCCTATGGCTGTAGAATTCTGCGACTATTGTACTGATGTAAGTTTGTATCATAATAATTAAATATTGCATTTAAACGTAACCCACGGAATATAATAAAAGCCATGAAGTCGCTGAAGGCACCGACACATTAAAAGGCCTTAACGTGCCGGGTACAGCCAGCAGTAGGAGCTCACTCTCACTGCTTTTTGTATACTCGTCATGGAGAAAAAACTAAAATTTCATCTTAAACAGGTCCTAAATCCCAAAATTGTCGCTGCCACAGCAAAATGAAGTCAAAACAAATTGCAGCCAAATATGTCTTCTTTCTAATAGTTTAAAAAAAAACAGCATGTAGAACATATTAATGGAAATTATAGCGTTTGAACAAAATACAAGCAACTTTTATATATATATATATATGTAGTTTCGAAAAATCGCCAATTCGAACCCACGCTTACGGATTATAAGTGGCAGTACCGAAAAAGAACGAAATTTTGACAATCGAGGACAGTCTCTAAACCGCAGCGAAAATGGTCGTCACGGATTCATGAGAACAAGTGAAATATTTTCTGTAATAAAGTTTAATTATAATAAATGAAGTTAATTTGAAAATTGTTGGCATAAACAGATTTTTCACTATAATTTTGGGGGCTCAACCGGGATGGATCCGTGACGATTAGAAGAGACAAATCGATCAGAAAAAAGAATCTGATTTCAAAAGAAGACAAGGCAAAACAGCGTGGGACTCTAGCGGAATTCTTCGGTGGAACAATAGCGGCATTCATCGGTGGAACAGAATAACTAAAATCCCGCTATTCATAGCGGTGCCATAGAACCAAAGAAGGATCTAATTTCAATCTGCAATAGCAGCTTTAAATCAAACAAGAGCTTATCATCCAAACAAGGAAGAAGAAATTTTTGTGAACAGATAAGTGTGCATTTAATTTATAAAATAAATAAAATAATTATGACAGTGGAGGAAGTAAGGTTCAGAACCATAAATTCGAAACAGGGGCTGTGTGCTAGCTACTTTGGGTGAATGCCCGAACTAATCAAAGCCGAATGATTTATAGCTATCTAAGCTGAATTCCACTGCTAGTCAAACTGTCAACAGATGTTGACATGACATAAAAAGATTTTGAAGTTTTAAGAAAATCCAGAAGTAAATAATTGATTTCCACAAGAAAAGAATTAAAGTAAGGTTTGTAAATCAAAGCAAGTATTATTATTATTATTGTTAATGTATTAAGGACTATATTTTTATTTATAAAAGATTTTCTTTTCCTTGAGTGGACTGTGCTAAAGAAGAAATACTTACAAATTTAAAAGTATTAATCGTTAATGAATTAAAGCAGATAAAACATTCAAGTAATTTTATCGTATTGAGTAGGGAATTTTGGCTTTTAGGAAGTGCTATTAAATATTTTAGAAAATGGGAAGAGGTAGGAACAATAGGCGCAACAATATTGAGGCTGAAGAAGATGTAATTAATTTTCGAGATATGGTGCGCGAATTAAGAGAAGCACTAGAAAGTCGAGATAATACCATAAGGGATTATCAAAGAAGGTTCGAAGAACAAATATTGCAACAACAAGCCAACGTTTTGAGAAGTAATCTAGCTGATGCGGGGCCTAGTACGAGCACTGGAGTTTCAGAAAATTTAACAACACGAGAAAGTCCTAGTTTTCTCTTCCGCGATGTAGAGGAATCCCTTAGTACATTCAATGGGCAAGACAATTATCTTGTCAGCAAATTTATAGAAGATTTTGAAAGCTCGGCAGATGTTTTGCAATGGAATATGCAGCAAAAACATCAACACCTGGAACGATTTGAAAGGGTTTCTTATAGAAGAATTTAGGTCAGCCGAATGTAGTGCCGTATTGCACCAGAAGCTAAGGCAGCGGAAAAAACTGCCTAATGAAAGTTACTATGAATATTTCCTGGCAATAAGAGAGCTTGGTAATCGCATTAATTTAGATAGGGAGTCGGTTATTAAATACACTATAGATAGAATTGATGATGAAGGTAGTAATAAATTACTTTTGTACGGGTCAAAAAGTTTCTCAGAATTCAGAGAAAAGCTGAAACTTTATGAAGAGGTGCGACGTAACTTAATAGGGCAGGGGAAAAAATTCAGTAATAATGTAAAAGGTTTTAAAGAAAATAAGGACTCGAGAATTGCATGCTATTCATGTGGTAGGCGTGGCCATGTGTTTAGCGCCTGCCCACTAAAGACTAATGGACCAAAATGTTTTTCCTGCAATGAGTTTGGGCACAAAAGCACAGAGTGCACCAAAAGGAAGCCGCGAGTTGACAGTAAAGTTGCCTTGATGCATGATACAGCGCCAAGCCCTGGTGATATGACAAAGGAGGTGATTATCAATAATACGCTCGTGAAGGTCTTCATCGACACAGGAAGTGATTTAAGCTTTGCACGTGAAGATGGTTATCGATTGCTTGGTAGTCCACAACTTGGAAAATCTACTACGTTTCGCGGTATAGGTTCAGAAGCGCTTACAACGTTTGGTTCCTTCAATGCTTGCTTAAATGTAGATGGTAATAGCTTTAAGGAACAATTTCATGTTGTGCACAAGAATATTTTGCCGTGGCAATTTATATTGGGAAAAACTTTCCTGAAGGCAGTCGAGCTTACTGTATGCCAAGGAAATATTGAAGTAAAGCCAGTAGATATAGAGACGGAATTACGTTGCATGCAGATTGTTCAAGACGAAGAATATAATTTAGATTATATATCCAATGAAGTACATAGAAAAGAAGTGGAAACAATGATCGCACAATACGACCCGAAAAAGAAGGCAGATCAAACAAACTACGTAATGAAGATTCTATTAAAGGAAGAGAATCCTATTTATCAATCGCCTAGAAGACTATCTCCAGGTGAGAAGGAGGCTGTTGATATTCAAGTAGAAGAATGGTTGAAAGAAGGAATTATTACTCCTAGTCTTTCGGAATTCGCTAGTCCAGTAGTCGTCGTCAGCAAGAAGGATGGCAGTAAAAGAATTTGTATAGACTATCGTAGGTTGAACAAGGTTATCATCAAAGATCATCAGCCACTACCATTAATAGAGGATCAAATTGACAGATTAAGCTCGGTTAAAGTATTTTCATCCTTGGATCTCAGAAATGGGTTCTTCCATGTTCCATTGGACAACAATAGTCGGAAGTATACCTCATTCGTTACTCATTTTGGTCAGTTCGAATTTACTAAGGCACCGTTTGGATTGTGTGTGTCACCGACGAACTTTCAGCGGTACGTTAATGGAGTATTCTTGAATCTGATAAAGGAAAATAAGGTTCTAGTATATGTCGATGATATAATTGTTCTTGCAAGTGACTATGAGGAAGCCATGAGTAGACTTCGTGAAGTCTTAGAAGTAGCTGCAAATCATGGACTGCAAATCAAATGGAAGAAATGTAAATTTCTCCAAACAGAAATTGAGTACCTCGGATATAAAATATGTAATGGAACAGTCGCGCCTTCAGAAGAAAAGATTAAAGCGGTCGTAGCATATCCAGAACCGAAAAATGTCAAAGGAATTCAGTCATTTCTGGGACTAACTCGGTATTTTCGCAAATTTGTCAAAGATTATGCTCTCGTGGCTAGACCGCTAAGTGATTTATTGCGCAAGAGTAATCGATTTGAATTCAATGAAAAGCAAAGGCAGGCATTTCTTCAGTTGAAAAACGTCTATTATCTGAGTAAGAAAACATCCTCCGCTGAAGAGAAGTATAGTAGCTACATGTTAGAAGTATTAGCAGTCATAACAGCTCTGAAGAAGTTTCGCGTTTATCTACTGGGTATCAAATTCAAATTAATTACAGATTGCTCAACATTTGCATGTACCCTTCAGAAAAAGGAAATGATCCCTAAAGTGGCCAGATGGGCAATGCTGCTAGAGGAATTTGATTATGTGATTGAACATAGGTCTGCTCTGCGAATGAAACATGTTGATGCTTTAAGCCGTTACCCGCTAATACTAAACATTCAACAGCAAAGTTTAATTCAGAAGATTCAAAGGGAACAACAGAAAGACGAAAGCATAAAAGCAATCCTTAAAATATTGGAAAATGATGATTTCGAAGACTATTTCAAGGATGGGGGAATTCTTTTCAAAATCCAAGATAATATAAAGCTACTAGTAGTACCAAGAAGGCTGCAGAAAGAAGTGATTAGGAAGATCCATGAACAAGGCCATTTTGCGTCAAAAAAGATGGAAATAGCACTAAGTAAAGACTACTTCATACCGAACTTGAAAAGACGTATTGAAGAATGCATTAGTAGTTGTATTCCCTGCATATTGGCCAGCAAAGAAGGACGTAAAGAGGGTTTCCTGCATTCAATCCCTAAAGAATCGATTCCATTGGAAACATTTCATATTGACCACTTGGGACCAATTACGATGACAAATAAAGGATATCGCTACATGCTAACTATAGTTGATGCATTTACCAAATTTGTTTGGATTTATCCAACAAAATCAACTACCACTGCTGAAGTTTTAGAAAAGTTAGAGCTTCAGAAAATAACATGCGGTAACCCAGGCAAAATCATAAGTGATAGAGGAACAGCGTTCACATCCTCCGCTTTTGAGGAGTACTGCAAGAAGGAGCACATCCAACATATCAAGATAACGACTGGCGTACCAAGAAGTAACGGTCAGGTGGAGAGAATCCTTCGTATTATTATCCAAGTATTAACGAAGCTATCAATCGAGGCCGAAGATAAATGGTACAAGCATGTCAGCAAAGTGCAGCGAATGCTGAACAGTACTTATCAAAGAAGCATAGCTATGACACCATTCGAATTGCTAACTGGCACCAAGATGAAGAATGCGGAGGATATAGTTTTAGCTAATCTTGTGGATCAGGAACTGATATCAGAATTCATGAAGGAACGGGACGAAATGCGTCAACATGCGGCGAAGCAGATAGCTAAAGTTCAGGAAGAAAATAGGAAGGGTTTTAATAAGCGACGAAAAATGGCAACTAAGTATAATATCGGAGATTTAGTGGCTATACGCAGAACCAAATTTGGAACAGGTCTAAAAATTCGCCCGAAGTTCTTAGGCCCATACAAAACAGTAAAAGTTAAAAGCAACGATAGGTATGACGTCGATAAAGTGGGCGAGCATGAAGGCCCAAATGCTACGTCCACAGCCGTTGATTATATGCGCCCGTATATAGACTTCGAATCTGACGATAGTTGCTCTGAGGACAGCGACGACGAAAGCTCATATAGAACAGCATCAATTTCCCCTCCCTCCCAGGAATACGCGTAGCACATAAAAGTCCAAAATTCCTACTTACTCTAGTTGAACAAGTTAGCACATAAAGATTGATACGAAGCAAAATCTTAACAAAAAGAGAAAAGCCCGAGAATTACACAACGTTTGAATGGAATACTCACCGAAGATGAAAATTAAAGACGATAAGCTCACTGATGAAGAAAACTAAAAAAAAAAAAGAAATACTTGCCGAAGATGAAGACTTATTACTACTACGAAGATGAAAATTAAAGACGATAAGCTCACTGATGAAGAAAACTAAAAGAAGAAATACTTGCCGAAGATGAAGACTTATTACTACTACGAAGATGAAAATTAAAGACGATAAGCTCACTGATGAAGAAAACTAAAAGAAGAAATACTTGCCGAAGATGAAGACTTATTACTACTACGAAGATGAAAATTAAAGACGATAAGCTCACTGATGAAGAAAACTAAAAGAAGAAATACTTGCCGAAGATGAAGACTTATTACTACTACGAAGATGAAAATTAAAGACGATAAGCTCACTGATGATGAAAACTAAAAGAAGAAATACTAGCCGAAGACGAAGACTTACTACGATTTCTCCGAAGAAGAAAACTACAGACAATAAACCCACTAATGATGAAAACTTGAGAGGAAACGAAATCCCCTGCTGAAGATGCATAACTAATATAGAACTACCTACCCACCGAATCAAGATAATACCTACCAATATGATGATAACTATATGAGATGATGATTGATTACCTTACGATGATTAATTATAGCGGATCGTCGAGTGCGACGATAATATCAGGACGGCCGAATTGTAGGTTCGAAAAATCGCCAATTCGAACCCACGCTTACGGATTATAAGTGGCAGTACCGAAAAAGAACGAAATTTTGACAATCGAGGACAGTCTCTAAACCGCAGCGAAAAAGGTCGTCACGGATTCATGAGAACAAGTGAAATATTTTCTGTAATAAAGTTTAATTATAATAAATGAAGTTAATTTGAAAATTGTTGGCATAAACAGATTTTTCACTATATATATATATATATATATATGTCAGTGGTCACACTTACTGCACGAATATTTTTGCAATCAATGCGATTCATGCAACGACTGATAACATATGATCGTTTTGACATTTTAACTTGATGGCCCGCTCAGTATTGCTTTGCATTTGGTGTTTTCCTTGATCTTGTTTAATATAATCAATTTTAATATCATTTATTTAAAATGCAATACGTGTTATACATACATACGATATTATTATTATTATAGAAATATAATGGTTTTTCATAGCCTATAAATATGAACCAGGTCGTTGATTGTTTTGTCAAGAAAATCATATGTGCATAGAAATTCGTTTTTAAACTTCAATGCACAGACTGCAAACGAGCATAAATGAATGAATCAAGAGAGCGTCAACATAGTCAAATGTGACGACTTTAAAAACCCGCCCATACTTGTTGTGGTAATCTTTTTTTTTTCCTGTTTGCAGTGTAATGCATATTAGTTTCGAAATTCGTGTTGTTGCAGTAACGATTGACCGCAATAATTGCATATTAAATTATTGCAATAAATCGGTTCACTGAAACAAATGCATACTACACATTTCTCCATTAGGAAAAAAATTTGTGTATACATAAAATTTATTTGTTTGTTTGTTTATATTTCCAGTTTGGTTATGTTAAGCCTTAACTGCTAGCGGCATTATGGCTTTTTATCGCTTATATTTACTTATTTAGTTTATATGGTATGCTTAAATAGTTGATTACAATCATTATTTATTCCTAGTTGTATTGTTAGCCTTATATATATGTGATACGCCACTGCTTTGTAATCAAACGACCGGAACGCCATCAACATAAATAGCAGGGACAACAACCATTTATATAGCCAACTTTACGCTGACAAATTTGTCACACGCCTGGCATCGAGAATGTACCCCTCTTCTTCTGTGTATTCTGTCGAGCGCACATCTCAGCTAGAACGATTGTTAGAATATCCAACGAAATAAAGATTTAATCTGTAGCCATCTGTTTATTTTCAACCAAGTATTCCTTTTCTTTTAACAATCAGAAGTGGGATTAAACTCATATTTTGTCGGATGAACTTATATTTCATCGGATGAGTTCATATTTTCGAAAAGTTTAACATTTTAAGTTTTAATCAAAACGCTAACCCGAAAAACTTTGAAAACGCGTACAAACGTGCAGTAAAATAAATTATGTTCAGCGGAGCAGAAATTCCATACGATAAAACCGATTCAGGCCAAAAGGGTTCTCAGTCAACGTTAAAGCCTGCTGCAGAATCAACGTTGGTCGATATCGGCGAAGGAAACGCATTACATGACATCCTAAGTAACCAGGACCCCGCAAGTGCAAAAGCAACTGCAGATGTACACTCAACTTCTAACGAATCGACTTAAGAATACACTCTTCAACAAAAGGAAATGGAGCTAATTCGCCGTGAAAGAGAAGTTCTTAAACATGAGTTAGAATTAACTAAACGTGAATTGTCTCTTTTTCAGTCAAATCCTACTGCAGCTGAAACACAACGACATACAACCGACACATTATCACAGCCAACCTTTCCTCTCTTCAATTTCTACCAATTAAACTCCCTCGTACCTACCTTCGATCCGTCTCAAAAACCTGCTATGTCAAGCAAAACATGGATTAGCAAAATAGATAGTCTGAGTGATATTTACAAACTGACAGATCAAGCTACGCTTTTATTAGCATCATCGAAATTAGCTGGTGCAGCCAGCTTTTGGTTTCATAGCTCTGATAAGAACATGAGTACCTGGGAACAATTGAAAAATGGATTAATTACTGCATTCCCCTGTTATTTAGATGAGTCCGATATTCATATTCGCCTCATGAATCGTAAGAAATCACCGAGCGAAGGTTTCGAAAGTTACTTTTATAACATGTTGTGCATCGCCAAAGATGCTAAATTTAGTCAGCAGTCATTAGTAAGGTACATCATCAACGAACTGAACGACATAGAGCTAAGAAAGTCTTTTTCTCTGAGACGTATAGAGAATACAGACGAATTACTGAAACACCTTAAGTGGTACGAGGAAGTGCAAAAGTTCACGGCAAATGACAATAAGTCAAACCCTAATTACAGTAAGAACGCGCATAATAAAAAGGGTGACAGTTCAACCATAAAATGTTTTAACTGTAATTTATTGGGCCACCTTTCTATAAATTGCCCGAAATCACAAAGAAAGCCTAGATGCAATAAGTGCTTCAAAATTGGTCACTCTGAAAGTGAATGTAAACAACAACCGCCTTCCAGTTCAACCCAAAAACACAAAATTTCCTTAATCCAATCCGATGTATACGAAAAATCAGCTGTTATCAATGGGCTATACACTACGGTAGCAATGATCGACACGGGCAGCGATGTTAGTTTGGTACAGAAGAGTTTAGTTGAATCCCTTCGCCTGTCAGTCATACCATGGCAAGTCTCATTACATGGATTCGGAAAAGGATTATGCTTTACGTCTGGTAAGATAAATGTGCAATTAAAAATAGACAATGTCGAAGCAAATGTAGATTTATTACTTGTGGAAGATAAGTATTTAGATAATCCAATTCTAATTGGAAAAGATTTCATTAACCAGCCACATGTGGCTTTTGAAAAATTTGGACAAAATCTAATTATGTTCGATATTTTTAAGAGAGTAGGGACTCGTAGTAATAAAGAGAGTAAACGAATGAACGGTGTAGACATAAACTGCAATAAACATAAACTCGAAACGAAAAACCCGTATAGTGTTGTGCATTCAAGGCATATTGACGTAATTCTTCCATCGACTGTCAGCGAAGGTAAAACATATTCAGAAATAAACGGTGTTACTAACGTAATCGAAATACGAAACGACAGTGTTGATAACGATGGAAAAATACAACTGAAGAACTATGAGCTTTCAACGAAAACAAATTTTGGAACAGATGACAGTGTTGCTAACGTAAACGAAATTAAAAGTATAAACGAATTGCATCTGTATTTAAAAAACCAAGTAAAAGCAAACAGTGCTGCTAACTTAAACGAAACTGAAAGCATAAATGAATTACAAAATCCGTTAGGTCGGAACGAAATAATAACTACCACTAAACAAGACAAAAACATTTTAATTAACGATGAAATACATTTAAATAATAAGAATAATAACGTCGCATGTATATCTGAATGGGAAGAAGCCAATAAAATTAACGATAAATTAATTAAATATACGGACGTACTCGAGCTAACGGCCAGATTGAACGTTATAATCGAACAATCCTCCACGCCTTATCCACAATAAGTAAGAATACGTCTAAATGGGATAGCTATCTGCAAGCAATAGAGTGGGGTATGAATTCCAGCAAGAGCGATACCACCAAACAAACCCCACATAAGCTACTCTTCGGATTCCAGCCTAGAGACCCTTTAGCGAACAAGCTACTTCTCGCACTGCATGACGAGAATGAACCTGTCGAGAGCCTTGACGTAGCAAATCTTCGAGAAGAAGCTCTTCAGTGCATTCAAAAATCCCAGCAGAAAGAAAAGCAACGTTTCGATGCACATCATTCCAAGCCTCGCTGCTACACCATAGGAGATTTGGTTCTGCTTGAACGACCTTCAATATCAACAGGAGATTCCAGGAAGCTGACCCCAAGTATAAGGGACCCTATATAGTGACGGAAATACTGGACCGAGACCGTTACGTAATTGAAGACATACCAGGTATCCCTAGATCACAACGACCTTTTCACTCAGTTTACTCATCTGATAAGATGAAACCGTGGTGCCGAGGTTTCGATAACGATAACTGGAACGATGCGTACGATAATCCATCAGATGATGACATCGAGGACGATTTCAACTTGAAGGATGGCCGACCTGATACGCCACTGCTTTGTAATCAAGCGACCGGAACGCCATCAACATAAATACCAGAGACAACAACCATTTACATAGCCAACTTTACGCTGACAAATCTGTCACACGCCTGACATCGAGAATGTACCCCTCTTTTTCTGTGTATTCTGTCGAGCGCGCATCTCAGCTAGAACGATTGTTAGAATATCCAACGAAATAAAGATTTAATCTGTACCCATCTGTTTATTTTCAACCAAGTATTCCTTTTCTTTTAACATATGTTTATTACGATAATTTGTAATTGCCAGTGGCTTTGTTATTATTTGTACTTAATTATCTATACCGGTGTGTAATGTAAATTGATCTTGTTTTTATTTAATCTTCGATAATGCAATTTAAGTTATCTATCGATTTAACTATATATGGTCCGCTGTATAGAGGATCTAGTTTTCGTCTATTTTGTACTGTCATTAGTACCTTGTCGCCTATTTTAATTGATATTGGTTTTCAATTAATATCATTTATGGGTAAAGAAGAATTTTAAGAACTTTTATTTTTAACGATTTTAAATCAAATACAAGAAGAAAAAACAACCGCCTCGTTCGGGGTTTGAAACCCGGACTTTCCGCTTGCCGGGTGACTGCCCTTACCACTGAGCTAACGAGACAGATGATCATTGACTGATTCTAACAAGTGTAGGTTCGATACCCGTCCGGGAAAAAAAATAAAAAAATTGAATTGCCTGGAATTGTTCTTGAATTCATTCCTCTTGACGTTTCATGATATTGGTTGTAGTTTCTAAAACTGATGTTTGGTTTTCTGCTAGCTGCATTTAGTAACCCTCGTTGCTTCTTGTTTGTTCGATTTCTTCTTCAATGTACTTGGCATAGGACGAGTCCAGGATGCCAAATAAAGAGGTGACCTTTTGTGTGGAACTCGGTCTCGGCCGCTTTGTTTGTGGAGATTTCATTGGCTTCTTCAATTTGCATGAGTTGATGTTGAAATTGGGAAATTATTTCCAAACAGTGGTCTCTTCTGAGTGTTGTTGTATTGCATAACTTGCTTATTTCTCCAATGCATTTTCTGAATCCCGCTAGTTCGCTCCAGTAATTATCTAGCTTGTAGTATGCAAGGATGGTCCACTGGCTGTTTATTAGATGTGCATGTCCTAGTGATTCAATAAATATTTCTGGATTACTTGAGAATTGTGTAACTTTGGCCGGTTCCCTTAGCGGGTTTCCGAAGGCTGGTATTATAAGTGAGGTCAGCATTAGCAATTTTAAAGCAGCTGATGAGCTAATAGATTTTGCCGTGGGGCTTCTATTCGTTTTGAGCGTTAGTGGGATTTTTCTTGAAATTCTCCATAAATAATGAGTTCTTCCAATTAGAATTAATTGGCAAGAACCTTCCTCCAAGCGGGTGAGAGGGTCGTATGTGTTTCATCCTCTTTGCTGGTGGCCCTCCTTCTACAGCCTTGTGAGATAGTCCTGGCACCTGATTAAAGGTTAGAAAGGATGTTTTGGTTGCGCTCCCTCGACTGATTTGGAGTCGTTCCCTCGACTGATTTGGAGTCGTTCCCTCGACTGATTTGGAGTCGTTCCCGAGGTTTCTGCCGTTGGCATTCCCTTTGAGATCTTCTGGTCTATATTGCTCCTCTGGAAATGGGCAGAAGTTGTGAATGGTCCGTTTAAAAATTCCACAGAGTGTTTTGATACTAACAACTCTAGTAAGTTTGTCGGCGTCGTCGAAAGTTTCTATGACGCGGCCTATCGACCATTTCAATGGTGGTAAGTTCGCATCTCTTATCACGACTAAAGTTCCAGGTTTTAGATTTGGCTTTCTACTCCTCCATTTGTTCCGCGTTTGCAGCTCCTGTAGATATGCAGCCGACCAGCGCTGCCAAAATGTTTGTTGAATTCGGCGAAATCTCCTAAATTTGTCGATCTCTCTTTCAGAAACATCAGTTTCGGCGCATGCTGTCAAGGGGCTTCCCGTCAAGAAGTGTCCTGGGGTTAGTGCCTCGAGGTAATTGGGATCTGAAGACATGGATGTATTGGCCTTGAATTTAGGATGGCCTCTATCTGGACAATTACTGTGTGTAATTCCTCGTATGTCAGATTGGCATTTCCCGTCTGGCGAATCAAGTGATTCTTGGCAGATTTCACTGCCACAGCCCTCCGAAGTGAAGCGATCGTGGTGGTATGGTATGGTATGTGATTTTTGATACATAATTGAGCGAGTGATGACTGTAAATCCTGCAACAGGAGCATGTCCTTTAGTTCCATTAAATGTGTTCGTGCTTCTAGGAAGTTCGTTGCGTTGTCACAACAGATAGTAGCACACAGCCCTCTCCGGACAATGAATCTTTTTAGAGCGTTAAGGAAAGATTCGGCACTCAGATCACTGACAAATTCTAAATGGACAGCCTTTGTAGTAAAGCATACAAAAACAGATATGTACGCCTTTGTAGGTGCCTTTCCTCGTAGTTCTTAATGAATCATGATGGGTCTACACAAGTCAAATCCAGTGGTGTGAAAGGGTCTTGTTGGCTTCACCTGTTCCACAGGTAGGTCTCCCATCATTTGATCAACGGATCTACGTTTGTGGACAGGCTGTCGTAATGAATGCGTAACAGCGCATCAGGGACGACATTCAGGCTTCCTCTCCGGTACTCAATAGTGAAGTCGAAACTCTGAAGCTTCAAACTCCACCGAGCAAGTCTACCGCTGAGTTCCTTTTAAGACATCAGCCATTTCAAGCTCGCATGATCAGTCACTATCATAAACGGCATAAGTTCTAGGAAGGACCGGAACTTCTGTACACTTAAGATTAAAGCTAAGCATTCTTGCTCTCTGACAGTGTAATTTCGTTGTGCTGAGTTCAACTTATTCGATACGTGGACTATTGGCTTCTCGTGGCCATCGTCATCTAGTTGTTGGCTCGCATCGCACTGTACAATGAACGGCTTGGTAAAGCCTGGACTCACTAGAAACGGAGCAGAAGTAAGTTTTTGTTTCAACAAATCAAGAGACGTCAGGGCTTCAGGTGTCCACTTGTACTGACTAGAGTTTTTCAAAGTGTCTGTAATGGAGGCAGTAAAGTCAGCATAGTTCGGAATGAACCGTCTATACCATCCAGCCATACCTAGTAGGCTTCCTTCTTGCCGAACAGTTTTAGGTGACGAATAGTCAACTATGGCTGAAATCTTGTTGGGGTTAGTTCTTATACCTCTTTTTCCGACTATGAAAACCAAGTATTTAATCTCTTTAATACAAAACTTACTCTTCTCGACGATGATAGCGAGGCCAGCTTTCCTCAAACAATCCGCTACACGGGCTAGCAGCGTGAGATAATGAACGGCTTGATGAAGTCTGGGCTAACTAGCAACGGAGCAGAAGTAAATTTTTGTTTCAACAAATCAAGAGACGTCTGGGCTTCAGGTGTCCACTTGTACTGACTAGAGTTTTTCAGAGTGTCTGTAATGCAGGAACTTAAGTCAGCATAGTTCAGAATGAACCGTCTATACCATCCAGCCATACCTAGTAAGCGTTGCATAGGCCGAATGGCATCACTGTGTACTGATAGAGAGGGTGACCAGGTACAGTAAAACCTGTCTTCTATATGGAATCAGCGTCTAGTGGGATCTGCCGGAAGGCATCTTTCAGGTCCAGGCTTGTAATGTACTTTGCCGGAGGAAGTCGACTCAGAAACGCGTCTATCTGCAGTAGCGGATAGGCGTCCTTCTTCGTAACGGATTAGACCTTCCTGGCATCAAAAGAAAGCCGAACCTTTCCCGGCTTCCTCACTAGAACGACTAGAGAGCTCCAAGAACTCTGACTCTCCTCTATCACACCCAGTGATAGCATGCGCTCTAATTCAGCATCCATCACATTTTGTACGACTTGTGAAATTGGATAAAACCGTTGTTTTATGGGAGCTGCGTCATTCGTCTCGATCTTGTGAGCGACCAAGGATGTGTTTCCCAGGCCTAAAGAGGCGGAATAAGGGAAAAGCTGCTTAGTAGCTTCCAAACGTTTTTGATCTATACTGGAAAGAATAAGGCAATCGGTGTCAGATGTAGCTATTATTCTTGGAGACACTTCTGCAACCATACCTAAGACATCTGGAGCCAACCCAAATAGACGCCAGAAGTCTATTCCTAGATATAGTGCCTCTGTGAGCCCAGGAACTATGTAAAAACGCACGTTTTGGGTCTTACCACGGAAAGTGATGTCCAAGTTCACATGACCATGCACGGTCGTCATGGCACCATTCGTTACTTGTACCTGTGTCCGATACCTCTTCCATTCAGCCTCTACTTCTGCAAGCTTCTCTAGATCTATTTGGCCTAAAATATTGACAGTGGCACTAATATTAAGTAATCCAGACTCAGTTCGCCCGAGCAGTCTTACTCTTCATATGGTCGAATGTCGTCTGGCATCGACAAGGAAATCTGTGCCAGTTCTTTTTTCTTTCCAGTCTCATCCATCGACAGTATTCCCGCCAACGAACGGTCGATCGTTTCTTTCTTGGTATAAAATCCAGGTCAGGATATATAATTTCAGCTAACTCCGCTCCTGAGGAGAAGATACGGTCCCTTACTGCCTTATAATTCTGCAGACGCGTAAGATACGGCGTCAGCGGATGTAAAAAAAGCTCACGCCCACTCGTCATAACAGAGCTTGCTGGCGGTTTTAATTCAGAACTGGCAGGAGGCCAAATTTACTGCTCAGTAACCTTGTCAACTGAAGGTGCTGTCGGTATTATCGGGACATCGAAAATTAAAGACTCTTCCAAGGAAGTGTCTAATAGTGTCATGGGCTCCCCAAGGGTGGAAATGGGAGCTTGAAGATGTGCGGAGAAGTCCATTAGGTTCTCCGTCTCTATCAGTGAAATATTTGTACAACCAGTTGTTTGCTAATATCATCGGAGTCACTGAATGATATCAGTGGATAGTTTAGTGACTCATCGTTGAGGTCTGCTAATAGAGCGCATCTTCCTCCTTATTCAAGGCTTGAACTGGAGTGTTCATTGCAGTAGTCGCGCGGGACGTTGACACTGGTCGAGAAAAGGTGAAATTGGGCTTGAAGACATTTTTACGTCCGCATGCATAGCAGTACACGATTTGTCTTTCCTGCTGGCAGTCTTGGTAGAAGTGACCGGGCTGGTCAGAGTTCCAAGAGCTAACGTTCTGGGGCGCTGTAAGAGCAGATAATATTGCAGCCTCCTCACTGCTCTCAGGTGACCTGTGCTGTTCAGCATCTGTCGGACGACACTCGTCCACCTCGCTGACTCTTTGGCCTCGATAGGTATTCCGGATGCACTCTGTCGCGATTCGCTGCTGTGTAGCCTGTGAAAATTCTCCCATGAAAGGTGAGTAGCACGATATAGCTACATACATACAGGTGGTGATAGGTACGTACGTACAATCAAGAAAAAACTGCTGCGTCTGGAGTTCGCATGGTAGAATTTTCCGGTGAAATAGGAATTCCCTCAGAATGAATGCGACGTGAGAATTAATTTGTGTGATTAGCGCTGGGCTAATCATCCTGCCCCCTTGGGTTGCTGCGCAACACAAAATCGTCATTGTTGTCCGGCTGGCTCCGTCTTGCGGGTATTGGAGGCATGGAATAGCAATGTGGTGGCATGTTCCTGGAGTAAACTCCGTGGTTCCATTTGGTAAGCATCCAATAGCTGCATCCGATCATAAGAGCTGCCAGAAGCATGTAGCTAATGGTGTAATGATGTATGTCGTGATGCGATATTCCTTGGGGCAATGCTTCCGAGTACTGCTTGAGATCCTTGACCTTGTTGGTCAACATCTATTTCATGATCGTTGGATTTTAGATGAAGGTCTGAGGAAATGTATGGGTGCCCTCTTTTTGCTGAATGTAGGTCTTCATCCAAGGATAGACTCAAATTTATGCGTGGAATAAATGCTGATATAGTCTTGCTCTGATAACGCCCGTGACCAGTGATCGTCATAGAGGTCTGTTTGATTGAACAATCTGGACGAAGTTTCAGAATTCCACTTTTCTGTAGAGTCTTAAGTGTTACTGCTGTGCCACATACAATGTTGAATGTGGTTTCACTGTCGAGATGGTAGAGCCAACTGTTTGGAGTATGAAGCTGTATCCAAAGATTGGATCGATTTGAGCTGCGAAAGTGGCAGTTGGAAGAGAGCGTTTGTCTGTGGTTGAGCAGCTCCATTTCGCACTGGCTGACGTTGGCCTTTAGATTGAAGATGGGATGATTCTGGTCACATAGATACTGGTCTTCTCTTAAGTGTTGACATTTGTTTAACTCTGCTTGAGATAGTGGGTAATATCTCTCCCTGGGAAGACTCACGATGAGATAATCTGATGATGGTTTGATTAACAGGAGTTTGTCTCCTTGTTGAATGGGAACAGGTATCATCTTGAATAACTGAAAGTATTCATCCAGGACAAGTGGAATCCGTATGTCAAATAAGATGTATGATTCTCCTATCATGTCATTAGGTTGTAAAGAAGTAGCACGCCATCCTTAATATTTCCTGGAATAGTTAGAGTTGATGGAATATGGTCCTTTATTAAAGTCAACTGGTCTCGGAGTTGCATCGGGGTGATTAATAATGGGCTGATCTTGTTGTGGTGAATATCTGTTATGACGTCTAATAAAGCGTTTAGAGCTCTGTGGTAGTTTTGAAGAACTAATGTGGTTAGAAGCGATAAGGCACTGAAAGCTTGGGTAGCTTGCTGCTCGAGCTGAACGTCATCAACAAACTTACTGAGTGCGAGTATATGGTCTTGAATTGCCTTGAATTGTTTTTGAATTGACTCCTCGTGACGTTTCATGATATTGGTTGTAGTTTCTAAAACTGATGTTCGGTTTTTTGCTAGCTGCATTAAGTAACCCTCGTTGCTTCTTGTTTTTTCGATTTCTTCTTCAATGTACTTGGCATAGGACGAGTCCAGGATGCCAAGTAGTTTGTTCGCAACGTTACCTACTAAGTCAAGAGGAGACCTTTTGTGTGGAACTCGGTCTCGGCCGCCTTGTTTGTGGAGAATTTCATTAGCTTCTTCAATTTGCGTGAGTTGACGTTGAAATTGGAAAAGTATTTCCAAACAGTGGTCCCTTCTGAGTGTTGTTGTATTGCATAACTTGCTTATTTCTCCAATGCATTTTCTGATTCCCGCTAGTTTCGCTCCTGTATTTATCTAGCTTGTAGTATGCAAGAATGGTCCACTGGCTGTTTATTAGATGTGCATGTCCTAGTGATTTAAAGAATATTCCTGGATTACTTGAGAATGGTGTTACTTCAGCCGGCTCCCTTAGCGGGTTTCCGAAGGCTGACATTATAAGTGAGGTTAGCATGAGCAGTTTTATAGCAGCTGATGAGCTAATAGATCTTGCAGTGGGGCTTCGTCTCTGTAGCGTTAGTGGGATTTTTCTTGAAATTTTCCACAAATGGTGAGTTCTTCCAATTGGAATTGATTGGCAAGAACCTTCCTCGCAGCGGGTGATAGGGTCGTCTGTGTTTCATCCTCTTGCCTGGTGGCTCTCCTTCTACGTCCTTGTGAGATGGTCCTGGCACCTGATTAAAGGTTAGAAAGGATGTTTTCGGTTGCGTTCCCTCGACTGATTTGGAGTCGTTCCCGAGGTTTCTGCCGTTGGCATTCCCTTTGAGATCTTCTGGTCTATATTGCTCCTCCGGCAAGGGGCAGAGGTTATGAATGGTCCGTTTCAAAATTCCAGACGGAGTTTTGACACTAACAACTCTAGTAAGTTTGTCGGCGCCGTCGAAAGTTTCTAAGACGCGGCCTAGCGACCATTTCAATGGTGGTAAGTTCGCCTCTCTTATCACGACTAAAGTTCCAGGTTTTAGATTTGGCTTTATACTCCTCCATTTATTCCGCGTTTGCAGTTCCTGTAGGTATTCAGACGACCAGCGCTGCCAAAATGTTTGTTGAATATGTTGAATTCGGCGAAATCTCCTTAATTTGTCGATGTCTCTTTCAGAAACATCAGTTTCGGCGCATGCTGTCAAGGGGCTTCCCGTCAAGAAGTGTCCTGGAGTTAGTGCCTCGAGGTCATTGGGATCTGAAGACATGGGTGTAATTGGCCTGGAATTAAGGATGGCCTCTATCTGGACAATTACTGTGTGTAATTCCTCGTATGTCAAATTGGCATTTCCCGTCTTGCGAATCAAGTGATTCTTGGCGGATTTCACTGCCGTTTCCCACAGTCCTCCGAAGTGAGGCGATCGTGGTGGTATGGGCTTCCACTCAATGTGATTTTTGATGCATAATTGAGCGAGTGATGACTGTAAATCCTGCGACAGGAGCATGTCCTTTAGTTCCTTTAAATGTGTTCGTGCTCCTAGGAAGTTCGTTGCGTTGTCGCAAAAGATAGTAGCACACAGACCTCTCCGGGCAATGAATCTTTTTAGAGCGTTAAGGAAAACTTCGGCACTCAGATCACTGACCATTTCTAAATGGACAGCCTTTGTAGTGAAGCATACAAAGACTGCTATGTACGCCTTTGTAGGTGTCTTTCCTCGTAGTTTGTAATGAATCATGATGGGTCCACAAAAGTCGACTCCTGTGGTGTGAAAGGGTCTTGTCGGCTTCACTCGTTCCACAGGTAGGTCTCCCATCATTTGATCAACGGGCTTCGGCTTACATCTGAAGCAACGGATACATCTATGGACAGTATGGCGCGCGAACCTTCTAGCGTCTATGACCCAGTATTTCTGCCTCGCGATTGCAGTTAGCGCTTTAGGTGCTGCGTGCATATGTTGGTTTTGTAGATAATTGAATAGAAGTTCACTCAGTTTGTGGTCCTTGGGCAGAAGAATCTGGTTCTTGGCCTCTTGGCTGAGTTCTGAATTTTTCAGCCGTCCGCCGACCTTTATGATTCCTGTAGAGGCGTCTACAAACGGCGCCAAATGTTGAATAGAATGGTGAGAAACAAGTGCTTCCCCTTTCTTTAATGATGAGTACGCGTGTTCGAATGATGTGCGTTGAATATTTTTTATGATTCCGTTCAAGGCAATGTCTAGCTCTGCAATGGATACTTCGCCCATCTTCCTCGATCCCTTGGGGGATTTGCAATTTAGCAAGAATCTGAAACAGTACGCAAAAATTCCCTGTAATTTTAAAAATGAGTTACAATGATTCACAGGTGCGACTAGATCAACATGTTTGACTCGTTCTATGGCTGTGAAGACCGATTTTTTTGGTTTGGCTTTTGGAATCTCGTCTGGTATTTTGAAGGCAATTGTGGTCCATTTTTCTTCATGTTCAGATAGATACCTTGGACCTTTGAACCACAGAGTTGATTGGCTGAGGGCATCCGGGAACATTCCACGGGAGATTATGTCAGCTGGATTTTGTGTTCCTTCAATGTGTCTCCATTGCTGTGGCTGAGTGAATTGTTGTATTTTTTCAACCCGATGTGCTATGAAGGTACTCCACGTATAAGACGGTGATGAGATCCAGGCGAGTACAATGGTAGAGTCAGTATGATACACAATTCTTGAAGGGTTTATTTGCATGCACTCTTTCCACTAATTCTGTCATGAGTAGCGCGGCACAAAGTTCCAATCTTGCAAGCGTAGTAGCCTTTACTGGTGCTAGTCGTGACTTGGCGCATAACAGTCTTACTCTGATTTCTCCTTGCGTATTCATTGATCTCAGGTAGCAGCAAGTCCCATAGGCGGACTCACTGGAGTCTGAAAAGGCGTGTAATTGGATGTTGACTGAGTTTGAAAATAGTACATGTCTTGGAATTTTTATTGCTCGTAATCCTGGTAGACTCTTCTTAAATTTCATCCATTTATTTTTGTAAACTGCGGGTAGTTCTTCGTCCCACGAGCATTTGGCCTTCCAGAGGTCTTGTAGAAATAGCTTTCCTAATACCGTTACTGGTCCTATTAACCCAAGAGGATCGAAAATACGGGCTACTTCGGATAACACTGTGCGTTTGGTAAGTCCTTGTGTTTCACCTTCAGTTGCTTGATACTGAAAACTGTCTTCATTTGGTTTCCAGATTAATCCGAGAGTTTCGTTACTTCGCCATTGTCAATGAGTAGCATCTTCTCTTTGTGATCTTCTGGTACATTTTGTAAGGTGTCTGGGTGGTTAGCACAAAATTTCCTTAATTCGAAACCGCCGCCTTTCAGGAGCTCTATTAGGTCGTTCTTTAATTTGAGCATGCTTTGTTTAGAGTCAGCTCCTGTCAGAATGTCGTCAACATAAGTATTTCCTAAAATCATATTCGCAGCTTCGGGAAATGTATCGTATTCTGCTAAGGCTAATTGATTCAGGCATCTCGTCGCGAGGAATGGAGCGGCGGCTGTTCCGTAAGTTGCGGTATTTAGCTGGTATGTTTGCAGAGGCTTCTCTCTGTCATCCCTCCATAAAATTAGTTGGTACTTTCTGTCGTTTGGGTGGACATTGATATGCCGATATATTTTGCAGATGTCTACTGTCATTGCGTACTTGTACATTCTGAATTTTGTTATGATGGTGAAAAGATCTGGCTGAACCATTAAGATATCATTGAGGGATCTTCCGGATGATGTTTTCGCTGAGGCATCAAATACTACACGGAATTTGGGCTTGTTGGTATGTGCCTTTGCTACACAGAGATGGGGCATGTAGTAATGATCGGTAGGAATGGCTTCCTTTGCTATCGGTTGCATGTGGCCGAGTTCTTGGTATTCTGTCATGAAATCATGATATTGCCTCTTAAGATCGGCATTTCTCTCCAATTTTCTTTCTAATGCATAGAACCGCTTTGAAGCAATTTCCAGGGACGACCCCAAAGTAGTTGGTAGCTCACGAAAGGGTAGTTTGACGATGTATTGTCCTGACGCGGATCTTTGGAAGGTATTTTGGAAATGCTCCTCACAGAGGAGTTCTTGTCTTGACTTGTACTTGGATGGTGAATCGTGTTGCTCCAACTCCCAAAATTGTTGCAACTGTTTGTCCAGTGCTGAAACTGAGGGTTGTGTTGCGATGTGACAACTTTGAGTGCAGCCAGCTTGAGTTGGCACCTTTCCTGCAAGAATCCATTCAAAGTGGGTGTTTTGAAGCAGTGGCAGATTGTGTAGTCTTATTTGACCTTCTTGTAAGAGTTGAAAGAATAATTCAGCTCCCAGTAACATATCGATGGCCTGAGGTTTATAGAACTCGGGGTCTGCTAGCTGGATGCTAGTTGGAATATCCCAGTTCGATGTTTTGATGTATTGTGACGGTTGGCGGTCGCTGATAGTTTTTAAGATAACAGCATTGATGACTGCTGAAAAGCTCTTCACTCTTGAATGTATCGTGAGAGTGGTTTCGTACTTAGCAGTTGTTGCGATTCCACCAACACCACTAATCGGCAGTGAAGTTTTGCTGCGTGGTAGTCCCAGAGCCTGTACGAGTCGTTCGCAGATAAAGTGGAGCTGTGAGCCCGAGTCCAAGAGTACCCTACAGTTGACCGGGACTCCTGAGGCATTAGTGACCTTGATTATTGCTGTTGATAATAGAATCTGCGAGCGTGTTGACGCCTGTAAGCTAGATATTTGTGAGTTTGTTGTCTCAGATGGAGTAGAACGACTAATCTCCTGGAAATGAGAAGTGGAGTCAAGTTGTCTGGTAGCTCCTGAACTGCCTCTGCTCACTTGTTGGTAGTTCATTGTTGCCAAGTCTGTGCTCCGAAGAACGAACTTTAGGCAATTGGGGCACAATTTGAACTGCCTGATGAGCTGAATCCGATTATCTAATGTTGCATAGAGGAATTTTGGGCACCTAAAACTCCATGATCTGCCTTGCATACTGCGCACTTCAATACCTGGGATGATGCCGTCAACGTAGATACCCTCTTGCGTTCTTCCTTCGTCTGGATTACTTCAAGCATCTGAAACCTTGTTTCCATGAATTTGAAGAAATCGTCCATTGTCTGCAATTCGTGAGGTGCGTTAAGTGACTGCTCATATAATCTCCTGGATTCCTTATCGAGCTTCTGAGTGAGTAAATGAAGCAGTATGGGATTCCACTGCTTGATCTCGATGCCACTGTTCTCCAATGCTAGTAGACATTCCTTGCTAGTGTCATGCAATCTCTTGATTCCCGAGCCTGATTCGGTTGTGAGAGCTGGTTGATATAGTAACTGATTGAGAGTTGCTGTTACTATAGCCCTCGGATTGTCATACCTCTCTAAGAGTAACTTCCAAGCCACTGAGTAGTTATCGTCAATCGCTTGTAAATGTTTTATTAGTCCGCTGGGTTCACCTGTGAGATTTGTCTTCAAGTAGTATAATTTTTCGGCCCCACCCGGAGGCCTGTTGTGAATGAGTTGACTGTACAAATCTTTGAACTGCCCCCATTTGGTGTAGCTTCCGTCAAAGATTGGAAGTGTTAACTTTGGAAGTTTAACGTTTCCATTTATCGTGGTCACTGACTGTTCGTCAAGCTTTCCTTGTAGCCTTGATGCTGTTTCTTGGAAATGATCTTCAATCTTCGTATATTCGCGAATATTGTAGGAGTCATCATCAAGTTCTGCCATTATTTGCCCATGTAAGGAGGCTATAGTGTCCCAATATTGATTGATGGATCTCAGTTTTTGTGTGTAGTATGCCCTTGGATGTGGATCTGCATGTTCGCGTTCAATTACCTTGATGATTTGCTCTAGAGCAGCAATAGTGGCCTTCACTTGTTTTCTCATTTTCAGGCTTCCAGTCAGTGGCACTAATTCGTCATGGTACTCGGGCTCGTCTGTTTGTGATGATGTGGCTGTCGATACCTCGAGTCGCTCACTCAATCTTTGCAAGAATTCATTGTAGACCTTCTCTACTTGATTAAAGTAGTTTTTCACAAAGTAAGAATGCTATTTGTTGAAGTCCTCACTTTCAAATATTTCGTCGTGATTCTCGCAAAACTTAGTCCATAAGCCATTGAGCCTTTCTTCATAGCTTTTCGTGTTTTCTATAGTTCTCCGCTCAATGCTTTCCTTCCTGAAATTCTCAAGAAGTTGAGAAATTGACTTGCCAAATCCTGACTGGGCTGCGGTTAGATTTCGCATGTTGATTTTCTTCTGACTTTAACACAGCTGTTCTGTCCAAAATATATTGCCTGGGGTTGCCTATGTACGGCTGTTCTTCTTAGTATTGGGTCTTCTTGCGGTAACTGCTAGCCCACAATCAAAAACTACTGCTACCGCGTAGTAAACACTGGAACCCTTTGCCTTTGTATATGTAGGTGAGTGGTACGGCTGCGCAGCTGTTGTCTCTTGTAGTAATCACTAGAGAGCTTATTGTTTTTTATAGATGATAAGACTTGGTAGTGAAGTATTGAAAAATTCAATACATCACGTCGGGGTCACCAAAATGTTCAGTAAAAAAGCCTTCTTTACTGGTTGATGGTTTATTAAAAAGTAGTAAAATATGTACATTTAATTATCCTATTTATACAAAATTAGTCTGGGAAATAAAATTAAAAATTTCCAAAAAGTGCTTAGTTCACAATATATTGTGAGAATTAAAATTCTCCCATGAAAGGTCAGTAGCACGAGATAGGTACATACATACAGGTGGTGATAGGTACCTACGTACAATCAAGAAAAAACTGCTGCGTCTGGAGTTCGCATGGTAGAATTTTCCGGTGAAATATGAATTCCCTCAGAATGAATGCGACGTGAGAATTAATTTGTGTAATTAGCGCTGGGCTAATCAGCCTGTATTTGAGTCACGAGGGTCCGCAGTTGGTGTATGGTGTTAGTAGGATGCAAGCAGATATTCTGCTGAATGTCTGGAAGCAGATTCGATTTCACAATCTCTAGAAACTCGCCGTCGGCCAAAGGGTTTTGCAGTTGGTTACGCAGATGTACCAGGTGTTGGTGGTATGTAGCAAATGACTCCCCTGCTTTCTGTTTTCTCGACATCAGCTGGACCTTGACCTTGAGGTCATCCTTCGGTACTCCCCATTCAGCTAATAGAGCTGTCTTCACATGCTCCCACGATGGCGTGGAGTTCTTCCTCAGGAGGGCCCAGTACCAGTCCATCGCTGGACCAGAAAGCAAGGTGGTCAATTACGCACTAGGAGATCAAAATCTCCGTCTGAGGCCGAGTAAGTTAGTGCTTCCACTCTGAACACGAACTCGTCGACAGTGTAATGAGCACAGCCTCATCACTTTCTCCATTTCCCCCAATAGGCTAAACGCCAAAGCCCTATCAATAACTTATCAAATTTCACATTTGCATCATCATCGAATATCATTCTCGAATATCAATAACATCCGGAAATTTCAATTCCCACGGTAGAGGAATTCTAAATTCTCAGGGAAGATATTTCAAAAGAACCTTCAAAAATTCATCCTAAAACCAAATGTATACTTACATGCATTAGTTTCGCTTTCTAAGAGCAAATATTTCCGCGTAAACAATGCGACACATTTCCACATTAGTTCCGCATGACCAATTGTTCAAAAAACAAACATTCCCCATATGTGAAAATGCAGTCGCATCACACTGGAAACAATGTCGTTTAACTCATAAAATGTCGCAACCCATTTTCAAGTACACGACGCTTATGCTCTTGAAAATTGACCGTCATATACACCCCACAGCGCTGCGTCTTGCATCATGGAAATAAACAAACATGCACCATATGTTTACCTTTGCCATGTTCAAGCCACTGCACTGCTGGTCGTGACGATATGTCGGTATACATACAAATTATGTGTTCACTATTGACCAATAGCAGGCATTTTCTTCGCATTCTCTTTGCTCATGCTTAAACGGCTTATACATGTTATGTATAACATTGCCCAATAGAAGCTATTCAGCCAATTCGGCTTATGTGCCTGAACGGCGTGCTGCTGCAATGATATTATGCAGCTGGGCGTGTTTCATTTTTTAAAGATGAGGAAGTAAATTCCCTCCACGCGGATTTCCGCGTTTTGAATGGCAAGTACTGAAACTGCCTAAATAAATAGCCGCGTTCTAACCAAGAACAGGCAGTGAGTTTTGGATCTTTCCAGAGTGCGTTTTCGAGTGAGTTTTCAATCCTTTCACAGTAAGTTTGAGTTCTGGACAAGTCAAAAGAATAAGGTTTACCCCCCACCAGCGGTAAGGCAACCTATTCGATATCAAATCAAGAAATATAGTCCGTGTTCGCTATTCTCAGACATCGAGAATCTTAATCGTCATAACTTTAATAATCGTGTTTGTAATAATCCACTAGAGATCTTTGTTTTTATATAAGTGTTGAATACTCTTTTAGAAAAGTGAGCCTTGTGAATAAGCGCATAGAATAGTTGTACAGTGTATTGAAATTATATTACAACAGCCACGATTCCACAAATTTAAAATAAAGAACAATAAAGATCAAATACTAGATCTCCTGTGTTTTATTGGAAGTAGTTAAAGGGCCAGCAACCTTCTCTTCGGAAAGTACATCGCAGTCCTTGTCGCGACGAATTTAAAAGAGGAACCCGCGACAGAACAACTGGTGGCAGCGGTGGGATTTTTTTTACGCCAACCAAGGAAGTGGACAACTAAAAAAAAAACCAGCAAAGAGGTTCTTCCGATAAGCAGCAAGCCAAACAACAAAAAAGAGAAAAACAGAAAAACACCAATGTGCTACCCAAGGAAGTCAGACGATACCATTGAAGTCCCGGAAGAAGTTATTATAATACCGGAAGGGGATCCAGAAGAACTCGAAGCAGCAGAAGAATACGACTACGAGTTCGAGATAGACATCGATCCCGAGGAAGAAACCCCCACAGTGGAAGAAGTTTATCTGGAGATACACCAGCAAATTACCCCAGAAAGTGACGACGAGGCAACGTGGGACTTCGACACGTATACGCAAATTAAAGGACTCCTAGCCAATAGAAGAAATAATATGTAAGTCAAAAAACAATATAATAAGTCCTTCATAAAAAAAAAAATTTTTTGTTATAAATATATATATATAAGCTTAATAACAAATGAAGTGAAAATAAAAATAAAAAACCTTTTGTACAACTAAAAGTGAGTGGAAATTGTAGTAATTAACAAAACAAATTTTTTTTTCTCTGACCCAAGTGATTTTTTTTGTTTCTTAAAATTCTTAAAATTCAATTTCCTCTTCTCTGAGTGAAAAAAGAATTTGTTTTTAATTTTTTTCCTGTTGAAAATTAACTCAAGTGAGCTGTAGTGAAAATTTTTTTTCTCAAGAGACTCTTGAGTTTCCGTTTTTCATTTGTTTTATGGTACATTGAGTTCGCTCCTCATTACGATTCCCTTTAAAAAAATTTTTTAAGACTTCAAGATTGTTGTTACACGAGCTAAGAATTATTCAGCTCAGGCAAGTCAAAGCCACAAACGTAGCACAAAACGATTAGCTCGAGTTACCCAGTACATACGCCTCCCCAAAATGGCAAACCCTCAAGGCAATGGCGGCGGAGGTAGACCTGTTCTAGACTCTCGACTAGTGAGGCACGAAATCTCATACCCGAGTATGACGGCAATACGGAGGAGCTTCACAGGTTTTTAGCTTGTTGTGATATATTGTTCTCACAAGCCCAAACTGAGGCAGACAAACTGTTGTACCTCAGCCTGTTAAAGACAAAGCTGACGGGTCCCGCCTATGATCTATTCAAGTATGGAGATTATCCTACTTGGGCAGAACTGAAGGCAGAGCTCAAGTCTCATTTTCAGGAGCATCGCCCGCGAATAGCTATACAGGGTGAACTGCTACGCTTAAGACAAGCTCCACGAGAAAATGTACAAGACTTTGCTCGCCGAGTAACCAAACAGTTAGCAGATTTAAATAATGCGACTTTAAATGAAGCCCCCCAGTTAGAATCAAGAGCGTTCCTACTTAGCGAAAATGAGCAAAATGCTATCAGGGTATTTGAAGATGGCATCAAAAATGACCAATTAAAAGTCATAATTAAAGCTCGCGCAGAAATTAGACTACGAGCACTGATCACTTTCGCTATAGAGCACGATCAGAGAATGGAAGAGGCTCAACAAACCAATCTCCGCTCACCTCAAAATACTCCAATCATTACATGCGAGTATTGTAGAAAAAGGGGCCACCGTAAAGAAAGTTGTTTTAAACGAAAACAACTTCCTCCATTTCCCTCATTTTCAAATATTAAGAATGAGGTCCATAGAATAATATGTGGTTATTGCCACAAGGCAAATCATCGCACCCATGAGTGCAGAAAAAAGATATATGATGAACGCTTTACACGGAGCCCCCAACAAGGCCACCAACGTACAGCGTCATCTTCACAACTACCTTCAAGGTCCTTTACACAAAGGCAACCACAACCAGAACAACCACGACAATTTCGGCAAGTTAGGTGGTCAACACCTACAAATGAGTTCACGGGAAACGAGTTTGCGCGGGAAGAATCGGACGGCGAAACTCCCCGCCAAGTTATCTCTCAGGCCGTCATTCATCAGCAGCCGCTGAACTAGTAATCCAAAAAATAAGGCTACCTTCTGATTTCATTACCATTAAACGTATCTATCAAACCCAGTACTACTTTTATAATAGATACTGGAGCAGAAATTAGTCTTCACAAAGCAGAATCAACTCATGATTTAGCCCTCGTATACGAAAACGAGCGCTGTACAATTTCAACTCTTGCTGGAGCTTATACGCCCACAATTGGCATAACCTACGCCAAAATTAATTTAGTTGACGATGTTACAATCAAACATCCATTTCATTTAATCCCAGGAGGTAGTAAATTAACTTACGATGGAATCCTAGGCATAGACTTCCTTACTAAATACAAATGCAACCTTAATTGTTCAGAGGGTTACATAGAATTAATGACGCCATCAACAGGCATAATTAAAAATTACTCAAAAATATGCTGTGAAAATAAAATTACCAGAGTTAGAGAAAATAAGTATATACTGAGTAATAAAGCTGAGAAATCCACTAAAGAGGTAGATAAAACACAAAATGAAAAATCAAATAAAGAATATACAGAGGTATTTAAAAAGGCTAAAATACAAAATATAAAAGAGGAAGATAAAAAAAAGGTGCATTACCAAATAAATATAAAAGAAAATAATTTAAAAGAGGAACCAATAAAAGGTCCCGAAGAATTACAAAACTTGGAACTTATATCAAGTAAGCACATTGGCATGGACACGCAACGCTACGACTGCGGTTCAGGTCAAGTCATTTCATGTGATAGAGAATCTAGTTCATGTGACAGCAATTTGGGTACACGACGCTACGACTGTGGCCCAAATAAAGCTGACTTGAGCAATATAAGTATCCAAGATAATCCCTTACAAAAGGAAGAACCAGAAAAAACTGGTAAAACATATAAAGAAAATACAGCACTGATCTTCTTACAAATCATATATTACCTCTTTTTAATAATTATAAAAAATTCAAAGCTTTCTTTAGAGAAAACCATCAGTTTAAATTCCAGTGTTCATCGAATAGAGGAGAATAAAATTCGAAAGTTGTCAGGCCAGAAAAATCTGATAAAAGGGCCAGTAGACAAAAATTGCAATACAACTGGTATTAAGGAAGAAAATAACGATGACGAAATTCATCCAAAGGAACCACCTCTTACTCAAAACCAAATTATATTACCTCCTAGGTCGGAAGTCATAGTCAACATACCTAATAATGAGACTAGGGAATTATACTGCAAAAAGGAAGAGATTCTACCAGGAATTTTCATAGGGAATACTCTAACCAAACCTGAAAATCAGGTCATCAAAATTCTGATGCTGAACACAAACGAAGAGAAAGTAGTTCTACCAATAAAAGAAATTAATCCATCTTGGGAATATTTAGGTGATTACGATATCATACAAGTTCAAAATGATAATGACGCCGTAGAGAATAGGTTGAAAAAACTTGAAAACACCCTGAGGTTGGATCATTGTAATAAGGAAGAAAGAAAAACCATACTAGACGTATGTCGACAATACAATTAGCTGTTCTATCTGGAGGATGACTCCCTTACTTGTACAGATGCAGCAACGCACACAATACCAGTGAAAGTAGATACAACACCGATATACGTAAAACCATATCGTTTACCAGAATCCCAGAGAGATGAAATCAACAGGCAGATAGGCGAAATGCTGGATCAAGGAATCATAAGTCCAAGCCGAAGCCCTTGGAACTCGCCTTTACTAATAGTCCCAAAAAAGCCAGACGAAACTGGAAAGAAACGATGGCGAATCGTAGTGGACTTTAGGCGTCTAAACGAGGCTACTCTAGGAGATGCTTACCCATTACCAAACATAACTGATATATTAGATCAATTGGGACGATCTAGATATTTTACAACCCTAGATTTGTCAAGCGGATTTCATCAGATTCCCATGGACGAAAAAGACAAGGAAAAAACAGCCTTCAGTACACCATTTGGGCACTACCATTACAATCGTATGCCATTTGGGCTGAAAGGCGCCCCAGCCACTTTCCAGCGGCTCATGAACAATGTCTTGACTGGATTACAAGGATTACACTGCTTTGTGTATCTCGATGACATTGTGATCTATGGATATACTCTAAAAGACCACAATGCAAAATTAGTACAGGTATTCGAAAGATTAAAAAGTCATTTATTAAAATTACAGCCAGATAAATGCCACTTTCTTAAGAAAGAGATTGCTTACTTAGCGCATGTCGTAAGCGCTGATGGAGTTCAACCAGATCCTTCAAAAATAACTGTAGTCAAAACTTATCCCAAAAATAAAAAACCAAAGGATGTCAAAGCATTCCTTGGATTTGTAGGATACTATAGGCGTTTCATACAAAACTTTTCAAAACTAGCAAAACCGCTAACAAAACTGCTAAAAAAGGATGTGCCGTTCCTATGGGACAGCTTTTGTGACGAGCCTTTTAGAACTCTAAAAGAAAAACTGATCACTTCTCCCATACTTGCATACCCAGAATTTGATAAACAATTTATCATTACAACTGACGCAAGTGACATAGCAGTTGGTGCAGTTCTATCACAAGGCGAAATTGGTAAAGATCGACCCATATGCTATGCTAGTAGAACCTTAAATCCAGCAGAAACAAGGTATTCTACTATCGAGAAGGAATTACTAGCCATTGTATATGCAGTTGAACAATTTCGACCCTATGTATATGGTAGAAATTTTACCATCATAACGGACCACAAACCGCTAGTTTGGTTAATGAAATTAAAGGATTCCACTTCTCGACTCATGAGATGGCGAATCAAGTTAGAAGAGTATGACTACACTATTATACACAAACCAGGCACGTTGAACGCCAACGCAGACGCCTTAAGCAGAATAATCCCTACAGAAGTAGATGAAGAGAAAGCTGTAAATATAATGACCAGAAATCAAGCTAAAAATCAAACCAAAGCTTACCGAAACCAGATGACTTATACAGTAAATACATTTCAGCTGTTCATCCAGCTAATAATTTAATAACAGAAAGCAGCGATAACTTGTTGAACCAAAAAGGCATCAACCATAAATTCTTCTTATTACCAAAATCTGAAGATGAAACCGAGTCCTATTTGAAAGACCTCTTTCCTGCTATGGAAAATGAGCTTACTACAGACCTTATAAAATGCTATCAAATGAAGAAACATAGTTACATAATAGCTAAAAGTGAAATACCTATGAGAACTATAGACGATCACAAACAGGTGTTAAACGTATTAACCCAATTTAAAAATCATTGTATTCACAATAAATTTAATGAAATAAACTTATCACTTCCGAACATAGATTTATTAGCGCTCTCAGAACTAAAAAATATGGTTCATTTCATATTAGGAAGCCAAGTTTCTGTTAAAATTTTCTTATCTCGCGTAAAAGTAGTAACAAGCACTGAAGAACAAAAACAAATAATAGAGACGTTTCATTTGTCTCCCATCGGAGGACATCAGGGAATTACACGTACAATTAAGAGGATCCAAACAATGTATAATTGGCCCAGACTCAGTCAGGACGTAGAAAGTTTCATTAAGAAATGCTCATCCTGTCAGGCCAATAAGCTCTCAAAAAATCCGAAAATCCCGATGAAAATAACCACAACCAGTTACAGACCTTTTGAGAAGGTATCACTAGATATAGTGGGACCACTCCCGGTTAGTCACGAAGACAACAGATTCCTCTTGACCTTCCAGGATGATCTTACTAAATATACGGAAGCGATTCCTTTGCGCAATGCCGAAGCTCGAACAGTCACCGAAGCATTCACTACAAAGATAGTCTGTAAACATGGCATACCTGAGTCAATATTAACCGACCAAGGATCTAATTTCCTGAGCGAAATATTTACTCAAATGTGCAAATTATTAAAAATTTCCAAACTACAAACTACCCCATATCATCCCCAAACCAACGGAGCCTTAGAGCGGAGTCACAGGACTCTGGCCGAATATTTACGCCACTACGTAAACCGCGATCCGCTTACATGGGACACATGGATCCCTTACGCAATGTTCGTATACAACACTAGCCTACACTCCAGTACTGGATATTCCCCTTATGAACTCTTATACGGATTTCCCCCAAAAATACCTTCCACTATTAAAACTTCTCCAGTCATAAACTACAACTATGACAATTACGCGAATGAACTCAGAGCAAGACTTCAACACAGTCACCAAATTGCTCGAGAAAGTCTGATAAACGCGAAGGAAAAATCCAAACTTACGTATGATAAAAGTACTAAAACCAAATCATATAATATTGGGGACAAGGTACTATTGAAAAATCATGCAAAGAAGAATAAATTATCTCCCTTATGGGTTGGACCGTATGAAATAGTTGGAATTAATTCCACCGAGAACTCTACGATTAAGATAGGAAATAAGACTAAAACAGCGCATAACAATAATTTAAAATTATATATAGATTAACTTATAATCAAACATCCTCACTACAGGATTATCTTTTGGGCAATTGTTTTCTGGCAAACAACACTGGCAACAGCAGCTAATGCGGAACCATTAAGCATTACCCAATTAAGCGCTAACCCCGGAATATATTTCGAGGAAGTAGGACGAGTGGGATTGTTCAGCAACGATTGGCAAGTAATTATCTACTACGAGCTTAGAGACTTCAACTTCGAATTAGAAAAATTAAGTAACTGTACAGAAAACGCTCGTATTCTTTGTGATTTAATAGAACGATATCATGATAGGTTACCTTTGTGCGACGATATCACACACCAATTACACACTATCAATAGGGCACTAAGACAAAATTCACTCTTATTAAAACCTGAAACGGGACGGTTTAAGAGAGGCTTGTTTAACGCGGTAGGCATGTTGAGTAAAACTTTATTCGGAACACTAGATGCTGATGACGCACTAGAGCTAAACGCACATATTGAGAAATTAAATGATGATCACGAATACTTATCACATTTAATTAAAAACCAAACCCTCATAATAGACACTACAGTAAACATTTTTAACAAAACCCGTTCAGCAATTAAGGAACAATTTATACACATAGAAAATAAACTGACGACCTTAAGATCAGCAGTAAACAAAATCAACACACAGATACTCCACCAAAACATAACCACGGACTTAGAAACCATGGTCTCTTTAACAGCATTGATGATGCTACGTATTCAATCAACTCAAAATCTTCTAATCGATCTAGTAACTGACGTACGTCACGGAAAACCCCATCCATCAATTATCACACCTGACCAAATGAGAATGATTTTAGAAACAATACAGAAAGAAATCCCCGATACCCTCACATTACCCATAAATAAAGACAAAAACAGTTTATTACAACTATATCAAATTAGTTCCGTTCGTACAGCCATAGTCGACAAAAGAATAATATTTCATCTCAAAATTCCACTACCCTTCAAGGAAAAATATCAATTAATAAAAGCATATCCACTACCCACTTCATACAAAGATCAGTTTGCATACATTAAACCTTCCTTAGAATATCTTGTCGTTGATTACAATAGAGAACACTATTACCCCTTGAATACAATAGACCTTCAAAATTGTCAGACACATGATCTAGTATCATATCTGTGTCGAATAATCCATCCTATCTTCAATGTTCATTCAAGCAACAACCTGTGTGAAATAGATTTATTAAAGCATAGCAGCAAAGTGCCATCTCACTGTAAAATTCAAACAGTACCTCAGTTAGATTTTTGGATTCAACTTTCCCAACCAAACAAATGGCTATTTTCCATGCAAAACCCAGTCACTATTGATACTGTTTGTGGAGATGAAATCAGCTCTAAAATGATACAAAACACTGGAGTAGCTCAAATAGCTTCAGGCTGTTACTTAAGAACTAAAGATCTAGTCATACAAGCACACAATATAAAACAAACAGAGCTCAATAATCATTACCTACCTTCTCTTAACCTCACATATACAATACCACAAATAAAACAAGAAAGCCCTATAGCAAAACAAGTACATGTAATTAGATTTCACGACAACCAGGAATTACAAGAACTTAATGTCGCTATAAAACAACAAGAGAAAGACCTAGAATCACATAGATTAAAAAACTTGTCATTTCATGACATACATCATTACACGCTATCTTACTCAATAATTATCATTGTAATTATTGTCTTTGGAGCAATACTCTCGAGAAAGAAGTTTTTGAAAAATGAAAAAAAAGAAGAAGATAATAGCGAGCACTTGGAGGAAGTTAAGCATGACACTTCCAACCAACTGATCATGCAAACCGAACACTTACATACATACAGTAGCTAAAGCAAAATGCGCAGAAACCAATTTCCACAAGCTTTAAATTTTTACTCAGATACACATAAAAAGCTTACAAAAGCCATATGTAAAAAAAAAAGAAGAAGAAGAAAGTAAGCTAAATCAAACTTATAATTATATATGTAACTCCTAGCATTAGTGAAAATTTTCTTTTAATAATGATTAACGCCTAATTATATGCAAATAATTTTAAACCTTGTGAACTTTTATTTCTTAATATTACTTACCACTTAAATAAAAGAAAAACGAGAATTGTAAAACTATATATTAATAACACAAGGAAAAGAGGAAGACCTTATATTTTATACTTTTTTAACTGTTATATCCCATAGACTAGATTCAATTAGATAAGTTAATTAAGGCCTAAAAATATGCAAATGTTTTACTTTCAACAAGCAAATTAATGTAACTAGAATAATCCTAAAGATATGCAATAATATAACCAATAACTATTGATGAAATTAATGTATCTAGAATAACCCTAACAATATGCAATAAGACGACTGACAACTAACTTAGAGATATAAAACTAAAGAATTAATTAATATAAGAAAAGATTAGCACAGTGTGGAACCAGAACTCACTTATCAAACAGAAAGTTCCCTCCTGAAATTTCTTTTTCTAAGGGGGATGGTGTAATGAGCCCACAGCCTCATCACTTTCTCCATTTCCCCCAATAGGCTAAACGCCAAAGCCCTATCAATAACTTATCAAATTTCACATTTGCATCATCATCGAATATCATTCTCGAATATCAATTCCCACGGTAGAGGAATTCTAAATTCTCAGGGAAGATATTTCAAAAGAACCTTCAAAAATTCATCCTAAAACCAAATGTATACTTACATGCATTAGTTTCGCTTTCTAAGAGCAAATATTTCCGCGTAAACAATGCGACACATTTCCACATTAGTTCCGCATGACCAATTGTTCAAAAAACAAACATTCCCCATATGTGAAAATGCAGTCGCATCACACTGGAAACAATGTCGTTTAACTCATAAAATGTCGCAACCCATTTTCAAGTACACGACGCTTATGCTCTTGAAAATTGACCGTCATATACACCCCACAGCGCTGGGTCTTGCATCATGGAAATAAACAAACATGCACCATATGTTTAACTTTGCCATGATTCAAGCTGGTTGTGACGATATGTGGGTATACATACAAATTATGTGTTCACTTTTGACCAATAGCAGGCATTTTCTTCGCATTCTCTTTGCTCATGCTTAAACGGCTTATACATGTTATGTATAACATTGCCCAATAGAAGCTATTCAGCCAATTCGGCTTATGTGCCTGAACGGCGTGCTGCTGCAATGATATTATGCAGCTGGGCGTGTTTCATTTTTTAAAGATGAGGAAGTAAATTCCCTCCACGCGGATTTCCGCGTTTTGAATGGCAAGTACTGAAACTGCCTAAATAAATAGCCGCGTTCTAACCAAGAACAGGCAGTGAGTTTTTGGATCTTTACAGAGTGCGTTTTCGAGGAAGTTTTCAGTCTTTTCACAGTAAGTTTGAGTTCTGGACAAGTCAAAAGAATAAGGTTGACCCCCCACCAGCGGTAAGGCAACCTATTCGATATCAAATCAAGAAATATAGTCAGTGTTCGCTATTCTCAGACATCGAGAATCTTAATCGTCATAACTTTAATAATCGTGTTTGTAATAATCCACTAGAGATCTTTGTTTTTATATAAGTGTTGAATACTCTTTTAGAAAAGTGAGCCTTGTGAATAAGCGCATAGAATAGTTGTACAGTGTATTGAAATTATATTACAACAGCCACGATTCCACAAATTTAAAATAAAGAACAATAAAGATCAAATACTAGATCTCCTGTGTTTTATTTGAAGTAGTTAAAGGGCCAGCGACCTTCTCTTCGGAAAGTACATCGCAGTCCTTGTCGCGACGAATTTAAAAGAGGAACCCGCGACAGAACAACAGTAAGTCAAGAGATGTCGCCACTATACGAGATATTCCATCTCCGGATGGGACTGCCAGACCGTCGTGGTTCCAAGCTCGGCGGGAACGATGAGATGGAGCTGGTGGAGGCTGGATAAAATTTGGTCTAGGCTGACCACTAGGCTGACCAAGAGGAGATGACAGTCTATTAAACGACTGCCTACGACCGTCGTAAAACTCTTGCGGTGGTCTCGGTTCACCCACAGAAGGAGGTGGCCGTGAAAGGTCAACTGGTGGCATTGCAGCTGAGATTTGCTGCCTGACGCTAGTTGCAAGTTCAGCTCGCAAAGTATTTAGGCTCTGCTCGAGGCGTTTGCGAACTAAATCCTGCAGCTGTATGCGCAGACCTGCCAGCACGGCTTCAGTCGTTGCTGAGCTCTGACACTGAGCATTAGGTACCGGACTGTTCACTCGGGAACTCGGATGCAAAAAGGTTACGGAGTGCAAGTTTGGTCTCCCTGGGGACAAGGATTCGTGGTTTACTTGCTGATTCGTTGGTGGTGGCAAATCGAGCACGGGTGCTGCCGTTCGAGGAAAGGAATGCCCAGAAAATTAAAAAAAAAGTCAAAAGTTCGGAGAAGATAGCAAAATCTTCAAAAATCGAGATAATCGAAATCAATTTGAAACTTGAGAAAATTTCACCAACAGGTCAGAAAAGATCACAAGATTTTCGAAGAAATTTTACTAAAAGTTCAGAAAAATTCTTGTCATAATTACTAAAGTGCTAAGTATTCGAGAAGATAGCGGAATGTCAACATGGTCAGTACTCTCAACTCAGAATTCAATACTTGTACTACCGCAATCGTACAGTCCAAAGATATAAATGCTAATTCTTATAAGAAAAACTACCAAAAAGTCAACTCAGGCTTAAAAAAATCAACAATAGAAAGTCATACCGTTTCTCCCCCACTCTCCAGGAATTAACTCTCAAAATAAAAGTCTACCAAGTCCACTCTCTCTAATCAGGTCAAGACAGGATGATAGAAGCAAGTGACGTGAATGTGTGCATGAAGAAGGATTTGCGCTCTCACAGATATCTGGGAAAAGTAGATATGGAGATGTCAAAGACCGAAAATATTACTAGAGATTCTTCAGCCAGGCAGTGAGCAGTATGCCAACTCCTGATTACTGAAGGTCTGCAGCATCACTTCCATCCTATGAAAACTCTTTCCTTCCTCTTCACCTGATCGTCATATCTAGTTAGTCTTCTAGCCGAGCAGAGTCATAAATCTGGTCAACTAGTTAGCTAAAAGCCAAAAAGTCATCTCACAGACTCATGACTCTGTCCAGCCAGTTGGCCAGCAAATACATGCTTCCTTGAGAGCACAAACAAAAATGTTTGTGTGAGACCTCCTGCCATTTCCATGGCTGAAGGCCAGCGGGAAAGATAATTTCAAAACATTTCAAAAATCAAAAAAACAAAATTTAATCAAATTCAAACCTAAAGTCGAACTTACAAAAACTTTCACAAAACCTTTACTTTACTTTAATGGTAAAAATTCAAAAATCAAAATAGCAAAACCTTTCATAAAAGTTACTTTACTCTACAAAGATTCTCAACAAAAACCAATTAGATCCACGTCTGCATATAACTTCCACTGGATATGAGGCTTGAGGTCAATCAACCAGTAGACACCAGATGATCATATAACTCGAAGTTCCAGTCCCCAGTAAAATTTATACTTACACCACCGAAGTCTAACTGAGGTGGCCCCACGTTGGGCACCATTTTTGTTATGGAAGTATGTAGAGTGATTTGGCTTGGACGTGAAGTCCAGACAGCCAGCATAAGCTGACAGATCACTCGCTGGACAGCGTTGACTGCAGGGCGGCACTCTAGCTCGCCTGGGCTATTGGCGGAGAGTGTGGGGAGGTTCCACAAAAACCTGCCGCTGCCACCAGCCATACACAAAAGAATTCGTGCCTACTTAAAAAAAAATCGCGCACACATTCGTTCCTGAAGGGACCCTTACATCACTAACCTACATCCAGTGGGAAGACGCAGATGTTCGTCCTTCCATCGCCGTTGCCCCAACCACCCTGTGATACTGCGGGCGATATTGAACAGTATCCCTGTAAGACCTGAAAAGAGAGAGTGTAGCGGACTTAGGCGACCTTCATGTTGAGAGGGCTCCGGGAGAGGGATAGGAGAAAATGAAAGCCCTTATAGCGTCATTACGTTATAAACTTCATTTATAAATCCGACTGTCCTTAATGACTAATCTGGATAATCCTATTACAAACAAATTCCAAGTGACATTCCTTCAAGACACTTAAATCTTAGTTCAAGTAATATCAAATAAAAGAAGCCGAAAGAAAACGAGAAGGTGTGTTCAAACCAACATTAAATAGCCACCTGAAAATTAAATCATCCAAAAGATTTTAATTCCAAGTATTTCTTATTATTGAAACTATGTTGGGAATGAAACTACATATGCCTACCTACAAGCTCATCGATAAAGCAGTTTTTTAGTGGAGACAACAATCGACACATGATCGCTACATTCCACATTACAAAATCTCGACACGATCGACAGAATTCATCAGGCTTTTAATTGATATTAAAATGTATATTATTAGCAAACTATTACTTAGCTTAAAAAGCATAAAACATTTTAGTATTAACTAAAAATAATTTAGAAATGGCCATATTGTGTATGTATAGGTACATATATTCTACTAGTTCAGTTAATACGTTGTACGTACTAAGCATAGCTGCTAAGGTCAATGCACTCGTCTGACCTACGCACAGCTGTTAAGGTCAACGGACTTTCTGTTGCTACCTACGCACAGCTGCTAAGGTCAATGTACTTTGGTTGTTATGCGCAAGGTAAAATAATTTCTTGGTGCCGTGCGCAGTTCAGAGGCAATATAAGTCGCAGGCCAACTTGAATCTCGCTCTTTTAGTATCCAGCTTCTATAGAGTGCGCATCATTTTGGAATTCGACTTGGCTAGTGTAATCAAATATAATTATTAACAAATTAACTTTATCTTGGGTAACGACTGAGATAAAGATATTTATTCTGGGTCTCGAATGGAATAAATTCTACTAACATAATAACTTTATCTTGGGTACCGACTGAAATAAAGATATTTATTCTGGGTCTCGACTGGAATAAAATTTACTAACCTAATAACTTTATCTTGGGTAGCGACTGAGATAAAGATATTTATTCTGGGTCTCGACTGGAATAAATCTTACTAATAACAACTTTATCTTGGGTACCGACTGAGATAAAGATATTTATTCTGGGTCTCGACTGGAATAAAATTTACTAACCTAATAACTTTATCTTGGGTAACGACTGAGATAAAGATATTTATTCTGGGTCTCGACTGGAATAAATTTTACTAACTCAACAACTTTATCTTGGGTACCGACTGAGATAAAGATAGTTATTCTGGGTAGCGACTAGAATAATATAGACTAACTCAAACCTTTATCTTGGGTCTCGACTGAGATAAAGATAGTTATTCCGGGTAGCGACTAGAATAACACTCACTAATCTCAAACCTTTATCTTGGGTCTCGACTGAGATAAAGATATTTATTCTGGGTACCGACTAGAATAAACACGACTAATACAACTTTGCTTTGGGTCTCGACCGAAGTAAAGTATCTTGTTCCGGGGAACGACTAGAACAAGATAATCACTAACTATTTGATTACTATATTATATGATTATTATATTTCATATTGATTAATATATTTATATACCTATATATATATACATATAGTGCCATTGGTCAAAGTAGCCACAACTTTGACAGTAGTATATTGAAATTAAAATTATTATTGTGTAGTGAGTAAGCGATTTTTTGTAATATATTGAAGTTTAGTTCTTAAGTGTGAAATTGAATTCTGTTAATTTTTTACTATTCTCTATATTTTTTCTTGAGTGTTCTCATTGGGCAGAACATTTAATGATCCTTCGTAGCCGGATTTAAAGTCTAGTGGTTTGTAATCTCACACGTCTTAACATGAGTACACTTCAAAAATGGTTGGCTAACCAAGCCACCTCCGCAAAAATCATCGAAAAATCTCTTAAGAGCTACAACAATACTGCTGTAGAGAAACGAACAAAAGGACTTGTTTCTGAGCGCTTAATCGCTTTAAGCGAAATCTAGTCAGATTACAAGTCTACTCATTACGCAATTATCCAAGCTACGCAGGCATTGGATGACAGTGAACTTGAGAAGTACGACTATTTCGTACATGATCAATTTGCAGAGGTGGAAAATAAGTACTATACATTCCGGGGTATTCTTAGGGATGCATTGAGCCAAAAGCAGAACAAAAAATTGCTGCAGAAACTAGAACTGATCAGCAATCTTCGTCTTTTTTGAAGTTGCCCAGAATTACACTGCCAACATTTTCTGGTTCTTATGATTCATGGAGATCATTTCACGATTTGTTTAATTCTCTAGTTCATAAAAATCATTCTTTACCTCCAGTTCAAAAACTACATTTTCTTAAAACAAGTGTTACTGGCGAGGCTGAACACTTGCTGCGACAGTTTCCAGTAACAGATGCAAGCTACGAAAATGCATGGAAAACGTTAAAGGATAGATACGACAATAAGCGAGTATTAGTGAACGCTCAGCTGAAAACTCTGTGTAATCTATCTAAAATAACAAATGAATCTGCCAAGGCGATACGATCCTTATTATACAGATCTTCAGAATGCATTTTCGAGCTTGAAGCTTTAGGAGTTTCCACAAAGCAATGGGACCCAATTCTCATATACAAGTTGGTGCAATGCCTACTAACGGAAACCCATCGCTTGTGGGAGCAGGAGGTAAATAATGAAGAAGGTTTTCCTACGTTTGATTCTCTAAAAACCTTCCTCGACACCACAGATTCAAAGTCAGTTCATCCAGAGAAAACAAATAACTCAAATTATTTCATTAAAAAGATATCAACACATTTCTCATCATCTACAGACAAATGCGCAATATGCAAAGAGCCACATAGATTGTTTAAATGTCCACAATTTATCAAATGTGACATTGACAAAAGGTTTAAGATCGTTACATCTAACCGTCTATGTGTAAACTGCCTATCAAGGCACCATAACACGAAATCTTGCCCAAGCAAATTTACGTGTCGGCAATGCGGTAGAAAACACCATTCTTTGCTTCACAAGAATAGTGGTACATCCAATCAAAGTACTCACTTTTCAACTAAGCAAAGCAATAATTCTATTAAACAAGCACAGAAACTCAATTCTCCCTCTACATATGAGGTCATACCAGATAGTTCTTTACGAACATTCTACACCAATCGCCCACGGCGTATTATACAAGCACTGCTTGCAACAGCATTGCTAAATATTGCCTCCTCAAAGGACGTCATATTGACATTACGGGCCTTAATAGATTCTGGGTCTCAAGTGTCATTCATTACCCAAGCAGCAGCACGCAAACTGCAATTACCTACCACCCGCGTAGAAATTCAGATAACAGGGTTGGGGAACACACAAGCTACAAATGTAAAAGGAAAAACATCCTTTGAAATACGCTCGTTATCAGATTCACATAAGGCCACTTCAGTGACAGCACTAATCGTGAACAAGATCACTGAATTCCTACCTCCTTCCACAATTCAAATGCAAGAATGGGAACATATAAAGAATCTAGATCTAGCAGATCAATCTTTCCATAAACCCGGAAAAATTGATATACTTTTAGGAGCAGATGTTTACGGGGAAATTTTATTGGAAGGATTAAGAAAAGGTCCTCCAGGAACCCCTATTGCCCAAAATAGCACCCTAGGATGGATCCTCTTTGGAAATTTATCTCAAGCAGACTCTAGTTCCAAGGTTTCATCTTTAACAATCAATGCGCAAGCTGAACAAGACGCATCTATAGACAAAATCCTGCGAAAGTTTTGGGAAACTGAGGAAATCCTTCCTCACGTACGGAAGTTCTCAAAACCCGAACAAGAGTGTGAACGGTTGTATCAAAATACTCATCGTCGCAATGCGAGTGGTCGTTATGAAGTATGTTTACCATTCATCAAAGAAAAACCAGTGCTAGGCGATTCCCGAAATATGGCCCTACGCAGGTTTTATAGTCTCGAGAAGAAACTACTTCAGAATGCTGATCTTTACAAAGACTATAAAGATTGCATAAACGAATATCATGCCTTAGGGCATATGAAACCAGCTGAAAAGGAAGTTAGCAGAGAACAAAGCTACTACCTTCCGCATCACGCTGTTATAAAATCAGATAGTACGACCACAAAGGTTCGAGTCGTCTTTGACGCTTCAGCCAAGTCTACTAATGGGAAAAGCTTAAACGAACAGCTCCATACTGGACCAGTCTTGCAATCTGAACTTTTTTCTATCTTACTACGATGGAGAAAATACAAATACGCTATGTCCGCCGACATAGAAAAGATGTATAGAATGATTAACATTCAATCAGCAGATCAAAGGTATCAGAGAATAATTTGGAGAAATAGTCCTAGTGAACCCATAAAGGACTATCAACTAACAACGGTAACGTTTGGCACTACTCCAGCTCCTTATCTCGCTATCAAAACACTTCATCAGCTTGCATTGCTGCTAAAATTGTTTCTCGCGACTTCTACGTAGACGATTTAATTACAGGTGCAGAATCTATCGATGAAGCTGTCAAGATACAAACGCAGCTCGTTAGTCTATTATCTTTAGCTGGGTTTAATCTAAGGAAATGGGTTAGCAACTCCTCGGATCTTCTAGCAGACATTCCAGAGGAGCAAAGGGAATTACAACTTCCCTTACGGTTTGCAAGTGATGAGTCAGTAAAAACTCTTGGTATCCACTGGTATCCAGGAGCTGATTACTTTATCTTGCAATATCGACAAATAGCAGACCGTCTATCTACTAAACGATCAGTTTTATCAGAAATAGCTGCATTGTTTGATCCACTAGACTGGATCTTACCAATAGTAATCACTGCAAAGGTTCTGATGCAAACTTTGTGGCTTTCTGGATGTTCGTGGGATGATCCGATTCCTGCACCCATTGACACCCAATGGCGGCGTTTTAAGGCAGAGTTGTATCATATCAGCCAGCTTAAAATCCCACGCTGGCTACATACGACAAACAATTTAACAAATTGTCAGATACACGGATTCTCAGATGCCTCCAATCAAGCTTATTCTGCTGCTGTGTATATCAAGGTTGTTGACGTCGAAGGAAAAATCCGTATCAATTTGCTAATGGCAAAATCAAAAGTAGCTCCTCTGAGACCTGTATCACTTCCTCGGCTGGAGTTATGTGGAGCAGTTTTATTAACTCGTCTTATAAATCGAGTAAAGATAGACTTGGAACTTAATCGAGTCCCCATCTATGCATGGACAGACTCTTCTATAGTCTTATCTTGGATACACAATCATCCAAAATAATATAAGACTTATGTAGCGAATAGGGTTTCTGAAATCCAGGAACAACTAGATATCAAAGCCTGGCGTCACGTGCGTTCCGCATATAATCCCGCAGATTGCAACTGCAGAGGAATCAAACCTGCGAATCTAATCAATCTTGAACTCTGGTGTCACGGACCCAGTTGGCTTCAGCAGCCCGAGGAAGATTGGCCTAAGTCAAAACCCTCAGCTAACATGCAGATAGATTCTGAACAAAAGCGCGTGACACATACTGCTGTAGCCCAAACAATGATAAACGAATTATTTGATAAATATTCTTCTTTCATAAAATTAAATCGTGTCACAAAATATTGCCTCAGATTTTTGAACAATATCCGAGCAAGCCAAGATCTGACAAAAGGTTTAATTAAACAAACCGAACAGCTTTCCCCAACAGAGCTGCTGGAAGCAAAATATCTGTTAATAAAATTAGCGCAAGGCATTACTTACGATACCGAGATAAGACAATTAAAAGCAGGATTATCGCTTCCAGCTAAAAGCAATTTGATATCCCTTAATCCATTTCTTGACAATAAAAAGTTATTGCGGGTAGGAGGTCGCTTACAAAACGCTCATATCCCATATGATCAACAACATCCGATCATTCTACCAAAAGGAAGTAAATTAACAAACCTAATTATAGATCATATTCATCTAAAAACTTTGCATGGTGGTGTACAGCTTGTATTAAATACTCTAAGACACGAATATTTGGTTTTACAAGGACGACGAACAGTAAAAAACATCCTACATAGATGCATTCCCTGCTTCAAGCAAGCTGCCCGAACTAGGACTCAAATAATGGGAAATTTGCCAACTCCAAGAGTGAATATCTCAAGACCATTTCAACAAACAGGTGTCGATTATGCCGGTCCTATTAATTTAAAAATGTCAAAGCACAGGGGCAATCGATATTACAAAGGCAATATATGTATCTTCGTCTGTATGGCTACGAAAAATTTCATTTAAAACGAGTCTTAGGAAATGCCCTTCTAACTTTTGAGGAATTTGCAACAGTCCTGGCTCAAATCGAGGCCTGTTTAAACTCGCGACCCTTGTGTCCCATGACTGAAGATAAAGATGACCTCAATGCATTAACTCAAGGACATTTTTTGATAGGAAAATCTTTAATCGCACCACCAGAGCCTGTGATGCCCATTAGAATATCATCAGTTACTAGTTTGAATCATGTACAACTCCTGAAGCAACACTTTTGGAACAAATGGTCAACCGATTACCTGAATTCATTGCAAAATAGGCCTAAATGGCAACAACCAACATTAAATCCTTGTGTCGGAGATTTAGTTCTGATTAAAGAAACAAATCTACCTGCATGTCATTGGATACTAGGAAGAATACTAGAAGTGCATAAAGGACATGATAACTACGTGAGGGTAGTTACAATAAAAACCAGCAAGGGAATCTTAAAAAGGCCGATTACGAAAGTATGTATTTTTCCAAACTCGGCAGACAACCCAAATCTATAACGATAATTGCATGTGTACTAAAAAACAACTAAAATTCCATTCTCAATATATGTACCTAAGTACAGGTACACAACAGCGCTGCCCGCATAAAAAAAGAGGAGAATAAAAAATAAATTTTTTGCATAAAAATTTTCCCGTGGAAAAAATTCTATCAAATATCAAATTTGTACCAAGCCAGCCGTTAACTCTGCATCCCGACATCATATCTCGATAAAATTCAAAACAATGACCGCTAATTTGAACAAGGTTTGAAAATTTTTCTATACATTTCAAATACCGATCTGCATCAAACTACTAAGAAGACCGTTAAGCCTAGACTACAAATTCGAATTGCCATGAAAAGGTACTATCCGTTACGTGCCTTTAAATATCTTGCACCGAATCGCAAAGTGCATCAGTTTATTTTAAATGCATCAGTACATGGACGCAAGAAACGACATGATGTCTGTGGAGCGGCCATCATCTGGAGGAGCTGAGATTGCAAGAAGTTTCCCAGCGGCAGCCACCAGTAATATATGTGGAAGACTCGCCGCCATCTTCTCCAGCACCAAGAGAGCAAGCCGAATCACGGATGCCAGTCGATCAAAAGCAGCCAACAGCAACATCCATCCATAGCTGAGCAGCAATCTTTGCAGCCATCTATAGCTGATCAACAGCCATTACAGCCACCCATTCTTGAGCAGCAGCCACATGCAACGACGTCTATAGGTGAGCATCAGCTACAGCTAGCGACATCCATGGCCGCACAAAATGGTCCACCACTCATGCCTTCTCGGATTCAACAGGTCAGATTGACATCCGCATTACTGCCTGCAAGTGATTCTTAACCTAGAATTCTGCAGGATGTAGTCCTTCTCCCTGCAGACCAGACCGAAAACGATTTACACCTGTGCGTGGTCGATAACGAGAGGCCGGAGATATGCGAGACTATCATAGTGTCATATACAGCACTGAAGAAGTCCAAGAAATGGAGGCAACACTTTACAACGCGCGACGGCACCAAAACAAAAATAAAATTATTGGCAAATGGACAAATCCGACTTATAAAATAAATAACTAAAATTCAAACTTTGTCTTTTCATTATCTTTTCACCCTTTTGTCTTGTACGGTTGAATGTTTATTTTATTATCATGCCGCTCATTATACACCTACCACTTTCAGACTTGTAATTACCTTGACTCGCAAATTATGCTCTTCAGTCCATATACAAGGTGCCGATCGCACGAGAAAAAAAAACAAAAAAAAACAAAACCATGTATAAAAAAAAAATCATATGAAAGATAACAAAAACTTATCTAAAATCTGGATTAAGCTGCAGGCTGTAGATACATACACACATACGTACAATCGTACGCCCGTTTCAATAATTAAAGCAAAATCTGTTTCAATTCACAGAACTTTTCCCATGCTGCAATTTCTGCATTATAAACCACAAAACCCTTTTCATCTATTAGCAGGGGGCATAATCACAATTATGCAAAGTCCAGATCTTTGCTATTGTTCTTCATAACAAAGTTTTTTTTTTTCAGACAAAAAAAAAAACAGCTTTAAAAAAAATAGGTTATTTCGCCACACTCGAACCTTGGACCTGGGACATGTCAATTAAAACCCGTCCAACACGAAGTGATCGTCAATGAAACAGACGTCAACCAAAGGAATGCGCTGCTCTGGCTCAGCTAAGTTCAGAGGCAATATAAGTCGCAGGCCAACTTGAATCTCGCTCTTTTAGTATCCAGCTTCTATAGAGTGCGCATCATTTTGGAATTCGACTTGGCTAGTGTAATCAAATATAATTATTAACAAATTAAGTTTATCTTGGGTAACGACTGAGATAAAGATATTTATTCTGGGTCTCGACTAGAATAAATTCTACTAACATAACAACTTTATCTTGGGTAACGACTGAGATAAAGATATTTATTCTGGGTCTCGACTGGAATAAATTCTACTAACATAATAACTTTATCTTGGGTACCGACTGAGATAAAGATATTTATTCTGGGTCTCGACTGGAATAAAATTTACTAACCTAATAACTTTATCTTGGGTAGCGACTGAGAAAAAGATATTTATTCTGGGTCTCGACTGGAATAAATCTTACTAATAACAACTTTATCTTGGGTACCGACTGAGATAAAGATATTTATTCTGGGTCTCGACTGGAATAAAATTTACTAACCTAATAACTTTATCTTGGGTAACGACTGAGATAAAGATATTTATTCTGGGTCTCGACTGGAATAAATTTTACTAACTCAAAAACTTTATCTTGGGTACCGACTGAGATAAAGATAGTTATTCTGGGTAGCGACTAGAATAATATAGACTAACTCAAACCTTTATCTTGGGTCTCGACTGAGATAAAGATAGTTATTCCGGGTAGCGACTAGAATAACACTCACTAATCTCAAACCTTTATCTTGGGTCTCGACTGAGATAAAGATATTTATTCTGGGTACCGACTAGAATAAACACGACTAATACAACTTTGCTTTGGGTCTCGACCGAAGTAAAGTATCTTGTTCCGGGGAACGACTAGAACAAGATAATCACTAACTATTTGATTACTATATTATATGATTATTATATTTCATATTGACTAATATATTTATATACCTATATATATATACATATAGTGCCATCGGTCAAAGTAGCCACAACTTTGACAGTAGTATATTGAAATAAAAATTATTATTGTGCAGTGAGTAAGCGATTTTTTGTAATATATTGAAGTTTAATTCTTAAGTATGAAATTGAATTCTGTTAATTTTAGTTCTAGTTGTAATGTTGTACTTAAGTTTTACGTGCGTCCAATAAACCACTGGCTATAAAATATTCCCCGGCATTATTATTTACAGTCCACATCCTTCTCTATATTTTTTCTTGAGTGTTCTCATTGGGCAGAACAAGGTGTCTGGGAAATTCAAAATGAAAAGATCTTGTTGAGTGATTAATATCAATGTCAAATTACTATAAATGGGGATAAAAAACATTTCACCGAATTATTCCGCGTACACTCGTGTGTAATCGTAACCTTCAGTCTAGTTCAATTTTAATATAAGAAGGTGTAATCAAAAAATTTAGTGTGGAAAGCAGGTTGATGCTGAGGAATTATATTATTATATATGAATATAAACATGTTTATCAATTGAGTATTATAATGCAATCAGCGACTTACATAATCATCCATTGAAGAGGCCTCCTAAATGGTGCGTATGGTATCGGCTTCCATCCTGTAATTAGATTGTCACTCAAAAGATTCGTAAAACATAAATTATGTTAGGTATTCCTCAATCATGCAATAGTGTATAATTATCAAAGAAAAGATTTGACCACGCTGCCTCGTTTTTCTTCGTTTCTTTAGGTTTCTTCCTAAATAATACAATGTCCCCACAACGTGTGATCATAGGATACACTTCAAGAAAACGTAGATATAAAGTAATACCCAGCATGAATGTTTTTCAATTTTAGAAATAAGAATTCAATGAAACTTAGTTAACTATGTTTGCTAAAAATTTAAAAGAGAAAATTGACGCTGGACTCAACAAAATTATGGACAACTATCTGTAACTTGTCAGACACCTTACAAAAATATAGATATCTCAATACCTAACATGAAAGCTTTTCATTTATAAATAGAGGAATTGACTAAGACTTATTTATACTACGTTAGAAAAAATGCAAAATTAACACTTAGCTCAAAAATGTGGAACATTGTCTGTAATCTGTCAGACACCTTACGAAAATATAGTGTTTGAACACAGCTGAAAAATTAAAAGAAAATAATTAAAATACAATATATAAAGTATTTAATACTTCCCTAGAATTCCAAGATCCTGTGTCCAGTCATCACTTGCCTCCGGTATCTTCAAGAAGTATCTGAAAAAAAAAGGTTATATGTTAGTTTAATAAAATCAATTGGATTAACTATTATGCAGTACAATAAAAAATTTGAAGTACAAACATGCAGACTGCCAAGAAACAAATTTCTTGGCAGTACAACAACAACACTGCGTAAATAAATTTATGCAAATTTCTTAGCGAAATTCATGTTCCCTGTATAGTGAACTATTGCAAAACATGCAAATATGTTCTCCCGTGCAACAAACATAAATTCGCAAAAGAGATATACACAATAATTCACGAAAATCAACAATTTTCGCCATTGTTGACATTTCGTGAAACACTTTTAGAATATGCAAAAATTCGCATAATTTGCAGATTTCTTGGAAATTATGCATAGTCAAACTATTATTAAATATTTTAAGATTATATTTATGTACTTACCTTGTGAATTAATCCCTTAGTGGCGAAGAAAACACACAACACAAACACGACACTTTCGATTAAAATTATCGCGATCGCGACAGTCAAATTGACTCGCGAAGAAGTCAATTTGGTGAAATGAAATGCGCGCAACCTGTTGAGCAAGGCTAGAAAGTGCGAATTTCACCAAGTAAGAAATTATTAAAGAAAATAGTTGAAATTAATTCCCATAATGAGTGGGAAAGAGAACGATGTCGGAACGAGACAGAAGAAATTATAGAGAGAATTTACATTCCATTTTGGAAATTGACATAATTTCATAGGGAGTCTCCATATTGGTATTTTTGTAAAAAATTGAAATAATTAAATAAATCGACAAGGAAAATTCGTGGATAATGAAGAATAAATTCAACGACATATTTTAGCATATTTTGACATAGTCGCGCAAAGTGAGCAAACATGAAAAATATGTGGAAATTCCATATTTTTGTGTGGAATCTATCATAAAATGGCGGCTCCGACACTATAAAAGGGCAGTGCTCCCTTAGATCTTTCTCAGTCAGTTATAGTGATCTTACATGCAAATTTGGTATAACATCACAGTGAGTTGTAGTTTAAAAAACACATAAAGTAAAAAAATTGAACTTCAGAAAAATCTTAGCAGCATAGATAAACGTACAATAAGGTACATTATTTTCATGCTGTAAGAGTAAAATCCTTTTAGGAAAAGTTGTGTGCAAAATTGTTGTGTGGTACTTGCAATTTCAGATAAGTATTTTCCATCTTATTCTGAACTTAATTTATATTGGTGACGGAAATTTTAGATTTAGGTTTTTTCACATAGCGGTTGAATTCATGCTAGCTTTGCATCTTCGACGCTTCATGTGGAAAAACAAATTAGTTTAATTATTGTTAACAGTGAAATAAGTGAATGGAATTCGTTAGTAAGTTCAGAACAATAGCCAGATAATTTGAAATAAAAGTGAAATTTGTGTTAAATCTGAGGTATAATGTTGAGCACGTGTCACGCTATGACACATCAAGCATACATGCCTACAGATAATTAGAAAAGCTAAAATAATTACTTTGAAGTGGTAAAAATAGAACGAATTAAGAACGTACCATAAAGAATTTGTTCAATAAAACATAAACATAAACATTAGCTCACATATCTCCTTTTTTTAACATACCGCTACCCCGCTACACTAACACCACGCAAAATGCCATAATGTAGTTGTGGTGTTCGCTTACAGCAATATTACAAAACATTTTATGGTGGTTCCATCCAGGAATGTGTACCTGTTTACTGTTGTAATTGCGATCAATTCAATTTACGCTCAATTTAATGATAAATATTTCTTTAAAAAATTATCGTTTCGAGTTAAAGACGTTCAAAATTAAGTTATAATTGTGCTACACGTGGTAGTTCTAATTAAAAACTATGAAAAATAATTTACAACTGTACTTAAACGTGGCAGTTATCTTTAAAAAACCACGAAAATTAATTCATAAGTGTGCTTAGACGTACAGTCTCTGAAAACTTCAGGGTGCCCAGATGTGGCAGCTCGCATAAAATATCGAAATTCCTGGTACAATTGCTGAACTTGCATGTCAGTGACTCGTGATATCTAGTCGGTTAGATAAATTATACAGAAATTACTTCAACAAATCACTCAAATAATTCACACGTCAATTTGGTCAAAGGTAGCACCAAGTACGACGAAAATTAATTAATTCAAATTAAATCTAGAATGAAGTTAAAAATTAATCTAATTAAAAGTTGTGCCAATATAGGGCATTGAATGCATACAAGTAGTTCATAAGGAATTTATAACAGTTGTGCACTGTTATTTAGTTGTCTTCACCATCTAACAATATCAAAATACTTCTACTGATTTTATAATTTATTTTACATGTGGCATTAAAATTAAATTAGTTTCAATACTTTATAACACATACCACACGTGGCATTGAAGTACGTCGCATAATTTTTTCTATAAATTGTGCTACAAGTTGTGCCCGCACGTAGCAGCACAGCAGTAGGGACATTTTTAAATGAATTTGTGACCACGCGTGCTACCTAAGTAATAGAAATAATTTATTGCCAATTTGCGTATCTTCATTTTATCAAGTAGTACGAGCACGTTATTACGGTTGTACCCACACGGTCAATCAACGATAATAGTAGGTTATAAATCAATATGGATGTAGTAGAAAAACTAATCCTCACGGAAGCGTGTTGCGCACGCGAATAGAAAAATTAATTGAGAATAACAAGAAAAGGAACCTTGTCAAACGAACGCAAGGCTTCTACGAGTCGAAAATGACAGAGTTAAAGAAACTTTGGGACGTGTATAGTGATACAGAAATGGCAATCAATCAGGTTTTATTAGTGTCGTATAGTTATCTACCTGGCAATACTCAATAAACCAGTAAGGTTAGGAAGATCATTACCTTATCATCAATTCTTACCCAGTATTATACGAGCCAGCTCACTTGAGCGAGAGTGCGAGGCGGGGCTTCTCCCTTCGACTATGATAAGGTTAACACGTTCCATGGACGAATAAAATAAGTCATAATTGGTTTTATTTTAAAATTGTTTTTATTTTAAATCGATTGCCTGGCCAACAACACAATAATTAGAAAATTCTGATGACGAGCCACATGATTATGTAAATCAAGATAATCATAGTACAACAGAGTTAAAATACTCCGAATATATGGGAGAATTAGTAGAAGGACTGCGGAAATTCGTTCCAGCTGCTGAAACGTCAAGCACAGGAACATTACCTATCCACTCAACAACTGTTGTTCAACAGGAGTCATTCCTTCCTCGAATACAGTTGCCTAAATATAATGGTCACTACGATTTATGGCGATCATTTCACGATTTATTCGTTTCTCTTGTTCATGATAATGCCAAGCTGACACCAGTTCAGAAATTACATCATCTGAAATCTTGTTTACTGGGTGATGCCGAGAAATTATTACGACATACCCCAGTGACAAATGAAGATTACATGCCAGCTTGGAACAAACTAAAAACAAGGTACGAGAACAAGAGAATCCTAGTAAATCATCAATTAAAGGTTTTAGTAAATCAAGTTAAACTAAGTTCAGAGTCAGCAAAGGGACTCAAGGCAATCATTGACACAACTGATGAATGTATCCAGCAGGTAACAAGTTTAGACGTTGACACACAATCATGGGATATACTTCTTATACATTTATTAGTGCAGAAATTGGCATTCACTACCCTAAAGTTATGGGAAGAAGAACAAGGAGGGACACAAGAGTTGCCAACCTTCCAATTATTTAAGAAATTCTTGAATACTCGTTTAAGAATACTCGAATCAATAGCAGATAATTTAGTTAATTCAGCACAATATAAACCAAATACACCTGCAGTCACAAAATCACATCATGCGGCAAAGGAAATTAAATGCCCAACATGCAACGCAAGTAATTTCATTCAAAGATGTCCGAGGTATCGAGCGATGGAAATACCATCCCGATATCAAATACTGAAGACATTAGGCCGTTGCTTTAATTGTTTAGGAATTCATCACACAAATCACTGTAAAAGCAAGTTTAGATGTCTGAAATGCAACCAGAAACATCATAGCACACTCCACGAGAATCACAAAATGGACAAACCCATATTCTCGGCTGTCGACAGTGAGCATAAGTCAGCACATGACAAAGCGAGGTTGAACCCAAGTCAAGCTAATCAACCTACCATCACAAATGAAACCTCTTATCGGTTACAATCAGGTAACAATACCAATGCCTTAAACACTAGTCAAAATTTCGTAACCAGAGAAAGTCATAATGCCCTACTAGCAACAGCACTAATAGTGGCACAAGCAGAGGGAGAGACGCCACATATCTTACGATGTTTGATAGATAACGGCTCGCAATTATCATTCATCACTGTGGAAGCCTGCAGGAAATTAAAAGCTTCAGGAAGGCCAACTGCAGTATATATCGCAGGCTTAAATACTAGCCATGCAGCCACCTCAAGGCAGCAAACCACACTCACACTTCGATCTCGAAACACGAGGTCTACAACAGTATTAAAGCAACATTTTTTGATACTAAATAAAATCACAGATCCCTTGCCTTCCAAAACAGTTCCAAGAATGAATGTTTAGCTCTGAACAAACTGCCACTTGCAGATCCCACATATTGGAAACCTGGACAGATAGATGCGTTATTAGGAGCAAGAGTTTACGCTCAAATACTCCAGAACGGCACTCAGCAGGGATCAAATACCACCTTTACAGCCATCAACACAATGTTTGGTTGGATTCTACTAGGATCTATAGTAGATACTTCAGAGCACAATACATCGTCGTTCACTATCGCAACGGATGATTTGGCTCTACAACTCACAAATTTCTGGGAAACGGAAGAATTTCCCACGAACCCAATTCTTAACAAAGAAGACAAAGAATGCATGCAGAATTATGAACTCAATCACCAACGTCTTCATAATGGAAAATACCAAGTGAAGTTACCCTTTGTGCACAACGAAGCACCGAACTTAGGGCATTCAAGACTGCAAGCAGTCAAGCGCTTTCAAGGAATTCAAAGACAACTTGAAAGGAATCCAGAATTAAAATCTGAGAGATGTTTAGACGAATATCTCGAGTTGGGTCACCTGGAAGAAATACTTCCTCCCAACATAAATGAACCGCATGATTATATACCTCATCATGCTGTTCTTAAAGAAAGCACTACAACAAAGGTGAGAGTAGTATTTGATGCGTCGGCGAAATCTTCAAACGGCAACTCGCTTAAGAAGTTCCTATTAAAGGGACCAGTATTGCAACCAAAACTATTCGCCACGTTGCTCAACTGGCGTAATTATAAGATTGCAATGAATGCGGACATCGAAAATATGTATCGCATGATTACAATGCAACCAGATCATCGGACGTTTCAGCGGATCATTTCGAGACATCCTAAAATCAAACAGATCCAAGAGTTTCAGCTGAACACTATGACATTCGGAACAACTTCAGCGCCGTATTTAGCCATCCAAACGCTTCAACAGTTAACAAATTATGAACCGCAAAGATGACCTCTAGCGTTTAAAGTCACAACCACAGACTTTTACGTGGATGACCTGCTCACTGGTGCAGACAGCATCCAGGAAACAAAATACCTTTTAGATAAACTAATTGGTATGTTGAAATCAGGAGGATTCAATCTGAGGTAGTGGACAAGCAACAATTCTGAATTGCTAAAACATCTTTCTGCAGACCAACGCGAGTTTAAAGACACTCTAATGATTTCGGATACGGAATCAGAAAAACTTTAGGGATCCACTGGCATCTTAAATTAGATAGTTTTTCATTCTCTACTAAACCTTGGGCAGATCACGCCAAGGTATCCAAACGCACCATCTTGTCCGACATAGCATCACTCTACGATACTTTGGGCTGGTTAGCAGCAGTGGTAATTACAGCCAAGGTGCTGATGCAAGCATTGTGGATCACAGGATGTGCATGGGACAACAAGGTGTCGGAGATGATAGAATAACAATGGAATAGGTTCAAAGTGAATTTAAAGTACATAGAAAATTTACAGATACCTAGATGGATCAACATTCGTCCAAGGCATGAATCCAAATACATGGATTTTGTGATGCATCGACGAAGGCATTTGCAGCGGCAGTTTATACGCGCGTGGAAGACCAGACTGGATTAATCCACACAAATTTACTTACTGCAAAAACCAGGGTAGCTATAATTAAGCCGACAACCATTCCCAGATTGGAGCTTAACGGAGCTCTACTACTTGCAAGACTGCTTCAGGCGAGACAATCAAAGATATGCGCCTACATCAATTGCCAATCTTCGCCTGGACAGACTCTATGATTGTCTTGCAATGGATCAAAGAGCATCCAGCACGTTGGTAAATCTACGTGGCAAATCGCGTAGTGGAAATACAGGACATCGTACGCTTTGATCAATGGCGTCACGTTTCCACAAAACAAAACCCTGCCGATTTAGCCTCAAGAGGTGTGCCTGCCACAGATTTACTTGGCAATCATCTATGGTGGCATGGACCATCATGGCTGTCGGAGGAACAGGAAAAATGGCCGAAATTCAAGGACTTTTCGGAAGAAACAAATGTAGAAGCGAAAGAACCTCCTACAGTAAATTTATTAGCGAAGTTTGAGAACAATATTTTTGTACGGTATTCGTCATATACTCGCTTACTTAGAAACATAGCACGCATGCAACGTTTCGTACACAATTGTAGGTATCCTCACGCTAGACGCATACAATATTTTAATGTGCAAGAATGGAACCAGTCAGAAAAAACCATACTCAAACTCGTACAACAAACTGCGTTCGCATAAGAATATCAAAATATGTCGGACAAGAGGTCATTGTCACAACATAGTAAATTAATAAAGCTCAATCCCTTTATGGACGAAAATGGTTTGATAAGATTGGGTGGCAGATTACAGAACGCATCAATCCCATATGATAGGAAGCACCCAATCATCCTACCACGTGATCATCACATCACATTAATTTTAATTGATAAATTCCATCTAGAAACTCTTCACGGCGGTCCACAATTGGTTCTGAGTACTAGCCGTGACAGATTTTGGATCATAGATGAAAGACGCCGGATTACTAGTAGGCTTCATAAATGTATTAGATGCTTCAAACATCGAACGATGACAAGAATCTAATTAATGGGAAATTTGCCCACTTCCCGAGTTAATATAACAAAACCTTTTATGAAAGTAGGAATTGATTACGCCGGACCGGTAATAATAAAATCATCAAATTTACGAAATGCAAAATTACAGAAAGCATATTTTTGCATATTTTTCTGTATGGCCACGAAGGCTGTCCACATCGAATTGGTGTTAGACCTCACATCAGAAGCATTCATTGCCGCATTAAAACGATTTGTGGCAAGACGAGGATTATGTAGTGACATATATTCAGATTGTGGCACCAACTTCATTGGAGGAAAGTCTATTTTAGAAAAAGATCTGCGAGGTTCACTTCGTGATGCAACTCCAGTAGCAGCACAATATCTTGCCTCTAAGCAAGTCAATTGGCATTTCAACCCTCCAGCCTCTCAACACTTTGGAGCGATATGGGAATCTGGAGTGAAATCGATAAAGAATCATTTAAGACGCACTTTACAACAATCCAAGTGCACATTTGAAGAATATTCGACGGTCTTAACTCAAGTGGAAGCATGTCTGAACTTTAGACCACTGTGCTATGTGAGAAATGATCCAGAGGAATTATTTATCCTCACACCTGGACATTTGTTGATTGTCCAAGCGCTTAATACCATTCCAGAGCCAGACTATACTAACGAAGCGGTTGGACCCTCCAAACGATGGAAGTACACCCCGCAATTATACAAACAGTTTTGGGATAAATGGTCAAGGGACTACCTTAACCAACTTCAAAATCGACCAAAATGGTACACAAGACAACCTAATCTTCAGATAGGAGATGTTGTCCTTGTCAAGCACGATCATATGCCACCCACTAGTTGGGCCATGGGTATAATCGAGCAAGTGCATTCAGGTTCAGATGGGCTAGTACGGGTAGTAAAAGTCAAAACGCAAACCGGTAGCTTTCTACGACCAATTGGCAAAATTAGTACTCTACCATCAGCAATAGATTAACTACCTGTTTTTAGTGTCGTCACGTGTCTGTCCATCTATGTGCTACTACAGGCTGAGGGTTGTTTCACTCAGTTGCAAGAGACTAACAAGCTATTCTTTCAGATGTCGTTTACATATGAAAATGAAATGAAAATGATACACTTCATATTTTAGAAGATATCCAGTTTAGACCACTAGGAAATCCAGAACTCAGGATGCTTCGTGACCCAGGGTGCAGTGTCTTCGGCATGCCAGAATTGGCTCATGAATTAATACCACGGGACAGCGGAGAACCATCAACGATCCCAGCATCAACGAGCCGAGCATCAACGAGCCAAGCATCAACAGGCCACGCAACGTCGAGTCAAGCGACCAGGGTGTCAACTCGACCGTTTGTGTGCCCAATTCCCTGCACGGATCCACGTCCACAACAGTCAGCAGTAGTCCGCGGCAGCCGCACTACTGCTTTGACAAAGCTTCTGCTGACTACAACAATTAAGGAATTTGAAATGAGAGCGAACAACAGCTTTCAAAGTTTCTGAACTCGAGAACGCGAGGATATATACTTGCCTCGATACGTTTTGCAGCACATTGACGCCAGGGCAATACAACAGCGAAGAAAACGGGAAAAGGTCATTACCCTACCCGACAAATACCAGGTTCGACTACGAGTTAATAAGTATGGCAAGTTTACCTTCCATCACTACCATAAAAGAGGTATACGCAAAATAAAAATGTTTTAGTTGAACAAACTGTACGGGGGGGAGTATGTTGAACACAGCTGAAAAATAAAAAGAAAACAATTAAAATACAATATAAAAAGTATTTAATACTTCCCTAGAATTCCAAGATCCTATGTCCAGTCATCACTTGCCTCCTGCATCTTCAAGAAGTATCTGAAATGAAAAAGATACATATACATTAGTTTAATAGAACCAATTGGAGTAGATATTATGTACATTAAAAAATTTAAGCACATACATGCAGACTGCCAAGAAACAAATTTCTTGGCAGTGCAACAATAACACTGCGTAAATGTATTTAAGCAAATTTCTTAGGGAAATTCATGTTCATGTACATGCCAATTTGCCATAATATCACAGTGATTTAATCAAAAAGTAAAAAAAGTGAACTTCAGAAACATCTTAGCAGCATAGATAAACGTACAATAAGGTACATTATTTTCATGCTCTAAGAGTAAAAGCCTTTAAGGAAAAGTTGTGTGCAAAATTGTTGTGTGGTACTTGGAATTTCAGATAAGTATTTTCCATCTTATTCTGCACTTAATTTATATTGATGACAGACATTTTAGATTTAGGTTTTTTTACATAGCAGTTGAATTCATGCTAGCTTTACATTTTCGACGCTTCATGTGGAAAAACAAATTAGTTTAATTATTGTTAACAGTGAAATAAGTGAATGGAATTAGTTAGTAAGTTCAGAACAATAGCCAGATAATTTGAAATAAAAGTGAAATTTGTGTTAAATCTGAGGTATAATATTGAGCACGTGTCACGCTATGACACCTCCAGCATACATGCCTACAGATAATTAGAAAAGCTAAAATAATTACTTTGAAGTGGTAAAAATAGAACGAATTAAGAACGTACCATAAGGAATTTGTTCAATAAAACAACAGTAAACATAAGCCCACATATCTTCTTTTTTTAACATACCGCTACACTAACACCACCCAAAACGATTTCTCCTTCACTTCCAGGAGCCAACTCTACACATAAAACTCCAGACCGCTCTCTCTTTCAGGTCAGAGATATTGATGCAAGCAAGTGACGTAAATGTGTGCATGAAAAATTTTTGAGTTCTCACAGAAATCTGGGAATAGTTAGGTTGGAGAAGTCAGAGACTGAAAATGATACTAGAGATTCTTCAGCCAGGCAGTTAGCAGTATGCCAATTTCTGATTACTGAAGGTCTCCAGCATCACTTCCATCCTCCAACAACTCTTTCCTTCCTCTTCACCTGATTGTCGGGTCCAGCTGACCTTCCAACTAGGCAGAGCCATGAATCTGGTCAACTAATTAGCTGAAAGACAAAAAACCGTCTCACAGATTCACAACTCTGTCCAGCCAGTTGGCCAACAGAGACATGTCTCCGTGAGAGCTCATTCAAAAAATGTGTGTGAGGCCCCCTACCATTTCCATGACAGAAGGCCAGCGGGAAAGATCATTAAAAAAAAAAATTAAAAAAAAAACAAAATCAAAAACTAGACACCTGTTCAGACTCGAGGCTTGGCCAAAGTCAAACCTAGAGTCGAACTTCAATTCAAAAATCTAAAACGTTACGTTACTTTATTTTACTGAATCTTATTTAAAAAAACTTTACTTTAATCAACATCTTCAAGAAAAAACTTTACTTTAATCAACAACTTCAAAAACTTTCAAAAACCCATTACGTTACTCTACAAAAAAAATTTATATTACAACAACAGTTAGACACAGATCCGAATGTAACTTCTACTAGATATGAGAATACCGAGTCAGACAATAAGCTAACAGCCAAATGTCCATATCTCCAAGTAATCCCAGTCTCCAGCATCCGTCACATTCAGACACCGAAGTCTAACTGAGGTGGCCCCACGTTGGGTGCCATTTTTTGATATGGAACTCTGCAGAGTGATTGGCTTGGACGTGAAGTCCAGACTGCCAGCATGAGCTGAGAGATTACTCGACGGACAGCGTTGACTGCAGGGCGGCACGCTAGTTCACCTCAGCTATTCGCGGAGAGTGTGGGAAGGTTCCAAGAAAAACCTGCCGCTACCGTCTGCCATAATCAAAAAAATATTTCGTGCCTATTAACTAAAAGCCGGCACACATTCGGTCCTGAAGGGACCCTTACGTCACTTACCCATATCCATCAGCGAAGCCGCAGACGGTTTGGCTTTTGTGCGTGCTCCAGCCACCCATCTCACTCTGAGGGCAGATGTTTTCAGAGTCCCTTGTTAACCTGGAAATAGAGACTAGGCAGACCTAGGCGACCTTCATGCGAGAGGGCTCCGGAACATTGATAGGATACCACTTCTCTCGCACTGGGTGCATTCGAATATTCTGATTGACAGCCGCCGGCATTCACCCTGCAGTCTTATCAATATAGCATATTGCTATATGCATGCAATTCGTTAAATAAATTTTTAAATTTTGCTTTTCGAATGCATTCAAATATATCATCTTTGTTTGATAGAACTAGTTCCTGAAGCATAAAAAAAATGAACGCACCCCGACCGAGAGAGATGCAGGAAAGAAAGAACATGACAACCGACTCATTTTGGCAAACCTTTCACAGTGAACGCGTCACAAAAATTTATTCGAAAATTGTCCAAAGCCATCGGCAAGGAATTCCATCCATACCGTAAGTCCAAAAGATTTTTATCCTTACTATTATTAAGATTTCAATTAGAAAAAAATATTTTCTTCGTTAGCAGAAGAAATCCGCCACCTGCATGGGAGTGTGACGTTTAGATAACCCCACTACTTGCAAGTTAATTTCCGCATAGAGCACCCTTCCCGACTGGTCTGAAGTTGATCAACCTATCATACTTTGGGAGAACAAAACAGCGTTCGCGGAAAATAGTAATTCAGGGAACGGCAAGGAATATTATCCCTCATCGAAAGCTGCAATAAAAACTTTATTCATCAATGGTTTGTGGGAGTTCGGGTGCTCTACGTTACCCGGAAAAAAGGTGAATAATTCTTAGCGAGGACATTCGAACGAAGCGTAAAATTAGATTAGATTACAAATCTGAAGTTTTTCAAGAGCTCAATGGTGCTGAAGCTGATGTTTAATTGGAAGCTAATACACAGACTGGAGAAGAAACTTGATATAAAGTTAATTTTATGACATATCCCAGTATCATTCATGTAAATGGCCCAAGTAATGTCAACGTAAGTTCATTTGTAAACTACCTTGCTGGGACTTTTACTGCAGGCGAGTGCAAAATTTATGAAGAACATAAAATTAGTTTAAATTATTTTAGAAGAACGAAATTTACCGATTGTCACACTTGCAATTTTCATAGAGAGAGTAGTTCATTTCTTTAAAGAGTTTTGGAGAAAACTTTATCAAAGCTGTGGCCTTTTCAATGAGCGTACGCAATCGTTCTCGTATATTTTACTTGCCACGAGATTAGGCAATTGTGAGACCGTGTCCGTGTATACTTTGGATAATAATTTTTCTTACTGACTCTATATATATATATATCTATATACCTACCTTTAATCATGTACATACTTACCCGTATCTAGTAATACGGGCCTTACGTAGGATTTTCTTTTATTGACATTTTTTTTCTATAACTATATATATATTTTCGATTTAATAGCATATTTACCTAACTATACAGCTAATTTAGTAAAATCCTTGTCCGTGTATATTTTGGGGACAATTTTTTTGAGCTGACTCTATATATTTCTATATACATACTTAATGCTATACGCATATGTAGTTTTATAATTCAATGGTATTCTAACGTATATACCTTTTTATTGTACTCACTTTGAATTAATGAGATTTTTTTTTGTATACGTATGTATATACCTTTTTCTGTACTTACCTAGTGCTATACGGCTATATATTTTTATAATTTAATGGTATACTTACCGAGAGACCTATGTATGTACTTACCTTGAATTGAGGATATTTTTCTTGACAATTATAACGTAAAAATGAAATCTTGAACGTTTTAATTCTTCTTTTACTATCCTGAAGCCCTCTCACATATGATGAAGGTCGTCTAGGCTCGCTTAGTCTCTCTATCTATTTACAGGTCAACTAGGTACTCTGAAGAATTATGCTCCTCAGAGTCAGATGGGAGAATGGGGCAGGCAAAGAAGGCAGACTATCCGCGCCTTCGATGGGATACAGGTAAGTGACGTAAGGGTCCCTTCAGGACCGAATGTGTGCCGACTTTGGTGTGATAGGCACGAAAATTTTTTTTGATTATGGCTGACGGCAGCGGCAGGTTTTGTGGAACCCGCCCACACTCTCCGCCAATAGCTGAAGCGAGCTAGCGTGCCGCCCTGCAGTCAACGCTGTCCGTCGAGTGATCTGTCAGTTCATGCTGACAGTCTGGACTTTACGTCCAAGCCAGTCACTCTTCATAGTTCCATAACAAAAATGGCGCCCAACGTGGGGCCACCTCAGTTAGACTTCGGCGTCTAAATGTGACTGATGCTGGGGACTGGGATTGCTTGGAGATATGCACATTTGGCTGTTAGCTAATTGTCTGTATATATCCAGTAGAAGTTATATGAGGACCTGAGTCTAACTGGTGTTGTTAAGTAAATTATTTTTTTGTAGAGCAAAGCTTGTGGCTTTGACACGTTGTGCACTTGCATAGTGTTATAGTTACATAACAAAAATGGCGCCCAACGTGGGGCCACCTCAGTTGGACTTCGGTGGTCTGATTATGACTTTTGCTGAGGACTGAGATTACTTCGAGAAATGGACATTTGGCTGTCAGCTAAATTGTCTGACTCGGTAATCTCACAATCAGTAGAAGTTATATGAGGACCTGAGTCTAATTGTTTGTTATTTGGATTTTTTTCTGTAAAGTAAAATAAAGTTTTTAAAAGTTTTAAAAGTTTTGAAAGTAGAGTAACGTTTTGAGAGTTTGATATTCCTGATTTGGATGTAACGTAACGTTTTAGATTCTTGAAAGTTTTTGAATTTTGTTTCAATTGAAATGGTATGTGGCCTCACAAATTTTTTTTTTGTGTGAGCTCTCACGGAGACATGTCTCTATTGCCCAACTGGCTGGACAGAGTTGTGAACCTGTGAGACGGCTTTTTGGCTTTCAGCTAACTAGTTGACCAGATTCATGACTCTGCCCAGTTGGAAGGTTAGCTGGACACGACAATCAGGTGAAGAGGAAGGAAAGAGTTGTTGGAGGATGGAAGTGATGCTGGAGACCTTCAGTAATCAGGAGTTGGCATACTCCTAACTGCCTGCCTGACGAATCTCTAGTATCATTTTCAGTCTCTAGCTTCTCCAACCTGACTCTTCCCAGATTTCTGTGAGAACTCAAACATTTCTTTTCATGCACACATTCACGTCACTTGCTTGCATCAATATTTCCGACCTGAAAGAGAGAGCGTTCTGGAGACTACTTATGTGTAATGGTAGCTCCTGGAAGTGAAGGAGAAATCGTATGACTTTGATTGGATTTTTTTGTTTGAACGATTAATTGAACTATTGGTGACTTCTCCGAAAGTTTTGCATTGTCTTGAACTTTTAGAAAGAAGATTTTTGTTTGAGGAGTTTGCTATCTCTTCCGAACGCCTGGATTTCCTTTTGTTAAATCTATATTTCTGTTAACTCGAGTTAGGAAGACTTTACAAACTTCTCCGAACCTTTGATTTTTTTTTGATGTTTTGTTTGAAATTTTTATATATCGTCCCAACCTTCAAATTTTTAAATCAGTATTTCGATACATTCATTTTTGAAAAGCCTGTTAGCTCCGACTGAATATACAATGGCCACGCCGCGAGCACCACCGCGAGCAAATGGTGTAGCGGCACCGTTGCCAGACCAGTGCCCCATCTGTCAGGAGGGCGACTGGTCAGGACCGAGGAAGCCAGTGAAGACAGTTTGTGGACATGCGTTCCACAAGGCGTGTCTGAAAGCGTGGATCGGGCAGCAGTCAAATTGCCCTAACTACAGATTCCATCTCACACTCAGTATGATTTTACTGAGTATTCAGGTGCTGTCCCGAAGACGACGAAGCCCGGAAAATCTGTCAATCACGATCCATTGCCTCCCATGCCGTCACTAGAGTTACCACCTTTGACTGTTCCACCACCTAGGAGACGATCTATATCACCTGGAATGCCAGATCTACATTCCATGACCTTCACAAATACCCACTCGCAACGAAATAGCCCACTGCCTTCTGGCAGTGGACATACCTCCGCAGCTATGGATGCTTTGATGGCAGGCTTCCGCATGCAAATGCAGGACTTGGTTCGAGAAGGCCTTGATCAGAGCTGGAATGCATTACGAACGGAATTGACAAGTAGTGTCCGACAGCAAATAGCAGCTGCAATGCCACCAATAAATTTTCCACAGCCACCTCCTACTATGGGTGATCCCACCGCCTTCGGCTTTTGGTCAGCCTAGACCAAATTTTATCCAGCCTCCACCAGCTTCATCTCATCGTATCCCGGCGAGTGTAGGACAGCGACGATCAGGCAGTCCTCTCAGAAGATGGAACCTGACATACAATGGCAGTAACTCCGAGCATTCCGCAGATGAATTTATTTTTCGAGTCGAAGCGCTCACGCACTCCACTCTAGAAGGAGATTTTGATCTCCTTGTTAGGAACATGTTCATGTTATTTACGCGACCAGCAAAGGATTGGTACTGGTCACTATTGAGGCACAACCCTTTTCCAACTTGGGAATTTATCAAGACTGGATTGTCAATTGGATGGGGAGTGCCCAAGGACGATTGAAAAATCCGATTGCAGCTGATGTCGCGAAAGCAGAAGCCTGGTGAACTATTCGCCATGTACCACCATCATTTAGTGTTGCTGCGTGATCAGTTGCAGACCGCCATGCCAGACAAAGAATTCTTGGAAATTGTCAAATCTAATTTACTGCCTGAGATTCAGGAGAAGATATGCCTACATTCCACCGATACGATAGGACAGTTAAGATCGCTCGTTACTCGAATTCAAGCCACGTAGCTACGAATTGCGACAACTGGTAGTTGGAACCCTTACCGGAACCAACGAGTACACGAGATTGACGACTTCCAGACCTCAAACGCCGAACTGGCAATAGCAACAGGCAGTGACATTAGCTTAGGCGACGTATCAGCCATTTCGACCAGACACCCAGTAGTGTGCTGGAATTGTGATCAGCCAGGTCACTACTACCAGGACTGCCTGCGAGTAAGACAGCAAGTGCTCTGCTACGGATGCGGACGCAAGAACAATTTTAAGCCCAACTGCGGACACTGTGCACAGAAAAACGAGAGACGGGTCAGGAATCCCAACACCTTTTTTCGAGCAGCGTCAACGTCTCGAGAACCAGCCGTAACGAACACTCCAGTTCAAACATTGAACAAGGAGGAAGGTCCGCTCCATTATCAAATTTTGACGAACCCCTGAATTGTCCACTGACATTATTCAGTGATTCCAATGATATTAGCGAACCACCGGATTGTACAAACGATCGACTGATAGAGACGGAGAACCTGATAGACTTCTCCGCAGATCTTCAAGCTCCCAGTTCCACTTCTGGAGAGCCCATGAAATTGCTAGACACTTCATTGGAAGGGTCTTTGATTTCCGAAATCCCGTTAACACCGACAGCCCTCTTAGCTGACAAAGTTACTGAGCAGGAGATTTGGCCTCCTGCCAGTTTTACATCCACTGACGCCGTATCATACGCGTCTGCAGAAATATAAAGCAGCAAGAGAACGAATATTCTCCTCAGTGGCAGAGTTAGCTGAAATAATGTTTCCTGACCTGGATAGTGGACCCAAAATGAAACGATCAACCGTTCGTTGGCGGGAATACTGTCGACGGATGAGAGTAGAGAGAAAAAAATTGGCCCAGATTTCCGTGTCGATGCCAGACGACATTCGACCGTACGCCGAAGTAAAGCTGCTCGGGCGAACTGAGACTGGATTACTTGATAGTGGTGCCACTGTCAGTATTCTAGGCCAGGGAGTTCTAGAGAAGTTTGCAGAAGCAGATGTCGAATGGAAGAGGTATCGGACACAGGTCCAAGTATCTAATGGTGCCATGACGACTGTGCATGGTCATGTGGACTTGGATATCATTTTCCGTGGTAAGACCCAAAACGTGCGTTTTTACGTGGTTCCTGGGCTCACACAGGTACTATATCTTGGAATAGACTTCTGGCGTCTATTTGGTTTGGCTCCAGATGTCCTGGGTATATTCGCAGAAGTGTATCCAAGTGTAATAGCTACCTCTCACACCGACTGCCATATTCTTTCTAGTCTGGGTCAACCACACTTGGAAGCCACAAAACAGCTTTTCCCCTGTTTCGCCTCTTTAGGCCCTGGGAAAACACTCACAAGATTGAAACGAATGACGCCGCCTCGATAAAACAGCGCTTTTATCCGATTTCGCCGGCAGTACAAAGTTTGATGGAGGCTTAATTAGAGCGAATGCTATCACTGGGTGTGATAGCGGAGAGCCAGAGTCCTTGGAGCTCTCCATTTGTTCTGGTAGAGAAGCCTGGAAAGATCCGGCTTTGTTTTGACGCCAAGAAGGTCAACTCTGTTACGAAGAAGGATGCCTATCCGCTGCCGCAGATAGACGCACTTCTGAGTCGACTTCCTCCGGCAAACTACATAACGAGCCTAGACCTGAAAGACGCATTCTAGCAGATCCCACTAGACATTGATTCCAGAGAGAAGACCACTTTTACGGTACCTGGTGATGACCAGGTACTGTAAAGTGGTCTTCTCTCTATCAGTACACAGTGATGCTATTAGGCCTATGCAACGCTCCACAAATGATGTGCCGCCTCATGGATAAAGTCATTCCTTTCGATCTTCGTGAGAACGTTCTCGTCTATCTAGACGATTTATTAATACTGTCATCAGATTTCGACACTCATCTTACGCTGCTAGCCCGTGTAGCGGATTGTTTGAGATAGTCTGGCCTCACTATCAACGTCGAGAAGAGCAAGTTTTGCATCAAGGAGACCAAATATTTGGGTTTCATTGTCGGAAAGGGAGGTATGAGAACTGACCCTGTCAAAATTTCAGCTATAGTTGACTGTCCGTCACCTAAAACTGAAAAACCCTAGTCAGTTCAAATGGAGACCTGAAACCCAGACGTCTCTTGATCTTTTAAATCAAAAACTTACTTCTGCTCCGTTGCTAGTGAGCCCAGACTTCACCAAACCATTCGTTATCCAGTGCGATGCGAGCCAACAAGTTATTGGAAGAGTGCTGTTTCAACTAGATGACGATGGCCACGAGAAGCCAATAGCCTATGTATCGAAGAACTTGAACTCAGCACAAAGTAATTACATCGTCACAGAGCAAGAATGCTTAGCTGCGATCTTAAGTGTGCAGAAGTTCCGGCCCTTCATAGAACTCATGCCGTTTAATATAGTGACGGATCCTGCGAGCTTGAAATGGCTGATGACTCAAAACGACCTCAGCGGTAGACTTGCTCGGTGGAGTTTGAAGCTTCAGAGTTTCGACTAAGCTATGGAGCACCGAAAAGGAAGCCTGAACGTCGTCCCTGATGCGCTGTCACCCATTCATTGTGACAGCCTGATCGCAAATGAAGATCCTGGCCCGGAAGTTGACCTTAGTTCGCCATATCTCAACTCGTTGGAATATGAGGAACTGAGGCATAAGGTTAAAATGACTTCTGGCAAACTACCAGATCTTTGTGTCAGGGATGGCTTCGTTTACATTCGGACTGTTCCGAGAACAGGCGATCCGATTCAGGAAGAAGAAGCTTGGAAGCTTTGGATTCCACGAGGGCTTGTCATCGACGTCATTTCAAAAGCTCATGATCCGCCACTAGCTTCACACGGTGGTATAGGGAAAACACTGGAACGTCTGCGAAGACATCTGTACTGGCCACGAATGACAGTTGATGTCAGAAACTACGTGGGCGCCTGTGACGTGTGTGAGGAAACGAAGGCTCCCAATACTATTCTGAGACCACCTGTGAAAGTCCAGTCTATGACAGAACGACCATGGCAGAAGCTGTACATCGATTTTCTAGGTCCATATCCTCGGTCAGTGAAAGGAAAGAACTATTAGAACTATAGAACCATTAGTTCTTGACCACCTTTCAAAATTTCCTATTCTCAAACCTATGAGAAAAGCGTCTACACTCAATGTATGCCAATTCATCGAGACGGAAGTGTTCCATGTGTTTGGAGTCCCGGAAGTCATAGTCTCTGACAATGGAGTCCAGTTTTGCTCGACTCAGTTCACCAGATTTCTGGAAAAGTATGGGGTGAAGCATATGCGAACGGCAGTCTACTCGCCGCAAGCAAACGCCTCAGAGCGAGTAAACAGGTCTCTATTGTCAGGGATTAGGGCTTATATCCGGAAGGAACATACGAAGTGGGATGAGAAACTAAGCCAAGTTGCGAGTTCCCTCAGGCGCTCTTTCCATCAAGCTACTGGTTTCTCTCCCTATCGAACACTCTTCGGTCAACAAATGATTGAACATGGCAGCTCCTATTCCATCTTGAGGAGCCTTGGAACTCTTAATGAGCCATTGAGAGTAGATTCAGAAGACAAAATGAGATTGATCCGTGCGAGATTGCAGGAAAATTTACAACATGCATTCGAACAGGGTTCAAGAGCCTACAATCTCATGGCAAAACCAGGGTCAAGAGGTATTTAGACGGAATTTTGCCCAAAGCAACTTCCAACAGCAGACTAGTGCTAAACAATCCGCATAGAGCACCCTTCCCGACTGATGTGAAGTTGATCAACCTATCATACTTTGGGAGAACAAAACAGCGTTCGCGGAAGATAGTAGTTCAGGGAACGACAAGGAATATTATCCCTCATCGAAAGCTGCAATAAAAACTTTATTCATCAATGGTTTGTGGGAGTTCGGGTGCTCTCCATTACCCGGAAAAAAAGGTGAATAATTCTTAGCGAGGACATTCGAACGAAGCGTAAAATTAGATTATATTACAAATCTGAAGTTTTTCAAGAGCTCAATGGTGCTGAAGCTGATGTTTAATTGGAAGCTAATACACAGACTGGAGAAGAAACTTGATATAAAGTGAATTTTATGACATATCGCAGTATCATTCATGGAAATGGCCCAAGTAATGTCAACGTAAGTTCATTTGCAAACTACCTTGCTTTGACTTTTACTGCAGGCGAGTGCAAAATTTATGAAGAACATAAAATTAGTTTAAATTATTTTAGAAGAACTAAATTTACCGATTGTCACACTTGCAATTTTCATAGAGAGAGTAGTTCATTTCTTTAAAGAGTTTTTGGAGAAAACTTTATCAAAGCTGTGGCCTTTTCAATGAGCGTACGCAATCGTTCTCGTATATTTTACTTGCCACGAGATTAGGCAATTGTGAGACCGTGTCCGTGTATACTTTGGATAATAATTTTTCTTACTGACTCTATATATATATATCTTTATACCTACCTTTAATCATGTACATACTTACCCGTATCTAGTAATACGGGCCTTACGTAGGATTTTCTTTTATTGACATTTTTTTTCTATAACTATATATATATTTTCGATTTAATAGCATATTTACCTAACTATACAGCTAATTTAGTAAAATCCTTGTCCGTGTATATTTTGGGGACAATTTTTTTGAGCTGACTCTATATATTTCTATATACATACTTAATGCTATACGCATATGTAGTTTTATAATTCAATGGTATTCTAACGTATATACCTTTTTATTGTACTCACTTTGAATTAATGAGATTTTTTTTTTGTATACGTATGTATATACCTTTTTCTGTACTTACCTAGTGCTATACGGCTATATATTTTTATAATTTAATGGTATACTTACCGAGAGACCTATGTATGTACTTACCTTGAATTGAGGATATTTTTCTTGACAATTATAACGTAAAAATGAAATCTTGAACGTTTTAATTCTTCTTTTACTATCCTGAAGCCCTCTCACATATGATGAAGGTCGTCTAGGCTCGCTTAGTCTCTCTATCTTTTTACAGGTCAACTAGGTACTCTGAAGAATTATGCTCCTCAGAGTCAGATGGGAGAATGGGGCAGGCAAAGAAGGCAGACTATCCGCGCCTTCGATGGGATACAGGTAAGTGACGTAAGGGTCCCTTCAGGACCGAATGTGTGCCGACTTTGGTGTGATAGGCACGAAAATTTTTTTTGATTATGGCTGACGGCAGCGGCAGGTTTTGTGGAACCCGCCCACACTCTCCGCCAATAGCTGAAGCGAGCTAGCGTGCCGCCCTGCAGTCAACGCTGTCCGTCGAGTGATCTGTCAGTTCATGCTGACAGTCTGGACTTTACGTCCAAGCCAGTCACTCTTCATAGTTCCATAACAAAAATGGCGCCCAACGTGGGGCCACCTCAGTTAGACTTCGGCGTCTAAATGTGACTGATGCTGGGGACTGGGATTGCTTGGAGATATGCACATTTGGCTGTTAGCTAATTGTCTGTATATATCCAGTAGAAGTTATATGAGGACCTGAGTCTAACTGGTGTTGTTAAGTAAATTATTTTTTTGTAGAGCAAAGCTTGTGGCTTTGACACGTTGTGCACTTGCATAGTGTTATAGTTACATAACAAAAATGGCGCCCAACGTGGGGCCACCTCAGTTGGACTTCGGTGGTCTGATTATGACTTTTGCTGAGGACTGAGATTACTTCGAGAAATGGACATTTGGCTGTCAGCTAAATTGTCTGACTCGGTAATCTCACAATCAGTAGAAGTTATATGAGGACCTGAGTCTAATTGTTTGTTATTTGGATTTTTTTCTGTAAAGTAAAGTAAAGTTTTTAAAAGTTTTTAAAGTTTTGAAAGTAGAGTAACGTTTTGAGAGTTTGATATTCCTGATTTGGATGATTAAAGTAACGTAACATTTTAGATTCTTGAAAGTTTTTGAATTTTTGAATTTTGATTGAATTGAAATGGTATGTGGCCTCACAAAATTTTTTTTGTGTGAGCTCTCACGGAGACATGTCTCTATTGCCAACTGGCTGGACAGAGTTGTGAATCTGTAAGACGGTTTTTTGGCTTTCAGCTAACTAGTTGACCAGATTCATGACTCTGCCCAGTTGGAAGGTTAGCTGGACACGACAATCAGGTGAAGAGGAAGGAAAGAGTTGTTGGAGGATGGAAGTGATGCTGGAGACCTTCAGTAATCAGGAGTTGGCATACTTCTAACTGCCTGCCTGAAGAATCTCTAGTATCATTTTCAGTCTCTAGCTTCTCCAACCTGACTCTTCCCAGATTTCTGTGAGAACTCAAACATTTCTTTTCATGCACACATTCACGTCACTTTGTAGCGTATACCCCCTTACGCTACTTTTGTTTGGCTTCTCTACGTCGGTAGAGAAAACCCCATGATTTCCCAGGGTATATAATTTAATAAAATTTAGCTATTTCCGAGAAGTAGACCTATGCTACTTCTCCATATGAGAAAATTCCTGAAAATTTAAAATTTATTTATTTTCAAGAAGTAGCCCTATGCTACTTCTTCATATTAGAAAAGTCCTGAAAAATTAAAAAATTGTATATTATCGTGAAGTAGACCTATGCTACTTCTCCATATGAGAAAATTCCTGCAAATTCAAAATTTATTTACTTTCAAGAAGTAGCCCTATGCTACTTCTTCATATTAGAAAATTCCTGAAAAAGTTAAAAAAGTATGTATTTTCACGAAGTAGCCCTATGCTACTTCATCATGTAAAAAAAAAAAAAATATTTCCTGAAAATATAAAGATATATGTATACATACCCGCATTCAAGTCCAGATCTAAAAGAAACAACAACAACAGCAGAATATTTTTCATTCGAAAAATTATAAAATGTGCAAAATGAGCACAAAATACAATTTTTTGGACAAAACTTACCGCTAGTCCACCACATCAAAGCGACGAAAACGGCAATTCGCCTAGCGGTAATACATCGCATGATACCATCATGCAATGTATTGCAGTGGGTCCACAAATGCAAAAAATTCCAAGAAAATTTTGCTCGAAATCAAAATATTCTTTCTACCTAGAAAGAATACACACACACCCGTACCCAGGCAATAGCACCAGCGCTAACTTGCCTTTAAAACTCACAAAAAGTGAAAAATGTTCGCTTAGCGGTGGGCACAAAACACACGAACCGAGCCGGTGTTGAACGAAGCCGCTCGTCGGTCGGTCGGTCGGGAGACAGAACGAGTGGCAAGGAAGATGAGTGGAGTAGGCAGTGATGATCTTTTCGGAAGTTTTTGCTTGACTTTGAACCAGAGCGGTCGCAGAAGAAGAATTTGAGTCTGGATTTTTTTTTTTTGTTTAAAATCAGCATATAGAAGTTTCTTTGTGAAAACATTACCTGCGTGGCAGTAAATTTAAAAAACATTTGTGCTTCAGTTTTTCGGCAAATATTTTACCTGCGTGCCAGTGAATTTCCTCCAAATGAATCGTTGTGAGTTTCTGTAATAAGAAAGAAAAGTGCGTAAATTTCAAAGCATTTGTGCTTTAGCTTTTTTTTGAAAATATTACCTGCGTGGCAGTGACTTTCTCCGAATGTAGTAATACGATTTCCTGCAATTAGACAATTAAAAGGTGTGAAGATTTTAAACTTTCTTTGTGCAAATATTTTACCTGCGTGCCAGTAAATTTCCTCCAAATGAATTGTTGTGAGTTTCTGCAATAAGAAAGAAAAGTGCGTAAATTTCAAAGCATTTGTGCTTTAGTTTTTTTTTGTAAATATTACCTGCGTGACAGTGACTTTCTCCGAATGTAGTAACACGATTTCCTGCAATTAGACAAATGAAAAGTGTGAAGATTTTGAATTTCCTTTGTACAAATATTTTACCTGCGTGCCAGTAAATTTCCTCCAAATGAATTGTTGTGAGTTTCTGCAATAAGAAGGAAAAGTGCGTAAATTTCAAAGCATTTGTGCTTTAGCTTTTTTTTGAAAATATTACCTGCGTGGCAGTGACTTTCTCCGAATGTAGTAATACGATTTCCTGCAATTAGACAAATAAAAGGTGTGAAGATTTTAAATTTTCTTTGTGCAAATATTTTACCTGCGTGCCAGTAAATCTCCTCCAAATGAATTGTTGTGAGTTTCTGCAATAAGAAGGAAAAGTGCGTAAATTTCAAAGCATTTGTGCTTTAGTTTTTTGAAAATATTACCTGCGTGGCAGTGACTTTCTCCGAATGTAGTAATACGATTTCCTGCAATTAGACAAATAAAAAGTGTGAAGATTTTAAATTTTCCTTGTGCAAATATTTTACCTGAGTGCCAGTAAATTTCCTCCAAATGAATTGTTGTGAGTTTCTGCAATAAGAAGGAAAAGTGTGTAAATTTCAAAGCATTTGTGCTTTAGTTTTTGAAAACATTACCTGTGTGGCAGTGACTTTCCCCAAATGTATTAGTACGATTTCCTGCGAATAAAAGAAAAGCGAAAGTGCGGAGATTTAAAATCATCTATGCTTCAGTTTTTTTTCTGAAATATCTTACCTGCGTGGCAGTGACTTTCCTGCAGGCTAAGTGAGACGAGTTTCTGCAATGAAGAGAAAAGTGTGAGAATTTTAGATTATCTTTTTTTTTATTATCTTATCTGTGCGGTAGTGACTTTTCCTGTAAGTGTACTGACACGACTTAGTCTTTGTTGCGAGCAGTTGCTTTAATATTTACCTGTGTGGGTTGGAAGTTCAACTCGTCGAAACAGACGTTCAAATCTTGATTTGCCTGAATACGACCGGTTTTTTTTTAAAAAAAAAAAACAATGTATTAACTCTAGTGTAAAGTACATGATCAATTTGTAAGTGGTGTTGTCCACAAGTGACTGTAATAATTCTGTAATAAGTAGTGCTAACACGTAACCTTAATAACGCTGAAAGAAACCTTTACTGTAAAAAGGAAGAAAATAAAACAATAATATATAACGACTAATAAATATCCGAAAGCACCCTAAAGAGGTGAAAAGGAAAAAAAAAAAAGAGGCCAATGAGCCCACACAATTGCATAAACAGCAGCAGTTTCATCATAGAGTGCACCCTTTCAACAGTGCGGAACGTGTCAGCGAGGGAAGTATTTAGATATTTACTACAACCCGCCCCGAATTATCCAGGATGGGTTCCAGGTTCATTTTGAAATATTTTTTTTGCGTTATAATTAAATTGCTTCTTTCTTTGTTCCTACATATATAGGACAGTAGTACTAAATTAGTTAAACTTATTTTTTTTTTTATGATTTATTTCACATTCAGTAACCTTCCACGGTTCTGTAGTTATAAGCCTAGCTAGTAGGGACTAGGGTTGGCTTAGTGTTTGTAAGCAAAATAAGACTGTCAAAGAATTGTATGAGAAGCCTCACGTGGCCGCCTTCAAGGCATTAAACACTAGGGTCAATAATCAAGATTTGAAAAGCATTTTTCTTTTATGTATACATATCCATAAATCCCCTTCTTTTTCTCTGGGATCTCCAGCATTTATAGGAACAGTCCGCCTCGTGGATTCTAACCGATACGTATATACTCGTCATTGCACTTTTCTCTCATCGCCGTCGGTTACGTCTACACATTAGTTGGTCATCACACCTTGGTCTAAAAAAACAGCATGACTGAATAAATTTTCACCTTGCGGAGGGGTGACGGGATGACGGGGCGGTAAGCGACCATCTAGCACAAGCACAAACATGGGGCTAAGCAATTTTTTTGTTATATATACGGCTTTGGAGGCTTAGCCAGGGTGGATGGGGGCGATTGGGCCCAGTATAACCCAAAGCCGGGGTCTCACCAACATCGGAGATCCCCCTCTCAGCTCTCACTCTCTCTCATCATTCATCTTCCAGCGTTGAAAATTCTCCGGGTGAATTGGCACTTGTTCGGCGTTGGTGAGGTCTTCTATTCCTTTTTACTGTGCAGCATTGGATAAAGTAAATTTTTTTTCTCCTTTTCAGGCTTTTAGGTTCTACCAGGAGTCTGGATACGTTTATAGATCTTTTTCCATTTTCTTTTTTTACTGTCCGTCTGTCCGTCTGCAGTCACGACTACAATCTCTTTCTCTTTTTATCCGTCCGTCTGTCTGGTCAGTTATTCGGTTCATTATGCACAGCTTAACAAGCATTGAAGGGATGTGGGTGGCAAGAACCACCCCAAGCCGGCTGATCGCTAGCGGCATACTCGCTGTGCAGCCACCCACGCATATCCCGGACATGATTTTGTAACAAAGAGGTGTCGGATGCAGTATCTATCTACACCCAGGTAAAGTGGATGTAGGTAGATCTGTCGACTGACAAGCTTGCGTTACAACTTGCTTGCATCAATATTTCCGACCTGAAAGAGAGCATCCTGGAGACTACTTATGTGTAGTGGTAGCTCCTGGTAGTGAAGGAGAAATCGTATGACTTTGATTGGATTTTTTTGTTTGAACGATTAATTGAACTATTGGTGACTTCTCCGAAAGTTTTGCATTGTCTTGAACTTTTAGAAAAAAGGTTTTTATTCGAGGAGTTTGCTATCTCTTCCGAACGCCTGGATTTCCTTTTGTTAAATCTATATTTCTCTTAACTCGAGTTAGGAAGACTTTACAAACTTCTCCGAACCTTTGATTTTTCTTGAAATTTTTTTGACAACTTCTCTGAACGTTTGGGAAAATTTTTTGTTTGAAATTTTAGTATATCGTCCCAACCTTCAAATTTTTAAATCAGTATTTCGATACATTCATTTTTGAAAAGCCTGTTAGCTCCGGACTCTTGAATTCTTTGAATTTTCTTGACATTCCTTACAAACCCTTGGTTTGTAATCTTTTTGAAAGTCTGACTTACGACTGAATATACAATGGCTACGCCGCGAACACCACCGCGAGCAAATGGTGTACCGGTACCGTTGCCAGACCAGTGCTCCATCTGTCAGGAGGGCGACTGGTCAGGACCGGATCGGGCAGCAGTCAAACTGCCCTAACTACAGATTCCATCTCACACTCAGTATGATTTTACTGAGTATACAGGTGCTGTCCCGAAGACGACGAAGCCCGTAAAATCTGTCAGTCACGATCCATTGCCTCCCATGCCGTCACTAGAGTTACCACCTTTGACAGTTCCACCATCTAGTAGACGATCTATACCACCTGGAATGCCAGATCTACATTCCATGACCTTCACAAATACTCACTCGCAACGAATTGCCTTCTGGCAGTGGACATACCTCCGCAGCTATGGATGCTTTGATGGCAGGCTTCCGCATGCAAATGCAGGACTTGGTTCGAGAAGGCCTTGATCAGAGCTTGAATGCGTTACGAACGGAATTGACAAGTAGTGTCCGACAGCAAATAGCAGCTGCAATGCCACCAATAAATTTTCCACGGCCACCTCCTACTAAGCCTTCAGCCTAGACCAAATTTTAACCAGCCTCCACCAGCTTCATCTCATCGTATCCCGGCGAGTGTAGGACAGCGACGATCAGGCAGTCCTCTCAGAAGATGGAACCTGACATACAATGGCAATAACTCCGAGCATTCCGCAGATGAATTTATTTTTCGAGTCGAAGCGCTCACGCACTCCGCTCTAGAAGGAGATTTTGATCTCCTTGTTAGGAACATGTTCATGTTATTTACGCGACCAGCAAAGGATTGGTACTGGTCACTATTGAGGCACAACCCTTTTCCAACTTGGGAATTTGTCAAGACTGGATTGTCAATTGGATGGGGAGTGCCCAAGGACGATTGAAAAATCCGATTGCAGCTGATGTCACGAAAGCAGAAGCCTGGTGAACTATTCGCCATACACTACCATCATTTAGTGTTGCTGCGTGATCAGTTGCAGACCGCCATGCCAGACAAAGAATTCTTGGAAATTGTCAAATCTAATTTACTGCCTGAGATTCAGGAGAAGATATGCCTACATTCCACCGATACGATAGGACAGTTAAGATCGCTCGTTACTCGAATTCAAGCCACGCAGCTACGAATTACGACAACTGGACAACTGGTAGTTGCAACCCTTACCGGAACCAACGATTACACGAGATTGACGACTTCCAGACCTCAAACGCCGAACTGGCAATAGCAACAGGCAGTGACACTAGCTTAGGCGACGTATCAGCCATTTCGACCAGACACCCAGTAGTGTGCTGGAATTGTGATCAGCCAGGTCACTACTACCAGAACTGCCTGCGAGTAAGACAGCAAGTGTTCTGCTACGGATGCGGGCGCAAGAACAATTTTAAGCCCAACTGCGGACACTGTGCACAGAAAAACGAGAGACGGGTCGGGAATCCCAAAACCATTTCTCGAGCAGCGTCAACCACCGGATTGTACAAACGATCGACTGATAGAGACGGAGAACCTGATAGACTTCTCCGCAGATCTTCAAGCTCCCAGTTCCACTTCTGGAGAGCCCATGAAATTGTTAGACACTTCATTGGAAGGGTCTTTGATTTCCGAAATCCCGTTAACACCGACAGCCCTCTTAGCTGACAAAGTTACTGAGCAGGAGATTTGGCCTCCTGCCATTTCTGTTTTAAAACGGCCACCAAGCTCTGTTATGACGAGTGGGCGTGAGCCAGTTTTACATCCACGGACGCCGTATCATACGCGTCTGCAGAAATATAAAGCAGCAAGAGAAGGAATATTCTCCTCAGTGGCAGAGTTAGCTGAAATAATGTTTCCTGACCTGGATAGTGGACCCAAAATGAAACGATCAACCGTTCGTTGGCGGGAATACTGTCGACGGATGAGAGTAGAGAGAAAAAAATTGGCCCAGATTTCCGTGTCGATGCCAGACGACATTCGACCGTACGCCGAAGTAAAGCTGCTCGGGCGAACTGAGACTGGATTACTTGATAGTGGTGCCACTGTCAGTATTCTAGGCCAGGGAGTTCTAGAGAAGTTTGCAGAAGCAGATGTCGAATGGAAGAGGTATCGGACACAGGTCCAAGTATCTAATGGTGCCATGACGACTGTGCATGGTCATGTGGACTTGGATATCATTTTCCGTGGTAAGACCCAAACGTGCGTTTTTACGTGGTTCCTGGGCTCACACAGGTACTATATCTTGGAATAGACTTCTGGCGTCTATTTGGTTTGGCTCCAGATGTCCTGGGTATAGTCGCAGAAGTGTATCCAAGTGTAATAGCTACCTCTGACACCGACTGCCATATTCTTTCTAGTCTGGATCAACCACGCTTGGAAGCCACAAAACAGCTTTTCCCCTGTTTCGCCTCTTTAGGCCTTGGGAAAACACTCACAAGATTGAAACGAATGACGCCGCCTCGATAAAACAGCGCTTTTATCCGATTTCGCCGGCAGTACAAAGTTTGATGGAGGCTGAATTAGAGCGAATGCTATCACTGGGTGTGATAGCGGAGAGCCAGAGTCCTTGGAGCTCTCCATTTGTTCTGGTAGGGAAGCCTGGAAAGGTCCGGCTTTGTTTTGACGCCAGGAAGGTCAACTCTGTTACGAAGAAGCATGCCTATCCGCTGCCGCAGATAGACGCACTTCTGAGTCGACTTCCTCCGGCAAACTACATAACGAGCCTAGACCTGAAAGACGCATTGTAGCAGATCCCACTAGACACTGATTCCAGAGAGAAGACCACTTTTACAGTACCTGGTCATCCTCTCTATCAGTAAACAGTGATGCCATTCGGCATTTGCAATGCTCCACAAACTATATGCCGCCTCATGGATAAGGTCATTCCTTTCGATCATCGTGAGAAAGTCCTCGTCTACTTGGACCATTTATTGATTCTGTCATCATACTGTAACGTTTTTTGTTATCTGTTGGATCATAATTTGCTCCGGCCGAGCGGTAAACGAGGGAGCAGTTTTGTTCTGATATTTAAAACTCCTTTAAGAATTTCATAGAAACCTTAGCAATTGAAAAAAAGATTACGACGATATATAATTTATGTTATGTAAGCGATAAGATTATTTTAGTTAAACGGAAATTTATTTATTCTTACTGTATTTCATTATTTTAAAAGAAAATTTATTTTACTGTATCTGACTTTGTACTCACCTGATCAGTGTTTGGCAGCTGATTCACTTGGTTCTCTATTAAGGTTTTTAGGATTGGGATATTTTGTTTTCATTCCAGTCGAGACCCAGAATAAAATGAGGTTAGTAATTCTGACTGCAGTCGGTACCCACAGAAAGAATCTTTATCACAGTCGAGACCCGCGATAAAGTGTTTGGTGTTAGTAATTTATTCTTACTGCAGTCGCTACCCACAGAAAGAATCTTTATCACAGTCGAGACCCGCGATAAAGTGTTTTGAGTTAGTAATTTATTCTTATTGCAGTCGATACCCACAATAAGAATCTTTATTACAGTCGAGACCCGCAATAAAGAGTTTGGTGTTAGTAATTTATTCTTACTGCAGTCGCTACCCACAGAAAGAATCTTTATCACAGTCGAGACCCGCGATAAAGTGTTTGGTGTTAGTAATTTATTCTTACTGCAGTCGGTACCCACAGAAAGAATCTTTATCACAGTCGAGACCCGCGATAAAGTGTTTTGAGTTAGTAATTTATTCTTATTGCAGTCGATACCCACAATAAGAATCTTTATTACAGTCGAGACCCGCAATAAAGAGTTTGGTGTTAGTAATTTATTCTTACTGCAGTCGATACCCACAGTAAAAATCTTTATTTTAGTCGCTGTCAGAAATAAGATCTTTAATCCAGTCGGTACCCAGAATAAAAATCTCGATTTTCAACCGTCTAACCAAAATAAAGCACTTGTTGGATTAGTATTAAATTCTTATTGCAGTCGCTACCCACAATAAGAATCTTTATTTTAGTCGCTTATCAAAACAATACCCTTAATCCAGTCGAGACCCAGAAGAAGAATATTTATTTTAATCGTCAACTAAATAAAGTATTTGATTTATTAGTAGGAATTAGAACACTGGAAAATAACACTAGGAATCGATAACCACTTGATCACTGCACTGCCAAACTGAAAAAGAGATCGAGCCAAGTCAGACTGCTGTTTATATAGCCAGAGTTTGCACACGGCACCAAAGAACGGTAGTCAAAGGCGCATGGCAACAATATTGGCATAGCAACAACTGGCATAGCAACAATAACTTGGCATAGCAACTGCACCTCATCATTTGTCATGAGTGTTACCATTTTAGTTATTGCCGCCACAGGCTGCTTTCAACTTATTATCTAAAAAAAATATTTTGCGTAAATGCAATTTATTTCTAATTAAATTGAATTAGGCATTGAATTGAATTAGAAATTTTACTCACCGGGAATAATTTATAAATTCTTAAAAACCATAACTTCCGCTGGCTTAGCTGTAGCTGGAAGCAGCACGCACGAGTTGCTGCACTTGTTCCTAGATGTACCATATTCCGCTGCGCAGTGAAATAGAACGATTGCGACAAATAATAATTTTCGAATACATGTTACGAAATTAGAACATAGCAAGTGCTGTGCCACAAAATATGTCGTCGTCAAAAGTAGCTTCAATTTCGAGCCCCACCCTTTTAAATCTGGCATAAATGCATATAAGCTTTAAATACAACTTACTTATTCTTAAAAAGATGTAAAAATTTCCCTGTAGGCATCGCAAAGAAAACAAAACTCAACTCATTTATCTGGAAATGACGACGACAATGTCGCATTCCTGGTATTACATCTGTGGTCATCAACGACGCAACTTGGGACCGACCATTTTGTGTCGCATTCAGGGCGCATGGCGGAACGTGATGTGTAATGAGACTTTCTTGCTCGTACCTTGTTTCCATTTTGTGTTCTAGTACGATTTCTTCTTTACGCGGAATGTTCGTTCTGACATATTTACTTCTGCTGTGAGAAGTGAGATGTTCAGCTGACATCAGCAATTAGGTAAGATTAATTTATCATTTTAATAATTAAGAAGGATTCTTTGTGGTGTTTTTTTTCTTTTCAGGTTTAATGCCACAGAGGAGCGAATTTGGATAATGCAACGATGCAAAACTGGAATGATGCATGGTGTTATGACGGCTTCAAGACAGATGCCTAGCAGCCGAGCAATAGCAATTGTTGATTAGGTAAGGTCAATTTATGATTTTAAATTTGAGAATGATTCTTGGTGGTGTTTTTGTTTTAATTTCAGAAAACGAGACTGAAAGGTCAAAAAAATCCATAAAAAGAAACACAAATGAAAATAGAGATGTTCCAAATAACGAAAGGCTACTTGAGAAGCCAAGTGATAGTAACAAATTAAATCCTGAAATTTTGGGACTGGTAAATGTAAAAGATCAAGGTAGACTAGTTGAAAAGAGACGATTAGAGAGAAGACGTTCTGAGAAATCAAAAGAAGAAGCTGTGATGGCGATAAAATGATACCACTGTAACGATCACGGATATTATTAATGTCAGTGATAATATCACTCCTGTGGATAATATCGAAACAATTGCAACAGAAATCGTTAATCAAACCGTGCCAAATATTCAACCATTACAAGGAGAAAATATTCCAGCTCAAATCAGTAGAACTGACAGCGAAAATCAATATGTGCCCACAACAATAGATATCGACAATTAATGGTAATTTCGCTACAATACTTTGACTCTCATCTCACATTGCTAGCCCGTGTAGCGGATTGTATGAGGAAAGCTGGCCTTACTATCAACGTTGAGAAGAGTAAGTTTTGCATTATGGAGACTAAATACTTGGGTTTTATAGTCGGGAAAGGAGGAATCAGGACTGACCCAGATAAGATCTCAGCCATAGTTGACTATCCGTCACCTAAAACTGTTCGGCAAGCCCGACGCCTACTAGGTATGGCGGGATGGTATAGACGGTTCATCCTGAACTACGCTGACAAAACTGCCTCCATTACAGACACCTTGAAAAACCCTAGTCAGTTCAAATGGAGCCCTGAAGCCCACACGTCTCTTGATCTTTTAAATCAAAAACTTACTTCTGCTCCGTTGCTAGTGAGCCCAGACTTCCCCAAACCATTCGTTATCCAGTGCGATGCGAGCCAACAAGTTATTGGAAGAGTGCTGTTTCAACTAGATGACGATGGCCACGAGAAGCCAATAGCCTATGTATCGAAAAACTTGAACTCAGCACAAAGAAATTACACCGTCACAGAGCAAGAATGCTTAGCTGCGATCTCAAGTGTGCAGAAGTTCCAGCCCTTCATAGAACTCATGCCGTTTAATATAGTGACCCTATCCTGCGAGCTTGAAATGGCTGATATCTCAAAAGGACCTCAGCGGTAGACTTGCTCGGTGGAGTTTGAAGCTTCAGAGTTTCGACTAAACTATGGAGCACCGAAAAGGAAGCCTGAACGTCGTCCCTGATGCGCTGTCACGCATTCATTGTGACAGCCTGATCACAAATGAAGATCCTGGCCCGGAAGTTGACCTTAGTTCGCCATATTTCAACTCGTTGGAATATGAGGAACTGAGGCATAAGGTTAAAATGACTTCTGACAAACTACCAGATCTTTGTATCAGGGATGGCTTCGTTTACATTCGGACTGTTCCGAAAACAGGCGATCCAATTCAGGAAGAAGAAGCTTGGAAGCTTTGGATTCCACGAGGGCTTGTCATAGACGTCATTTCAAAAGCTCATGATCCGCCACTAGCTTCACACGGTGGTATAGGGAAAACACTGGAACGTCTGCGAAGACATCTATACTGGCCACGAATGACAGTTGATGTCAGAAACTACGTGGGCGCCTGTGACGTGTGTGAGGAAACGAAGGCTCCCAATACTATTCTGAGACCACCTGTGAAAGTCCAGTCTATGACAGAACGACCATGGCAGAAGCTGTACATCGATTTTCTAGGTCCATATCCTCGGTCAGTGAAAGGAAAGAACTATTAGAACTATAGAACTATTAGTTCTTGACCAAATTTCAAAATTTCCTATTCTCAAACCTATGAGAAAAGCGTCTACACTCAGTGTATGCCAATTCATCGAGACGGAAGTGTTCCATGTGTTTGGAGTCCCGGAAGTCATAGTCTCTGACAATGGAGTCCAGTTTTGCTCGACTCAGTTCACCAGATTACTGGAAAAGTATGGGGTGAAGCATATGCGAACGGCAGTCTACTCGCCGCAAGCAAACGCCTCAGAGCGAGTAAACAGGTCTCTATTGTCAGGGATTAGGGCTTATATCCGGAATGAACATACGAAGTGGGATGAGAAACTAAGCCAAGTAGCGAGTTCCCTCAGGAGCTCTTTCCATCAAGCTACTGGTTTCTCTCCCTATCGAACACTCTTCGGTCAACAAATGATTGAACATGGCAGCTCCTATTCCATCTTGAGGAGCCTTGGAACTCTTAATGAGCCATTGAGAGTAGATTCAGAAGACGAAATGAGATTGATCCGTGCGAGATTGCAGGAAAATTTACAACATGCATTCGAACAGGGTTCAAGAGCCTACAATCTCATGGCAAAACCAGGGTCAAGAGGTATTTAGACGGAATTTTGCCCAAAGCAACTTCCAACAGCAGACTAGTGCTAAACAATCCGCATAGAGCACCCTTCCCGACTGATGTGAAGTTGATCAACCTATCATACTTTGGGAGAACAAAACAGCGTTCGCGGAAGATAGTAGTTCAGGGAACGGCAAGGAATATTATCCCTCATCGAAAGCTGCAATAAAAACTTTATTCATCAATGGTTTGTGGGAGTTCGGGTGCTCTCCATTACCCGGAAAAAAAGGTGAATAATTCTTAGCGAGGACATTCGAACGAAGCGTAAAATTAGATTAGATTACAAATCTGAAGTTTTTCAAGAGCTCAATGGTGCTGAAGCTGATGTTTAATTGGATGCTAATACACAGACTGGAGAAGAAACTTGATATAAAGTGAATTTTATGACATATCCCAGTATCATTCATGGAAATGGCCCAAGTAATGTCAACGTAAGTTCATTTGCAAACTACCTTGCTGGGACTTTTACTGCAGGCGAGTGCAAAATTTATGAAGAACATAAAATTAGTTTAAATTATTTTAGAAGAACTAAATTTACCGATTGTCACACTTGCAATTTTCATAGAGAGATTAGTTCCTTTCTTTAAAGAGTTTTTGGAGAAAACTTTATCAAAGTTGTGGCCTTTTCAATGAGCGTACGCAATCGTTCTCGTATCTTTTACTTGCCACGAGATTAGGCAATTGTGAGACATTTACAGCAGTTGACTTTATGTGATGTGACTGTGAAAAGATATTCGATTTATATTTCTTGTTCTCACACTCTACCGCAAGATTTTCGTGCAGGGCACTCAAAAGAAAATTAGGGCACGTGGCAAACATGTCAGTTAAATGGTAGTAGCCGCGTTGAATTATTCTCGAATGGAAACACATTGGATTTTCTCTTAAAACGACTATGTTTACTTGGATCCCCTCCAATGACGGGACGCTGGACAACTGAAGGATTCTCCTGTTCCTCTGTACCTTTATTGACACATATTTTCTAATTTATATTTAGAAATTTCAATCCAGTGAAAGCAAATAGGAAACACACCATAACCTCAATTCATTAACAACTTTGTCCCAAAGATAGAAAATGTGTTTCTGGGAAATTATTTCCATGAAAGACTACACCAAGTGTTGGTAATGAGAAAAAACGTAATTATATTTCGATGTAAAGTGTATAGATCTAAGCTAAAGTGAGTGACAGTAGTAGTAAAATGGACAAAGCGGGATCAGATTCGGATTACTCTGATCCTTCAGAGAGTGTTTCTTAGAAAAGTTCAGGATCAATTGCGAACAAAAATACATTTTTATATAAAATTTGTATAGCTTTTAGTTCAGTATATCAACATCCTGCTTTGTACTATTTCGAACTCTGTTTAAAGAAAAAAAAGGGGGTTAATTTCGTCAAGATATATATATACTTTAGATTCGAGTGCCGCGTGGCAATTTCATTTTAAATTAACCGTATTATTTTGTTGTGATATGACCTACTAAGCACAAGCCGAGGCTGAAATTCAGTTTAATTCATTAACTAGGTGGCGGAGGTTGAAGCTTCATCAGAGCGTGGAATTTTCACCGTGAGTATTATTGAGATTATATATTTCTTTTGGTATACGCATGCTTCGGCTTCAATAATTACTTGCTCGTAGGACTTTTTTCATTGACATTCTTTTTCTGTAACTACATATATATTTTCGATTTAATAATAGTATTTACATAATTATACAGCTAATTTAGTGTAACCATATATATATATACTCTATTTAATAATAACATTTACGTAACTATACATCTAATCTTATGGAGTCTTTGTCCGTGTATAATTCGGATAATAATTTTTCTTACTGACTCTATATATATATATCTATATACCCACCTATAATGATGTACATACAGCTAATTTAGTAAAATCCTTGTCCGTGTATATTTTGGGGAAAAGTTTTTTTTAGCTGACTATATATTTCTATATACATACTTAATGCTATACGCTTATGTTGTTTTATAATTCAGTGGTATTCTTACGTATATACTTTTTTATTCTACTCACTTTGAATTAATGATATTTTTTTTGGTATACGTATGTATATACCTTTTTCTATACTTACCTAGTGCTATACGGCTATATATTTTTATAATTTAATGGTATACTTACCTAGAGACCTATGTATGTACTTACCTTGTATTGGGGATATTTTTCTTGACAACTATAACGTAAAAATGAAATCTTGAACGTTTTAATTCTTCCTTTAATATCCTGGAGCCCTCTCACATAAGATGAAGGTCGTCTAGGCTCGCCTAGTCTCTCACTCTCTTTTTACAGGTCAACTAGGGACTCTGAAGAATTATGCCCCACAGAGTCAGATGGGAGGATGGGGCAGGCAAAGAAGGCAGACTATCCGCGCCTTCGATGGGATACAGGTAAGTGACGTAAGGGTCCCTTCAGGACCGAATGTGTGTGATAGGCACGAACATTTTTTTGATTATGGCTGACGGTAGCGGCAGGTTTTTGTGGAACCCCCCACACTCTCCGCCAATAGCTGAGGCGAGCTAGCGTGCCGCCCTGCAGTCAACGCTGCCCGTCGAGTGATCTGTCAGCTCATGCTGACAGTCTGGACTTTACGTCCAAGCCAGTCACTCTTCATAGTTCCATAACATGTGTGTAGCATCTAATAGCTTCTTCATGATAGAAACGTATTTCATATCAGAGTTATCGTTATTGCCTTCTTATCGCTATCATTTTTCGTACGTACGATTTTTATTTGTTTCTTATAATTGCGCAGCATTATGAATTTTAACTTTATTATATTTCTGATATCAGATATGGAAGTGGAATCCCAAGTGTAAAGTTGATCAGGCTTTAACTGTGGTTGGGAGTATTTCCATTTTTTGCTTCCTCATTATTGCATGTTTTTTGTTTTTTGTTGTATCATACCCCTTGTTAGCACTAGTGTTTTATTTACTGTTAAGTCTCTTTCTTTCGGAACCATAATTTTCAGAATATCGGAGTCTAATTTTATTCTTGACAATGCGTCAGCGTTGTTGTTTATTTTACCTTTATTAAATACTATGTCGAAAACATAGTCAGCTAAATCCAATCTGATTCTCGTGAGTTTTGACGAAGGATTTTTGTGTGTGAACAAAGATACTAATGGTCCATGGTCAGTGAATACAATGAATCTTTTTCCGTATAGGTACGGTCTGAAGAAGTTTATACCCCAATGTATCGCAAGTAATTCTTTTATGATAATAGGTTTGTTTATATCGTGTTTTGATAACGATTTACTTGCGTAGGATACTGGTAAATCTGAACCGATTTCACCTTGTGAGAGAACTGCTCCCAAAGCATAACTTGATGCGTCTGTTGTTAAGATGAAAGGTTTGTCGAAGTTCGGATATTGGAGTATTGGTGGTTGCGTAAGCTTTTTCTTTAGTGCTTCGAATGCTATTTGGCAGGGTTCATTCCATATAAATGGTGTGTTCTTTTTTAGAAGAGAATTCAGGTTCTTCGCTATTTCTGCAAAGTTAGGAATAAATCGTCTGTAGTAATTACAGAAAGCTACGAATCTACGAACTTCATCGGCATTCTTGGGTACTGGGTAATTTTTTATGACCACGTATTTGGAGGGGTCAGTTTTTATACCTTCATTTGTTATCAAATGCCCTAGATGGCATTTGTTCGGGTTGAGTTTGAGATTGTATTTGCGTAATCTTTGAAATACTTTGGTTAGATTTGTATTGTGGTATCTAATACTACAACCGAAAACTATAATATCGTCTACATAAAGGAATGCTTCGCAACTAAGCCCGGTGAGAGCAATCGTTAGCATTCTCTGAAAACTGTTAGAAGATATCTTTAATCCAAAAGGTAGTCTTTTGAATTGAAAATGACCGCTTCCCGTCGAAAATGCTGTGAGGGGTTTTGAGTTTTCCTCAAGTTCGATCTGGTGGAATGAACTAGTCATGTCAAGAGTTGTGAAATATTTCGCTCTTCCTAACTTGTCCAGTACATCCTCCAATCTAGTTAAAGGGAACTTGTCGCCAATTATCTTGTCGTTCAACTTTCTGTAGTCTACGACTAAACGCCATTGTTTTTTATCGCTGGTGCCCTTTTTAGGTACTATGAGTAGTGGAGCGTTGTAAGGGCTAGTAGATGGCTCAATGATGTCGTTGGATTCTAGCTCCTTGACCTGTTTTTTTATCTCCTCGTTTTGAGTGTGTGGTAATCGGTAGTTTTTTATATACACGGGAGTATTATCCATGACTTGGAGTGTTTGCTTATAAAAGTTGTTCGTAGTCAAAATTTCATCTTGCAGGTGAAATATATCATTATATTCCTTTATTATTCCCAGTAGGTTTGCTTTAGCTTCTTCCTCTTCGTAATCTATCTTTATTGCCTGTAGCAGTTTGTTTGTTCGTTTCATGTCACACTTATTTCTTGCTTTCACTAGTATGGAATAGTTTTTCAAAGGTTCTATTTCTACTTTGAAATTTGGTATCGTTACTTCTTCGTCGTGTTCGCTGTGAACGTGAACGAACACGAGATTATCTTACCTATGGAAATGAAACCATTACAGATTACACAGATAAAAATTCCAGCAAGAACAAAAGCGATAATACCAATATGTCTCTCTAGACAAGAAGACAGCATAGTACTGAATAAAGAAATACAGAGTGGTGTGTATTTCTTTATTCAGTACTATGCTGTCTAGAGAGACATATTGGTATTATCGCTTTTGTTCTTGCTGGAATTTTTATCTGTGTAATCTGTAATGGTTTCATTTCTATAGGTAAGATAATCTCGTGTTCGTTCACGTTAAATGATATAGTGAACGTCTCGTAGTCTATCTTGCATAGGTATTTTCTTAATGTCCCGACCGATAATTCTATTTGTGTCGATTGGAAAATTTTCATCTACTAAATGAAATGGATTGCTGACTCTGTGGTCACCTATGTGTTGCATTAAGCTTATTAATCCTAATGAAGTTATTGCTTCTTTCGCAATTCCTGATAATTTACATTTATTATTTGGATCTAAATCAAAACTGCTAATGTTTAGTTTATTTATTTTTATTATTGAGACGTCTGCGCCTGTGTCTACTAAGAACTTAAGATGTCTATTGGCATTCTCGCAATATAGTTTTATATAATTCGTACAGGTGTATGAGATTCTGTACATTTTATTACATTCTCCGGGAGGCCGTTTTATTCCTCTCCGGAGTCCTGGACGTTTCCCTGGTCCTGGACATAGCTAACTCGTGCGGAATTGTTATTTCTATTAAAATTTCTATTATTATTATTGCTGTTACTTCTGTTATAGTTAAAGTTTCTATTATTATTGTTACTTCTGTTATAGTTAAAGTATCTATTATTATTGTTACTTCTGTAATTGTTATTATTATTATTAGTATTTCTATTATGGTGTGTATTGTTGTTTTGTTGATTATAGCTAATCGTAGTATTATTGTTATTGTTTCTGTGGTCTATGGTTGTAATTCTGGTTATAACCTTGCCTATTGTAGTTTTGACTATTTTGACTATATCTATTAACTTGTCTGATTGAATTGTTTTGCCTATTAAAGTGCATAATATTATTGACAGGATGTGGCTCGCTTCTTTTCAGTTCTAGCGTAATCTCAATTACTTCTTGAAAAGTTTTTGGTCTTGAAGCGCATACTGTACTTCTGTATTGATCGCTGAGACCATTCTTAAAAATTTTCAAGGCGTATGTGTCATTAATGGTCTTGACTGCTGTTTTTTCTGCTGTTGTAGCAGATGAATCAAGAGCATCTATTTGTAACTGATTTAATTCACTTATTTAATATTCTATCCTTATAAGCCGAGACCGTTGATCTTTTCTGGGTTAAATTGCCGAGAGTTGTGTGGATTTGGGATACTGTATTAGTGTTTTTGTATTTTGAATTAAGTTCCTTTTTTAAAGCCTCAAAAGTTGTTGGTGTCTGAGTACCTAGAGGTTTGAACGTTTAGTGACAGTTTCACATTGAAAACAAAGTCCAACAAATCCAATTTCGCGGTGTCGCTTAAGGTTTTATTGATGAATTCTATGATTTTTAGGAATGCGGTTAATTCGCTAAATTTTCTATCAAATAGAGGGATGGCTTTCATGGCCGTTCCTAAATCAAAGTTGGCCATTTCGCTGTTTTCTTCCCTCAGTGATTCTTGTAAAGCTTATACTAGTAAAGTTTTTAGTTCTCTTGAGAATCTATTGAATTTAATCTTAATATCGAGTGTTTTCAACTCATCTAGTGTAACTATCAGAGCCTTGAATTCTTGATTTATTTCTTCTAGTCTTTGTGATTTTAATTTCAAGGTTTCAGTTTTAAAACCCCGTATTTGGCCTTTTTTTAAATTCGTCAAGCTTTTCTCAATTTCGTCTGTTAATTCATTTAATGAGTCCATTCAAAGGAGAGAGAAAGTGATCTAAATTTTAGGAATCTTTATTATTCATCTTTAAAAAAAATTCTTTTTTATAATATTTAAACATTAATCGATCTACTTAGTTGCTTTTTAACATAATCCCTATTATATCTGTTGTAAATATATACTATTACTACTATTACTACAAAGAATGTAGTTGTTGTCATCGCTTGTTGGTATTCAACGAAGAAACTGTTTTGTAAATTGGTGGAGCTGCAATTTCCCATGTTTGCTTTAGTTTCCTTAGTTCCTCGAATAGTTCTTTCTTGTTAAGTCCTTGGGCTATTGGGATGAGTCTGTGTAGTTCTGCACGTTTTGCTCTTAAGGCCACTTCTTTGCCTCCACGCTTTTTGTGCCGTCTTTTTATTTTTACCTGATCCGATGTTGTTGCCGTAGATTTGTGTCTGCGGTTGTATTCTTCCAAAGTCAATGGTTTTGGGCCTCTGAGTTTCTATTCGTCTATTGGTGTTGGTATGTACGTCGCCGTTTCCTGACTTGCTTGTTGAGCCTCTGGTGTATATTCGAACTCGTCTTCGATTAATTCAGTTAATAGCGACAACAATGCGTCAAATTCCGTTTGTGAAGACAATTCTGTCATCGGGATAGAATGAAGATGTTGGCATTTTTTTCGGAAAAAAAATGCAGATTATTTCGACGATTCGAATTAGTTGAGAATTTTTAATTTCGATTTCGTCTAATCCTTTTTGTTGATTTCAGGCTGTAGTTGAAGATCCAAATTTCCATCAATCATAAGAAGATTTTAGGTTAGTCGCAGGGTAGCCATGTAATGATTGGGTGCGGTAACAAAAAGAAATAGATGCTAATGTAGAGCGTCATTACTAAGGTAGGATACGCTCTGTTCGATGGCGTCAACACTGCAGGGCAGAGGATACGCCGGTATTACTAAACTTCAATAAAACACGCGTTAACTCCAGAAATCCAACTGTGTAATTTCTTTCACTTGTCACATCGTTTTTATACATAATTTCACAAAGGGAAATACTCGCCTCAATTAGGAAAGCTTACATAAACATTGCTTTCTTTATTACTATTCTTTGTTTCATTATTTATTATATTTATTATTTCTCTTATTCATTCTCAATTGTTCTAGTTATTATTTCACTATAGTGATCATCATGAACATGCACATGGTGACTCAAATTACACAAGCACTTTCAGCTGCACCTAACCCAGTGCATGGGACTATGTAATATTTGTTGTACCCGTAGAAATGATGAGTCAAAGCGTGGATTCTCATATCGATAATAATTGAATGAATTTCTTGTGTTATTGTTTTGATATTAGGTCACTATGTGATTTACATGTAATGATGTGGTGCAATGATATCATGAGGTCGTGATATTATGAGATCAGTATAATTAGATTGATAAGTTGTGACATCATGCTATTATTATAATGAGATCATCACAAGGGGCTTAGTTTTCGATTTGACTATTATACGGGGTATGTTATATTGGAGGCAAGCAATGGAAAATTTTGACCTTCCGTGTTTGATGAAATTTGACTATGGTTCACACTATAGACTCTGGTTTAGTTGGTGGGGAAGTATTCACAGTTGGATTATTGAAGAATCCATTATTATGTTTGTTCATATACCTATGTGTTTTGATATGAGTTTGAATGGTTTCTGTAAGAAAACTGATTCTGAGAGATTAGCGAAGAGTTATTTTCAGTGGGGTGTCGATAATTTATTTTGGTAGTTAGTGTATTGGGGCTCATATCTATTATTTGAGCAATTGTGATAGCTATTATTATGGTATTTACGATGGTTCTGGTTTCGGTAATTATATCTGTTCTATTATTATATGTTGAACACAGCTAGAAAGAAATAAAAAAAACAATCAAAATACAATATAAAAAAGTACTCAATACTACCCTAAAATTGCATGGTCCTCTGTCCAGTACACTGTACTGTCCAGTACACTGCCTTCTGTACTCCAAGATATATCTGAAATAAAAAAGATACAAGTAATTAGTTCAATAATAATCTTTGGATTGAATATTATGCAACACAATATAAAAAATTAAGCACATATGTACATGCAGACTGCCAAGAAACAAATTTCTTGGCAGTACAACAACAACACTGTGTAAATGTACTTATGCTAATTTCCTAGCGAAATTCATGTTCTCTGCATAATGAACTATTGAGAAATATGCAAATATGTTCATACAAAAAACACAAAGTCGAAGCATGGATACATACCACAATTCACGAAATTCAACAAATTCTGTCATTGTTGACACTTCATGAAACATTTTGAAAATATGCGAAAATTTGCATAATTTGCAGATTTCTGGCAAATTATGCATAGTAAAACTAATACTAAACATTCATAGAATATATTTATGAACTTACATTAAGAATTAATCCCTTTATGAGGAAGAAAACACACAACACAAACACAACACTTGCGAACTAAAATACCGCGATCGCGACTGTCAAATTGACTCGCGAAGAGGTCAATTTGGTGAAATGAAATGCGCGCAACTTGTTGAGCAAGGTTAGAATTGCGAATTTCACCAGGTAAGACGATATTAAGGAAAAAAGTTGAAATTAATTCCCATAATGAGTGGGAAAGAGAACGATGTCGGAACGAGACAGACGAAATTAATAGGGAGTCGCCATATTGGTATTTTTGCGAAAAATTTAAATAATGTAATAAATCGACAAAGAAAATTCGTGGATAATGAAGAATAAATTAGACGACATATTTTATCATATTTTGACATAGTTGCGCAAAGCGATCAAACATGAAAAATTTGTGGAATTTCCATATTTTTGTGTGGAATCTATCATAAAATGGCGGCGCCGACACAATAAAAGGCCAGTGCTCCCTTAGATCACTCTCAGTCAGTGATACTGATTTTACATGCCAGTTCAGTATAAAATCACAGTGATAAAACCAAGCAAAAAATAAAAAGTGAACTTCAGGAAAATTTCAGCAGCATAATTAACGTACAATAAGGTACATTATTCTCATGCTCTAGAATCAAAGGTGTTTAAGGAAAATTTGTGTGAAAAATTGATTTGTGGTTATCGGAATTTCAGGATAAGTATTTTACATCTTCTTCTGGAATTAATTCATTTTGGTGACGGCAAATTTTTAGATTTAGTTTTTTTCACATAGCGGCTTAATTCATGCTAGCTTTGCATTGTCGACGATTCATGTGGAAAAACAAATTAGTTCAATTAATATTAAGAGTGATATAAGTGAATTGAATTAGTTAGTAATTTCAGAATAATAGATAGTGAAATTTGAAATAAAAGTGAAATTCGTGATAAATCTGTGGTATAATATTGAGCACCTCAAGCACACATGTCTACAGATAATTAGTTAAGCAAAAATAATTGCTTTGAATTGGTAAAAATTAGAACGAATTAAGAGGAACGTAACATAAAGAATTTTGTTTAATAGAACAACAATAAACACAAGCTCATATATCTTCTTCTTTTAACATACCGCTACACTAACCCACCCAAAGTGCCGTAATATAGCTGTGGTGCTCGCTTACAAATACATTACAATACATTTTATGGTGGTTCCAACAGGAATGTGTGCCTGTTTACTGTTGTAATTGCGAACAATTCAAGTTACGCTCAATTTAGTGATAAATATTTCTTTAAAAAATTATCGTTTCGAGTTAAAAGCTTTTAAAATTAAGGTATAACTGTGCTTAGACGTGGCAGTTCTAATTAAAAAACTTCGAAAATTAATTTACAACTGTTCTTAGATGTGGCAGTTCTAGTTAAAAAATTCGAAAATTAATTTACAAGTGTAAAAACTTCTGGGTGCCCAGACGTGGCAGCTCGAATAAAATATCCAAATTTCTGTTACAATTGCTAAACTTACATTTCAGTGACTCGTGATATCGAGTTGGTTAGATAAATTAATCAGAAATCGCTTCAACAAATTAATTAAATTAAATTAAATATTTTACACGTCAATTTGGTCAAACGTGGCATCAAGTACGGCGAAAATTAATTAATTAAAATTAGAACTAAATTAAAAATTAATTTAATTAAAATTTGTGCCTATATACAGCATTGAATGAATACCAGTAGTTCATAAAGAGTTATAGCAGTTGCGCTCACACTGTTATTTAGCTGTCTTCACCATCTACCAACATCAATTTACTCCTACTGATTTTATAATTTATTTTACATGTGGCATTGAAATTAAGTTAGTTTCAATACTTTATAATACATACCAGACGTGGCATTGAAGTACGTCGCATAAGTTTTTCATAAATTGTGCCCACACGTACCACAGAAGTAGGGACATTTCTAAACGAATTTGTGACCACGCGTGCTACCTAAGTAAAAGAAACAATTTATTGCCAATGTTATGGAACTACGTCGAGTGATTGACGACTGGACGTTAAGTACCGACTGCTAGCATGAGCTGACACATCACTCGGCGGACAGCATTGACTGCAGAGCGGCACGCCAGCTCGCCTCGGCTATAGGCGGAGAGTGTGGGGAGGTTCCACAAAAAACCTGGCACTGCTGCCTGCCATTTACAAAAAAAATCTCGTGCCTTAAACCAAAAACGCCGGCACACATTCGGTCCTGAAGAGACCCTTACGTCACTTACCTACATCCACATTGAAGGCGCAAATGGTCTGCTTTCCTGCATGCCCCAACTACCCAACTGACTCTGAGGGCAGATATTTTCAGAGTTCCTTGTAGAGCTGCAAAGAGAGAAAATAGCGGACCTAGACGAACTTCATGCAAGAGGGCTCCAGGAAAGTGAAAGGAGAAAATAAAAGCTTTCAACAATTCATGTCTAATTGAAAGTATTTAACAGTAATTCTCGTATTAACATTTTTTTTTGTGCTTTAAGCAATAATCTCGAAGAATACACATAATCATGTACTTTTACTAGACAAATAAAGGTTAAACTAAAGTTAATTCTAATGAAGTTGTTACGAATTAAATGTATATTTTAATAATCAAGGAAAATCTTCAAAGCATATTCGAACTAAGGAAATTCGCAAAAGAAGGAATGGTGAATGAAAAGAAAAATCCCTACGGCGGAGATATACTAAACAAATCATTTTATAAGAAAAAGTGATTTGCATACACCATACATATAATCGCTGAGATATGTATTTAAACACCCTATATTTGACGTAGTAGAATGATGCAATCTAATATAATGGAGACGATTGAAAAATTTAATATTAAAATAAGTGCTAGTTCAACCAAAAAGCTCGAGTAAAACGTACTAACTAAGCCGTCTACCTATTATATAGAACTACTGATATATCGCCCAGCTCAATTTCTGTCTTTTCTGTATATATATGGAATATGTGTATGTATGCACGTAATAACTTATTATTGGTTTTAATCTCATTCTACCCGGTACCTGAGCACTTTATTTGCGTGTTTCATACTACGCTCCCAAACACATGAGGTAAAAATAATTATTTTGTGCTTTCACAAAAATGTCCAACCTAAAATATTTCAAATTATTTTTCCTTCTGATTTTTCCTTCTGGGGAATCTCTCAAAGTGCCGATAACTTATAAAGTAGCAAAGTCGTGTGATATTTACATAATTTCATAATTCCAATGAAAGTGGCACTTTTCTTAAACAATTAAATGACAAAAAAAAAAAAGAAAAAAAATCGATTATGAAAACTCGTAACAACCTCTTCTCTTAATTGAACTATAAAACTAAGCAAAACACAAAATCCTTTGTTTACACTAAATTAATTTCAATAAATTATGAGGTAATTACTGTCGACTCTCATGGCCACAAAAACTAATGGAAGAGATATAATAATAGGAAATCAATTCGCTTAGACTATCCTAAGATTAGATATATGAGTATATGTGTATAGTTGGAATGATCGCCTCGACTAAATGTTGTCTTTTTCCACAAGTAATTACAAATAAAATTAATCGCTGTCATTAATCAACAATCTTTGTATTAAATAATTTTAGGTATTCCTACGATCGAACTTCGTACTAAGCCAGGTAACATCCGTGTATCATTGACAAGAAATTGACAACGAAGATTAGTAATTAATTTAATATAATCGGATTCATCCGTATCAAAAGTTTGGAAAAGTGTATAATGATAGATAAATATGACTTACGATATTTCTTCCTATTCTATTAAATGCAGAACTTTACCGTTCAGGGAGTATCGCTTAGCACGAACAACAAAGTTTTCACCAGTAGCTATTCGATGAGCTGCACCAACTATAGTTGGCAGATGATTTTGCTCAGACAGGGATACATCTGCCTGATTGCCGCTCTTATTTGGTGATACTGGAAAACCACTAACGGGCGCTCCTTTGTCTAAGACGACGTCCACTAAATCTACTGCCATAGATCCTAAATTATAGGTGTTGTAGTTATACTCGATGCCGAGGAACTTGCCGAATTTAGCAGATACAGGTAGTTCCATTGAATCTATCCTTACGGGAAAATATGCAGCTGATTTTGCCAACTTTTATCTCTCGCAAATATGGTTACTTACCGAGTAGAGCGGCGACGGTGACTGAATTTCAATAATTTTCGGATGTTTTATCGACTGAAAATAGATTATATTTAGGGATGAAAAATCTTTGGACTTACGTACAGGGTCTAGTTCTTTTTCGATGCCTTCGGAAACTTAATTAATCCAATTTCGGTGTGTTCACTGTCGAAGATTTGATAAGACAGAGAAAATTGTCTTCTTCTTCTCCATCAGCCGGCAAGAATTCTTCGAGTCGGAGGGCGTGCGGACTGTCGGTATGGCAGCCGGTCGGTATACATGCTGCAGTAGTTCTCAGTGTAGCATGCTGCTATATGCAGTACGCTACGACCATAACAGGGCAGCGTGGTCTAGACAACCCGTGGTTCAGACAACGCTGAAAAATGGTCAACTGAGCTAGCCGGTCTTAAACATAGCCCTCATCACTGTGGGCGCCCAAGGTGTGTCACGACCCAATAAGAGCATTCATCATTGCTCGTACTCGCCTACGACGGTTGGCCTTGCTTGACCGATGACGCATCGATTTCATTTCTTAACTTGATAACGGCCGTATACAGGGTTGAATTCCAACAGGTATATCACCCACCATTGACGGGGCAATGGGAGGGCTTCGCGATATCCTATAGTTTACCAGTGAAGCTGGCTGGATGCCTTCTTGCAGCTACCAGGAATAAACGTGACAGTAGATAGATGACGCTTCTAGGCTGGTGTCACTGCCTGATGTCTTTGGAGTGATAAACTCCTAAGGGTTTCCCCTTCAGATATTCAAGCTCGCATAAGGAGTTTCCTTTCTTGGCTCTAACCCGACACTTGGCAAATTTTCGATCCAGTTTTGCACTAGTCTGCTGTTGGAAGTTGCTTTGGGCAAAATTCCGTCTGAATATTTCTTGACCCACTCTGAAAGCAACAGGCTTCGCACTGAGATTATTGGCTCTGGAACACTGTTCGAACGCATGCTGTAAGTTCTGCTGCACTCTCGAACGGATCAATCTCATTTTGTCTTCAGCATCTACTCTCAAAGGCTCATTAAGAGTCCCAAGACTCCTCAAGATGGGATAGGAGCTGCCATGTCCAATCATGTGCTGACCGAAAAGTGTTCGATAGGGAGAGAAACCAGTGGCTTGATGGAAAGAGCTCCTGAGGGAACTAGCTATGTGGCTCAGCTTCTCATCCCACTTCGTATGTTCCTTCCAGATGTATGCTCTAATCCCTGACAATAGAGAGCTGTTTACTCGCTCTGAGGCGTTTGCTTGCGGCGAGTAAACTGCCGTTCGCAAGTGTTTCATCCCATACTTGTCCAGTAATCTGGTGAACTGACCCGAGCAAATCTGGACTCCATTGTCTGAGACAATTGTTTCCGGGACTCCGAACACAAGGAACACTTCCGTTTCAATGAACTGGCACACGTTGAGTGTAGATACTTTTCTCATAGGTTTGAGAATCGGGAACTTTGAAAAGTGGTCAAGAACTATTAATATGCAGACATTTGCTTTCACTGACCGAGGATATGGGCTCAGAAAATCAATATACAGCTTTTGCCATGGCCGTTCTGTCATAGACTGGACTCTCATAGGTGGTCTCAGAATAGTATTGGGGGCTTTAGTCTCTTTACACATGTCACAGGCACCTACGTAGTTTCTGACACCGAGTGTCATTCGTGGCCAGTACAAGTGTCTTCTCAGACGTTCCAGTGTTTTCCCTATACCTCCGTGAGAAGCTAGTGGCGGATCATGAGCTCGTCGGTGACAAGCCCTCGTGGAATCCAAAGCTTCCAAGCTTCTTCTTCCTGAATCGATTCGCCTGTTCTCGGAAAATTCCGAATGTAGACGAAGCCATTCCTGACGCAAAGATCTGGTAGTTTGCCAGAAGCCGTTTTAACTTTATGCCTCAGCTCCTCATATTCGCACTAGTTGAAATATGGCGAACTAAAGTCAACTTCCGGGCCAGGATCTTCGTTTGTGGACGGACAGGCTGTCACAATGGATGCGTGACAGCGCATCAGAGAAAACGTTCAGGCTTCCTTTTCGGTGCTCCATAGTTTAGTCGAAACTCTGAAGCTTCAAACTCCACCGAGCAAGTCTACCGCTGAGGGCCTTTTGAGACATCAGCCATTTCAAGCATGCATTATCAGTCACTATCTTAAACGGCATAAGTTCTATGAAGGGCCGGAACTTCTGTACACTTAAGATTGCAGCTAAGCATTCCTGCTCTGTGACTGTATAATTTCTTTGTACTGAGTTCAACTTTTTCGAGAAGTAGGCTATTGGCTTCTCGTGGCCATCGTCATCTAGTTGAAGCAGCACTCCACCAATACCTTGTTGGCTCGCATCACACTGTATAATGAACGGCTTGGTGAAATTTGGACTCGCTAACAATGGAGCAGAGATAAGTTTTTGTTTTAGCATCTCCAGAGACGACTGGGCTTCAAGTGTCTCCTTGAACTGACTAGGGTTCTTCAAGGTGTCAGTTATGGAGGTAGTTAAATCAGCATAGTTCGGGATGAACTGTCTGTACCATCCCGCCATACTTAGTAGGCGTCGGGCTTGCCGAACAGTTTTAGGTGACGGATAGTCAACTATGGCTGAGATCTTATTTGGGTCAGTCCTGATACCTCCTTTCCCGACTATAAAACCCAAGTATTTAGTCTCCTTATTGCAAAACTTACTCTTCTCAACGTTGATAGTGAGGCCAACTTTCCTCAAACAATCCGCTACACGGGATAGTAGTGTGACATGAGAGTCTAAGTCTGATGACAGAATCAATAAATCGTCCAAGTGGACGAGGACATTTTCACGAAGATCGAAAGGAATGACCTTATCCATGAGGCGGTACATAGTTTGTGGAGTATTGCAAAGGCCGAATGGCATCACGGTGTACTGATAGAGAGGATGACCAGGTACTGTAAACGCGGTCTTCTCTCTGGAATCAGCATCTAGTGGGATCTGCCAGAATGCGTCTTTCTGGTCCAGAAATGGAATGTAGTTTGCCGAAGAAAGTCGACTCAGAAGCGCATCTATCTGCGGCAATGAATAGGCGTCCTTCTTCGTAACGGAGTTGACCTTCCTGGCGTCAAAACAAAGCCGAACCTTCTCAGGCTTCCGTACTAGTACAACTGGAGAGCTCCAAGGACTCTGGCTCTCCTCTATCATACACAGTGGCAGCATTCGTCGCAATTCCGCATCCATCAAACTCTGTACTGCAGGTGAAATTGGATAAAACCTCTGTTTTATCGGAGTCGCGTCATTCGTTTCAATCCTGTGACTGAAAACAGATGTTTGTCCTAAGCCTAAAGAGGCGAAGAAAGGGAAAAGCTGTTTAGTAGCTTCTAGTCGCTGTTGATCTAGACTGGAAAGAGCATGGCAGTCGGTGTCAGGAGTAGCTAGTAAGCTTGGTGTTACTTCTGCAACTATACGTAGGACATCTGAAGCCAACCCAAATAGACGCCAGAAGTCTATTCTCAGATATGGTGCCTTTGTGAGCCCAGGAACAACGTAAAAACGCACGTTTTGGGTTTTACCACGGAAAGTGATGTCCAAGTCCACATGACCATGAACAGTCGTCATGGCACCGTTAGGCACTTGTACCTGTGTCCGATACCTCTTCCATTCAACCTCTGCTTATGCAAGCTTCTCTAGAGCTCCCTGGCCTAGTATACTGACAGTGGCACCACTATCAAGTAGTCCAGTATCAGTTCGCCCGAGCAGTCTTACTTCTGCATATGGTCGAATGTCTTCTGGCATCGACACGGAAATGTGTGCCAGTTCCTTTCTTTCCTGTCTCCTCCGTCGACAGTATTCTCGCCAATGAACGGTAGATCGTTTCTTTCTTGGTTTAAAATCCAGGTCAGGTTACATGATGTCAGCTAACTCCGCTACTGAGGAGAAGTTTCGGTCTCTTACTGCATGATAATTCCGCATGTGATACGGCGTCAGCGGATGTAAAACAGGCACACGCCCACTCGTCATAACAGAGCTTGGTGGCCGTTTTAGTACAGAAATGCCAGGAGGCGGAATCTCCTGCTCAGCAACCTTGTCAGCTAAAGGTGCTGTCCGTGTTATCGGGACATCGGAAATTAGAGACTCTTCCAAAGAAATTTCTAATAGTGTCGTGGGCTCCCCAGAAGTGGAAATGGAAGCTTGAAGATCTGCGGAGAGATCTATTAAATTCTCCGTCTTTATCAGTGAAATATTTGTACCATCAGGTGGTTTGCTGATATCATCAGAATCACTGAATGATATCAGTGGACAAATCAGGGATTCGTCGTTAAGGTCTGCTAATGGAGCGGAGCTTGTTATGTGTTCGTCGTGTTCATCAACTTTTCTAGTATCAATTGATTCTGCGGTGATTTTTTTTTCTTTTAGGTTTTATTGGATATTAAGAATTGGATAAGTAAAGTACAGAAACAGGGATAAACAAAGGACAAAAGCAGAAACAATTCTACACGCCAGGCACGCACAAACATACACTCACACTTATACACACCTACGCAGTCACGGATTCACGCCGAATGGACTAACATGTTATACATATAAAGGGCCTTAAACAGAAAATTACTAGGATTACATTCAACACACACATACATATACACACATTTAAGTTACTGTAAATTTGGTAGTTGGTACTTGCAGAGACCTTTTGGTTAGATCTTAGACCTAAGAATTTAAAACCAGATAGAAATATACATATTCGTAATCTTTACTAGTACTGTACTAGCTCGTTCAGCATGAAGATTAATCGATATGATTTAGTTCGGGATTATGTTTATTGAAATGAAATCTTGTCCAGTAATTCCCACGACGTAAGCATAAAGTAGTAGGCAAATTACTAACTGCTTCAAAATAACAAAATCTTAAGTGCATGAAGTGTTCTCTAATCTGTTGCCAGGAGCTGGTCGGTATTATGAATAGAATATTCAAAATTTGAATATTGAATTGTTGGCGCTAACTCAGGCACTGCTAGCATGGAAAACGCCATGAAGTTCAGTGGGCTGAAGGTTATTGCGGCCATGATATTTTTTTGAGGACTGCTTCCTGTAGTGGCGATAGGTCATTCTTCACTTTAGTAAAAGGGGATCAAGTGGTGTTTTTCTTTTTTGAGTGGCGAAAATAAGATCCTGTTTTTCTTTTCTGTTGGAATTTTTGGAGAAGCGAAGTTTTTATATAAGGCGGACAAGATCTTCATGCTGAGTTTTGAGCTAAGTATATATATTTAATAAAATTTTGTGTGCAGATTTTTTTTTCTAGTGCCGCATTTATTTTTTTGTGAAATACTCTAGATTATTAGGTTGAATTGAATAGTAAGCGTATTATATGAAGCACGTTAAATTAATAAATTTTAGTTACTTGAGATTGCGAAGTTCTTGTTCTATTTCCTTCTTTTTGTCATTAAAAAGTTTCGTGGTATCTTTTGGAGTTGTGAAAAACCATGTGGCGCCCACAAAACCCAACTTCCATACAAATTTGTTCTCGTACAGGACTCACACCCTCCTCCACTTGAGCTACCACATTTTACGCTTCAAGGGCAGCGTAACATCTTTGGCGCCCAACGTGGGGCCAGAAGCTTTAAACCAACATCATCTTCTAGTAAATTCAGAAGATTGTACAAATTTTGTTTAAATAACCAAAGTGCATATAAAGAAGCAGAACAACAATCAATACACCTGGAAAGTTGGGTAAAACAATAATTTTATAATATTCATCAGAGTGGTTAAAGTGTGCACAAATCTTTAAAGTGTGAAAATTGCACGAATTACGGTAGTATTTCTATATGTAAAATTCCTTTTGATAAACCGTTGGTAATTTTAATATAAATTCTAAAGAGCTGATAATTTACAAAAAATTGGCAAAAGTTGCCTATGCATGTCTTGCTATTTTTTAAAATAAAGTGAAAAGATACCGCCGTATTAATAAAATTAAATACGAAATCGATATAATTCGTTAAGGGGAAATTTGCAATCATCGTTTCACTTTCAACATAAAACATTAATACATACATTGTGTGAGTGTATAAGATTGATCTCAATCTAAACCTATTACACAATCGCTGTTAAAATTGTAAAATTGTTTTTTTGCAGTTCTATTGGTGCCAATGAATTACATAGATTTTTTTTTTATCAGGCCATTGTTTTCAGATCTCAGCAAAATTCAATTTCTGCTGCCTCACAATTTGCAGCATCTGATAACGGGGTCATGCAAGCCTTGCATGGACTCTTCGTACAATTTCGGTCGGGTATTGCAGGTCATTGCATTCCTCATGAATTGTCACCAATTCAAGTTCAGCTGTTATCCCTCAGTAATAGTGCCAATTTTGTTTCGGGAATTTGGATTCGATCGATAGCTGTTTAGTTGTGTAGTGCTTTTTAGTAAAGTAAGATCCAGTTCTGCGATTAAGAGATTTCCAAGTGAACTACATATACAGGTTTGATCAAAGAGGAAATTAACGCAAGCACCGCTAAGTGCACGTGATCGGAGTTTTCCTATATATAAGATAATGCCTGTATCAATATAAAAAGGTGCTTTATAAGAAAAATATTGGCCCTAAATGAGCATCAAGTGTAGCGGAAGATTGAAAATTTTGGTTTTACTTGCCGGCCTAATTGAATTTGACTTGATAAATAAGCACCTACATACTATACGAATCGTGCTGCGAAATTAATTAACTAATTCTTTGTTGAAAACGTCATTCAAGGTGAGAATATCATTTTTCATATATATTGTTTATTATCTCTTGAGCTTACATGAAAGTTTAAAAATATTTGCCCTGTGAGCTTGAGTAATTGTGTTGTAATAATTTGGTTCACGTGCATATAGGAGACACATAAAATCTTGTTTCAGTAGTGAAAATCAGTTAAATTTTGTTTTTTTTTATAACAACACATACTATGAATATATATACTATAACCTGCAATTTAAAATTCTAGTCTATTTACGGTATTGCCTGTATGTACTGGGTGTACAATTTGGGGATATTTCTGTAGTTCAAAGACTCTTTAGAGTTTTCCATAAGCAAACCCCTTTTAAGTTTAAATGCAAGTATATTTAGTATTGCTAGTGAAGTTCACGTTGTAAAACAACTTTATACAGGATATTAATTTTAGTCGTGGTAAATCTAAATTTGTTGTAATATAGTAGATATAATATGGTACTATAGAAGTGTATACGAAGTTTATACGAAGAGGTTGATACATAAGGTGGGCATTCTATAATTCCTGATCTACCTTGAAATCAAATTTCCGATTCAAAACCTCCCCATTACGAATTAAGTAATTTTGTTGATATACAAAAGTAGCGGTTTTGAATATTTGAATATTTTGATAACATGCGACAGCTTACTCTTTTGTAAGGAAGTTTATTGGAAACATAAGCCTACAAGCATGGAATTTTGAAGGAAACGTAATAAACATTGGAAGACCTTATTTCTAGTAAAATTTGTTTTTCGTACACATGTAATAAATGTGAACTAGAGGTCATGCAGTTTTTTTATAAAAACATTATATTATTTTAGATTATTACTTGTATAATAAATAGATTGGAGATATTTAGGTAATGACTCATACTCAATTTTCGACATGATAACGTTGATGACATTCATACCTTTTTTTGAAATTATATTTGAATTTTAACTTATATATATATATATATATATATATATATATATTATACTAAAAACCTACGTATCAAAGTAATACGAAATTACATAATTGCCAATTTTTATTAATATGTGCAAATTTTTTTAACTATTAAATTAAAACCTTTATCATTAAGGGTGAATATTTTGTAGCTTTATAACGAATTGATATTTTTCTAAGTTAATATATAAGGATTTATTGAAATACGGAAACAATATTAATAATGATTAGCACGGCGTTTTTTTTTTTGTGTGTGTGGAGAATTGAAATAAGCCTCAACTTCACGTGAAATTGGCTCCATATTTGTCACACTAGATAGAGACTTTCGCTGATCGGCATAGCTATAGCATGCGCTTCGAATCGAGAAGGGTACTCAAAATTTAAACTGAAATCATACGCTCAGGTTAATAGTAGATTTAGATTTTATTGTGTTGGCTTGGCCTTCTTTTGGTAGAGATCAACTTTTTATTAGCACATGAATTACGAGATAGCTTTAGATGATTAAATACGGAATTTCTTTTCAATAAGGTACGAATAATTTTAGGTATTCTGTAGTTTACTCAGGAAAGTGACTTTTTGAAATTTAAGAAATCAGAATTTGAGTATTAGAATATAATTATTTTTTTTGGTATAGCATATACGAGCTTTAATTTGAATTTTGGTCAAATTACTTCATCATAAGGTACCATTAAGTGTGTACGCGACGCATTTCGTAGTTTTTTTTAACGTTAGTCCAACTCCCGAAGTGAAATGGAGGTTAACCGCCTTAGTCAAGAGGAACTATCTTACCAGCTGCTAGTCCGAGGTTTAGAGGTTGGCGCAGTAGATGAAATGCGCAAACAGCTAAGAAGTGCCTTGAAAATGGAAAAGACAGGTGAAGTTTTGAGGGCCGAGCAATACCCTTTTTCCTTTGACGAAGATGTAGAAGCGTTAAAAAGTAAAGTTTCCGAGATTAATAGTATGATAGAAGCTTTTGCGGGTGATTCATCTTCTGCGAGTTACGCAAAGATTGTTACAAAGATCAACTGGTCATTAGATCGGGTAAAGCGCATGAAACCCGAAAAGACAGAGCATTCAGCTATTAAGAAAAAATTGAAAGTTGAGTTAGTTTCTGTTTTCGGATCACTTCAGTCGAAAGTTGAAGATGATTCAGAAAGTGTCTCCTCAGATGAGGGCGAAAACAATGAAGACGATCTAGATCAAACGATATCTTCTGCTCCACGAATGTCCCATAGAGTTCCAGTTTACAAATGGAACATTAAATTCTCAGGCGAGCCGAGTCAGTCACTCAGTTGCTTCTTAGAGCGAGTGACAGAGTTAAGCGAAGCTCGGGGAGTTTCGAAGGTACAATTATTTAAATCAGCACTAGATTTGTTTAGTGGTCGTGCTCTTATATGGTACCGAGCGAACAAGGCAATATTTGGTTCCTGGGACCAGTTAGTAGAAGAACTTCGTAAAGAATTTCTCCCCATAGACTATGATGAACGTCTTACGGATGAGATCAAAAGGCGTACACAAGGGAAAGATGAGCCAATAGGTACTTATGTAGCAGTAATGACAACTTTGTTTTCTCGACTGACTGATCCGATGACTGAGGCCCAGAAGATGCGAATCTTGAGGAAAAATATAAGTCCTTTCTACCAGAGTCAGCTTGGTTTATGTGAAGTTGAATCTATTAAAGATTTAGTAATTAAAGGTAGAAAGCTTGAAGCTGTACGAGTTTCAGTAGAAGGCTTCGTACCACCTCCATCCAAACGTAGTACACATTTAATTGAACCTGATCTTGCATATGTCTCGTGTGGAAGTCCGAATCTTGCCGCTATCGCAACCCAAGCTAGCACAAGACCCGTGTACAAATGTTACAATTGTAACAGAGAAGGTCATACATTCCGTTTTTGTCGAGAACGTCGTCGTTGTTTTGGCTGTGGTAAATTGGGTGTTACCAGGAGTCGATGCCATGATTGCAACCAACAAAGCTGTACCAATAATCGCCCTAGAAGTTCGGGAAACGAACTGGGAGCTCAGTAGTGAGCGGTGTCCTGAGCTCAGAGGTGTCCAATAGAGCCGCAGTAGTTAGCAAGTTTAATGTTTTTAATTGCGAGAGTGGGAAAATTGAGGAGTCTTTCAAAACAGCGATGCTAGATTTTATTTTCACACGAGTGAAAGATGATGAAAGGCCATATCTTAAAGTTTCCGTTTTTGATATTCCAATGGTTGGACTACTGGACTCAGGTGCTTCGAAGACTGTAGTTGGTAAAGTCGGTTGGCGTAAGTTAAGTTCGCTGAAACTCAAGATACAGAAATCAAACGTAGACGTAGCTACACTTGCAAATGGAGATAAGGTAGAAGTATACGGTACTCTAAATTTGCCGATAGTTTTGGAAGGTAACGTAAAAGTTTTAGAAGTTCTCATCATTCCATCTCTGCCTCATGAAATTATACTTGGGACTGATTTTTGGAGGAAAATGTCTATCAATGCAAACTTAAATAAAAATAGCTGGAACTTCACGGAAGTTATAAGTGAAATCCGACTTAGCGCATTGGAATCCAGATCGATGCTCATAGAAGATCAAAAAAGGCAGCTTGATGACCTTTTACGAGATGCTATGGGAAAAATGGGTGAGGGATTGGGTCAAACCAACGGTGTAGAGCATGTCATAAATACGAACTCACCCCCGATCAAACAACGATATTACCCGGTCTCTCCAGTTCTCCAAAAAGCCATAAACAACGAGCTCGATAAGATGTTAAAAGACGATATTGTTGAACCTTCCACTAGTCCGTGGTCCTCGCCAATCGTTATGGTGAAGAAAAAAGATGGTGACTATCGGTTTTGCATTGATTACAGAAAACTCAACAAGGTTACGGAAAAGGATGCATATCCCATTCCTTTTGTATCTTCAATTTTAGACAAGCTGAGAGACGCTAAGTATATATCTTCATTAGATATAAAGTCAGCTTTTTGGCAAGTACCAATGGCAGAAGACTCCAAACAGTATACGGCATTTACTGTACCTGGGAGAGGGTTATTTCAATTTCGTCGGATGCCATTCGGTCTAACAAACTCCCCTGCCACCTGGCAGAGACTTATTGATAGGGTCTTGTATGGAACATTAGATAACCATGTATTCGTATATCTTGATGACGTTGTTATTGTAACGCAAACCTTTGAAAAACATCTAGAAGTATTGAGTGAAGTGCTACTACGTCTACAGAATGCAGGGCTAGTTATAAGCTACGATAAATGTGAGTTTTGTCGTTCGGAGCTTAAGTATTTGGGTTACGTTGTTGGTGATAACGGATTGCAGGTGGATCCAGATAAAGTAAAGAGCATTTTAGATATCCAGCGACCAAAGAGTATTAAAGATGTCCGCAGGTTCATAGGAATGGTCGCCTGGTATAGACGTTTTGTACCATCGTTTTCGTCATTAGCAGCACCAATAACAGGATTGCTTAAAAAGAATAAAAGGTTCATTTGGACTGAAGAATGTGAAGAATCATTTCAGTTGATCAAAGAAAGATTAGTTAAAGCTCCAATACTTTCATGTCCCAACTTTGACTTTCCTTTCACCGTGCACACTGATGCCTCAGGCTTTGGGATTGGGGCTGTGCTCACTCAAGATCAAGGTGGTACAGAAAATGTCATTGCATATTTGAGCCGCTCTCTAAACCGCTGCGAGCGAAATTATTCGACGACAGAACGGGAATGCCTCGCAGTCTTGTGGGCCGTAGAAAAATTAAGACCTTATTTGGAAGGATCTCGGTTTGTAGTCGTTACTGATCACGCTTCCTTAGTTTGGCTCAACAATTTGAAGGACCCTACTGGACGTCTTGCTCGATGGGCTGTAAAAATGCAGCAATATGATTTCGATATCATACACAGAAAAGGAAAAGATCACGTTCTTCCAGATTTTCTGTCGCGATCTGTACCCACCCCTATAGACTCCATTGAACCCATTCCAAATACTAATTCCACTGATAAATGGTTCAACAAGATGTGCACGAGAGTAGAATTAAAGCCCTCGGAATATCCGGATTGGCAAATTATGCAGGGTAAGTTGTTAAAGTACGTCCGAGTAAAATATCCTTCACTAGCTACCGATTCTGATTATTGGAAAGAAGTTGTACCAAAAGACAAAAGAGCGTCAGTCTTGTATGCTGCACATAACAAAGAAACCTCAGGTCATTGCCGTATTCAAAAAAGTTACGATCGCCTTCAAAGACAATTTTACTGGCCAGGGATGCGCAAAGACATAGCGAAGTATGTAAGAGGTTGTCGTACATGCCAATCGGTTAAACCGGAGTTACAGAAACCCGCTGGGTTAATGGCAAAACGGCAACAAGCGAGTTGTCCTTGGGAAACGCTATGCGTAGATTTAATAGGTCCACTTCCAAGATCGAATCGAGGTTTTTCTTTTATTTTAACAGTAGTTGATCTGTTCAGCAAGTTCGTACTGTTATTCCCTTTAAGATCTGCAACTGCTAAGTATGTATGTCAAAATATTGAAGACAATGTTATTTTATTATTCGGAGCGCCCAGGAATATTGTTTGTGACAATGGTGTTCAATTCAAGGGTAAGGAATTTGGCAATCTCTGTAACACGTATGGTATCGATATAAATTTTACTGCCTTATACCATCCTCAGGCAAATCCCTCTGAAAGAGTTAATCAAGTGGTGAAAACTATGCTGCGTTCCTACGTTTCGGATAATCACCGTAACTGGGATATGCACCTGCAAAAAGTAGCTTGTGCTATACGAACTTCACAGCACGAGACGACGAAGTTAAGCCCATATTTCGTGAATTTTGGCAGAGAGATGTCTATTTGCGGAAAGGATGTTAAGTCATATGGGGTAGACGAAAAGTTAGAAGCTCATGCACATGCTAAAGCCCTCCGCGAACTACGGGAAGACGTAAAGTTGCGATTATTAAAAGCTTCCGAAACGAGTCGTAGACAATATAACCTTCGTAGAAGAGATGTTAATTATTTATTAAAAGATTTAGTCTGGAAGCGGAATTTCGTGTTATCCGATGCGGCAAAATATTTTACTGCAAAGCTAGCGCCTAGATATGTAGGACCATTTACCATAGCACGGAAAGTTTCGCCGTGGACCTACGAACTTGAAGATAAACATGGGAAAAAGAGCGGTATTTGGCATGTTAAAGACCTAAGGCCGTATAGCTCATACTTTCCAGATGATTGATTATGATTGATATGCTGATTTAAACTCTAATTTTACGGTATAGTTTTGTCAGAATAATCTATTACACATTCTGTAAAGTGATATAATACGGAGGAAATGGACTTTCTTGTTATCATGTTCTTTCGTTACATTATTACGGCTACTAATAAAAGTTCCTTTCCTTTGGTTGCTGGCGAGCATAATCTGTTTAGTAACATACTTCCCTTACAGGGTTGTTAACTGGCCTAAAGATCTCTGCTTCACGAGTACTCGCATACGTTGTTGGAGAAATTGGTAGATATTTTTTTTTTATGCACTTTAAAACAGTTCTATTCTAATAAACTAAGTTAATGTAACTAGATAACATAGTTAAAGCTTACAGTTTTGAGCGCTGTGAAAACATAATTGCTTTTGTCATTGAGTCAAAATTGTGGATATTTATAAGCATTAAATTTTTGGGGCGTGGAAATTTTAGAACTACTGGGTATCAATATTCAAAGGGACAAAAATGCTTACCAGGTTTAAATTACAGCTACAACACGGAATCATTTCTTATTCACATGAAATATAGCAGATTTTGGAATAGTACCAAAATCTTTCGGAAGAAAGGGGGGAATGTTATGTGTTCGTCGTGTTCATCAACTTTTCTAGTATCAATTGATTCTGCAGAAACAATTCTACACGCAGAAACAATTCTACACGCCAGGCACGCACAAACATACACTCACACTTATACACACCTACGCAGTCACGGATTCACGCCGAATGGACTAACATGTTATACATATAAAGGGCCTTAAACAGAAAATTACTAGGATTACATTCAACACACACATACATATACACACATTTAAGTTACTGTAAATTTGGTAGTTGGTACTTGCAGAGACCTTTTGGTTAGATCTTAGACCTAAGAATTTAAAACCAGATAGAAATATACATATTCGTAATTTTTACTAGTACTGTACTAGCTCGTTCAGCATGAAGATTAATCGATATGATTTAGTTCGGGATTATGTTTATTGAAATGAAATCTTGTCCAGTAATTCCCACGACGTAAGCATAAAGTAGTAGGCAAATTACTAACTGCTTCAAAATAACAAAATCTTAAGTGCATGAAGTGTTCTCTAATCTGTTGCCAGGAGCTGGTCGGTATTATGAATAGAATATTCAAAATTTGAATATTGAATTGTTGGCGCTAACTCAGGCACTGCTAGCATGGAAAACGCCATGAAGTTCAGTGGGCTGAAGGTTATTGCGGCCATGATATTTTTTTGAAGACTGCTTCCTGTAGTGGCGATAGGTCACTCTTCACTTTAGTAAAAGGGGATCAAGTGGTGTTTTTCTTTTTTGAGTGGCGAAAATAAGATCCTGTTTTTCTTTTCTGTTGGAATTTTTGGAGAAGCGAAGTTTTTATATAAGGCGGACAAGATCTTCATGCTGAGTTTTGAGCTAAGTATATATATTTAATAAAATTTTGTGTGCAGATTTTTTTTTCTAGTGCCGCATTTATTTTTTTGTGAAATACTCTAGATTATTAGGTTGAATTGAATAGTAAGCGTATTATATGAAGCACGTTAAATTAATAAATTTTAGTTACTTGAGATTGCGAAGTTCTTGTTCTATTTCCTTCTTTTTGTCATTAAAAAGTTTTGTGGTATCTTTTGGAGTTGTGAAAAACCATGTGGCGCCCACAAAACCCAACTTCCATACAAATTTGTTCTCGTACAGGACTCACACCCTCCTCCACTTGAGCTACCACATTTTACGCTTCAGGGGCAGCGTAACAAGCTTCCTCCATGTTCAAGGCTTGAACTGGGGTGTTCATTGCAGTTGTCGCGCGTAACGTTGACGCGGGTCGAGAAGAGGTTGTGGTATTCCCGACTCGTCGCAGGTTTTTCTGTCGACAATGGCTGCAGTCGGGCTTGAAGATATTTTTGCGTCCGCATCCATAGCAGAGCACGACTTGTCTTTCCTACCAGTGGTCTTTGTAAAAGTGACGGGGCTGGTCATAGTTCCAGCTGCTAACGTTCTGAGGTGTTGTTAGGGCAGATAGTAAGACGGCTTCCTCACTGCGTTCAGGTGACCGGTGCTGTTCGGCATCGGTTGGATGGCATTCATCCACCTCGCTGACTCTTGAGCTGCGATAGGCATTCAAGCTGCACGCTGTCGCGATTCGCTGCTGTGTGGCCTGTATTTGAGTCACGAGACTCCGTAGTTGGAGGATGGTGTTAGTGGGATGTAAACAGATTTTCTGCTGAATGTCTGGAAACAAATTAGCCTTCACGATCTCTAGAAACTCTCCGTCCGCCAAAGGACTTTGCAGTTGATTGCGCAGATATACCAGGTGTTGATGATACGTAGCAAATGACTACCCTACTTTCTGTTTCTTCAACATCAGCTTCACCTTGACCTTAAGGTCATCCTTCGGTACTCCCCATTCAGCTAACAGAGCTGTCTTTACATACTCCCATGAAGGCGTGGAGTTCTGCCTCAGGAGAGACCAGTACCAGTCCATCGCTGGACCAGAAAGCAAGGTTGTCATGTGCCGTACTAGGAGATCAAAATCTCCGCCTAAGGCCGAGTAAGTCAATGCTTCCACTCTAAACACGAATTCGTCGACAGTAAGTCGAGAGCTGTCGCCACTATAAGACATTTTCCTGATGGAACTACCAGAACGTCGTGGTCCTAGGCATGACGGGATACGATGAGATGGAGCTGGTTGAGGCTGGTTAAAGTTTGGCCTCGGCTGACCACTAGGCTGACCACGAGGTGATGCCGGTCTATTAAACGACTGCCTACGAGCGTCGTGGTCTGCCTGCGACCGCGGTGGTCTCGGTTCACCCATAGAAGGAGGTGGCCGTGAAAAATCCACTGGTAGAATTGCAGATGAGATTTGCTGCCTGCCGCTAGTTGCCAGTTCAGCTCGCAAGGTGTTTGACTCTGCTCAAGGCCTTCGCGGACTAAATGTTGCAGCTGTACACGCAGACCTGCCAGCAAGGCTTCGGTCGCTGCAGAGCTCTGACCCTGAGCAGTAGGGAGCGGACTATTTCGTCGCGAGCTGGGATTTGAAAAAGTCATGGAACGCGGATCTAGCATTCTAGGTGATAAGGATCCTCGACTAACTGGTGGTGTTCGACGAACCTGAAAGAGAAGAAAAAATTACCATATACAAAATAAAAATAAACCAAGAAATCTTACCTGCACCTGGAGTGTGCCACAGGTGTAAGAGTCCCTCGACGACATGGAAAGAAAGAAAGAAATGAATTAAAAAATAGATGAAGTATAAATAAAATGAATAACAACACTGAACTTAACAATAAAAAACTAGCGATTTAACAATAAAGGCGTTTTTTTTGTACATTTAAACAATCAAAACAAACAACATAGAAAACAGGAAATTATGTGTAATTTCCATGCCATAATATGCACATATCTAATTAAATATACAAAGCAACAATCAACTAGGTAAACAAAAGTACATGTAGAAGAAGCTCACCTGCACAGGTGTCCACCAATATTAAAAACATTAAAAAAACCAAATAAATTCAATAAATGTTGTACATTACCTGTAGATTATGGTATCCAGCGATGAAAAATCAGCACACACTACACAAAACCACTATTAAATTCACAAAATTAATGAAATTTCTCGATTTGAAAACACGGCGAAACTTCATGTTCCCATGACATTTGACGTGCTAATCCGGGGTAGAATCTTCGCGCATTCTAATGGTCGCGTTCGCTTCGCGGTATTTTTCGCGGGATTCGCGTAATTCGCGATTTTTATAATTACTATTCACACTAACGAGTGCGAAAGAGAAGTACCGTGCGAACAAGACAAAACAGCAAAAGTCATGAGAGGAATTATTTGGAATGAACTAAAAATGGCGCGTCGATAAAGTAGACCAGAAAGCCCAAAAATTAATAGGAATCAAGAAAATTAAGATTAAAACCTTATGGTAAACATGCCAAAAAATGTAAAATACATTTTGGCTTATACCAATAATAATCATAAATCTTAATCTATTTACAAAAGGGCAATATTTTAATAATTTCACATTATGGATAGTGAAATTGAAACAAATCTGTCTATAAAATGCGTGTCATTCCTTCATTCGATCTCTTTTTTCTTCGATTTGTCATTGAGTTGAAATATGCCAAGTTTGTCATAAGTTTACTTTATATGCAAGTGTTTTTTGGTATCAATAGTGCTTCAGTTATTTTTGGACTTAGATTTTTCATAAAATTTTTTTTTCATCAGTTCTACTTAAGAATTTGAGTGAAAATTCTGGCTCTAAATTTTGTAGTCATTTTAATTTGTGGATTGTACGAATCGGCAAAGGGATTCAACAAATTGGTGTTTTATAAAGAATTTATTGTTAATAATCATCAAGAAGGTTAATAATCATCAAGAAGGTAATTATTTATTCAATTTTCTGAACGATTTGAGGTTAAGGGACAAAGGTAATCGCATGCCAAAAAGGTATAATTACTGGTCACAAATTAACCAAACAAATTGAAATTTAACACTAATAAAATCATTCTTTCATTTCAGCATTTACTAGGTACCTAAATATATTGAATTGTAAGTCTTATTGTGGTAAAATTTTGCCAAAGATATGCCTATATGGTATCTTTGACAAGACATGTTTAAACAATAAAGATTTAGCTGAAATAAATTATTTTGATAATTTTAAGTAATTTAGTTAAGAGTGAATTTTTTGAGAAAGAATGAATTAAAAAACGCCTGTGTTTGTCAAGCATTAATTACATATTTGAGTAAATAAATTTTTTTCTGTTTTACATTTATTAAAGAAATCAGAATTTGAATTGTGCTAAATTTAATTTTAAGCGTAGAATTATTGAACTTCTTAGATTAGTGAATTTGATGATTAAAGACGAATGATAACCAATGATATTTCTTTCCATCGCTACACTACCCACCACCATTTTGAATTTTCAGAACACCACAAATGTCCATGTCGATTATTGGAATTGACGGAAATTGTGGTTTATAAACGCAGAAAGAAGAATTGACATATCGTGCATTAAAGTTTTCTTTAATTAAGTTCAAAACAATGTGGATGAACTGATCTGCATGTTTCACAGGTATAGGCGTAAGTTTGGATAGCCGATATATTTCTGCATTGAGCAATGGAATTCGAACGTCAAATAATACATCCCTTTGCGTGATGCGCATCTTAACATGCATTGAATTATATATTGGCAGTAATGATTTCGAAGTTTCATCTCCTGGTACTCTAAGATGGTGCTTTTAATTATGCTGAATGGGTGTGAGCAGTAGTGTGTTGAGCCTTCCGTGTTTTGTGTCGGTTACTACAGCTAGTAAGCTCCTTTGCATATGTTGAAAGTTTATCTGATTTAGGGATACTAGTAATACTGCCGACGTAAAGGCTTGCATAGTTTTTAAGACTTCGTCAGCTTTATCAAGTCCATTTGCAATTGTCTCTATATGATGTTCCAAGATAGTGATTTGTTGATTTAACTTCTCACTATTCTTCTTTATAACATTAATTGTGTGTCCAGCAATGGATGTTTGATTCATTACTAGTTCTTTCAATAGATCTTCATTTTCCTTGATGTTCTGAATTTGCTCTTCGTATCTTTCTGCAAACCCTTTATCAAGGATACCAAATAAACTCTTTGCGATTGAGCCCACTACTTCAAGAGGAGCTCGTTTGATTCTAAATCTTTCGTTTTCATTTTGTTGTTGTAATATACTATTAATTTGATAGGATTCACGATACTGATGTTGTAACTGTAAAATTGTTGCGTTACATAGTTCTTTTGGTATTGTTAGATGGGTGTTTTGTTGGCAGATTTCTGTAAGCCTTTGCACTGATTTTCTCATCCCTGTGAACTGCTTCCAATATGATGACAAGTCATAGTAAATGATAAGATTCCATTCGCTTGAATATAGCTGGATCTCTGATATGTCTTCAAAATATATTCCTTCTTGTTCTTTAAACCTGGTTATACTATATGGTTTATCAGGTTGCTGCCCTATAACTAATATAGTGAGCAATGTCAACATCATGAAGGTTGATGATGATTTACTCATTGAGCTTGAGTTATGAGGTGGAATTGTATTTGGCTGTCGGTGCGTTTAACATTTCTATTTTCATTTAGTGAGTTTGAGCCCCTCCTTCGAGCTTTGAATGCAATGCGAATTAATTATTTTGCTCTCGAAGACAGGATTTGTAACCGTCTCTATCGTACTAGTTTCTTCATTTGTTTGATGCAGGAGTCTCTTTGGATCAACCGATTCATTCATATGATTGTCGATTATAGGAAGCAGCGACACTTTAGTGACTGGTTGTTTGATCCTTGATCCCTTTGTTTGGAGTGTTACTACTCTAGTTAGCTCATAGACTCCAGGGTGCGTTTCTATCACTCGGCCAAGTGCCCATTTTGTTTGTGGAAGCTGTTCGTCTTTAATTAGTACCAGATTTCCAATTCGTAGATTCGGTTGTCGTTGAGTCCATTTAGGACGTTGCTGTAGCCTTGAAAGGTATTCGGATGACCACTTTCTCCATAAATCCTGATGCATCCGTCCTACCCTTTGCCACTTATAAAGAGCATTTGAATTATTTTCAAGATGATTCCTTTCAGGTACGGCAAGTAATGAAGAGCCAGTCAAGAAGTGACCTGGAGTAATCACTTCCAAGCTTTTAGGATCTTCAGATATTGGGCACAGCGGTCGCAAATTTAAGCATGAGTCATGAGTGTACACATTTCCTCATATGTCAGCCTGATATCACCGACTACACGGCGCATATGATGCTCCATGGCTTTGACACCTGCTTCCCATAAGCCTCCAAAATGAGGGGAGGCTGGAGGAATGAAGTGCCATTGTATGCCGATTTCTTGTAGTGTATTCTGCACGTCATCTTTATACGACTTTTGTGTGTGTATTTTGCTAAGTATGTTATTAGCGCCAACGAAATTAGTTGCATTATCGCTGTAAATATGAGCGATGTGTCCTCTTCTCGCGACAAATCGTTTGAAGGCAGCTATAAATGCCTGAGATGTGAGGTCGGTTACTACCTCCAAGTGAATCGCTTTTGTCGTTAAACAGACGAATATTGCCACATAGCCCTTGTGCGATTTGTTTCCTCTTCCTCTGGCCAGTAAAAGTTCGAATGGTCCAGCATAATCTACCCCCGACTGGCTGAAGGGTCGAGTAGAGATTACTCTTGCCTTAGGTAACATTCCCATCATTTGTTCGGTCATTTGAGCTTTGTTTCTATGACAGCTTATGCATTGATGTATGAACCCTTTAACTGCTTTCAGGCCATTTAATATCCAGAATTGCTGTCTGATGATTTCCAAAGTCCAGGTGTTTCCACCATGTAAGGTAGGTTTATGCATTTTGTCCATCACTAGTGTTGTCAGCCGGCTTTTGTAGGGCAGTATAATAGGATGCTTGCGATCGTATGATAGTTCTGCTTGATGTAATCTCCCGCCTACTCGTAATATCCCCTTAGAGTCTATAAGCGGTGATAGAGGAAGTAATCTGCTCTTCTTATTTAGTGGTTGTTCTATTGAAGACTGGCCTATTTCATCTTTAAATACTTGCTGTTGGGTAGTCTTCACTAGTGGTACTAGTGCTTCTTCCATTTCATTTATTGTCAAGTACCCAGATGTACCTAACCTTCATACTTTGCACAAACCTTTTAATATATGCTGTTACTCTTTGTAATTTTCCTAATGTTGAAAATCTTTCGAGCAACTCTTGATACAAGTTTAGTTCTTGAAGATCATCTTTCTCGTGTTCGGCTTTGGAATAATAACAAGAATGAGCCGTCAACACTTTCTTCTCTAGGTCAGTTGTCTCCTTTGGGTTTGATGGAAACGATATTTCCTTTCAGTTAAGCCAAGAAGGTCCATGCCACCAAAGAGTATGATCTTTAAGCAGCGATGGCGGTATTCCTCTAGAGCCGATGTCGGCAGGGTTCTCGGATGATCGCACATAAAACCATAATCCATGTATTTGTGCAACTCGATTCCCCACAAATGTTTGCCACTTATGCGCATATTCTTGTATGCATGACAGAACTATCATTGAGTCTGTCCAGGCATAGCACTTTAAGTCATCGATTTGTAGACTTTTTCTAGTTTCGTTTATCAGTCTAGCAAGTAGTATTGCTCCACATAATTCTAATCTTGGAATTGTCAGCTTTGTTTTCAGTGGGGCTACCTTAATTTTGGTGGTTATTAAGTTTGTCTGAACATGCGATTTTCTTGTAATTCGCAGGTATATTACTGCACAGTAGCCCTTTTCTGACGCATCTGAAAACCCGTGTAGCTCACAGCTAGTGTATTTTCCTGTGAACACAATCTATCGTGGAATCTCAATTTCTTCTAATTTTGGGAGTTCAAACTTTATTTGTAACCATCTAGTTAGTAATGTAGTTGATAATGGTTCATCCCAGGACGAGTTCTCTAGCCAAATATTTTGTAGAAGAATTTTGATAGACATTGATAGTAATCCAACACGATGAAAGATTTTCGCCGCCTCGGATACTACATTCCGCTTTGTTGTGGGGCTGTCGTACATGCTTATTGAAACGTGTATTTTGAAATTATCGGTTATAGGGTTCCAATGCACTCCAAGTGCCTTAATTGTCTGTTCTTTCTGGAAATCTATAAAACGAGGTTGTTCTCGAAACTCATAGGGTATATCCTTAACAACCTTGAATTTATTGCTTGTCCACTTGCGAAGCTTGTAACCTCCGCCCTTTAGCATGTTTATTAACTGCTTACAAGATTCTATTGCTTCATCCATGGAAGCGCCTCCTGAGACTACGTCGGTCGTCTACATAAGTATCGCTCAGTATGATTCTGGATGCGATATGGTAGTGTTTTTCTTCATCTTGCGCGAGTTGCTGCAGAATGCGTATTGCGAGAAACGGTGCTGAGGTTGTGCCGTAAGTAACGGTCGTCAGCTTATATTCCTTGATAGGGTGATTTGGAGACTCTCGCCACATTGATACTGCTGACCTCTCACATCCACTTTTATCTGGCGGTACATTTTTTTATGTCCGCCGTGAATACTATTTTATGTTTTCTCCATCTTAACAGAATGGAGATTAGGCTTCCTTGCAGTTGAGGACCGGTCATTATAATATCATTTAGACATCTGGTGTTGTTTCTTTTGAGGTAGGTAGTATTTAATCTCACCATCATCTTCGGCTGGAACCATATGACCTAAGCGTTGGTATTCCTTCATAAAATCCTTACATGGTTTCAAATACTTTGTCTTGGTTAAATTTTCCCTCCATTTGAAACAGTCGGGCAAGCGCTAGTTCTCTTGATCTGCTCAAATTGGCTTCTTTGGGATTTCATATAAATGGAAGGCGGACGATATAACGACCATTCTCGTCCCGTCTGTGCGTTTGTTGGTAGTAACTTTCACAAGAAATGTCTTCTGGTGTGGTAATAGTTTCGGCTGTCAGTTCTTCGCACTCCTAAAATCTCTGCAGCTCGCTGGTGTTGTATATATGGGGTATTCACTGATCAGTCGGTGCTTCAGGTGTCAATACCTTAGCAGCACCTTATCCAATTTTGTTGTCGCAAGAAACTCTCGGGCGCTGACACTTTCTCTGTTAATTTCCTTTTGGGTTACCTCGCTTCGGGAACTTGATTTCACTGGTATCAAAGGGTCAATTAAAAAATCACAATTTTCTCCTTATACTAATCACAATTTATTTTAGTAACCACAATTTATTTGTCAAGTTGGACTACAATTTTTCATTTCAGACTCACAAACTTTCCTAAACTCCGAATCACAATCTTATGATATTCACAATTCTCGTTTTTTTTTCCTATGACAAATCACTTTACATCGCCAGCGAACGACCAAGAAGTTTCTTCCACGAAGGGAAAAAGCAACTCCCCTTGACTTGGATCTTTTTAATCGCACGTCTAGTTGCTCAGGATAGGAAAGTGCTTAATTAGCATTCCTATCCTGAGAAAATTATTTACCGCTGGACATCTTTAAACATGCCCAGAATTATCGCGACGGACCATGGTTGAGAATGAAATTTGATATTTTCATAAATATCAAACCATCGTCTTGCTATCATGCATACATTGTTGCAATCACAATGTATGCAGCTCGCGACAATTCGCTGACAAGAGCTTTTTTCGGTGAAGACTTGATCATTTGAAACATATGGACTGCTGTGTGTCTCATCTTTAAGGAGCCAATAATTATCAATTTAGTCGGGGTTTTTTGATGGTATGTACATCTGAAGGAAACCTAACCATCATTCATTATGAATGATAAAATCCAGTGAGCCCAGTCTCTCCTGAAAAGTGGGTTATATTCCGTGTATGGAGGAAAGAAACTATGCTAATGACGATTTTCAATTGTAAATATGAACTTCAAAAATGGATTGGAAAAAGCGTTTCGTATTGGCAGAAACATTAATACTCTTCAGTACGGCTAAGTTTCTGCCTGCCGTAGACGCTTGCGAAATGTGAAATTAAATTTTGAAACTTTGAAAAGTTTTGTGAAATATGAATAGATTTTTCTAGCTCTTGCAAACATTATCCGGCAATAACCCAATATATGGTGGAAAAATCAAAGTTTTACCCTCAAGATACTACCCTTCGCAGACCATGTCTTGGTACGTTAGGGTCCCTGTGAAGTGTACCATAATGGCAACACAGGTATGTCATTACATAAAACACATGGAGTGCTGTGTGTCTCATCTTTAAGGAGCCAATAATTATCAATTTAGTCGGGATTTTTTGATGGCATGTACATCTGAAGGAAACCTAGCTATCATTCATTATGAATGACAAAATCCAGTGAGCCCAGTCTCTCTTGAAAAGTGGGTTATATTTCGTGTATGGAGGAAAGAAACTATGCTAATGACGATTTTCAATTGTGAATATGAACTTCAAAAATGGATTGGAAAAAGCGTTTCGTATTGGCAGAAACCTTAATACTCTTCAGTACGGCTAAGTTTCTGCCTGACATAGACGCTTGCGAAATGTTAAATTAAATTTTGAAAATTTGAAAAGTGTTGTGAAATATGAAAAGGTTTTTCTAGCTCTTGCAATCATTATCCGGCAGTAACCAAATGTGATGGAAAAATCAAAGTTTTACCCTCCCGATACTACCCTTCGCAGACCATGTCTTGGTACGTTAGGGTCCCTGTGAAGTGTACCATAATGGCAACACAGGTATGTCCTTACATAAAACACATGGACTGCTGTGTGTCTCATCTTTAAAGAGCCAATAATTATCAATTTAGTCGGGATTTTTTTATGGCATGTACATCTGAAGGAAACCTAACCATCATTCATTGTGAATGATAAAATCCAGTGAGCCCAGTCACTCCTGAAAAGTGGGTTATATTCCGTGTATGGAGAAAAGAAACTCTGCTAATGACGATTTCAAATTGTAAATATGAACTTCAAAATGGATTGGAAAAAGCGTTTCGTATTGGCTGAAGCATTAATAGTCTTCAGTACGGCTAAGTTTCTGCTAGCCGTAGACGCCTGCGAAATGTGGAATTAAATTTTGAAAATTTGAAAAGTGTTGTGAAATACGATAATATTTTTCTAGCTCTTGCAAACATTATCCGGCAATAACCAAATATGGTTTAAAAATCAATGTTTTACCCTCCCGATACTACCATTCGCAGACCATGTCTTGGTACGTTAGGGTCCCTGTGAAGTGTACCATAATGGCAACACAGGTATGTCCTTACATAAAACACATGGACTGCTGTGTGTCTCATCTTTAAGGAGCCAAGAATTATCAATTTATTCGGCATTTTTTGATGGCATGTACATCTGAAGGAAACCTAACCATCATTCATTATGAATGATAAAATCCAGTGAGCCCAGTCTCTCCTGAAAAGTGGGTTATATTCCGTGTATGGAGGAAAGAAACTATGCTAATTACGATTTTCAATTGTAAATATGAACTTCAAAAATGGATTGGAAAAAGCGTTTCGTATTGGCAGAAACCTTAATACTCTTCAGTACGGCTAAGTTTCTGCCTGCCGTAGACGCTTGCGAAATGTGAAATTAAATTTTGAAACTTTGAAAAGTGTTGTGAAATATGAATAGATTTTTCTAGCTCTTGCAAACATTATCCGACAATAACCAAATATGGCGGAAAAATCAAAGTTTTACCCTCCCGATACTACCCTTCGCAGACCATGTCTTGGTACGTTAGGGTCCCTGTGAAGTGTACCATAATGGCAACACAGGTATGTCCTTACATAAAACACATGGAGTGCTGTGTGTCTCATCTTTAAGGAGCCAAAAATTATCAATTTATTCGGGATTTTTTGATGGCATGTACATCTGAAGGAAACCTAACCATAATTCATTATGAATGATAAAATCCAGTGAGCCCAGTCCCTCCTGAAAAGTGGGTTGTATTCCGTGTATGGAGGATAGAAACTATGCTAATGACGATTTTCAATTGTAAATGTGAACTTCAAAAATGGATTGGAAAAAGCGTTTCGTATTGGCAGAAACCTTAATACTCTTCAGTACGGCTAAGTTTCTGCCTGCCGTAGACGCTTGCGAAATGTGAAATTAAATTTTGAAAATTTGAAAAGTGTTGTGAAATATGAAAAGATTTTTCTAGCTCTTGCAAACATTATCCGGCAATAACTAAATATGGTGGAAAAATCAAAGCTTTACCCTCCCGATACTGCCCTTCGCAGACCATGTCTTGATACGTTAGGGTCTCTGTGAAGTGTACCATAATTTTGAACACAGGTATGTCCTTACATAAAACACATGGACTGCTGTGTGTCTCATCTTTAAGGAGCCAATAATTATCAATTTAGTCGGGATTTTTTTAAGGCATGTGTTACATACATACTTCCACCCACAATTTTAAGTGAGCATTGTAACATACGTACATACCTACAACAATTATCAAAGAAATGCTAGCAAACGCAAGCATACATATTTTCATCATTTTTCAATGAACATACATACCTACATCATTTTCATTAAATTATAATTCCACTCATTACTGACCTTCCCCAATTACTTAACAAGTTGAGGAAATAACTAAGGTAGATTGAGTGACGCAATACCCTGCGCGCAAGAATTCGCACGTTGTAATACGATAACCTTGCGCCAGCGGTAGAACCCAGGTGACCAAATGATGGTTCACGATTTGTGTATGAAAAAAATGATATTTATGTAGGTATGTATGTAAATCATGAATATCACGATGAACAAACAACAAGCGATTAGCGTTTGTCGAGATTTATGTATGTACGTATGTAAAAACAAATGCGATAAAGTAAAAAAAACAAAGGCAACAACAAAAAATTAAGTCAAACGGTTTCTCCACAAAGAAACCACAGCAAAGTTTAAGTAGGATAAATTCCTACCTAACAATTTGGCGCAGCCGGTAGGATCAAGGAAGTTAATTCAATATACTTGAAAAACCTTGATCCTCGAACCCACATAGAAGTGAAACAAAAACTAGCGTCAAAAGCATGACGTTAGGGCACTTCTGACTTAATTTGTTTGTTCCTGATTTAATTCCAACAACTACTACAAGAAATAAAGGGAATATACTTCTAAGGAAATTTATCGGCTCAGATCTTAAGAAGACGTAAAATCCACATTTTGGACAGACATCAAAGCATTGCTGAAACTACATACATCAAGCACTAAGTAAGTTTCAATCTAAATTCAGCGATTGGCAGAGCTTCAATATTACTCATCTCCCCAAAATACTTTAAATAAACTACTTAGTATAAAACACACATCAAAGAATGTCAGTGTAATACATCTTCAATCAAACTTCTGTTATTAACATATATTCAAGCATATATATATATAAAAATTAGTTAAACTATCGTTTCTTCGAGAGAATTCTGCACATATTCCGTCAAACTTGTTCTTTTCTTTTCAAGATTATTCATATACATACGTATATACAAAACTAGTCAAGACTACCTCCTTTTCGAGAAAAGTCTGCTTTCATGCACAAATCTGATCAAAGCCCTGCTTGCTCAGGTTTTGAAGCAACAATAAATTCGTTCTTATTCCCTGTTCTCCCCTATTCTCTCTAACTCGAATGATTTTGCTTTCATGCCTAAAACTGGCCGTAGTTCTTCATGCTCTACCTTTGAGACGGCAATAAATTCATTATCATTTGGCAATACCAGTCCTCCAGATAGCCCAAGTGTAGAGTGTAATTCATCCCAAAGTCGACCATCCGTAAACTGGTATCGTGAGCATCGCTCAGGTAAACGTTTCAGAGGGCACAGCCTAATTAATTTTCTAGTAAGAAGAAATAGCTTAAACGCCCTAATCACAGAAAAATCATTAACCGCGCCTACTTCTAATAACGATACTCCAGATATTCCCCAGAGAAAGCAACCCAACCAACCAGCCAAAATGCCAGTGAATTATGAGAAAGTAGTTAAACTTACTGCACAAATGGTGCCTTTGTTCTCTGGAGAAATTAATTCTCAAACCCTCACAGAACTGCAAACGTTCCTAGGCTGTTGTAAACAAGTACGACAATGTCTAGCGGAGGAGGAAAAGGCAGCCTTCATGCAAATTTTCCCAACAAGATTGAGAGGAAATGCATATCAATTAATAGCGTCCAGTACACTCACGACATTTGAAGAAGTTGAGCAGTTGCTTTATCGGACTTACTTACCTCGTGAAACATATCATGAGTTAATTAACAAACTAATCACTTGCCGACAATATCCCCAAGAATCGTTTAATACATTTACTACTAGACTAAAAAGACTTTTAGTACAATGTAACGAGGCAGCACAAAGCAAATACGGTGCTGAAAATTTTAATGTAGTAAAGCAACAGATAGAGGACTTTGCAATGGCTTCCGTAAAGAGTGGTGCAAATAACCCCCATCTAAGCACGTATCTGTTGACAATAAATGAAAGCTCGTTAGAGACTCTCATTCAAAAAGCATTAGATATGGAAAGGTTACAACAGGGTCTCTTTTTCATTCCACAACCAATAAACTACTTACCTCAACATACAAATTCTTTTCAAACGGACCATTTCTTTAGACCAAATACCTCTACTTTTACTAATGCTTATGGTTATCCCATACACGAAAATTTAAACTCCTCTATATATCCCTACACAACTGATACAGGAAAACCTAATATAAAAACTGAGTGTGGTATACCTCCAAATCTGGAGTCATTAAAGGTACCTTCAGTATCCTTTAATACTGACAAAAATCAAACAAATAATTGGTGCTTTACTCAAGCCAGTAAGGCAAGAGAATCCTTAAGAAGTCCACCTCCATTCCAGAACTCTTCTTCTCAATATCCAGACAAGAAACCATACGAAGAGCAAAAATTACTTTTAGGTAGGATCACCTGCAGTTATTGCAAATACAAGGGACATACGTATGATGATTGTTTAAAACGTAAAAATACTCCCTTCTGTATTAACTGCAGAACAAAGGGGCATGATGCCCAATATTGTAAACAAAATGTCAAAGCGCCACGGAATCACTTAAATAGTAACAACAACACTCAGTGGGGCAATCCAAATCACGAACAAAGATTTAATGTTCAAGAGATGTGTAAGTTTTGTGGAAGAAGAGGTCATACAGTACCCACTTGTCAACAGAAGCAACGATGGGAAGCTACAAAATCGGGAAACGGCACACTGTCGACCGAAAAATCCCCGGCTCGACATTAAAAAAAACTGCGCAAATTACTTCAGGGTCCTATCAAACAAAAAAACAATCAAATAGAGAAAATGTACCAGTGGTAGACTTACCAATGGACATAAGCAAAAACACAGCCGTTCGGCTGATAGTAGACACTGGAGCTGAAGTAAGCATCATAAAAAAGGAAGCATTAGATAACCCAGAACATATAGAACGAAGCCAAAAGGTGACTTTGAAGACTCCATTTGGAGAAGGAGAAACATTGGGAAACTGCCAAGGCAACTTTTTATTAAGCCGCAGTGTCCCATGCAAACTCCAGGTAGTAGAAAACATTGCCCAAATCTCCCACGATGGGCTGCTAGGCAATGATTTTCTTGCAAAAAATTGTAATATCGAAGGGCCTAATAAATTACTCCGGTTCCCTCGCACGGAAACCAACCCTATTGAATTCACGGTACCTCTCGAAACATCCCTAGAAGATGGAGAGGAAATACCAAGTGATCAATTGGAGGAGCAATTTAAATCACGGGTACCAGATAACAAAAATGCCTTACCTCCAATGGAAGAAACTCTGAACACCTCAAAAAAAGATGAAAGTAGGCAATATGAAGTAGTACTTCAGCGATCCAATAGAATACCTCCTCGATCTCAAATTGTACTGAGCATACCATTACAATTGGACCAAGAAATGATCTGTATGTCTCAGGAGATCCAAGAAGGAGTATTTGTCGCAAATTGCCTAGTTAGTCCTAATAAAAGCTTTATACCATTATCTGTTCTAAACATAAACATAGAACCAGTATTCCTAAGAAGACTAAAGCTTACTCTAGTTCCAAGTAGTCATTACAATATTAAACTTCTCAATATACCTTTGGACGACATAAATACCCAAAGTAATCAGAAAGAAGGGGATCCACCTTCCCCTCGAACACATAACAAAACAGAATACAACTTCAAAGGTCATAAGACAAATTTCAACTCCAATCCATATTCAATAAACGTAAACCATATTAAAAGCTATAACCCAGACAGACTTGTGGCTTTACGTAAAGAATTACTGTTGGATGAAAATTTAAATCACGAAGAAGAAAAATCAATTCTTAAGTATGCTATAAGTATAACGATCTTTTTTATCTAAAGGGAGATAAACTAACAAGCACTAATACCATAAAGCATACCATCCCCATTTTGCACAATCAGCCACCAATAAACCAAAAGATGTATAGACCTCCAGAAACGCACCGGGCTGTAATAAATGAACAGATCAAGGATATGTTAGAGAATGACATAATCCAAATAAGCAAAAGCCCATGGAATTCTCCGTTACTTGTAGTCCCCAAGAAAGCTGGGCCTGACGGCAATAAACGTTGGCGCGTAGTAGTAGATTTCCGTAAAGTCAACGAGAAATCTATAGGGTATGCCTTTCCACTACCCAGGATAGAGGATATACTGGATCAACTTGGGCATTCACGGTATTTTACTACTCTTGACCTTGCAAGCGGATACCATCAAGTACTGGTTGACCCAAGGGATAGACCAAAAACTGCATTTAGTACCGCTTACGGGCATTATGAATTTAAGAGAATGCCATTTGGGTTGAAAGGCGCACCTGCGACTTTTCAACGCCTGATGAATTACATTCTAACGGGTCTCCAAGGATTAGAATGCTTTGTCTATCTCGATGATATTGTAATATATGGAAAAAATTTACAAGATCATAACGAGAAACTGGCTAAGGTATTCGACAGACTTCGAGCCCATAATCTTAAATTACAACCCGAAAAGTGTCAGTTCCTTCGCCGAGAAGTAATCTACCTTGGACACAAATGCTCAAACGAAGGAGCACTTCCAGATCCCGGTAAAACAAGTTGCGTTCAAAGTTTTCCTCAACCCCGAACTGTGAGACAAACCCAATCGTTTCTGGGATTGGCAAACTACTATCGCAAGTTTATCCCTAATTTCTCAAAGATAGTCAGGCTATTAACAAATCTATTACGGAAAGACGTCAAATTTAATTGGACTCAAAAGTGCCAAGACTCTTTCAATGAAATTAAAAATTCCCTTATAAATCCGCCTCTACTCAAGTATCCAGATTTTACCCAACCTTTTAATCTAACAACAGGTGCTAGTAACGAGGCATTGGGAGCTGTTTTATCACAAGGGGCAATAGGTAAAGACAGGCCAATAGCGTATGCAAGTAGAAGTTTAAATAAGGCGGAACAAAGATACTCCACAATAGAAAAAGAGTTGCTCGCTATTGTGTGGGCCGCCAGGAACTTCAGGTGTTATTTACAAGGTAGAGCTTTTACGGTTTACACAGACCACAAGCCCTTGAAAGGCGTATTCAATGTGAAAGACCCGACATCGAGATTAGTCAGGTTTCACCATAAACTCTCAGAGTTTGATTATAAAATTGAATATAAGCCTGGAAAATATAACACTAATGCAGACGCGCTTAGTCGAATACCTGCCGAGCTAAACCAGGCAAACCCCAATTCGTTCATTGTGGAAGCTCAGGTACATCACCGAGCCGATTCCGACATCGACGAAAATGATTCTAGTTCTCCAACACCCTCAAAGCCTAAACAAAAACATTGTCATGCTGTTACGAGAGCTCAAATAAGGGAGGCACAAAATGATATTGAAGAAGAAAATCAAAACCCAAAAACTCCCAATATAGTTCAAAATCATCCACGGAACCTCCAAAATGAATTAGTCGAAATTGACTCAACTGATAGCAGCAGATCCGAAAGCAGTGCATCTGAACACGGCGAATTACCTTGGAACCAAAATCTAATAAATTCCCAGCATACATTACCGGAAAATATCTCAGACCCTGAAGAAATCGGGACAATTTTAAAAGACTATCATGACTCCGCGTTTGGTGGTCACCAAGGAGTAATGAAAACTTATAAAAAAATAAAGAAAAAATATAAGTGGAGAAATATGCTCAGTTCCATCAGGAAATATATTCGAAAGTGCCCTAAATGCCAAAAAATGAAGGCTAGCCCGGAATACCGTATGCCGATGATAATCACAGATACTGCCCTAATGCCCTTTGAGAAAATCTATTTAGATATAGTAGGACCACTAGAAGAAACCCACTCCGGAAACAAGTATATATTGACATTCCAAGACAATCTTACGAAATTCGTAGATTGTTATGCCATGCCGAATGGCGAAGCAGAAACGGTAGCAGGAATATTCTTCCATGAGATAATTACTCGTTATCGCATTCCTAAAAAGGTAGTAACTGACCAGGGATCTAACTTTTTAAGCGATCTTTTCAAACGTGTCTATAAACTTCTAAAAATAAAAAAATTACAGACTTGAAGTTGCAAGTGATGACATGTGAATAGACGTGTTCTGCTAGGCTCTAGAGTTTTTGTTTCCTTTCCAAGTAATTATCCGAGCTTTGAACAGTAGTGTGGCATATTAATTAGTTTTGTATCACAGTGATTCACAGTATTTCCGTAAATAGTGCAGATTCTGTTGATATTTAATATTTAAAACTAAAGTTAATCTTGAACTCAAGTGGTTAATATGGGGAAACCGACCGCTACCTCTAAAAACTCTAATACTATTACACCAAAAACAATATTCACGAGGAGTGTAGCTGTAGGCGGTAAGCACAATACCAAAACACAACCAGAGAAATGCAACGTTACCGGCAGTGGTACTTCTAACTTGTCGATGCGATCTAGTTCGATTATTTCAACTGACTCTATGGAGCTTCTGGAGAGAAGGCTTATGAAAAATTTTGCACAATTGCTAAATGATAGATTTTGTGAATTTGAGGAGCGTGTAACTCATGAAATACAACAAGTTACAACTGGTATCAATGCAGAGGTATACAAACTACGGGAAGAGCTCGATGGCGTGAGGACAGAGCTTGCAGAGACTAAATTTGACCTTGAAAATATTCGTAGGAGCAATAGGTTAACAGATGCTGTCATAATTGGGGTCCCCTACGTTCAGAATGAAAATCCCCAACAAATCATGGAGGGAATTTCCCATTTGGTTGGTCATAAACTCTCACCATATTCGATTGCGTTTCGAGCCAATAGTAACATAGCCAGCCGTAACCATAACAGCAGACGTAAGAATCCTCCATTAATTGCTAAGTTCTCCTCCACGAACGAGCAAAGAATTTTCCTACAAAAATTTAAAAGTTTTGGTGCAGTTCTATTGAATAAAATTTCCAATTCATTTGTCTCTGATAGCAAAATATATGCATACGAGAGTCTCACTCGTTGCAATCAACAAACGTTAGCCAAAGCACTCGCACTCAAAAGGGAAAAAAACATACATTCTGCCTTCACGCGACAGGGTCTAGTGCTCGTTAGAATTAAATATGAGGATTCCCCCATTATCGTTCGTGATTTAAATGCGCTGAATGAACTGATGCTAGAGGTAAACACGATGGATGCTGGTGATGCTGTGATGTCCAATGATAATGTTTCTGATGTGGATGCGCGCAATAACCTTATTTTAGAAGCAAATACTTTAGATGCTTAGGGATTATGTAGGTATGAGTCACTATAGATCTATTGTTGTTATTATTTTTATGATGCTCTTTGATTTTAACGTTTTTTTCGTTTTTCTTTTTTGTTATTATTATTGTCTTATTCTAACTATTTATTTATTTACTTTTTTAGTTTGTATCATGAGCTTGGATTTTAATAGTTTTATTTTTATTATTTTATTTATTTTTCTATTTGTTAGTATCGAATATGTATTTCTGTTCTTGCACTAGTTTCAATATAATGGCTGGAATGCTGTACTTACCGCGTGGTCATATTTCCACTTGTACATTCGATAGTATTTTCTTAGTGTATTTTGTGAGTGATGAGACTGGGTGCATTGACGGTTTGCAGCTCTTTTATGAGTTCATATAATTTTACGGGACTGGACAGGGTGCGAACTATGCTAAAAGTTTTTTGTGGCAGGAACGTGGGCCTGAATATTTGCTCGCTTAATGCCAGAAGCATAAGGAACAAAATCGATGAATTTCGTGAAATATTTCATGGGACTGATGTACATGCGATTTTAGTCAGTGAAACATGGTTGAATGATATTATACCTACATCGCAAGTTTCTATTTCGGGTTATACTTTATTTAGAAATGACCGTAGGGGGCGTTCTGGTGGAGGCGTCGGAATATATGTTAGGGGTGATCTGAATGCGAAACTGGCTTTTTCTTCTGATAGCGCTGATTTGGATTTCATAGGTGTTGAGGTCTGCTCAGGGATTCGAAAGTTTATACTCTCTGCAGTATACTGTCCCCCAGGGAGTTTTAGGTGTGATAGTGTATCGAGTTTGGGGGATCTTCTATCAAGGGCCTCGCAATGTTGTGCTGATGTCATAGTGGGAGGTGACTTTAATGTAAATATTCTTCGTGATGATTCATTAGCTGATCGGTTCATTCACTTTTTCCAAACAATTCACCTCAATGTAGTTAACTCTCAGCCAACATACTATAACGCAACAAACCCTTCACTTCTTGACATGTTCCTGGTGGCTGATAGAGGTAAGGTATTGTTCTTTGATCAGATTAGTCCCTTTAGCTCATTAGATCATGATATTCTGTTTATGAGCTACAATTTTTTAATTCACAATAACTCTCCAACAAACTACTCGTACCGAGATTACAATAGCATTGATGTTGAACTTTTGTTTGAAGAATGCAGACAATTGCCATGGGACACAATATTTGATTGTGCCTCAGTGAACGATCAGGTTGATATTTTTTCTTCCTTGGTTAGATACCTATTAGAAACACATGTCCCTCTTAAATCCAGGCGATTAATGAGAGAAAGATGCCCTTGGTGGTCGTCCCGAATTCGGTTATTGATCGCTGAGAGAGAATTTTTGTTCCATCGATATCGGCGCCTGAAAACTAATGATGCGCGTATCAAATATAAAATTGTCCGCAACAAAGTTACGTTGGCTGTAAGAAATGCGAAACGTCAATACTACAGTTGTAAGTTTAACTCTGACCTGAAACCCAAAATTCTTTGGCGTAATCTTCGGCAGGCCGGAGTGTGTGGTCCGGAGAGATCAACCTGCTCATTACATCCTGGTGATTTAAATGCGTACTTTCTGTCCGCCGGCATTCCTTCTACAAACAACTTTGACCCTTTCCATGACATTCAGAGTCTGCCTTTGCATACCCTCTCCGATAACAGTTTTTATTTTCGTGGAGTAGATCTGGAGGAAATGATTTCTGCCATTTTTTCAGTGAAATCTGATGCGATAGGGCCTGACTTCCTCCCTCCACGCCTAATAAAAACACTGTTACCTGTAATTGATAAATATATTCTTCATATTTTGAATACTTGTTTAACGTCATCCACTTTTCCCAGTATTTGGAAGACTGCTATTATTCTTCCGATCCCGAAGAAGGCTAATGCCAAATCACCTAGTGATTTTCGCCCCATAAGCATCTTATCCTTTCTATCGAAGGTGCTTGAAAAGCTCGTATATAATCAGATCCTCGGTTGGGTGGAAGTGAGCGGATCTCTGACTCCTTGGCAATCTGGATTTCGCGCTTCTCACAGCTGCGAAACTGCAGTACTGAAGGTTACCACAGACATCAGGGCTGCCTTGAATAATAATGATTTTAGCATCTTAGTACTCTTGGACTTCTCTAAGGCCTTCGATAGTGTTGACCATAGCCTTCTACTTCATAAATTAGCAACCAATTACAAATTTAGTGCATCAGCTATCTCCTTCGTTAGGGCGTTTATCAGTGGTCGTTTCCAACAGGTTAGGGTTGGTGAAGAAATTTCATATGCTTTGCCTGTATTGTGTGGTGTACCGCAGGGCTCCGTGATTGGCCCTCTTTATTAATGACCTACCTATGATAGTGGAGAATGTGAAGGTGCACATGTATGCAGACGATGTGCAGATCTATCTAAGCAGGCCTATTGGTCTGCTTGAGGATTGTATTGAGCGAGTTAATTCTGATCTATGTCGAATACACAGGTGGTCGATTCTCAATGGACTTCATCTTAATCCTGCAAAATCACAGTGTATTGCTTTCTACAACAGCACTTTAAACCTCATCGATATACCTCCCGTAATCTTGAATGGTTTTGCTATCCAGGTGGCCAGCAGGGTTACTAATCTGGGAATTGTTCTAAGCTCAAGCATGAAGTGCTGCGACAATGTTAGTATGATTCTCAATAAGGTTTATGCGGGGCTGAGAAGGTTATGGCTCTCGGCGAGTATTCTGGGAAGAAATATGAGACTGAAATTAGTAATTACACTGATATTGCCCTACTTCACGTTTGGAAGTAATGTGTTTCCTAGCTTGGATAGTGAGTGTAGGCATAGGATAGAGGTGGCTTTCAATGATTGCGTACGATTTGTTTATGGCCTACGAAGATTCGACCATGTTTCCCCATTTGCTAACACGGTACTTGGCTGTTCTTTGAGTACATATCTTAAGCGGAGAACGATTCTACTCCTCTTCAAGATATTAAAGAACAACCGGCCGGAATATCTTAGAGAATTTTTTCAGCTCTCTTCATCGCCACGTACTCATAATATTATCATTCCGCAATTCTGTAAATTGGTTATGGAACGTTCATTCCCTGTTCAGGCTGCCCGTCTTTGGAATAGTCTACCCGTTAACGTTCAGAGGGCCCAAACGGTCATTGCATTTAAGACTCTCATTAAAGCTCACATTTAAGATCATTACTACGTATATGTTTGATATCTCCTGGATGATATTCTTTCGCGCGGTAAGTGCAATCTTGTAAATATTGTTACTTAGCTACTTATGATTTGTTTTGTTTTTCTTTTTTTAGTTTTAGTTTCTTTTATTAGTGTTTAATTGTTAACTCTTTAATTTCTTTATTTCTTGTTTTTTTTTCTTTTTATTTTCCTATGCGCTTAATATAATTTGAATTTGTACCTTAATATAGTTGTACTAGTAAAAGATTGTAATCTTGTGTACATATGCCACAGTTAAATATATTATTATTATTATTATTATTCCTCTTATCATCCGCAATCCAATGGCGCACTTGAACGAACCCACAGACCTCTAGTGGAGTATTTAAGAGCTATTGTGTCCGAAAATCCAAAGGCTTGGGATCGATTCCTGAGAACCGCGGCTTTTGTATACAATAACAGCCCACATGAAGGCACTAAGCTCACGCCAATGGACTGTCTGTTCGGATTCACAGCAGATGTTCCCTCTAATCTTAAAAGAGAGCCAGAGCCCATTTATAACCACGAGAGTTACTATCACCTTCTTAGGTACAAGATACAAAAGGCATATGCTATCGCCCGAAAAAATTTGCTGAAAGCCAAGGAAAAGTCGAAAGCGTACTATGATAGGAACTCACGTCCGGTAACTTTCAAAGCAGGAGATAAAGTATTGCTAAAAAATCCCGCTAAAAAACACAAGCTTTCCCAGATATGGCTAGGACCATTTCTCGTGGTACAAGCTTTTACGCCTGTTAACACAATCATACAAATCGGTAAAAGAAGAGTAACCGTACATAATAATAGATTGAAACCATTTCACGAATAATGGCTAATCTTCCAGGAAGGGATTACAATTGCATTTACTACAAAAAAATAATAAGGCTAAAATTTTAAGAAAAAGAGTGAATAATTAAACAAATCATTTTATTTCTATAATAATACAGAAAATGAATTTTTAATTGACTTTCCAATCGGAAATCGTAAGAGCAAACAAATCTCGGATTTCCTCACTAGCACCTACCCAGGAACTAACAACAACAAACAAAACTAACTCACAAATAAATAGTTCGGAATTAAAAGATGCAATCAAACACAGTGCTCCCCAGCCTACACAGGCAAGTAACAAAGTAAGTTTAACAACAAGAGAACCGCCTCCACCCCTCCCCTTCCAAAATCATTAATTCATGTTGAGCAGAATCCAATTACACGTACCCGTCATCTACAGGTAGTTTAACTATTTTAAACATAATAGAAATTTGAAAACAAGATTGAAGATGTAAAACGTAATACACAAAAAAAAATGTATTTATAAACACATACTATATATGCATTAGAAGTAACATACCTATTTATAGATAAATCTAAGAAAGAAAAAATAGGTATAAACAAGATATAAATTTTTTTTTTTTTAGGAATTTGAAAACATATTATAAACACATATAAAGAATTTAAAAACATATGTATAAACACATATAAAAGAAAAAATATGCATAAACACATATAAAAGAAGAGATATGTATAATCAAACGTAAAATTTTTTTTTTTATAAAAAGTATGTATAAACACATATAAAGAATCTAAAAACATATGCATAAACGCACATAAAGAATTTGAAAACATATGTATAAACACATATAAATAATTTTTAAGTAAATAAATGAAAACATATGCATAAACACATATAAAGAATTTTTAAGTAAATAAATGAAAACATATGTATAAACACATATAAAAGAAAAAATATGTATAATCCCATGTAAAAATTTTTTTTAAAAAAAAAAAAAGTATTAAAAGTATTAAGTAAATTATGTATACACACATATATAAAGTGTCAAACAGCCATAAGTATAAATGTATATATGTAGGAATTACAAAAAAGAAATATATATACAGTATGCACATGTAATAAAAATGCACATAACATAGCAGTAATACTAATAATCTAGAAAAATAACGGATATAAATTTGTAAACCGATAAGTCAATTATTGTACCGGCACCCGGCGTTTACATGCATATAAAAACAATAAATTTCTCGAAAATTATCGAACGATTGAACCATATTCTAATGCGTTATTCCTCTTCTAAGAATAACACATATTTTTTAAAAAGGGGGAGATTTGTTACATACATACCTCCACCCACAATTTTAAGTGAGCATTGTAACATACGTACATACCTACAACAATTATCAAAGAAATGCTAGCAAACGCAAGCATACATATTTTTATCATTTTTCAATGAACATACATACCTACATCATTTTCATTAAATTATAATTCCACTCGTTACTGACCTTCCCCAATTACTTAACAAGTTGAGGAAATAACTAAGGTAGATTGAGTGACGCAATACCCTGCGCGCAAGAATTCGCACGTTGTAATACGATAACCTTGCGCCAGCGGTAGAACCCAGGTGACCAAATGATGGTTCACGATTTGTGTATGAAAAAAATGATATTTATGTAGGTATGTATGTAAATCATGAATATCACGATGAACAAACAACAAGCGATTAGCGTTTGTCGAGATTTATGTATGTACGTATGTAAAAACAAATGCGATAAAGTACTGACGAAACGCTCAGTACGATTATAGTCAGAGAAAAATATATGTATGTATATACGGAAGCGACGAGTGCCGCGATTTATTTATAAACAGAAATAAATGAAGTGCAAATGACCTAACACTTTGTACTATTATATACAAAATGTTTGGTCGGAAGTATTTCATTTATTTCCGTATTAATAAGATTACTCTGTATAAATAAGGTAAGAAATTGTAAAAGAACGGAGTCGAGTTAAATAAAGAAGTCGAGAGCAGTCGACTGGAAGAAGTGTACAGTAAACAGTTCGTTTGAATTAGGAGTTGTGCTTTAAACAAGCTACTCCATACTAACACTAGGAGTTGTGCTTAAACAAGCTACTCCATACTAACACTAGGAGTTGTGCTTTAAACAAGCTACTCCATAATAATACTAGGAGTTGTGCTTTAAACAAGCTACTCCATAATAACACTAGGAGTTGTGCTTTAACAAGCTACTCCACGCATCTACTCTCACATTAGAGATACGACAGTCGCTGCTGGGAAAAACAAAAAATTAAGTCAAACGGTTTCTCCACAAAGAAACCACAGCAAAGTTTAAGTAGGATAAATTCCTACCTAACACATGTACATCTGAAGGAAACCGAACCATCATTCATTATGAATGATAAAATCCAGTGAGCCCAGTCTCTCCTGAAAAGTGGGTTATATTCCGTGTATGGAGGAAAGAAACTATGCTAATTACGATTTTCAATTGTAAATATGAACTTCAAAAATGGATTGGAAAAAGCGTTTCGTATTGTCAGAAACCTTAATACTCTTCAGTACGGCTAAGTTTCTGCATGTCGTAGACGCTTGCGAAATGTGAAATTATATATTGAAAATTTGAAAAGTGTTGTGAAATATGAAAAGACTTTTCTAGCTCTTGCAAACATTATCCGGCAATAACCAAATATGGTGGAAAAATCAAAGTTTTACCCTCCCGGTACTACCCTTCGCAGACCATGTCTTGATACGTTAGGGTCCCTGTAAAGTGTACCATAATGGCAACACAGGTATGTCCTTACATAAAACACATGGACTGCTGTGTGTCTCATCTTTCAGGAGCCAAAAATTATCACTTTATTCGGGATTTATTGATGGCATGTACATCTGAAGGAAACCTAACCATCATTCATTATGAATGATAAAATCCAGTGAGCCCAGTCTCTCCTGGAAAGTGGGTTATATTTCGTGTATGGAGGAAAGAAACTATGCTAATGACGATTTTCAATTGTGAATATGAACTTCAAAAATGGATTGGAAAAAGCGTTTCGTATTGGCAGAAACCTTAATACTCTTCAGTACGGCTAAGTTTCTGCCTGCCGTAGACGCTTGCGAAATGTGAAATTAAATTTTGAAACTTTGAAAAGTGTTGTGAAATATGAATAGATTTTTCTAGCTCTTGCAAACATTATCCGACAATAACCAAATATGGCGGAAAAATCAAAGTTTTACCCTCCCGATACTACCCTTCGCAGACCATGTCTTGGTACGTTAGGGTCCCTGTGAAGTGTACCATAATGGCAACACAGGTATGTCCTTACATAAAACACATGGAGTGCTGTGTGTCTCATCTTTAAGGAGCCAAAAATTATCAATTTATTCGGGATTTTTTGATGGCATGTACATCTGAAGGAAACCTAACCATAATTCATTATGAGTGATAAAATCCAGTGAGCCCAGTCCCTCCTGAAAAGTGGGTTGTATTCCGTGTATGGAGGATAGAAACTATGCTAATGACGATTTTCAACTGTAAATGTGAACTTCAAAAATGGATTGGAAAAAGCGTTTCGTATTGGCAGAAACATTAATACTCTTCAGTACGGCTAAGTTTCTGCCTGCCGTAGACGCTTGCGAAATGTGAAATTAAATTTTGAAACTTTGAAAAGTGTTGTGAAATATGAATAGATTTTTCTAGCTCTTGCAAACATTATCCGGCAATAACCCAATATATGGTGGAAAAATCAATGTTTTACCCTCCCGATACTACCATTCGCAGACCATGTCTTGGTACGTTAGGGTCCCTGTGAAGTGTACCATAATGGCAACACAGGTATGTCCTTACATAAAACACATGGACTGCTGTGTGTCTCATCTTTAAGGAGCCAAGAATTATCAATTTATTCGGCATTTTTTGATGGCATGTACATCTGAAGGAAACCTAACCATCATTCATTATGAATGATAAAATCCAGTGAGCCCAGTCTCTCCTGAAAAGTGGGTTATATTTCGTGTATGGAGGAAAGAAACTATGCTAATGACGATTTTCAATTGTGAATATGAACTTCAAAAATGGATTGGAAAAAGCGTTTCGTATTGGCAGAAACCTTAATACTCTTCAGTACGGCTAAGTTTCTGCCTGCCGTAGACGCTTGCGAAATGTGAAATTAAATTTTGAAAATTTGAAAAGTGTTGTGAAATATGAAAAGATTTTTCTAGCTCTTGCAAACATTATCCGGCAATAACTAAATATGGTGGGAAAATCAAAGCTTTACCCTCCCGATACTGCCCTTCACAGACCATGTCTTGATACGTTAGGGTCTCTGTGAAGTGTACCATAATGGGAACACAGGTATGTCCTTACATAAAACACATGGACTGCTGTGTGTCTCATCTTTAAGGAGCCAATAATTATCAATTTAGTCGGAATTTTTTTAAGGCATGTACATCTGAAGGAAACCGAACCATCATTCATTATGAATGATAAAATCCAGTGAGCCCAGTCTCTCCTGAAAAGTGGGTTATATTCCGTGTATGGAGGAAAGAAACTATGCTAATGACGATTTTCAATTGTAAATATGAACTTCAAAAATGGATTGGAAAAAGCGTTTCGTATTGGCAGAAACCTTAATACTCTTCAGTACGGCTAAGTTTCTGCCTGTCGTAGACGCTTGCGAAATGTGAAATTATATATTGAAAATTTGAAAAGTGTTGTGAAATATGAAAAGACTTTTCTAGCTCTTGCAAACATTATCCGGCAATAACCAAATATGGTGGAAAAATCAAAGTTTTACCCTCCCGGTACTACCCTTCACAGACCATGTCTTGATACGTTAGGGTCCCTGTAAAGTGTACCATAATGGCAACACAGGTATGTCCTTACATAAAACACATGGACTGCTGTGTGTCTCATCTTTAAGGAGCCAAAAATTATCACTTTATTCGGGATTTATTGATGGCATGTACATCTGAAGGAAACCCAACCATCATTCATTACGAATGATAAAATCCAGTGAGCCCAGTTCCTCCTGAAAAGCGGGTTATATTCCGTGTATGGAGGAAAGAAACTATGCTAATGACGATTTTCAATTGTAAATATGAACTTCAAAAATGGATTGGAAAAAGCGTTTCGTATTGGCAGAAACCTTAATACTCTTCAGTACGGCTAAGTTTCTGCCTGCCGTAGACGCTTGCGAAATGTGAAATTAAATTTTGAAAATTTGAAAAGTGTTGTGAAATATGAAAAGATTTTTCTAGCTCTTGCAAAGATTATCCGGCAATAACTAAATATGGTGGAAAAATCAAAGCTTTACCCTCCCGATACTACCCTTCGCAGACCATGTCTTGGTACGTTAGGGTCCCTGTGAAGTGTACCATAATGGGAACACAGGTATGTCCTTACATAAAACACATGGACTGCTGTGTGTCTCATCTTTAAGGAGCCAATAATTATCAATTTAGTCGGGATTTTTTTAAGGCATGTACATCTGAAGGAAACCGAACCATCATTCATTATGAATGATAAAATCCAGTGAGCCCAGTCTCTCCTGAAAAGTGGGTTATATTTCGTGTATGGAGGAAAGAAACTATGCTAATGACGATTTTCAATTGTAAATATGAACTTCAAAATGGATTGGAAAAAGCGTTTCGTATTGGCAGAAACCTTAATACTCTTCAGTACGGCTAAGTTTCTGCCTGCCGTAGACGTTTGCGAAATGTGAAATTAAATTTTGAAAATTTGAAAAGTGTTGTGAAATATGAAAAGATTTTTCTAGCTCTTGCAAAGATTATCCGGCAATAACTAAATATGGTGGAAAAATCAAAGCTTTACCCTCCCGATACTACCCTTCGCAGACCATGTCTTGGTACGTTAGGGTCCCTGTGAAGTGTACCATAATGGGAACACAGGTATGTCCTTACATAAAACACATGGACTGCTGTGTGTCTCATCTTTAAGGAGCCAATAATTATCAATTTAGTCGGGATTTTTTTAAGGCATGTACATCTGAAGGAAACCGAACCACATTCATTATGAATGATAAAATCCAGTGAGCCCAGTCTCTCCTGAAAAGTGGGTTATATTCCGTGTATGGAGGAAAGAAACTATGCTAATGGCGATTTTCAATTGTAAATATGAACTTCAAAAATGGATTGAAAAAAGCGTTTCGTATTGGCAGAAACCTTAATACTCTTCAGTACGGCTATGTTTCTACCTGCCGTAGACGCTTGCGAAATGTGAAATTAAATTTTGAAAATTTGAAAAGTGTTGTGAAATATGAAAAGATTTTTCTAGCTCTTGCAAACATTATCCGGCAATAACCAAATATGGTGGAAAAATAAAAATTTTACCCTCCCGATACTACCCTTCGCAGACCATGTCTTGATACGTTAGGGTCCGTGTAAAGTGTACCATAATGGGAACACAGGTATGACCTTACATAAAACACATGAAGTGCTGTGTGTCTCATGTTTAAGGAGCCAAAAATTATCAATTTATTCGGGATTTTTTGATGGCATGTACATCTGAAGGAAACCTAATCATAACTCATTATGAATGATAAAATCCAGTGAGCCCAGTCCCTCCTGAAAAGTGGGTTATATTCCGTGTATGGAGGATAGTAGCTATGCTAATGACGATTTTCAATTGTAAATATGAACTTCAAAAATGGATTGGAAAAAGCGTTTCGTATTGGCAGAAACCTTAATACTCTTCAGTACGGCTAAGTTTCTGCCTGCCGAAGACGCTTGCGAAATGTGAAATTAAATTTTGAAACTTTGAGAAGTGTTGTGAAATATGAATAGATTTTTCGAGCTCTTGCAAACATTATCCGGCAATAACCAAATATGGCGGAAAAATCAAAGTTTTACCCTCCCGATACTACCCTTCGCAGACCATGACTTGGTACGTTAGGGTCCCTGTGAAGTGTACCATAATGGCAACACAGGTATGTCCTTACATAAAACACATGGACTGCTGTGTGTCTCATCTTTAAGGAGCCAAGAATTATCAATTTATTCGGCATTTTTTGATGGCATGTACATCTGAAGGAAACCTAACCATCATTCATTATGAATGATAAAATCCAGTGAGCCCAGTCTCTCCTGAAAAGTGGGTTATATTTCGTGTATGGAGGAAAGAAACTATGCTAATGACGATTTTCAATTGTGAATATGAACTTCAAAAATGGATTGGAAAAAGCGTTTCGTATTGGCAGAAACCTTAATACTCTTCAGTACGGCTAAGTTTCTGCCTGCCGTAGACGCTTGCGAAATGTGAAATTAAATTTTGAAAATTTGAAAAGTGTTGTGAAATATGAAAAGATTTTTCTAGCTCTTGCAAACATTATCCGGCAATAACTAAATATGGTGGAAAAATCAAAGCTTTACCCTCCCGATACTGCCCTTCGCAGACCATGTCTTGATACGTTAGGGTCTCTGTGAAGTGTACCATAATGGGAACACAGGTATGTCCTTACATAAAACACATGGACTGCTGTGTGTCTAATCTTTAAGGAGCCAATAATTATCAATTTAGTCGGGATTTTTTTAAGGCATGTACATCTGAAGGAAACCGAACCATCATTCATTATGAATGATAAAATCCAGTGAGCCCAGTCTCTCCTGAAAAGTGGGTTATATTCCGTGTATGGAGGAAAGAAACTATGCTAATGACGATTTTCAATTGTAAATATGAACTTCAAAAAAGGATTGGAAAAAGCGTTTCGTATTGGCAGAAACCTTAATACTCTTCAGTACGGCTAAGTTTCTGCCTGCCATTGACTCTTGCGAAATGTTAAATTAAATTTTGAAAACTTGAAAAGTGTTGTGAAATATGAATAGATTTTTCTAGCTCTTGCAAACATTATCCGGCAATAACCCAATATATGGTGGAAAAATCAAAGTTTTACCCTCCCGATACTACCCCTCGCAGACTATGTCTTGGTACGTTAGGGTCCCTGTGAAGTGTACCATAATGGCAACACAGGTATGTCATTACATAAAACACATGAAGTGCTGTGTGTCTCATCTTTAAGGAGCCAATAATTATCAATTTAGTCGGGATTTTTTGATGGCATGTACATCTGAAGGAAACCTAGCTATCATTCATTATGAATGACAAAATCCAGTGAGCCCAGTCTCTCCTGAAAAGTGGATTATATTCCGTGTATGGAGGAAAGAAACTATGCTAATGACGATTTCCAATTGTAAATATGAACTTCAAAAATGGATTGGAAAAAGCGTTTCGTATTGGCAGAAACCTTAATACTCTTCAGTACGGCTAAGTTTCTGCCTGCCATAGACGCTTGCGAAATGTTAAATTAAATTTTGAAAATTTGAAAAGTGTTGTGAAATATGAAAAGGTTTTTCTAGCTCTTGCAATTATTATCCGGCAGTAACCAAATGTGATGGAAAAATCAAAGTTTTACCCTCCCGATACTACCCTTCGCAGACCATGTCTTGGTACGTTAGGGTCCCTGTGAAGTGTACCATAATGGCAACACAGGTATGTCCTTACATAAAACACATGGACTGCTGTGTGTCTCATCTTTAAGGAGCCAATAATTATCAATTTAGTCGGGATTTTTTTATGGCATGTACATCTGAAGGAAACCTAACCATCATTCATTGTGAATGATAAAATCCAGTGAGCCCAGTCACTCCTGAAAAGTGCGTTATATTCCGTGTATGGAGGAAAGAAACTCTGCTAATGACGATTTCAAATTGTAAATATGAACTTCAAAATGGATTGGAAAAAGCGTTTCGTATTGGCTGAAACATTAATAGTCTTCAGTACGGCTAAGTTTCTGCCTGCCGTAGACGCTTGCGAAATGTGAAATTAAATTTTGAAAATTTGAAAAGTGTTGTGAAATACGATAATATTTTTCTAGCTCTTGCAAACATTATCCGGCAATAACCAAATATGGTTTAAAAATCAATGTTTTACCCTCCCGATACTACCATTCGCAGACCATGTCTTGGTACGTTAGGGTCCCTGTGAAGTGTACCATAATGGCAACACAGGAATGTCCTTCCATAAAACACATGGACTGCTGTGTGTCTCATCTTTAAGGAGCCAAGAATTATCAATTTATTCGACATTTTTTGATGGCATGTACATCTGAAGGAAACCTAACCATCATTCATTATGAATGATAAAATCCAGTGAGCCCAGTCTCTCCTGAAAAGTGGGTTATATTTCGTGTATGGAGGAAAGAAACTATGCTAATGACGATTTTCAATTGTGAATATGAACTTCAAAAATGGATTGGAAAAAGCGTTTCGTATTGGCAGAAACCTTAATACTCTTCAGTACGGCTAAGTTTCTGCCTGCCGTAGACGCTTGCGAAATGTGAAATTAAATTTTGAAAATTTGAAAAGTGTTGTGAAATATGAAAAGATTTTTCTAGCTCTTGCAAACATTATCCGGCAATAACTAAATATGGTGGAAAAATCAAAGCTTTACCCTCCCGATACTGCCCTTCGCAGACCATGTCTTGATACGTTAGGGTCTCTGTGAAGTGTACCATAATGGGAACACAGGTATGTCCTTACATAAAACACATGGACTGCTGTGTGTCTCATCTTTAAGGAGCCAATAATTATCAATTTAGTTGGGATTTTTTTAAGGCATGTACATCTGAAGGAAACCGAACCATCATTCATTATGAATGATAAAATCCAGTGAGCCCAGTCTCTCCTGAAAAGTGGGTTATATTCCGTGTATGGAGGAAAGAAACTATGCTAATGACGATTTTCAATTGTAAATATGAACTTCAAAAATGGATTGGAAAAAGCGTTTCGTATTGGCAGAAACCTTAATACTCTTCAGTACGGCTAAGTTTCTGCCTGTCGTAGACGCTTGCGAAATGTGAAATTATATATTGAAAATTTGAAAAGTATTGTGAAATATGAAAAGACTTTTCTAGCTCTTGCAAACATTATCCGGCAATAACCAAATATGGTGGAAAAATCAAAGTTTTACCCTCCCGGTACTACCCTTCGCAGACCATGTCTTGATACGTTAGGGTCCCTGTAAAGTGTACCATAATGGCAACACAGGTATGTCCTTACATAAAACACATAGACTGCTGTGTGTCTCATCTTTAAGGAGCCAAAAATTATCACTTTATTCGGGATTTATTGATGGTGTTGTAACCCTGGAGTGCCGCCGTGCTTTCCGGTGGAGAAGAGCGGCACAGGGGGAAGATTCAGGACCTTGAAAAATATAGAAACTCAAATTCTTTACAATTAATGCGATAGAAAACTCTTCCTTTTATTAACACTCATCAATTTTGGTACACTGTATAATTAATTGTTACAAGATTTTTCTTTTCTTAATAAACTTTAAGACATTTATAACTGAACTTTCTTATCAATTTCTTTAAACAAAACTTCTTCGCGACTTCAAATACTTTAGACTTCCGTCCACCAAGAGCGCCGATCCTGAACTTCCTCGATTCTTGGTCAGTAATTATCGTTTACTTCTTTCAAGACACGCTAGCGTCAGCAAAAATATCCCACTCGTTGTATGTCTGTGACCAATAAGAAAGTTCTTGCTAACAATGATATAGCAAGAACTAAAAAAAGTATTCACACTGTCTTGACCAATCAAGGAATTAACCAATCAGAAAACTCTGATAATGCCATAGCAAGAAGCAAAAAGGTCATGTGAATGTTTGGATTTTCAAGTAACCTGATACTTGCTCTTTAGATTACGAGCATTTTGCTATTTAAAGGCACATAAATTTTGTGCTATGTATACACGTGTGGCGTAATGTTACTTGATATGGTAAGTATTCAATGAAACGAATGACTTTTTCAGATGTTAAGTGTTTAGGTTTTTCTATAAGGTAATTTATGAAGGCTAGCAATATGAGCCTTTATCAAGTGGAATATTTGGGGTAAGTATATTTGTGCATAGTTGTGATTTATGAATATGCACGAAATGTGTGGTATTTCGTGATCACAACATCCCATCCCCCTAATAAAAAGAAAATTCATCTACTTGAAGAGTTGACGAATTTTCTGCTAACCGAGAATAATGTGAATCTAGCCCAAGATTCAAAGGTCATCAAACATTTATGAAAGAAGTTTTGCAAAGTTTTCTTTTTATTTTACGGTCGTATCGAGAAGTTTTGTTCAGCATTTTTCCCAAAATTTAGATAGATATTATGATAAAATTACCTATACTTACATAATTACGAATACAAATACAAAAAAAATTATAGTGGTAAACTTATATGTATATGTAAATACAATAATAAAAATATAATTATGGAAATTAATTATAAATTCAAAAAATTATAGTATCAAGCTTAAAACATATGCTTGTTTTATTTTATTATAAAATTAAAAAAGATTATTATTATTATTTTATATATATATATGTATTTTAAAATTACCAATTATATATTATAAGGTGTATATAGTGTGTATATATCATTCCTGTTGAATGGTGCTCGCGTATTCAGAGGAGAAATAACAAAATTAACTTTTAATAAGATATTAGTAGGTGTGAGCGATAAGATAGTGAATTACGTAATTTTAGTGCACAGAATCATCGTAACCGAGTTAGTTGGATTGGGGTCTCTCGTGTAGATTCCTCCGAATTACTGTCATTACTGCCTATCTTCGATTTATTTTTACCGCGGCATATTATCCATTTAGGATACGTTATATATAGTATTATTATTAGAATTATCAGAAACAAAAAATAGCCGAGAGAGTAGTGATGCACCGTGTGCGGATCTATGGGTTCTATATTTCTTTTCTCTTGTTCCTTTAAGGCGTTTATCTGCTGAGATAGTTTCTTAATGTCATTTGGAGTTGAATATTTGACTAAGCCAACCTTACTAATTGGTCTTGGCTTGAGGTATTTTGTATTATTAAAAATATTCTCACTAGTTAGTGTAGGTACAAAAGAATTTCTTAGTTCTGTCATATTCATATTATAGGCCCTTATGGTTAGATATTTTGTTCTTAGATAACAATTATCCTTTATTTCCAATATTCCAGTTCCCATCAGAATATGAGGAGTTATAAGTTGCTTGCAGATAACATCTACTGTCATGTTGATTCTTGTTGAATACAGCCATTTATTAGTTTGGGATAATTGCACCCAAAAGGTACTTTGATTTGAAGCACGAAAATCGCATGATTGTAATTTGGAATATTCTCTTTTAAGTAAATTAATTTCGCACATTTCATTGTCTTCATTTTCATTGAAGATGGGATGATTAAGCTGACATAGGTGCAGGTCATTACCGTCAGTCTTACAGTTGCTTAGCTCATGTGCATTCATGTTATAGAAGTGTTCGCGATCATAATCGACTACTAGATATTCGGTACCAGGCTGTATGAAGGTGAAATTATTATTATGAATGGAGGGCAATGCATGAGCTTTGAAGAGTTGGTAATCTTCTTTGTACGGAAGGGGAATTTTAAATTCGAATATTATTTTATCATTGAAGACGATGGTACTCATTTCTCCCATGCGATATATAGACAATAGGTTAGTCTCCTTTAAAGTACTGGGTAATCTAAGTTCACTTGAAATTTCTCTTCGTATAGTAATAAGAAGAGATTCTATCTGATTCGGAGTGATAATCGATGGGTGTGGTCTCCCATGTCTAACGTCTGTTACAAGATCTACTAGTGTGTTAACTATTCCCTGGTATCTCATTATCATTAGTGTGTTAAGAGTAGTTAGGGATTCTAGCTCTGTAACTATGCGGTTGGCATATGTTACATTATAGAGTTCATCCATAAATCCTCTTAGTGCTCGGTACTTGTTATTCAAGGTGACAAATTGCATTTGAATATCACTTATAGTTTTGTTGAGAATATTCGCAGTGGTTTCTAAAATGACAGTTTGGTTTTTTATTAAAAACTTGAGGTACTTTTCGTTATTTCTTAGTTTATCTATTTCTTTGTCGTAATATTCCGCGTCTTCTTCGTTCAGAATACCGAAAAGCGGTTTACTAATCATCCCTATAATACCGAGTAATGACCTTTTTGTTCTTAATGTTGGGTCCAGAAGAATGAGATTCTGTTCAATATCGTTTATTAAATGGTTCATTTCCAATATGGTGTGGTTGCACACTTGCGAAAATGCTGGTTCATTATATAGTACACCACATAATTCATTAATTTCTGTCGTATGTTTCTTTAGATAGGTTACTCCTAATTTAATACCTGTTAAATCGTAATAAACTATGATTTTCCATTCACTTGAATAAAATTCTACGTTCCCTAAATTTTCAAAATACATTCCCGCGTTATGTATTGGTGTTATTTTGATTCCGTCAGGTTGTACTGCGGTTAAAGTTGCGAGTAGGATCAGTGTCCAGATCATATCTGAAAGAACGTGTTTTTTTTTTAACTCTTAACATACACTAAAGAGAGTTGATTTTGGTAAGAAGTCAGAATAGAAGCGATAGAAGAACCCAAGCGTAAATAAAAGTGAATTAATTTTTTCATTGGTTATTTGGCGATTTAATTATTCTACGTACTTCTTTAAGTTATTATTGTGGACAATTTTGGCTTTATTCCCAATTTTTATTTTGGTGGTTTCTTTAGATATTAGTTCTATTACTTCATAAGGTCCTTCCCATAAAGCAGAAAATTTATTCTTTCGGACATGTTTCTTTAATAATATTTTATCGCCTAGGTTGAAATACATTTCCCGTTTATTTTCATCGTAATGCAACTTAGATTTTTCTTTATGTTTTATTAAACTATCTCTTGCTAATTTGTAGCCATGTTGTAAACGTGCCTTAAGCTCATTTGCATAATTATCATAGTTGTAGATTGTCTGTGGAGATTGTTTTAGGGAGGTTGGTATTTTTGGTGGATAACCGTAAAGTAGTTCGTACGGACAGTAGTTTGTGCTGCTATGAGGGGTGGTGTTATACACAAACATAGCATATGGGATCCATTCATCCCAGGTCTGAGAGTCTTTGTTAACATAATGCCGTAAGTATTCCGCCAAAGTGCGGTGGCTCCTTTCCAATGCTCCATTAGTTTGCGGGTGATATGGAGTTGTCTGTAATTTTTTTATTTTTAAAAGTTTGCAAACCTCTGTGAACATGCCACTAAGGAAGTTAGTGCCTTGATCAGTGAGTAATGAGTCAGGAATTCCATGTCTACACACAATATTCTTAAAGAATTTTTTAGCCACGGTATGGGCCTCTGCATTTTGAATGGGGACTGCTTCCGAAAATTTAGATAAGTCATCCTGGAAGGTAAGGAGGTATTTATTCCCTCCATAACTAACAGGAAGTGGTCCCACTATGTCCAGTGCCACTCTCTCAAATGGTTGTGAACTTGTTGATGTAATTTTCATCGGTATATGATTTAATTTACCTAGTTTGTTTTTTTGACAAGACTCACAGCTACGAATATAACTTTTTATGTCTTTAAGCATACCAGTCCAATTATATTTCATTTTAATACGCTTGAGCGTTCTCGTAAAGCCTTGATGTCCACCCAAGGGGGACGTATGATATTCTTTAATTATTTGCTGAATATCATCAGGTCTATCTAAATATATTTTTGTATTACTGTAAAGAAATATTTTTATTCCCGGTTTTAAATTGAGTTTTTTCACAATATTTCTTAGCTCGAATAATATATTCTGATTGCCTATAGGCATAGAGATATGAAAATCGGTAATTTGATTTCGTTCGCCTATATTCAAAATTCGCTCTATAGAAGTTTTCATATACTCTCGATCCAGGTTTGTTCTTATAGGAATGGGTATCTTAGTTATATAATAGTATTCATCGTTATACTTAAATGATTTTTCTTTTTCTCTTCCAATATTAGCAAGGTTAGGTAGAATTTTTCTAAGCTCTATTTCCTCCTGTGTTTCCATCAGGGGTAGGAGAAAGTATTTGTGTTTCGCTCTTTGTGCTATTAATGACTCTTGCTTTTCTATTACATTTATTACATCTGTTTCCAGTGAGGCATTTTTTCTGTTTGAACAACCTATATCTTCCAAATTATGTATTTCACTTTTCTTTTTTTGGTTCCGGGTTAGAATTAGTACTTTATTAGTATCATTACCCATATCTGTAAGTTTAATCCGACTCAATGCGTCCGCGTTAGCGTTACACTTACCAGGTTTATACTTTATTTCATATGTATATTCCTCCAGTAGTATTCGCCATCTCATCAACCTTGAGGATGGTTCCTTCAAATTTATGAGCCATTGTAGTGGCTTATGATCCGTTAAAATTATGAATTTTTTCCCATAAATATAAGGTCGGAACTGTTTAACCGCATAAACTATTGCTAACAACTCTTTCTCTGTAGTGGAATACCTTGTTTCAGCCGGATTAAGTGTTCGGCTAGCATAGCAAATTGGGTGATCGTTACCTATCTCGCCTTGCGACAGCACAGCTCCTACTGCCAAGTCACTAGCATCAGTCGTAACGATAAACTCCCTACTGAAATCTGGGTAGGCTAAAACTGGAGCTTGAGTAAGCTTTTCTTTCAAGAGTACAAATGCTTCTTCACAAAAGGCATCCCATGTAAATGGTTCGGCTTTCTTGAGGAGCTTGGTCAAAGGCTTTGCGATTTTCGCAAAGTCAGGTATAAACCGCCTATAGTAACCCACGAATCCGAGAAATGACTTTATATCTTTTTCTTTCTTCGGTCTAGGATACGATTTCACAGCGTTCATTTTAGTTGGGTCTGGCTTAAATTACATGACCCAAATATGCGAGTTCTCTCGCAACAAAATGGCACTTGTCAGGTTGGAGTTTAAGTCGGCTTTCTCTCAGTCTATCCATAACGCTAACCAATTTCCTATTATGATCCTTTAAATCATATCCGTATATGACGATGTCATCGATATATACGAAACACTCTATCCCTTGTATACCAATGAGGACACTATTCATCAGCCTCTGGAATGTCGCGGGAGCGTTTCTCAAACCGAATGGCATTCTGTTGTACTCGTAGTGACCAAAGGGAGTACTGAAAGCAGTCTTCTCTCTGTCATGCTCATCTACGAGGATTTGGTGGAATCCTTTCGCCAAATCTAGAGTGCTAAAGTATCTTGCTTTTCCTAGCTGATCCAGTATTTCGGTTATATTTGGCAGTGGATATGCGTCCCCGACTGTAATGTCGTTAAGTCTACGAAAATCCACTACAACTCTCCACTGCTTATTGCCTTGGCTGTCTGCCTTTTTGGGTACGAGGATCAGAGGGGAATTCCATGGACTCTTGCTATGTCGTATGACATCTGCTTCGTGCATCTCCTTAACTTGCCGATGAATTTCATTTCTTTGAGATTCTGGCAATCTGTATGGTTTTATATACACGGGCGCCTTATCAGTCTGGGTTTGAATTTTATGGGTTCCAGCATTCGTATACGTTAAAATATCACCCTCTAAATAAAAGAGGTCGTTATATTCACGACAAATTTCGATTATTGAAGATTTTTCTTCAGTATTACAATGCTCAAGGTTTAGAGCAGATTGCAGTCTCTTAAGTCGACAGTTTACAGGGTCATCTTCCCTACGGTAATTTAGTATTTGATATTTATCGAGTTCGTCGTATTCAAGATTTATTTTGCGGGTGTCTATTTCCACCTCATTTTCGTTAATATTCAAAAGCAAAATTTGCAACTTTTTATTTTGTGGTTTTGCTATAATTGATGCAAGGTATACTCCTGGTAATATTTCATTTTTCCTAATCACCATCTCTCTTTTATGGTCACAAGCCATTTCTAATATTATTTTGCACCGGGGTGCTATTATGAATTTATCATAATCAGCCGAAGCTACTTTATGTGCTTGATTTAAGATACTTTTGTTAACGAGCCTCGGAAGTGAGTTTGGACTTATACAGTTGGGCAATGGCATTGAAGATTTATTATCTTCCCATGCCACTGTCAAGTTTTCCATTACTCTCACCCCAGGATCGTTCAACCTTATTTCAAGACAAGTCTTGTTGTAATCTATATTACAACGATATTTTTTCAAAAAATCATTGCCGATTAGGCCGTCATATTCAAGATTAACTTCTTGCTCTAGCAACAAAAATGGGTGTTCAATAGTGAAATGAAATTTGTCATTTGATAACTTTACCTGACCATTAATAGATCCCAATACAGGGATTGACTTTCCAGTTATCGTTACAATATTACATCTTTCTGTGTTTTGCATTTTTTTCGCGATTTCAGACTTTAAGTTCATTTTAATTAAACTAACTTCCGCTCCCGTATCTATCAACAGTCTCATGTATCCTGTTTCGGATGGCTTAAAAGCTACGTTGGCGACAAGGCCAGCCTTAGTCTCTTCTAGGGATACTTCAATAATAGTGTTAGTTTTTAGTGTTGATGGATGTCGGCTCTGACCTTGATTCGAGCAGGTGTGCCGACTGGTTCCTCTCGAATCTCTCCGTTTCCCACTTCTGCAAGATTTTTAGTTTCCTGCCTCACGGCGTACTGGGTGAATTTCGGTCTTCTATCGCCTTGTAGCATGTTTATTCGATTAAGACCGTTTTCGTTCACTGAGGTTCTCGATTGATTTCGTACATTACGTGTATGGAGGTTCAAGTTGTCGCGTCCGTTGAACCTATAGTTCGCTTGCTGTGGAGTGTTTAAGTTTCGTTGTTCGTGCCACATTCTGGAATTATGTGTTTGTGGATTAGGGTAATCCGTTCTTCTCACATGTTGAACTTCCCTCTTGATAGTATCTCTGGCCATAATTGGGAATCTGTCTCTTTGATAACAGGTATCCCTCGTGTGACCCTTTTTACCACATATAATACAAGTAGGAATAGGTCGAGTATTTGCTCTAAAAAAGCTTTGTGTGGCTACACCATCTTTATCTGAGCGCAGTTCATGCTCAGTGGCGTATGAAATAGCCTTTCGCAAGTCAGTTTCACCATGTGCCTTGACTAATAACTTTAAGCTTGGATTTCGCAATCCATCTTCAAAAACCTGAATCGCTAATTTTGTATTCTCGCTCAAAAGATAAGTTCTCGCGTCTGAGTTTGTTACCTCGGTGTAAGTGCTGGAATTAAGGGCACTTGCTAACTGTAACAGTCTATCTCCGAATTCTTTAGCAGTTTCTTTATAAGTCTGCTTTATTTTCATCAGTTCGTTTTGCGCCGCTGCCCTTGATTTGTCTTGCTTGAAACGAGTCTTGAGTGCTTCTACTAATGCCTCCCAAGTACTGTGGGTTTCATATTCGATCAATTCAAAAGCAGGCCCTTGGAGTTTTGTTTTAATTACTTCCAAAAAGAATTTTTTGTCTGCTTCGGTTTTAGCGGATGAGAAAAGTATCTTCCCACAAGCAACAAACTTATTTAATCCCTCAGGATTTCCGTCAAACTCGGGCACTAAATTGTTTATGTCGCTTAAGCTGACTGGGGTCACTTCGTCGGCGGGCATATTGACGTGAAAGGGGAGTTCTTGGAAACCAAAAACTATTGCGGCTCTATCTCGGGCTCTACTCCGAGTTTGTATAACACTCCTTGATAACACGGCGTTACGTCGTTTTAATCTATCCGTCACGTAGGAAATGTATTTAAAAAAAAAAAAAAAAAAAAAAAATTCTTTCTTATGATCGATTGCAGCCAAAATCGGGCCTCAAGATTTCAGGCTAGATCTATTTGAACCGATAATCTATGAGAAGAGGATGATTTCGAGGGTGAATCGACAACGATTTCAATAAATGGGCAATGCAGCTCGCCCAAAGTACTTTTAAAGAACATAAGTCGAAATAGGGCACATAAAAAGGTTTTTTTTTTTTTGTTTTTTTTTTTTATTCAAATTTTATAACTCCTTCATCGTTATCAACAAGAAAGGAAGACTGCGAAGAGTATCTGCGCTACCGTTGTCAGAACGATTTATTTTGGTTAAAAATAAAAATCGAACAAGTAGTTTGCGATAGGCGATTTATGCCTTAACAAAGAGCAAGGCTTGGGATAAAGTTAATTCTCCAACTACCAAATAATTTATTATTTGTCTTCGCGACACTTATTTTTATTTTGCCTACTTGTCGGCTTTTTGTAGAGAGCCTATTTTCATATGTAAAGGAATTGAAATTACGTAACAAATTTGAACAACCGATTAGATTGAGAATGCTGGTTACAAATCACCATACGAATAAGTCCAGTGGTATATTATTATTATTATTATATTATTGAAATTTTTCTTAATGCTATTTCGGTGTTATCAAGTTAAAGGATTACCGTTGTTTGCAAATATTTTAGATATGGAACAACACGAAGGATTGTTTTGAATTTCATTACTAATAATCCAACACTCATAAACTCACACAAAAACAATATCTGTTATATTACCCAAAATAATGGCGAATTATAATAATAAATACAAGAACAGAGCATCGTTAAAGTAAAATTGGAAATACTTCCGGTAATGTTTTTGTTGTCGATATAGACCAGACTCACAATGCAAGGTATCCTAACACGGATATGTTTTGAGATGAGTTACTAGCTGGGCATATCGCACAAGAATAAACGCTGTCTTTTAAAATTTTGCAAAAATAAACACGCCATACAATATTGATCTCCTAGAAACACAATAATTTCGTTTCACTGGGAAAAATGAAAAGGAAAATTCACAATCGTCGTAGCGAGTTGCGAAAATATTAATATATATTTTTATTAGTTTTCGTTTAGGAAGATTCGAAATGAATGCCTTTAAGGCGCGAAAGAATTGGAGGTTGCTTATAATGAGTTTAGTACGCACACGTTTCTATATTATGAATTTCGTGGAAAATCTTGTATCGTATTAAGCGATGAGATAAGTTACGGTTAATTACGATTAATTACTGTAATTACGGTCTGATATAATTAGGAGCCGATAGCTTTGCTTGGACGTAGGGACACTCAGAATTCAATTAATTTTATGCCACATTTATGTGATTCACTTGGAAATATATATATATACACCGAAATCGGGATTAATTATAAACTCTTGATACACTGAATGGACCATTCAAAAGAAAAAATGATATCACACTTCCAGTTTTCGTAATAAGAGGGAAAAGTTCACTTAAATCATTACAAATATTTCACATAATTCACTGAAGCGCCTTTTTGGAAAGATTTCACTTTGGCATTATCAATCATATCAATAATAATCATATTATAAAATTGGTGTCGCACGATTGCAACATTTACACTAGTATCAAAAAATTTATTTAAAAGGTTTATATTTTTTGAAAAATTAAACTCTGTACTTGTCGGACACAATAACAACATTAATATATCGTATAAAAATATTAATCGCAATAAAAATTGATATCACTCAATTTGCAACATATGTACATATATATGAGTATCAAACAAAGAAAAATGCAAATCTTACTTGTAAATAAAATTTTCATCGGGCTTCCAGGCCGACGTCTCGTAGTAGGTGCAATGCTTTTTGTTGTTGTTTTTTTTTTGTGTCTTCTTTTTAAAGTTGCTATTTCCAAAATAAGGGAAAATTGTAGCTCCCAAAAATGCGGTAAAGTTGTAAGTATAGTACTGGAATCCAAATAAAGTAAAGTTGTTGTAATGGAGTTGAGTTTAGCTCCAAAATGGCAAAATTGTAGCTCCCAAAAATGCGGTAAAGTTGTAAGTATAGTACTGGAATCCAAATAAAGTAAAGTTGTTGTAATGGAGTTGAGTTTAGCTCCAAAATGGCAAAATTGTAGCTCCCAAAAATGTAGTATGGGATCGGCACCGCTGCCACCAATGTTGTAACCCTGGAGTGCCGCCGTGCTTTCCGGTGGAGAAGAGCGGCACAGGGGGAAGATTCAGGACCTTGAAAAATATAGAAACTCAAATTCTTTACAATTAATGCGATAGAAAACTCTTCCTTTTATTAACACTCATCAATTTTGGTACACTGTATAATTAATTGTTACAAGATTTTTCTTTTCTTAATAAACTTTAAGACATTTATAACTGAACTTTCTTATCAATTTCTTTAAACAAAACTTCTTCGCGACTTCAAATACTTTAGACTTCCGTCCACCAAGAGCGCCGATCCTGAACTTCCTCGATTCTTGGTCAGTAATTATCGTTTACTTCTTTCAAGACACGCTAGCGTCAGCAAAAATATCCCACTCGTTGTATGTCTGTGACCAATAAGAAAGTTCTTGCTAACAATGATATAGCAAGAACTAAAAAAAGTATTCACACTGTCTTGACCAATCAAGGAATTAACCAATCAGAAAACTCTGATAATGCCATAGCAAGAAGCAAAAAGGTCATGTGAATGTTTGGATTTTCAAGTAACCTGATACTTGCTCTTTAGATTACGAGCATTTTGCTATTTAAAGGCACATAAATTTTGTGCTATGTATACACGTGTGGCGTAATGTTACTTGATATGGTAAGTATTCAATGAAACGAATGACTTTTTCAGATGTTAAGTGTTTAGGTTTTTCTATAAGGTAATTTATGAAGGCTAGCAATATGAGCCTTTATCAAGTGGAATATTTGGGGTAAGTATATTTGTGCATAGTTGTGATTTATGAATATGCACGAAATGTGTGGTATTTCGTGATCACAACAATGGCATGTACATCTGAAGGAAACCCAACCATCATTCATTATGAATGATAAAATCCAGTGAGCCCAGTTCCTCCTGAAAAGCGGGTTATATTCCGTGTATGGAGGAAAGAAACTATGCTAATGACTATTTTCAATTGTAAATATGAACTTCAAAATGGATTGGAAAAAGCGTTTCGTATTGGCAGAAACCTTAATACTCTTCAGTACGGCTAAGTTTCTGCCTGCCGTAGACGCTTGCGAAATGTGAAATTAAATTTTGAAAATTTGAAAAGTGTTGTGAAATATGAAAAGATTTTTCTAGCTCTTGCAAAGATTATCCGGCAATAACTAAATATGGTGGAAAAATCAAAGCTTTACCCTCCCGATACTACCCTTCGCAGACCATGTCTTGGTACGTTAGGGTCCCTGTGAAGTGTACCATAATGGAAACACAGGTATGTCCTTACACAAAACACATGGACTGCTGTGTGTCTCATCTTTAAGGAGCCAATAATTATCAATTTAGTCGGGATTTTTTTAAGGCATGTACATCTGAAGGAAACCGAACCATCATTCATTATGAATGATAAAATCCAGTGAGCCCAGTCTCTCCTGAAAAGTGGGTTATATTCCGTGTATGGAGGAAAGAAACTATGCTAATGACGATTTTCAATTGTAAATATGAACTTCAAAAATGGATTGAAAAAAGCGTTTCGTATTGGCAGAAACCTTAATACTCTTCAGTACGGCTATGTTTCTACCTGCCGTAGACGCTTGCGAAATGTGAAATTAAATTTTGAAAATTTGAAAAGTGTTGTGAAATATGAAAAGATTTTTCTAGCTCTTGCAAACATTATCCGGCAATAACCAAATATGGTGGAAAAATAAAAATTTTACCCTCCCGATACTACCCTTCGCAGACCATGTCTTGATACGTTAGGGTCCGTGTAAAGTGTACCATAATGGGAACACAGGTATGACCTTACATAAAACACATGAAGTGCTGTGTGTCTCATGTTTAAGGAGCCAAAAATTATCAATTTATTCGGGATTTTTTGATGGCATGTACATCTGAAGGAAACCTAACCATAATTCATTATGAATGATAAAATCCAGTGAGCCCAGTCCCTCCTGAAAAGTGGGTTATATTCCGTGTATGGAGGATAGAAGCTATGCTAATGACGATTTTCAATTGTAAATATGAACTTCAAAAATGGATTGGAAAAAGCGTTTCGTATTAGCAGAAACCTTAATACTCTTCAGTACGGCTAAGTTTCTGCCTGCCGTAGACGCTTGTGAAATGTGAAATTAAATTTTGAAAATTTGAAAAGTGTTGTGAAATATGAAAAGATTTTTCTAGCACTTGCAAACATTATCCGGCAATAACCAAATATGGTGGAAAAATCAAAGTTTTACCCTCCCGATACTACCCTTCGCAGACCATGTCTTGGTGCGTTAGGGTCCCTGTGAAGTGCACCATAATGGCAACACAGTTATGTCCTTGCATAAAACACATGGACTGCTGTGTGTATCATCTTTAAGGAGCCAATAATTATCAATTTAGTCGGGATTTCTTGATGGTATGTACATCTGAAGGAAACCTAACAATTATTCATTATGAATGATAAAATCCAGTGAGCCCAGTCTCTCCTGAAAAGTGGGTTATATTCCGTGTATGGAGAAAAGAAACTATGCTAATGACGAATTTCAATTGTAAATATGAACTTCAAAAATGGATTGGAAAAAGCGTTTCGTATTGGCAGAAACCTTAATACTCTTCAGTACGGCTAAGTTTCTGCCTGCCGAAGACGCTTGCGAAATGTGAAATTAAATTTTGAAACTTTGAAAAGTGTTGTGAAATATGAATAGATTTTTCTAGCTCTTGCAAACATTATCCGGCAATAACCAAATACGTCGGAAAAATCAAAGTTTTACCCTCCCGATACTACCCTTCGCAGACCATGTCTTGGTACGTTAGGGTCCCTGTGAAGTGTACCATAATGGCAACACAGGTAGATCCTTACATAAAACACATGGAGTGCTGTGTGTCTCATCTTTAAGGAGCCAAAAATTATCAATTTATTCGGGATTTTTTGATGGCATGTACATCTGAAGGAAACCTAACCATAATTCATTATGAATGATAAAATCCAGTGAGCCCAGTCCCTCCTGAAGAGTGGGTTGTATTCCGTGTATGGAGGATAGAAACTATGCTAATGACGATTTTCAATTGTAAATATGAACTTCAAAAATGGATTGGAAAAAGCGTTTCGTATTAGCAGAAACCTTAATACTCTTCAGTACGGCTAAGTTTCTGCCTGCCGTAGACGCTTGTGAAATGTGAAATTAAATTTTGAAAATTTGAAAAGTGTTGTGAAATATGAAAAGATTTTTCTAGCACTTGCAAACATTATCCGGCAATAACCAAATATGGTGGAAAAATCAAAGTTTTACCCTCCCGATACTACCCTTCGCAGACCATGTCTTGCTGCGTTAGGGTCCCTGTGAAGTGTACCATAATGGCAACACAGGTATGTCCTTGCATAAAACATATGGACTGCTGTGTGTCTCATCTTTAAGGAGCCAATAATTATCAATTTAGTCGGAATTTTTTATGGCATGTACATCTGAAGGAAACCTAGCTATCATTCATTATGAATGACAAAATCCAGTGAGCCCAGTCTCTCCTGAAAAGTGGATTATATTCCGTGTATGGAGGAAAGAAACTATGCTAATGACGATTTCCAATTGTAAATATGAACTTCAAAAATGGATTGGAAAAAGCGTTTCGTATTGGCAGAAACCTTAATACTCTTCAGTACGGCTAAGTTTCTGCCTGCCATAGACGCTTGCAAAATGTTAAATTAAATTTTGAAAATTTGAAAAGTGTTGTGAAATATGAAAAGGTTTTTCTAGCTCTTGCAAACATTATCCGGCAGTAACCAAATGTGATGGAAAAATCAAAGTTTTACCCTCCCGATACTACCCTTCGCAGACCATGTCTTGGTACGTTAGGGTCCGTGTAAAGTGTACCATAATGGGAACACAGGTATGACCTTATATAAAACACATGAAGTGCTGTGTGTCTCATGTTTAAGGAGCCAAAAATTATCAATTTATTCGGGATTTTTTGATGGCATGTACATCTGAAGGAAACCTAACCATAATTCATTATGAATGATAAAATCCAGTGAGCCCAGTCCCTCCTGAAAAGTGGGTTATATTCCGTGTATGGAGGATAGAAGCTATGCTAATGACGATTTTCAATTGTAAATATGAACTTCAAAATGGATTGGAAAAAGCGTTTCGTATTGGCTGAAGCATTAATAGTCTTCAGTACGGCTAAGTTTCTGCTAGCCGTAGACGCCTGCGAAATGTGGAATTAAATTTTGAAAATTTGAAAAGTGTTGTGAAATACGATAATATTTTTCTAGCTCTTGCAAACATTATCCGGCAATAACCAAATATGGTTTAAAAATCAATGTTTTACCCTCCCGATACTACCATTCGCAGACCATGTCTTGGTACGTTAGGGTCCCTGTGAAGTGTACCATAATGGCAACACAGGTATGTCCTTACATAAAACACATGGACTGCTGTGTGTCTCATCTTTAAGGAGCCAATAATTATCAATTTAGTCGGGATTTTTTTAAGGCATGTACATCTGAAGGAAACCGAACCATCATTCATTATGAATGATAAAATCCAGTGAGCCCAGTCTCTCCTGAAAAGTGGGTTATATTTCGTGTATGGAGGAAAGAAACTATGCTAATGACGATTTTCAATTGTAAATATGAACTTCAAAATGGATTGGAAAAAGCGTTTCGTATTGGCAGAAACCTTAATACTCTTCAGTACGGCTAAGTTTCTGCCTGCCGTAGACGTTTGCGAAATGTGAAATTAAATTTTGAAAATTTGAAAAGTGTTGTGAAATATGAAAAGATTTTTCTAGCTCTTGCAAAGATTATCCGGCAATAACTAAATATGGTGGAAAAATCAAAGCTTTACCCTCCCGATACTACCCTTCGCAGACCATGTCTTGGTACGTTAGGGTCCCTGTGAAGTGTACCATAATGGGAACACAGGTATGTCCTTACATAAAACACATGGACTGCTGTGTGTCTCATCTTTAAGGAGCCAATAATTATCAATTTAGTCGGGATTTTTTTAAGGCATGTACATCTGAAGGAAACCGAACCACATTCATTATGAATGATAAAATCCAGTGAGCCCAGTCTCTCCTGAAAAGTGGGTTATATTCCGTGTATGGAGGAAAGAAACTATGCTAATGACGATTTTCAATTGTAAATATGAACTTCAAAAATGGATTGAAAAAAGCGTTTCGTATTGGCAGAAACCTTAATACTCTTCAGTACGGCTATGTTTCTACCTGCCGTAGACGCTTGCGAAATGTGAAATTAAATTTTGAAAATTTGAAAAGTGTTGTGAAATATGAAAAGATTTTTCTAGCTCTTGCAAACATTATCCGGCAATAACCAAATATGGTGGAAAAATAAAAATTTTACCCTCCCGATACTACCCTTCGCAGACCATGTCTTGATACGTTAGGGTCCGTGTAAAGTGTACCATAATGGGAACACAGGTATGACCTTACATAAAACACATGAAGTGCTGTGTGTCTCATGTTTAAGGAGCCAAAAATTATCAATTTATTCGGGATTTTTTGATGGCATGTACATCTGAAGGAAACCTAATCATAACTCATTATGAATGATAAAATCCAGTGAGCCCAGTCCCTCCTGAAAAGTGGGTTATATTCCGTGTATGGAGGATAGAAGCTATGCTAATGACGATTTTCAATTGTAAATATGAACTTCAAAAATGGATTGGAAAAAGCGTTTCGTATTGGCAGAAACCTTAATACTCTTCAGTACGGCTAAGTTTCTGCCTGCCGAAGACGCTTGCGAAATGTGAAATTAAATTTTGAAACTTTGAAAAGTGTTGTGAAATATGAATAGATTTTTCTAGCTCTTGCAAACATTATCCGGCAATAACCAAATATGGCGGAAAAATCAAAGTTTTACCCTCCCGATACTACCCTTCGCAGACCATGACTTGGTACGTTAGGGTCCCTGTGAAGTGTACCATAATGGCAACACAGGTATGTCCTTACATAAAACACATGGACTGCTGTGTGTCTCATCTTTAAGGAGTCAAGAATTATCAATTTATTCGGCATTTTTTGATGGCATGTACATCTGAAGGAAACCTAACCATCATTCATTATGAATGATAAAATCCAGTGAGCCCAGTCTCTCCTGAAAAGTGGGTTATATTTCGTGTATGGAGGAAAGAAACTATGCTAATGACGATTTTCAATTGTGAATATGAACTTCAAAAATGGATTGGAAAAAGCGTTTCGTATTGGCAGAAACCTTAATACTCTTCAGTACGGCTAAGTTTCTGCCTGCCGTAGACGCTTGCGAAATGTGAAATTAAATTTTGAAAATTTGAAAAGTGTTGTGAAATATGAAAAGATTTTTCTAGCTCTTGCAAACATTATCCGGCAATAACTAAATATGGTGGAAAAATCAAAGCTTTACCCTCCCGATACTGCCCTTCGCAGACCATGTCTTGATACGTTAGGGTCTCTGTGAAGTGTACCATAATGGGAACACAGGTATGTCCTTACATAAAACACATGGACTGCTGTGTGTCTAATCTTTAAGGAGCCAATAATTATCAATTTAGTCGGGATTTTTTTAAGGCATGTACATCTGAAGGAAACCGAACCATCATTCATTATGAATGATAAAATCCAGTGAGCCCAGTCTCTCCTGAAAAGTGGGTTATATTCCGTGTATGGAGGAAAGAAACTATGCTAATGACGATTTTCAATTGTAAATATGAACTTCAAAAAAGGATTGGAAAAAGCGTTTCGTATTGGCAGAAACCTTAATACTCTTCAGTACGGCTAAGTTTCTGCCTGCCATAGACTCTTGCGAAATGTTAAATTAAATTTTGAAAACTTGAAAAGTGTTGTGAAATATGAATAGATTTTTCTAGCTCTTGCAAACATTATCCGGCAATAACCCAATATATGGTGGAAAAATCAAAGTTTTACCCTCCCGATACTACCCCTCGCAGACTATGTCTTGGTACGTTAGGGTCCCTGTGAAGTGTACCATAATGGCAACACAGGTATGTCATTACATAAAACACATGAAGTGCTGTGTGTCTCATCTTTAAGGAGCCAATAATTATCAATTTAGTCGGGATTTTTTGATGGCATGTACATCTGAAGGAAACCTAGCTATCATTCATTATGAATGACAAAATCCAGTGAGCCCAGTCTCTCCTGAAAAGTGGATTATATTCCGTGTATGGAGGAAAGAAACTATGCTAATGACGATTTCCAATTGTAAATATGAACTTCAAAAATGGATTGGAAAAAGCGTTTCGTATTGGCAGAAACCTTAATACTCTTCAGTACGGCTAAGTTTCTGCCTGCCATAGACGCTTGCGAAATGTTAAATTAAATTTAGAAAATTTGAAAAGTGTTGTGAAATATGAAAAGGTTTTTCTAGCTCTTGCAATCATTATCCGGCAGTAACCAAATGTGATGGAAAAATCAAAGTTTTACCCTCCCGATACTACCCTTCGCAGACCATGTCTTGGTACGTTAGGGTCCCTGTGAAGTGTACCATAATGGCAACACAGGTATGTCCTTACATAAAACACATGGACTGCTGTGTGTCTCATCTTTAAGGAGCCAATAATTATCAATTTAGTCGGGATTTTTTTATGGCATGTACATCTGAAGGAAACCTAACCATCATTCATTGTGAATGATAAAATCCAGTGAGCCCAGTCACTCCTGAAAAGTGCGTTATATTCCGTGTATGGAGGAAAGAAACTCTGCTAATGACGATTTCAAATTGTAAATATGAACTTCAAAATGGATTGGAAAAAGCGTTTCGTATTGGCTGAAACATTAATAGTCTTCAGTACGGCTAAGTTTCTGCCTGCCGTAGACGCTTGCGAAATGTGAAATTAAATTTTGAAAATTTGAAAAGTGTTGTGAAATACGATAATATTTTTCTAGCTCTTGCAAACATTATCCGGCAATAACCAAATATGGTTTAAAAATCAATGTTTTACCCTCCCGATACTACCATTCGCAGACCATGTCTTGGTACGTTAGGGTCCCTGTGAAGTGTACCATAATGGCAACACAGGAATGTCCTTCCATAAAACACATGGACTGCTGTGTGTCTCATCTTTAAGGAGCCAAGAATTATCAATTTATTCGACATTTTTTGATGGCATGTACATCTGAAGGAAACCTAACCATCATTCATTATGAATGATAAAATCCAGTGAGCCCAGTCTCTCCTGAAAAGTGGGTTATATTTCGTGTATGGAGGAAAGAAACTATGCTAATGACGATTTTCAATTGTGAATATGAACTTCAAAAATGGATTGGAAAAAGCGTTTCGTATTGGCAGAAACCTTAATACTCTTCAGTACGGCTAAGTTTCTGCCTGCCGTAGACGCTTGCGAAATGTGAAATTAAATTTTGAAAATTTGAAAAGTGTTGTGAAATATGAAAAGATTTTTCTAGCTCTTGCAAACATTATCCGGCAATAACTAAATATGGTGGAAAAATCAAAGCTTTACCCTCCCGATACTGCCCTTCGCAGACCATGTCTTGATACGTTAGGGTCTCTGTGAAGTGTACCATAATGGGAACACAGGTATGTCCTTACATAAAACACATGGACTGCTGTGTGTCTCATCTTTAAGGAGCCAATAATTATCAATTTAGTCGGGATTTTTTTAAGGCATGTACATCTGAAGGAAACCGAACCATCATTCATTATGAATGATAAAATCCAGTGAGCCCAGTCTCTCCTGCAAAGTGGGTTATATTCCGTGTATGGAGGAAAGAAACTATGCTAATGACGATTTTCAATTGTAAATATGAACTTCAAAAATGGATTGGAAAAAGCGTTTCGTATTGGCAGAAACCTTAATACTCTTCAGTACGGCTAAGTTTCTGCCTGTCGTAGACGCTTGCGAAATGTGAAATTATATATTGAAAATTTGAAAAGTATTGTGAAATATGAAAAGACTTTTCTAGCTCTTGCAAACATTATCCGGCAATAACCAAATATGGTGGAAAAATCAAAGTTTTACCCTCCCGGTACTACCCTTCGCAGACCATGTCTTGATACGTTAGGGTCCCTGTAAAGTGTACCATAATGGCAACACAGGTATGTCCTTACATAAAACACATAGACTGCTGTGTGTCTCATCTTTAAGGAGCCAAAAATTATCACTTTATTCGGGATTTATTGATGGCATGTACATCTGAAGGAAACCCAACCATCATTCATTATGAATGATAAAATCCAGTGAGCCCAGTTCCTCCTGAAAAGCGGGTTATATTCCGTGTATGGAGGAAAGAAACTATGCTAATGACTATTTTCAATTGTAAATATGAACTTCAAAATGGATTGGAAAAAGCGTTTCGTATTGGCAGAAACCTTAATACTCTTCAGTACGGCTAAGTTTCTGCCTGCCGTAGACGCTTGCGAAATGTGAAATTAAATTTTGAAAATTTGAAAAGTGTTGTGAAATATGAAAAGATTTTTCTAGCTCTTGCAAAGATTATCCGGCAATAACTAAATATGGTGGAAAAATCAAAGCTTTACCCTCCCGATACTACCCTTCGCAGACCATGTCTTGGTACGTTAGGGTCCCTGTGAAGTGTACCATAATGGAAACACAGGTATGTCCTTACATAAAACACATGGACTGCTGTGTGTCTCATCTTTAAGGAGCCAATAATTATCAATTTAGTCGGGATTTTTTTAAGGCATGTACATCTGAAGGAAACCGAACCATCATTCATTATGAATGATAAAATCCAGTGAGCCCAGTCTCTCCTGAAAAGTGGGTTATATTCCGTGTATGGAGGAAAGAAACTATGCTAATGACGATTTTCAATTGTAAATATGAACTTCAAAAATGGATTGAAAAAAGCGTTTCGTATTGGCAGAAACCTTAATACTCTTCAGTACGGCTATGTTTCTACCTGCCGTAGACGCTTGCGAAATGTGAAATTAAATTTTGAAAATTTGAAAAGTGTTGTGAAATATGAAAAGATTTTTCTAGCTCTTGCAAACATTATCCGGCAATAACCAAATATGGTGGAAAAATAAAAATTTTACCCTCCCGATACTACCCTTCGCAGACCATGTCTTGATACGTTAGGGTCCGTGTAAAGTGTACCATAATGGGAACACAGGTATGACCTTACATAAAACACATGAAGTGCTGTGTGTCTCATGTTTAAGGAGCCAAAAATTATCAATTTATTCGGGATTTTTTGATGGCATGTACATCTGAAGGAAACCTAACCATAATTCATTATGAATGATAAAATCCAGTGAGCCCAGTCCCTCCTGAAAAGTGGGTTATATTCCGTGTATGGAGGATAGAAGCTATGCTAATGACGATTTTCAATTGTAAATATGAACTTCAAAAATGGATTGGAAAAAGCGTTTCGTATTAGCAGAAACCTTAATACTCTTCAGTACGGCTAAGTTTCTGCCTGCCGTAGACGCTTGTGAAATGTGAAATTAAATTTTGAAAATTTGAAAAGTGTTGTGAAATATGAAAAGATTTTTCTAGCACTTGCAAACATTATCCGGCAATAACCAAATATGGTGGAAAAATCAAAGTTTTACCCTCCCGATACTACCCTTCGCAGACCATGTCTTGGTGCGTTAGGGTCCCTGTGAAGTGCACCATAATGGCAACACAGTTATGTCCTTGCATAAAACACATGGGCTGCTGTGTGTATCATCTTTAAGGAGCCAATAATTATCAATTTAGTCGGGATTTCTTGATGGTATGTACATCTGAAGGAAACCTAACAATTATTCATTATGAATGATAAAATCCAGTGAGCCCAGTCTCTCCTGAAAAGTGGGTTATATTCCGTGTATGGAGGAAAGAAACTATGCTAATGACGAATTTCAATTGTAAATATGAACTTCAAAAATGGATTGGAAAAAGCGTTTCGTATTGGCAGAAACCTTAATACTCTTCAGTACGGCTAAGTTTCTGCCTGCCGAAGACGCTTGCGAAATGTGAAATTAAATTTTGAAACTTTGAAAAGTGTTGTGAAATATGAATAGATTTTTCTAGCTCTTGCAAACATTATCCGGCAATAACCAAATACGTCGGAAAAATCAAAGTTTTACCCTCCCGATACTACCCTTCGCAGACCATGTCTTGGTACGTTAGGGTCCCTGTGAAGTGTACCATAATGGCAACACAGGTAGATCCTTACATAAAACACATGGAGTGCTGTGTGTCTCATCTTTAAGGAGCCAAAAATTATCAATTTATTCGGGATTTTTTGATGGCATGTACATCTGAAGGAAACCTAACCATAATTCATTATGAATGATAAAATCCAGTGAGCCCAGTCCCTCCTGAAGAGTGGGTTGTATTCCGTGTATGGAGGATAGAAACTATGCTAATGACGATTTTCAATTGTAAATATGAACTTCAAAAATGGATTGGAAAAAGCGTTTCGTATTAGCAGAAACCTTAATACTCTTCAGTACGGCTAAGTTTCTGCCTGCCGTAGACGCTTGTGAAATGTGAAATTAAATTTTGAAAATTTGAAAAGTGTTGTGAAATATGAAAAGATTTTTCTAGCACTTGCAAACATTATCCGGCAATAACCAAATATGGTGGAAAAATCAAAGTTTTACCCTCCCGATACTACCCTTCGCAGACCATGTCTTGCTGCGTTAGGGTCCCTGTGAAGTGTACCATAATGGCAACACAGGTATGTCCTTGCATAAAACATATGGACTGCTGTGTGTCTCATCTTTAAGGAGCCAATAATTATCAATTTAGTCGGAATTTTTTATGGCATGTACATCTGAAGGAAACCTAGCTATCATTCATTATGAATGACAAAATCCAGTGAGCCCAGTCTCTCCTGAAAAGTGGATTATATTCCGTGTATGGAGGAAAGAAACTATGCTAATGACGATTTCCAATTGTAAATATGAACTTCAAAAATGGATTGGAAAAAGCGTTTCGTATTGGCAGAAACCTTAATACTCTTCAGTACGGCTAAGTTTCTGCCTGCCATAGACGCTTGCAAAATGTTAAATTAAATTTTGAAAATTTGAAAAGTGTTGTGAAATATGAAAAGGTTTTTCTAGCTCTTGCAAACATTATCCGGCAGTAACCAAATGTGATGGAAAAATCAAAGTTTTACCCTCCCGATACTACCCTTCGCAGACCATGTCTTGGTACGTTAGGGTCCGTGTAAAGTGTACCATAATGGGAACACAGGTATGACCTTATATAAAACACATGAAGTGCTGTGTGTCTCATGTTTAAGGAGCCAAAAATTATCAATTTATTCGGGATTTTTTGATGGCATGTACATCTGAAGGAAACCTAACCATAATTCATTATGAATGATAAAATCCAGTGAGCCCAGTCCCTCCTGAAAAGTGGGTTATATTCCGTGTATGGAGGATAGAAGCTATGCTAATGACGATTTTCAATTGTAAATATGAACTTAAAAAATGGATTGGAAAAAGCGTTTCGTATTGGCAGAAACCTTAATACTCTTCAGTACGGCTAAGTTTCTGCCTGCCGTAGACGCTTGCGAAATGTGAAATTAAATTTTGAAAATTTGAAAAGCGTTGTGAAATATAAAAAGACTTTTCTAGCTCTTGCAAACATTATCCGGCAATAACCAAATATGGTGGAAAAATCAAAGGTTTACCCTCCCGATACTACCCTTCGCAGACCATGTCTTGGTGCGTTAGGGTCCCTGTGAAGTGTACCATAATGGCAACACAGGTATATCCTTGCATAAAATACATGGACTGCTGTGTGTCTCATCTTTAAGGAGCCAAGAATTATCAATTTAGTCGGGATTTTTTGATGGTATGTACATCTGAAGGAAACCTAACCATCATACATTATGATTGATAAAATCCAGTGAGCCCAGTCTCTCCTGAAAAGTGGGTTATATTCCGTGTATGGAGGAAAGAAACTATGCTAATGACGAATTTCAATTGTAAATATGAACTTCAAAAATGGATTGGAAAAGGCGTTTCGTATTGGCAGAAACCTTAATACTCTTCAGTACGGCTAAGTTTCTGCCTGCCGTAGACGCTTGCGAAATGTGAAATTAAATTTTGAAACTTTGAAAAGTGTTGTGAAATATGAATAGATTTTTCTAGCTCTTGCAAACATTATCCGGTAAAAACCAAATATGGTGGAAAAATCAAAGTTTTACCCTCCCGATACTACCCTTCGCAGACCATGTCTTGGTACGTTAGGGTCTCTGTGAAGTGTACCATAATGGGAACACAGGTATGTCCTTACATAAAACACATGGACTGCTGTGTGTCTCATCTTTAAGGAGCCAATAATTATCAATTTAGTCGGGATTTTTTTAAGGCATGTACATCTGAAGGAAACCGAACCATCATTCATTATGAATGATAAAATCCAGTGAGCCCAGTCTCTCCTGAAAAGTGGGTTATATTCCGTGTATGGAGGAAAGAAACTATGCTAATGACGATTTTCAATTGTAAATATGAACTTCAAAAATGGATTGGAAAAAGCGTTTCGTATTGGCAGAAACCTTAATACTCTTCAGTACGGCTAAGTTTCTGCCTGCCATAGACGCTTGCAAAATGTTAAATTAAATTTTGAAAATTTGAAAAGTGTTGTGAAATATGAAAAGGTTTTTCTAGCTCTTGCAAACATTATCCGGCAATTACCAAATATGGTGGAAAAATCAAAGTTTTACCCTCCCGGTACTACCCTTCGCAGACCATGTCTTGATACGTTAGGGTCCCTGTAAAGTGTACCATAATGGCAACACAGGTATGTCCTTACATAAAACACATGGACTGCTGTGTGTCTCATCTTTAAGGAGCCAAAAATTATCACTTTATTCGGGATTTATTGATGGCATGTACATCTGAAGGAAACCCAACCATCATTCATTATGAATGATAAAATCCAGTGAGCCCAGTTCCTCCTGAAAAGCGGGTTATATTCCGTGTATGGAGGAAAGAAACTATGCTAATGACGATTTTCAATTGTAAATATGAACTTCAAAATGGATTGGAAAAAGCGTTTCGTATTGGCAGAAACCTTAATACTCTTCAGTACGGCTAAGTTTCTGCCTGCCGTAGACGCTTGCGAAATGTGAAATTAAATTTTGAAAATTTGAAAAGTGTTGTGAAATATGAAAAGATTTTTCTAGCTCTTGCATAGATTATCCGGCAATAACTAAATATGGTGGAAAAATCAAAGCTTTACCCTCCCGATACTACCCTTCGCAGACCATGTCTTGATACGTTAGGGTCCGTGTAAAGTGTACCATAATGGGAACACAGGTATGACCTTACATAAAACACATGAAGTGCTGTGTGTCTCATGTTTAAGGAGCCAAAAATTATCAATTTATTCGGGATTTTTTGATGGCATGTACATCTGAAGGAAACCTAACCATAATTCATTATGAATGATAAAATCCAGTGAGCCCAGTCCCTCCTGAAAAGTGGGTTATATTCCGTGTATGGAGGATAGAAGCTATGCTAATGACGATTTTCAATTGTAAATATGAACTTCAAAAATGGATTGGAAAAAGCGTTTCGTATTAGCAGAAACCTTAATACTCTTCAGTACGGCTAAGTTTCTGCCTGCCGTAGACGCTTGTGAAATGTGAAATTAAATTTTGAAAATTTGAAAAGTGTTGTGAAATATGAAAAGATTTTTCTAGCACTTGCAAACATTATCCGGCAATAACCAAATATGGTGGAAAAATCAAAGTTTTACCCTCCCGATATTACCCTTCGCAGACCATGTCTTGGTGCGTTAGGGTCCCTGTGAAGTGCACCATAATGGCAACACAGTTATGTCCTTGCATAAAACACATGGACTGCTGTGTGTATCATCTTTAAGGAGCCAATAATTAGCAATTTAGTCGGGATTTCTTGATGGTATGTACATCTGAAGGAAACCTAACAATTATTCATTATGAATGATAAAATCCAGTGAGCCCAGTCTCGCCTGAAAAGTGGGTTATATTCCGTGTATGGAGGAAAGAAACTATGCTAATGACGAATTTCAATTGTAAATATGAACTTCAAAAATGGATTGGAAAAAACGTTTCGTATTGGCAGAAACCTTAATACTCTTCAGTACGGCTAAGTTTCTGCCTGCCGAAGACGCTTGCGAAATGTGAAATTAAATTTTGAAACTTTGAAAAGTGTTGTGAAATATGAATAGATTTTTCTAGCTCTTGCAAACATTATCCGGCAATAACCAAATATGTCGGAAAAATCAAAGTTTTACCCTCCCGATACTACCCTTCGCAGACCATGTCTTGGTACGTTAGGGTCCCTGTGAAGTGTACCATAATGGCAACACAGGTATGTCCTTACATAAAACACATGGAGTGCTGTGTGTCTCATCTTTAAGGAGCCAAAAATTATCAATTTATTCGGGATTTTTTGATGGCATGTACATCTGAAGGAAACCTAACCATAATTCATTATGAATGATAAAATCCAGTGAGCCCAGTCCCTCCTGAAAAGTGGGTTGTATTCCGTGTATGGAGGATAGAAACTATGCTAATGACGATTTTCAATTGTAAATATGAACTTCAAAAATGGATTGGAAAAAGCGTTTCGTATTAGCAGAAACCTTAATACTCTTCAGTACGGCTAAGTTTCTGCCTGCCGTAGACGCTTGTGAAATGTGAAATTAAATTTTGAAAATTTGAAAAGTGTTGTGAAATATGAAAAGATTTTTCTAGCACTTGCAAACATTATCCGGCAATAACCAAATATGGTGGAAAAATCAAAGTTTTACCCTCCCGATACTACCCTTCGCAGACCATGTCTTGCTGCGTTAGGGTCCCTGTGAAGTGTACCATAATGGCAACACAGGTATGTCCTTGCATAAAACATATGGACTGCTGTGTGTCTCATCTTTAAGGAGCCAATAATTATCAATTTAGTCGGGATTTTTTGATGGCATGTACATCTGAAGGAAACCTAGCTATCATTCATTATGAATGACAAAATCCAGTGAGCCCAGTCTCTCCTGAAAAGTGGATTATATTCCGTGTATGGAGGAAAGAAACTATGCTAATGACGATTTCCAATTGTAAATATGAACTTCAAAAATGGATTGGAAAAAGCGTTTCGTATTGGCAGAAACCTTAATACTCTTCAGTACGGCTAAGTTTCTGCCTGCCATAGACGCTTGCGAAATGTTAAATTAAATTTTGAAAATTTGAAAAGTGTTGTGGAATATGAAAAGGTTTTTCTAGCTCTTGCAAACATTATCCGGCAGTAACCAAATGTGATGGAAAAATCAAAGTTTTACCCTCCCGATACTACCCTTCGCAGACCATGTCTTGGTACGTTAGGGTCCGTGTAAAGTGTACCATAATGGGAACACAGGTATGACCTTATATAAAACACATGAAGTGCTGTGTGTCTCATGTTTAAGGAGCCAAAAATTATCAATTTGTTCGGGATTTTTTGATGGCATGTACATCTGAAGGAAACCTAACCATAATTCATTATGAATGATAAAATCCAGTGAGCCCAGTCCCTCCTGAAAAGTGGGTTATATTCCGTGTATGGAGGATAGAAGCTATGCTAATGACGATTTTCAATTGTAAATATGAACTTAAAAAATGGATTGGAAAAAGCGTTTCGTATTGGCAGAAACCTTAATACTCTTCAGTACGGCTAAGTTTCTGCTTGCCGTAGACGCTTGCGAAATGTGAAATTAAATTTTGAAAATTTGAAAAGCGTTGTGAAATATGAAAAGACTTTTCTAGCTCTTGCAAACATTATCCGGCAATAACCAAATATGGTGGAAAAATCAAAGTTTTACCCTCCCGATACTACCCTTCGCAGACCATGTCTTGGTGCGTTAGGGTCCCTGTGAAGTGTACCATAATGGCAACACAGGTATGTCCTTGCATAAAATACATGGACTGCTGTGTGTCTCATCTTTAAGGAGCCAATAGTTATCAATTTAGTCGGGATTTTTTGATGGTATGTACATCTGAAGGAAACCTAACCATCATACATTATGATTGATAAAATCCAGTGAGCCCAGTCCCTCCTGAAAAGTGGGTTATATTCCGTGTATGGAGGATAGAAACTATGCTAATGACGATTTTCAATTGTAAATATGAACTTCAAAAATGGATTGGAAAAAGCGTTTCGTATTGGCAGAAACCTTAATACTCTTCAGTACGGCTAAGTTTCTGCCTGCCGTAGACGCTTGTGAAATGTGAAATTAAATTTTGAAAATTTGAAAAGTGTTGTGAAATATGAAAAGATTTTTCTAGCACTTGCAAACATTATCCGGCAATAACCAAATATGGTGGAAAAATCGAAGTTTTCCCCTCCCGATACTACCCTTCGCAGACCATGTCTTGGTACGTTAGGGTCCGTGTGATGTGTACCATAATGGCAACACAGGTATGTCCTTATATAAAACTCATGGAGTGCTGTGTGTCTCATCTTTAAGGAGCCAAAAATTATCAATTTATTCGGGATTTTTTGATGGCATGTACATCTGAAGGAAATCTAACCATCATTCATTATGAATGATAAAATCCAGTGAGCCCAGTCCCTCCTGAAAAGTGGGTTATATTCCGTGTATGGAGGATAGAAACTATGCTAATGACGATTTTCAATTGTAAATATGAACTTCAAAAATGGAATGGAAAAAGCGTTTCGTATTGGCAGAAACCTTAATACTCTTCAGTACGGCTAAGTTTCTGCCTGCCGTAGACGCTTGTGAAATGTGAAATTAAATTTTGAAACTTTGAAAAGTGTTGTGAAATATGAATAGATTTTTCTAGCTCTTGCAAACATTATCCGGCAATAACCAAATATGGTGGAAAAATCAAAGTTTTACCCTCCCGATACTACCCTTCGCAGACCATGTCTTGGTGCGTTAGGGTCCCTGTGAAGTGTACCATAATGGCAACACAGGAACGAATCTGACGTCGGGGACGAGACCATTAGCTCAGTATTAGAGTTGGTTGAGTCCCAAAAAGAGGTCAAAGAATTAATGGAAGACCTATTTAAAAGGCATCAAAGAGAAGGCAGGAAAAATACTGTCAAATCGACAGAGAAACGTTTACAAACGTTTACCGAATATTGGAAAGAATTCCAAACACGGCATAGAGTGATTCAAAAGAAAGCGACAAAAGAAGATCGCAAATTAGAATATTTCACGAAAGAGACATTTAGTGATGTACAGGAGTATTACATCGAAAAAGCAGCAAGCATGGAAGAGGATATAGACAAATTAACACCAACGCCTGTCAACAATCCTCCTCAGACTCAGACATCACATGCTAGCACAAATTCATGTAATAATGAAAGACTCCCCAGAATTAAGCTTCCCACCTTCAATGGAGAATACTCTACGTGGATTTCATTCCACGATTTATTTAATTCGGTCATACATCACAACAATAATTTAAGAGACGTTGACAAATTGTATTTTCTAAAGACAAATCTAATAGGAGAGGCTGAAAAATTGCTCAGGCATTACGAAGTATGCGATGCAAACTACCGACCAGCTTGGCAGCTCCTAAAAGAACGCTATTCCAATAAGCGAATATTAGTCAACGTACAATTAAAGAATTTATTATCTCTCCCACCCATGCACCATGACACTGCCGATAATATTAAACGTCTGCTAGACAACATAACCGAAGCGTTATTAGCATTACAAAACTTAGGAATAAAAACAAGGAATTGGGATCCACTGATCATATACTTGACAGTGCAAAAACTACACCCAGACACACACCAATTATGGGAGCAAAGTTTACAGAGTAGCATAGACCTACCTGAACTAAAGACTTTAACCAAATTTCTAGAGTCTCGCTTCCGAACTCTAGAAATGATTGGAAACAAGATTACGTCATCCAATATGACACAGAGAAAACCATTCTCACCCAAACCTACATATGGTCTGTTGAACAGAAATAAAAGTTCAGCACCAAATCACCCACCTACAAAAAAGTCCTCTTGCAGCCATTGCAAGGGGACCATATCATATTTCACTGTCCTACCTTTAGAAATATGAACACGCGACAACAACATGAAGTTGTCACAAGTAAGAATTTATGCAAAAATTGCTTATCTCCCAACCACACAACCTCAAATTGCACTAGCAATAAAAAGTGTTATCATTGTCTAAAAAATCATAACACATTACTCCACTATGAGCAAAACGATTCGGTGACAGAATCACCTAATCAATCCTCCCAAAATTCCAATATGGAAGCTGAATTAAGCACACCCACCTATGGAAATGACGAACAACAAGTTCAAAGTTTTCTAACAGCAAACATGAAAAAAGCTCTTCTCTCTACAGCTCTGATTAACGTCACTGCACCATCCAGACTCACGATGACATTCCGAGCGTCAATAGACTCAGGGTCACAAGTGTCAATCATGACAGAAAAGGCCTTTAAGCTATTACGACTTAAAGGATCTCCAACCACCCAAGAATTAATTGGACTTGGTACAACTTCCAACAATACAGCTGTGCAAGAAGCTACAGTCACAATTAATTCTTTACACACCAATTTTAAAGTTGCAAGTAGCATGCTCGTGATTAGAAAAATCACAGATGTGCTGCCAAACAATGCAATTGAAGTGTCAAACTGGAGACACATTCACAACCTCCCGCTAGCAGATCCTACCTTCTCAATTCCAGGAGAAATCGATGTTCTCCTTGGAGCAGAGGTATACGCCGCTATTATCAAAAATGGTATAAAGAGAGGATCTGGCAAATCTCCAACAGCCCAAAACACAGAATTGGGTTGGATTCTGGTTGGAGGAGTTCCAGAAACAGAACGCACAACTACGACTGTGCTATCCACCTACACCACAACAAACATTAAGTCAAACAACAAATTACAAAGAGTTTGTAAATGCACCAATACGTCAACAATACCACCAAAGGACAGACTCCACGCTGTAACAAGGCAACGCCTTCCCTCCAAAAAATATGAATTCACCAAAAGTCATAAGACGAAGAGTATCAGAGAAAAAACTGGAGAAATGCTTCAAGTAAAGCAGTAAAACACTACACCTTAATCACATTCTCCACCTTTAGTACAAAAGGAAAAGGTACAACAAAACTATCGCCATCTCAATCAGTTTCAAATACAACTCCACCAATGCAAGCTAAACTTAATCATAGAGAAACTAAGAATCTCAGGACTAGATGGCGCCACTATAGTTAACAACCTTTTCACTCTACACTAGTAATGAAAGAGAATACTAATTCACCAGCGACACAAGCGCTGAAGCAAAATATTCCCATACTTTGCACAAAAACACATATGGAAGGATGAAAACAAAATAAAAACAATAGGTTTTCTCATTCCAATTAAAGAAAACTAATATCAAAATGCCTTTAAAGTACCCTTCTCAAAAATATTTTTAAAATCTCTCCTATCAAAAATAATTTCAAAATCCCCGCCAATAACACTCCTCTTTGGCATTACTAAATAACAAAATTTGCCGTTATATTTAAATCCGCCAAAATTCACATCAGTTTCGAAAGTTGTCAAGTGTATATTAGTGCGGTCAGGTTTTAGATTCCGTTTTTTTTTTATTTGGTTTTAATTTTCCTTGTATATTATTTTTGAGTTAAATTTTTAACAATGGAGAAAGTGCACGGAATTTTAAATCCAGAATCTCTGGATTCCATGAATGCAGGCATGTCACCTACACCACCAGAGCTTTTGACTTCGTTTAAACCAATCAGGCCATTGAGCCCATTGCCACCAACGCCAAAGAAGGCAGGGCAATTCAAATCGGCCATTATACGGCCACCACCTCACGAGGTCATGCCTGTGAAGAAACTTTTCCGGCCATTCAAAGCAAGGCCAGCGGCAGAAGAACTCAAACGTCTGAAAAAGGAAGTCAAACCGAAGAATGACTTTAAATTCAAAACCAGGCCCAGGGAAAATAACCCAGCAGTTCGTATCCCGACAATGCCCCAAATTCCTACCAAAAGCCCAAAGGCAGCCTGTAAAAAAAATACAACTGATCCTAAGGCAGCAACAGACAATACAACTTCAACAGAAAAAGACCATCCAACAAACAACATCGGATTAGTGACTCCAGGGATTCCAGTCAACATTTCGGAACAAATCATGGCTACTCCCATCGTAATTAAACTGTTAGAAACTAACAACAAACCATGGGACTAGATCAAAAAGGCAAAAAAGTTCTTCCGGTGCACACTTCCTGACGGCAGAATTCTAAAAATGACAAGAAGAAAGGACGTATTCCACTTCTTTAAACAAGACAAGTTAATTTAAAACCAAACACCTTTATTAAAACTATAATCATAATTATATATACATATATATATTAATTGTCTCTTCAATTTTGAGGCGGGAGGATGTTCAGGCCACACCAGAATCCCACGATGATTCGCTGACTCCTCCTCAGATAATGTTCCTAAACAGATACAAAAAGGAACACAAAGAATTTTATCTTAATATAATTTAAACAAAAATGTTTATCTGGAACTTCCTCCACTATTTTTTCACCTGAAAATAAACAAAAACTCTTATAAATAACTAATAAAATCAATAAATATTACAAACTTACCAAAAAATACCTACTGCTGTATATTTACAAATTGACATGTCAAAATGTCAACTCATCACATCAGATGTTCTCGCCTTCGCCGCAGTCAGAGTTCAGTGCAACTTTAATGGTCTCATATGACGTCAGTGCGGGACGCCGCCATCAAAATATAACAACTTTGAGAACGAGCGTTGACAAGGCAACCTAGCATGAACCCGAAACGTAGTGGTTCGCGGCGGCTATAAAAAGGCGACGAGCTGCAGCAGAATCACCAAACCTAATTTTGTTCCCATCTAAGTAGGAATTTACTCCTACTGCAGAAATTTAATTCTGGTAATTCCATCCCACACCTAAGTAGGAATTTACTCCTACTGCAGAAACTTAATTCTGCTTATATGTTATCTCCCACCTGAGTAGGAATATACTCCTACTGCAGAAATTTAATTCTGCTTATATTTTATCTCCCACCTGAGTAGGAATTTACTCCTACTGCAGAAATTTAATTCTGCTTATTATTTTTATCTCTCACCTGAGTAGGAATTTACTCCTACTGCAGAAATCTACTTCTGCTTTAATTTTATCCTACGTCTAAGCAGGAATCTACTCCTGCTGCAGAAACATACTTCTGCCACATTAACTATTTCTATTAATACTAGAGTGCTTAAACGTGCAGCACAAGAACTTCTACTTTATTAATAGTGGATTTTCTCTCTATTTTTCAGAAATAAGGGGAACAGACCTCAGCGGGAGCATTTAGTATTGTCTTTTACTGAATTTATCTGTTCAATTGATTTAGTGGTAGTATTGAATTTTGTAGTAGGCTAGGTTAATTTTAAGCATTGAATTATTTTTTCATAGGTTAAGTTTTTTTTTTGAATTTGTGATGATAGTTTGTAAGCAATATATTGAATAAATTTTATATTTGAGTTATCCTTTTACAACCGGCACCCCCCTTCAGCTTGAGCACAGATCTCACACAAAACGTGAATGTTAGTCAAAAAATGGGAAATCTTTAATCATAAAATGGGAAATCTTTTATCAAAAAATGGGAATCTTTAATCAAAAAGTAGGAAATCTTTAATCAAAAGTGGGAAATCTGGAAACGTTTTAATATATAATGGGAAATCTGAAAACGTTTTAAATACGTGGAAAATATGGAAATGTTTAAATCCAAAAAAAAAAACGTTTACACATGTTCTAGATACGTGGAAAGGTTTAAATCTGAAACTGTCTACACATGTGGAAAGGTTCGATCTGGAACCATGAGAAAGTTTTATGTGAAAATGTTTAAATCTGAAACTATGAGAGAGTCTGAAACTATTTAAACATGTTCTAATATGTTTAAATCTGAAACTATGAGAGAGTCTGAAACTATTAAAACATGTTCTAATATGTGGAAATGTTTAAATCTGAAATTGTGAGAAAGTCTGAAACAATGAGTAAGTCTAAGAATGTTTAAATCTGAAAAAGACTGAACCATGAGAAAGTCTGAAAATGTTTAAATCTGAAAATATTTAAAACTGAAACTATGAGAGAGTCCTATATGAAAATGTTTAAATCTGAAACTATGAGAAAGTCTTATGTGAATGCCCTAATGTATGGAAATCCGAAATGGTTTCAAATATGTTTCAGAAACGAGGAAAATCCGAGAAATGTTTAAATCTGGAAAACCTTGAAAGTGTTTCAAATACGTGGGAAATACGAGGGAATACGAAAATGTTTTAATATGTGGAACATCCGAAATATTTAAATCCGGGAAGCCTTGGAAGGCCTAAACTGTCATGAGCGTTGCGACTGTTATGACTGCTGCGATCGCTGCGACCGCTGTGACCGCTGTTATTTTATATTATGTATATATTGATAGGCAGTATCAATATAGTCAGGATTTTTGATGGCATATACATCTTATGGAACCTAAACATCATCAATACAGATGAGATGAATACACACAGGATGCCCCAACCTTACATGGTGGTGAACTGTGGACAGTGAGAAATCAGAAGAACACGCCCAACCCCAAAAAAGCTGTGTGAGATGAATTGAAGTGAAGTGAAGTGTAGTGAAGTGCAGTGAAGTTGTGTGAAGTTGTGTGAAGTTGTGTGAAATTGTGTGAAGTTGTGAAGTGCAGTAACGTGCAGTGCAGTTGTGTGAAGTAGTGTGAATTTGTGTGAAATTGTGTGAAGTTGTGTGAAGCTGTGTGAAATTGTGTAAAGTGTGTGAAGCTCTTGACACTCGTGATAACCGTGTGAGGTAAAGTCCACGCCAAAAGTGTGAGAAAAAATCCCACTTCAGGCAGAACGTCATACGTCAAATCAGGCGAAATAATAACAGCTCAGGCAGAACGTCATGCCAGGCAGAAGTAGTATGAAGAGGTGTGAAGACGTATTAAGACATATTATGAGGATATAATATGAAGATGTAGTATAAGGAGTGAAGACGTATTAAGACATATTATGAGGATATAACATGGAGATGTATTATGAGGATATATTATGAGGATATAATGAAGATGTAGTATGAGGATATAGTATGAAGATGTAGTATGAAGAAGAAGTGTAATGACGATGAAGAAGCGCTGTGACATGTGAACTCACGGAATGTGTTGTAGAATGATGGAGATGTAGAATGACGATGAAGAAACGATGTGACATGTTAGTCACGGAAAAATGACGATGAAGAAGAGGTGTGACATGTGAGCCACGGAAAAAATGATTGTGAAAGTGAATGTGACTGTGAACCTTCACGGGAGAAAACCCGAGAAACAATTTTGCCAAAAACAATCTAAAGGATTCGAGAAATATAAGAGGTTCGAGAAGAATAAAAGGTTCGAGAATAATAAGCGGTACGAGAAGAATAAGAAGTTTGAGAAGACTAAGAGTTTCGAGAAGAATAAGAGGTACGAGAAGAATAAGAGGAATCCAAAAAAGGATCTAAAAGGTTCGAGTAGAATAAATGTGAGTGTTTATGGAAGAAAGGCTAAAATATCCAAAACAAGTGCATGTTAAAAATCCAAACCAAGTGCAAGCTCAAAAGATCCAAGAGAAACGTGAAAGCTAAAGAAATCCAAGAGAAACGTGAAAGCTAAAAAGATCCAAAATAACTGCAAGAAAAATCAGGAGATCCCAGGCAAATCAAGAAAAAATCCCAGGCAAATCAGGAGATCCCAAAGAAACACGTGAATAACTGTACAAAATATATATATATATAGATCGCATGGTCCAATAAAAAACAAGAATCCCACGAAAAAACAAGAATCCCTGTAAAAAAGTATAAATATATATCTATATATGTAGATCAATGATCCAAGAAAAAAAAAAGAATCAAACGAAAAAACAAGAATCACACGGTCCGAAGACACATGAGCGTTAATGGCCCGCGAACAAATGATGTGAAAAATTTTTTAAAAAATTTCTAAAAAATTTTATAAAATTTTTAAAAAATGATGTGAAGAAAATTTCTGAAAAAAAACTAATAAATGATGTGTGTGTATGTGTGTGCGTGTGTGTGTATGTGTGTGCGTGTGTGTGTGTGTGAACCCCTATGGAAAACTTGTGTTCCCGTAGGTAAATATCTGTGTGTCTGATGGGCCGTGTAGGCACCTTAACGGCTATGCTCTACGCGTTTCACCCGACCCCTCGGGATCATCAGGAGTATTCACAAGTTATTTCATATGTATGTTGGTATTGTGTGTATAGTGTATATTGTTCTTCTGGATGTATAGATTCAAAAAATAAAAAATATGCAGTAAGGGATAAAATAAATTAAATTAAATAAATACAATTAAATAAAATAAAATAAAAATTAAAATAGAACAAGCAAATAAGGGATCACCCATAGCGATTCTCAAAGAAGATATATAATTACCAATATGAGTCTCAAAGAAACAAGGGATCAACCATAGCGATTCTCAAGGAAAATAAATTACCAATGTGAGCAAGACACCCAATGTGAGCATGACCCCCAATATGAGTCTCAAAGATAATAAGGGATCACCCATAGCGATTCTCAAAGAAAATTCAATTACCAATGTGAGTCTCAAAGAAAATAAATTATCAATGTGAGTCTCAAAGAAAATAAATTGCCAATGTGAGCAAGCCACCCAATGTGTAAATCCAACCGCCAATGTGAGCATGACCCCCAATGCGAAAATATAATCCCCAATGTAAGCATAATTCCCTATATGTAAGTGTAACCGCCAATGTGAGCATGACTCCCAATGCGAACAGTGCAAACGCCAATAAGAGCATGACTCCCAATGTGAACATAATTCCCAATGTGAGCATGACCCCATGAAGGCATAATACCTATGTGAGCATTAGCCCATGAAGGAAGCCCATGAAAACACAATAAAACAAAAAACACACAAAAACCCTATGTGAGCATAATCCCAATGGGAATATGTCCCCAATGTGAGCATGGTCTCAATGTGAGCATGATCTCAATGTGAGCATGATCTCAATGTGAGCAAGACCCCACGAAGCCCATGAAAAAAAATAAGTCCCAATGTTAGCATGAACAAATGTGAGCAAAACCCAGGAAGGAGGCCCAATGTGAAATTTCAAGGGGAAATCTCAAGGTGGAGTATGAACCAAAAGTGAGCATAACCCCATGAAGGAAGCCCAATGTGAAATCTCAAGGTGGACTCTAACTATAAAGGAAATGTGAGTGTAAAGGAAACACTAACTGTGTGAGAATGACTCAGAATAAATCAGAATCAAAGGGAAAACTGACTGTTTCAAAATAAAGAAATCTGTCTAACTATGAGTGAAAGACTGACTATGAGTATAAAGGAAAACTGACTGTATCAGAATGAATGAAACACTACCTGTGTGAGAATGACTCAGAATAAATTAGAATCAAAGGGAAAACTGACTGTGTCAGAATAAGGAAATCTGACTAAATATGTGTGAAAGACTGACTATGGGTATAAAGGAAAACTGACTGTATCAGAATGAATGAAATTCTAACTATTAGTGTGAAAAAAGAACAGTGAGAAACTATCAGTGTACACCCATAAGAGAATCCAGTCGTGAATCAAACCAGAACAAAATTATGTGAAAATCAGAGATGGTCATAAATCACACCAGAACAAAAGGTGTAAAAATCTAAAAGGGTCACACGCATGAGAACTCAAAATGGTCACACGCATGAGAACCCAACAAGCACAGCCGGCCAGCCAAAGGAGTGAAAGTCCAAAATGGTCACACGTATGAGAGCCCAATAAAGGCGTCAAGCAATTGCAGCCGAGGCGGTCGCATGTATAAGAACCTAATAAGTGTGGGGAAACTATCACAGCCAATTATAGGAGCCGGCCACAAGCCGATCACAGGAGCCGGCCACAGGCCGTAATCTGCATGACCAACAATCCGTGTGCCCACAATCAGTGAACTTAAATGAACTTGAATGACGGTATGGACAATCTATAACTTTGATGCCGTTGATGACGGTATGAACGATCTATGAACTTGAGCGCCTGTGTGAAAATAAGAGCCTGTATGAAAAATGAATATTAGTATGACTATAGTCTATAAATTCAAGGGCCTGTATGAAAAATGAATATTAGTATGACTACAGTCTATAAATTCAAGCGCCTGTATGAAAATGAGTGCCTGTATAAAAAATGAATATTCGCATGAATACAGTCCATAAATCAAGTTTGTGAACTCAAGTGCTTGTATGGACTTGTGTAAAGGTGAATATTTGTATGACTATAGTAAATATTCGTATGACTACAATCTATAAAATCAAGTTTGTAAACTCAAGTGCCTGTATGGACCTGTGTAAAAGTCAATATTCGTATGACTACAGTAAATTTTCGTATGACTATAATCTAAAAACTCAAGTGCCTGTATGGACTTGAGCATATATACGTATGAACAAAATCCACAACTTGTAAACTTAAGTGTCTGTATGGATTTGAGTGTATATACGTATGAACATAATCTATAATTTATAAACTCAAGTGCCTGCCTGGACTCGAGTGCATATACGTATGATTACAATCTATTAAACAAATTAAGTGCCTGTATGGACTTGAGTGCCTGTATAAAAGTAAATATATGTACATGCAACTGTAAACTGTAAACCTAAGCACACGTATAAAGGTAAATGTACATGCGACCTTAAACTGTAAGCCGAAACGCCCGTATAGATCCGGGCGCTGTATAAAGGTAAATGTGCATGCGACTACAATCTGTAAACCCGGCGCCGGTGCAAAAGCGAGCACACGTGTGATTAAAATCTGTGACTATAAACTGTAAACCTGAGTCAAAATTAATGTCTGTATTAAAATAAATGCCTGTACCAGAAATGAATGTCTGTATTAGAATAAGTGCCTGTGTTCGAATGAATGCCTGTACCAGAAATGAATGTCTGTATTAGAATGACCATACCAGAAATGATTGGCTATATCAGAAATGAATGCCTGTATTAGAATTGAATGCCCGTGTTAGAAATGGATGCCCGTATTAGAAATGAACGCCCGTACTAGAAACGAATGCCCGTACTAGAAACGAACGCCCGTACTAGAAATGGATGCCTGTATTAGAATGAAATGCCCGTATTAGAAATGGATGCCCGTGTAAGAGATGAATGCCCGTACTAGAAATGAATGCACTCACTAGAAATGGATGCCCGTATTAGAAATGAATGCCCGTACTAGAAATGGATGCACGCACTAGAAATGGATGCCCGTAATAAAAATGAATGCTTGTATTAAAAATGAATGCCTGTATTAGAAATGAATGCCCGTATAAAAATTTTGTATTAGAAATGAATGCCCGTATAAAAATTTTGAAATGAATGCCCGTATAAAAATTTTTGAAACCCTGTAATGACCACAATCTATAACCCTGAACATCGATAATACCCTCAATCTGTAGGAGCACAATCTATAGCTTGGAAAAATACCTGTAGCGCCCATCTATGAACCTCTTGTGTGAAAATATATAAATTGAGGAATAAGGACAAAAATATTGTTCAGCGATGAATGAATCTAAAAAGAAAGAAAAAACAGTTAATATTAGTCAAACCACCTTAAAGTACTTAACTTAAGTACCAGCCAGGGAAATCGACTGGCATACTTTCCTCCCACGTAGAATTGGTACCTACGTACCTACATCCATGGAGGATGAGCTGAAATGAAAAGAAAATATGAATTAATTAATGCAATAAACCATAAATTATTTAAGGAACAAGAAATATTAATTGAATTTAAAAAAAAAGCACAAAAAATTTCCAATTTTTCCCCATACATATGACATGTAAACAACAACACTGTGGGAAATGGAATTTATGTAATAATTAGATAAATTTCAATTTCAATCACTCGAAATTTATACTAATCATTGAAAAAGAGTCATAGAACACAATAGCTAAAACAAAACACTTTCCCGTGAACTATTTCAAGGAAAATTACGCGCAAATTTTCACCTTTGACAGTTGTCGCAAGGGAAAGTAACTTGCTTAAATATCGAATTTTCTCAAAAATTTAAAGTGTAATAACTTAATAGAACCGAAGTTCATGAGTTATTAAATTGATGTTTTACATAAAAGAAACTTCCCGCGAGGTTTTTCCGCGGAAAAACAATGAATGAAAATCTCACCTGAAGACAGGTTAAGATTGCTAATGCTATAAATAATGGAACTTTCTTACAAAATAAACACACACAAACACTAATTATTGAGCACAATACAATTAGCACAACTTACCTTGGTCTTGTCGTGTCCCAATGCAATGAAATAGCGGAAAATCGAATAATTAATCACGATCACTAAAAGTCTTTAATTAAAACACGCTCAGATTACTTTAACATATGTACTTCTTTATTTTATTCAAAACTGACCTATCCTAATATATTAAACAAAGCTAACCCGAACCGAACTGAATGGAACTTGACACCTTAAAACCAAAAAGATAAAACGCGACTGAATACTTCACTGAACTGCACTCGCCAGACCAGTCATTGGTCTTTTATGCCCCGATATTCGGAAGTACTTTCTTTGCTCACAACGCGGATGTAAACAAACGACAACAACCTTGTCGTTTGTTCTACCGGTTGCAGCACATGAGTCGCTTAGTAGTAAACAATCGCTTTACATAACAATTACCATGCGAGGTTAATTGTTATCGTAATCGTCGATTGCTCCACTGAGCGCTCATCGTAGCCAGCTGTTGAGCTAATCAGCGAAATAACCGGCAGTTGCAGAACAGTACCATGCGAGGTTACTGTTTAGCAATTGCTAATTATTTTTTTAAAATGCGCCCTTGGCTGCATGAAGAATCTTCCTCATATTGGGCCATAACATCCCTCCCCCCTTGGAAAATCTAGTTTCCGCAGCGAACTAGATCTGGAGAATGCAATCAATTAAATAAACTGAAAATATCTCATCTTCGTTCGGTTCAGATTCTTTACATTATTTCATTACATTTCTGTACATTACATTTTTACATCTTTCGAAATTTTCTTATTTCCTTTTTCTAACATTGTTTGATTTTACATCATTTCACATTTCTCTTTTTAATATTGAATTTCTCCCTTAATATTCTTTCCTATGTTCTTTTCATATTACACTTTTTTTGCTTTCTGTATTCTATGTTTTTATTTTTTCACATTTTACTTTCTTTTATTGCTTCTCACATTCAATTTTATTTCTATATTTCTTTAATTTATTTAACATTTTTTCTTTCCTGTATTTCTTACATTTGTTTTCTTAGTTTTTGTTTTTACGTTCCTCTTATTTTAACATTTGCTTTTTTGTTTTTTTTTTTGTTTTTTACAATATAACTTCTTCAAACATCTCACAAAATAAAAAAAAAAATATTTCTGTATTTTTATCTATTCTACCTATTTTCTGTTACAATAAACTATAAGCTTGATATATCTTAAATAAGTACTCTAATTTTTAATAATTCCGTAGCCAATAATCTTTTCTCTAATAATACATTTTTGTTTTCCTTTCATTTTTACCTTAATTACAATTTTAAAAGTATTGTCCAAATCATAAGAAAAAAACTTCAATAATTTTAATACTTTTTACAACCTTAGCCTTAACATTCTAATTTCTGTGGGTGCCCAAAATTTCCCTAAATATATTATTACAATACAATAATTACTCTACTATTCTAATTGTACCAGCTGTTTCCCGACGATGGTAGGTAAATTTGCTGTTGGCAGGTTTGCTGTTGTTGCAATGATGACTTGTATACTGGATTCTGCTTGCTTGGATACCCTCGATTGGATCGGCCCCGTAAATGGTTTGAGGATGATCGTTCGAGCCTGTTCACTTTTTTGTCGCTTTAGATGGCACACTACTCCTGCTAGTACTGCTAAGGTGAAGATGCATAAACACCCGGTAGCTGATGTAGCTGCTAAGTGGACATGATGTGTGTTAGTCTCTTTGTTCTTAATGGCTTCCTGTACTCGCTTTATATCGGCCTCATTGTCTTTCCATGCTTGGTTGCAGTTCTTGGCTGTCAACAGTCTTATCCCAGTCTCTTTACTCTCTATAATTTCCGCTTTCTACTTATTTGATTTAGCTATGTCTACGTCATTCCATGCTGGCAACTCCAAACGATTCGGCTGCCAAATTGAGATATTTTTCTGGCTGTCGTCTTCTGCAGCTATCCGTAGGTCTCCAATCTGTAAATGGCAGGTTCTTCAATTGATAACACCCCTGTAGATGATAGTTCTCCAATTGTAGTTGGTAAATTTTGGCAGTTCGCCTCTAATTTTGTTTTTTCGGATACCACAAATAGCCAATGGTTCCTCGTCATCATTCGAACTAGACTGTTCCATTTCGGTATAACTCGATCTTTACATGCTCTCGAGTTCACATTGAAGCTTCGGAAAAGGTTTAATACGCAATTTTCTCCAATTGCTGTGAAGGTCGGGCCCAACTGTGGACAAAGAAATTGTGGCTGATCGGCGGTGGTCGAAAGCTGCTGGCACCCTTGATACTGCTGATAACTAATTAGGACATACTGCCGTTCATGGTTGTTAGCAGCTACAAATTCGGCATCCAGATCATATATGTGATACCCGCCGTCGTCTATTGTAACAGGAATTGTATATATCTTGTGCATATCGAACGCCACTCTTTGTGGCTGTGGAATTTCAATCCGGATCAATATCCCTTGATTTACTTGTAGGGATTTCACCTTTGCAATCTGCGTCAACAACTGGAAGTTCTGGAATTTCTCATCTAAACCCAATTGACGCGTGGCGTTCCTCATTATTTCACTCATTTCCCGAGCGTGAATAATTAATGGATGTAGCTTTCCGACACTCAGAGCTACCAGCATACTGATTATATTTTCCTGCATCTCACTGATTTCTCGTAGATGAAGAGTCACCAGTGTAATTACTTCGCTCATTTCTAATCTGAGCTGCAATGCCGACAATTCACGATATTGACCCTGTTGTGCTTTTACTAATGCTGATATTTTGTTACCCGGTTCCTCTCGTTCTGCTGCCGCTTGTATTGTGGTAGCGTTAAATACGTCGAATGTAGAGTTGATGACCGTTATTTGGTCCTTTAACAGAGTGAAGGTTCGGTTCTCTTTTCCGCTAAGATCATCTAGGGCTGCATGGATCTCTTCTGAGTCTGCATGATCCATTGTCCCGAAAAGGCATTTGAATGCTGATCCTAATCCATCAAAAATTGAACGTCTGCTTCGTCGTGGTGATTCACTCTGGGTATGGTGTAGCAGTTCCTTGTTTTGCCTCTTAATTTTCGTGACCCAACTTCTTATCTCCTTGGCAGCTATGGTGCACCTAGATACTATTCCGTCGTGTGTCACCTCCAAACATAACTGCGTAATTAGGCTAGTGCAATTATTTACAAATTCCATGTCCCCTGTTAAATCCGGCATTTCCACCTTGGACAGGATCGTCCAGTGCTTATTGTAGAAGTTGACTTTTCCAAGATGCTCGAACAACACTCCTGTATGGGGTATCGGTTGGATATGATACCCAGTTTTCTCTGCCTCCAGCAAGGTGATGAGTGCAAATATTACCGTTATAACTGCTTTCATCTTGATAACTAAACCCTATGCTAGTCTATGGCAACCCTTATTTTTATTTTTTCTATATCTATATGCTTTATATTTTAAATCTTTCTCTTTAAATCTTGGTTATTTGAGTTCTCTTTTAAATGTCTTACTTCTTTTGCAAATTGCTCCTTTAAATCTATTATTTTTTTTTTCAAATTTCTTATTTAAATTGTCCTAATCTCTTTCTCTTTTTTTTTTATTACTTCCTTTTAATTTTAATTCCTTCTCAACCTTTCTTATATATATATATTTTTTTTCACTGTACTTACTATTACAAACTAAGAGGAAGAAGAAAAAAAATTAAATAAATTAATTAGTCGAATTCCGCCAATTCCAAAATTATTGCCTCGTGCTGCACTCCTTTTAGGCTTCCGTCTTTCTGAAATGATCCAATTTTATGCTGAAACTATTCATTATATTTCCTCAATCGATTCGTGTGAATCCTCTTGAGCTTTTTTCCTTGAAGGATGGTAACTTTCTCAGGACTGTGAATGTAAATTACTTCGTAAGGGCCTTTGAAAATTGAAGATAACTTCCCCACTCGAGCTAAATCTTTCACCAGAACTTTATCCCCCACATGTATGGCTTCTGGCCTGGCTGTCTTATCATAATACCTTTTCGCAGATAGCTTGCTTTTGAGTAAGTTTTCCCTGGCCAGTTCAGACGCTTTTTGTAACTTGAAACGCAACACCGAATGATACTTATCAGTGTTGTACACGGGTTCAGGTTTATGCTGTAAGTTGCTAGGGATTTCTGATACAAATCCGAAAAGAGTTTCCATGGGTGTTAGCTTTGTACCCGCATGTACCGTGTTATTGTAAGCATGAGCTGCTGTCCTCAAAAAGTTATCCCAGCTCTGGGGTTCCCAGTCTACAAAACTTCTCAAGTAGTTAGCTAACGTAGAATGTTGCCGCTCTACCGCATTGAACTGTGGGTGATAGGCGGTGGTTTGCAGTTTCTTTATCTTAAGCATTTTGCAAAGAGCCTTTAAAACTTCGTCTGTAAAGTTAGCTCCTTGATGACTTACTAACTGTTTGGGTAATGAGTAAAGGCTAAGGATTTGCTCGAACAAGACCTGCGCTACGGTGTTCGCTTCTTGGTCTGGTATGGCCACAAAGTCAGCAAATCTAGTCAGATCATCCATCATGGACAGAATATACTTGTTACCATTATGACTAGTAGGCAACGGCCCCACTAAGTCTACGTATACCTTGTGGAATGGTTTTTCTGAAATTTCTGTTACCACTAACGGCATTTTAATCGCCCTGGAGTGCTTATTTCTCTGGCATTTCGCACAACACCCGACATGTTTGGCGATGTCCTTCTTCATGCCCTTCCAACGATAGAACCTTTTTATTCTTTCCAAGGTTTTATTTCGCCCAAAGTGCCCTCCGAATCGCGAGTCATGAAAATCTTTCAGAATTACCTCGACATCTTTTGGGTCAGTGACATTCTGCGGCTTTGAGCTTTTTTGTAGCCTTACTTCCTTATTCTCAGTCTCCTCTATTGTTTTCCATTCATCTTCGGATTCCGGAGAAGAGTCTTGTTTCCTCTTTCCGTCATTTGTATCTTTCTTAGCCTGTGCTCGAGTAACTACACAACATGGATATTCCTTACCACACTTTTCTTCCGCTTGCTCTATATCTCTGGGCATTCTACTAAGAGCATCCGCATTGCCATTTTCCCTACCTTTCTTGTAGACAATTTCAAAATCAAACTCCGAAAGTTTTTGGTGGAACCTCACCATGCGAGATGTGGTGTCCTTAACCTTAAAAACCCCTCGGAGAGGCTGATGATCAGTTATGATTTTAAAATGTCTTCCCAGTAAGTAGCATTTATAATTGCGTACAGCCCATACAATGGCTAACAATTCCAGTTCCGTGGTAGAATAGTTTTTCTCAGCTTGGTTCAGAGTGCGGCTGGCATAACTAACTGGCCTACCTTCTTGTTATAGGACTGCTCCTAGAGATTCCCCGCTCGCATCCGTGATGAGAGTGAACTCCTTATTAAAATCTGGATAAATTAATACTGGCGGCGAACTGAGAGCTTCTTTAATGACCTTAAAGGAGTTCTCGCATTCTGATCCCCAATTGAACTTCACCTTTTTCCTCAAAAGTTTATTAATTGGAGCCAGAATTTTTGAAAAATTGGGAACAAATTTACGATAGTAGTTGGCCAACCCCAAAAAAGACTGAACCTGTCTCACTGTTTTTGGTCGGGGGAAGCTTTGTACCACTTCTACTAACCGTTTGTCAGGTTGCACACCTTTCTCCGAACAAACATGCCCGAGGTATACTACCTCCTTTTTCAGGAATTGACATTTAGTAGGTTGTTGTTTTAAGTTATGTTCCCTAAATCTCTGATATACTTCTTGTAACTTTCCGTTATGTTCATCCAGATTTTTCGCAAAAATCACTACGTCATCAAGGTAGACAAAGCACTTAATCCCCTGAAGACCTCTTAATATCCCATTTAATAAGGATTGAAAGAATGAAGGTGCCGTTTTCAATCCGAATGGCAATCTCTTGTAGTGGAAGTGACTGATGTTTGTGCTAAAAGCTGTCTTTTCACGATCTGCCGGATCCACCAACACCTGATGATAACCATTTGCAAGATCTAAGGTAGTAAAGTACCTAGAATGACCTAATCTATCCAGAATGTCCTCAATCCATGGTAGTGGATAAGAAAAAGGAATACAGACTTTGTTGAGTTCGCGAAAGTCCACACACAATCTATACTTTAGCTTACCTGCTTCATCAGTTCCCTTTTTCGGTATTAATAAGACTGGAAGATGGAACGGGCTGTTACTATGTTCAATTATGTCATCCTCCAACAACTTTTTAAGCTGCTCCTGACATTCCTCTCTGTGGGATTCACGCATTCTATATTGCTTTTTATTTATGGGCCCGGTGTCGGCCATCAAGGGAAGTTTGAACATTTTCGTCGGAGTGTACGTTAGTTTATCCCCAGGTAAGTGAAAGATATCGCTGTATTCGTAACAGATTTGCATTACTGCTTCCTTCTCTTCCGAATTCAGATCATCCCCCAACTCCAGAGATTTCTTCATTACTTGAAGCCGTTGCTGAGTGATTTTCATTCTACGCTCGGGATTTCTTAATGGTCTTACCAAATACTTTTTTAAGCTTTCCAACTTAGGCTTAATTTTTTTTATTTCGATTGCCTCAGTCCTAGCATTGACAATTCCTACAAAGGCTTGTCCGTTACTAGGCCTAATCAAGGTATTCCCACAATACACACAGGAGCATATTTCTTCTGCCATACATACCAGTTCAGAATCGCTCGAGACTTGAATTCTTATTAGCTGCTCGCTTCTTGGCTCCAAGCATATTGGTCTTTTCGTGTCCTGAAATTTGAGAAAAGAGGGAGAGGGTTCAGTTTCGAGGCTATTTAGATGGACTTCCGTGCGAGGATGTCCTAGTCCGTTCTTCCTTTCAACCGCTACCCTTACCTGCTCTTCACCCCACATTTCTTTGGGCCACGCTATAGACTTTTCTTCTGCAGGACGAAAATCCCTTTGCTGCGCTCCTGTGCGAAGAATCGCGGTTAAGGTATTTCTCTGCTTTTGCCTAAGATCCAGCTCGTCCGTCTCTGGAGCTATTTTCCGCTCCTTCGGTGTTATCCGTTTACCTTCCAGTTGTATATTCACTGTTTCATCACTGTTGCTCACATATTTCAAGTATTTCTCTATGCTATCTGAAGCGGCACTTGCCTTGAGTACAATATCTTTTAGCCCTGTGACTTTTTCTTGAATTCGTAGCCTTACAGCTTCTGGTGAAATCTCCTGCGGCTTCTCTGTACTAGATCGACTAGAGGTACATCTGTCTAACGTAAGAATATCAACATTTTCTTTCCCTGTTATGTTTTCAAAAAGTGGTCTTACTCCCTTGTTTCCTTCTACGCTTTGAATTGACAGTGTATGACCAACACAATCAATAACAGCTCTGTTTTTAAGGAATTCCATGCCTAATATTCCTTCTGCTGGTATAGATTCGGTATCGTGTATTGCATGAAATACACAAGTCTGTTGGGTAGTACCAAAGCCTAGTAATGCTTGGCAGGTTCCTAACGATTTTCTCTGTGTACCAAACAATTCTCCTATAGTGATTGTTTCTTGGGTTTGTATGGGCGTACTTCCTTTTATTTTGTTTACCTTAATTATATTGCATGAAGATCCCGTATCTACTAATAATACTAATTTACCTTCTGGTGCTATGTCTGCGTCGACTGTGATTATACAATTGTTTAATAACCCTAATTCTACTGCACTATTCTTATCTATGGTCGACTGGGTATACTCCGATTCTCTTAATTGAAGGCAGCTGTGGAAAGAGTCCCCAGCTGCCGCCTCTCGTTTCCCTCTTGCGGGTGGCTTCTATGTTCTGCCAAGTACTTTCTTACACAGATATCCGTGTAATGGTCACTGGTCTTACAGAACTGGCAATAGAGAACTTCTCTTCTCTGAGTGAATTCCGTAGAATTGTCCACCACTGTATCTGCGAATCTGACTTGCTGATTCCTGCAACTTGGCGCCTCATGCCCATAGTTTCGGCATTTAGTGCAGTAAGGAGGCTGCTTTCTCCACTGGCATTCTTTAGCAAAGTGTCCCGGCTGTCCGCATTTGAAGCAGTTGACCGCTCTAGGCTGCTGTGTTGCTCTGATTGGAGTTGCACAATTTCTTGCCGGTCTCCGTACTGCTTGGAAAGGTTTTGGAGTTTGTTTCTTCCTGACCTCGCTAAAGTTTCCGGTCTTCCACCTTTCCTGTGGTGTTTCCATGGCATGTTCCGGTGCTTTTTTCCAGGCCCTTGGTGCCATGGCCTGAAGTCTTTCCGAATCTTTTTCGAAGTAGAGAGCTTCCTCTCGAACTTCTTCTAATGCTTCGAATTTTCTTCCAGTTAAGTATACCCGTGTGGCCTGACTGCCGACACCAGCTTTAAAAGTAGCTACCGCGTCGACCTCTAGTTCTGCTATCAAACCTCCATCCTTATTGGGATATTTGGCCGATATCGCAGACTTAATCTGGTCCAGCAGCTCCATCATCCGACCCGCAAACTCTCTAATATCCTCACCAGGTCTCTGCCTACAGGCTAACAATTCAGTGCGTAATTCACTGAAAGATTTTCGTGGCAAGTAGGCTGTTTTAATCGCCTGCTGCAAAGATGCAAAGTCCTTTGGCTCATGTGAGCTTATTAGATAGTAAGCGTCATCGGACAAACGGTATATTATGCATTTAATAAAAATGCTTTGCTCTGCTGCTTCCAGTCGATCGTGCAAGTCTTTGCTGCAACTGAGGAAACGAAAAACTTCTTTTGCCAACTTTGGAGACCTTTCCCCTGAAAACATTGGCACGTATTTAGAGACCAAGTCCATAATTTTGTCGTATGCCTCTGCCATGTTGCTCTTTAGAGGTGCTTTTGACCTGACAGATTCTGTTCTGGGTTTATTTCGACCTTGTTCCGTACTGTTACTGGACGTTTTTTGCTGTGTATCTTTAAACGTCCCAGATGTCCCCTTTTTATCCTGTTGCTGGTCCCAGAATACTAATTTCCTTGGATTCCACCTCTTACTCGTGTTCGCTTTATTAACTCCTTGATTAGAACCTTCTTGTGATGATTGATCGAATTCCAATTCTTTCTCTAGTTCCGCTGTAGTTTACTCAGCCTCCTTTAGCTGTACCTTTAGCGAGTCTATATTCTTTAAGAGCCCTTTTTTCTCCTTCTGGATTTCTTCCAATGCTTCTTCTGCTTCTATTTCACGACTCTGGATAACTTCGAATGCTGCTTTTTTAGCACTCTCGTTCAATTCCTGTCGTATTTTCTTCGCTTCTTCTTCTGTCCACCTTTTTTGTAACTCTCCTGTTATATCCTTCCCTATATATTGCCAGTCCTGTTCATAATTCTGCAATATTGCCTGACATTCCTTAAGTTCCTGTGCTTTGAGCTCTAATTCCCTTTCCTGGGCCTGATAGCGTGCTAATTCTTCCCTAGTTAAGATATTACTCCTACCTGAGGACATTTAAGTTTTATGACCAAGCTATTATACTAATAACATCGATACCCCGAAGGAGACTGTCTCCTACAGCTCTTATTTATGTTAAATATTCATGCGACGACCCGACCAGATTCATATTCCTACGACGATTATTCCTGATATTTAAAAACTTAACTTAACATAACCCTATTCGAGCCCATTAAACCCGGACAACATGTCTGTTAAATACCCTTACTATGTATTAATGAGAGCAGAAAATGATACAACTCCAAAAAAAAACTTTAACACATCTTAAAATTCTTAATATTGTACATACTCATATATAACTCTAAAAATTCAAAACTGTAATATAATTACTACGTTCAATACTCTAAACTCCTCTTTTATGCGTACCTATGTACAAATCAAACGTATTATACTCTCTTAATGTTTCTATTTTACTTATCCCGATACATCAGATGCACCATACTTTATTTAAAACTTTCTACCTACTTAATCGCATGGAACCCGAATACACTTGGCCGAGCAAATGCACATAAACAAAGATTTTTTCCGTGAGTATAAAACGACGTTATTACGTGACGTTAAAAGCTGGTGAAATTTATATCACTAACTCTCGCGTAGCTAAAACACATACCTATATCACAAAGTATTTACAAATATTTCATCTTATCACTTATTCCGAAGTTTATCACATCTTAAATTTTGCACTTTCTCTGAAATAAAATTCTAGCAGGCGATAACTCGCCGAAATTAAAATTAAAATTATTTAAAACAAAATTATTTTTATTAAGTAAAAGGTAAAACACATATAAATTCAAATAATTTTTACCTTAAATTTACCGGCTGCGCCAAAATGTCGTGACCCAATGTAATGAAATAGCGGAAAATAGAATAATTAATTACGATCACTAAAAGTCTTTAATTAAAACACGCTCAGATTACTTTAACATATGTACTTCTTTATTTTATTCAAAACTGACCTATCCTAATATATGGTTTGAAAAGTGCAATAAGAAATCTTGCCACCATATAATTCACACTTACTTTTAATAAAAAGTATTTATATGGGCAATTGGTGTGACCTCCATCATTGAACTTCTATGGTAGGCGATCAGAGATAACCATATCGATGAGACCTCTCTGATCGCTGGGTCGAAAAGTTCAATCATTCTTTTGCACTTAAATGCATTTTTGTAAATTTATTGAAATTATTTTCAATAAATTTCAGTCTGACTAGAAATCTTCTTCGTATCCCAATATATTAAACAAAGCTAACCCGAACCGAACTGAATGGAACTTGACACCTTAAAACCAAAAAGATAAAACGCGACTGAATACTTCACTGAACTGCACTCGCCAGACCAGTCATTGGTCTTTTATGCCCCGATATTCGGAAGTACTTTCTTTGCTCACAACGCGGATGTAAACAAACGACAACAACCTTGTCGTTTGTTCTACCGGTTGCAGCACCTGAGTCGCTTAGTAGTAAGGGAATATCCTGCGAATATCTTCAAATGTGTGTTTAAAGGGAATATCTTGGGAATATCCTGAGAATATCATGGGCATATCCTCAATATCCCGGAAAACTCTTCAAGGGAAAATCTTCAAAGCCATCCTCACGAGGAATGTGAACATCTTTGAGAGTATCTAGGAGGATATTCCTTTGGGAGTAACTAGAAAGGGACCGCTTTGGGAATATGTAGTTGTGCGGTAGCAAGTGTATGTAGTTATGCGATTGTAAGTGTATGGTTGTAAGTGTGTGTTATATAAGTGTGCCAAAGGATGTCACGCTAGAAGAGTAAGATCTGCGTGTAGGTTTTAAAAAAGCAAAATCTGCGTGTACGTATATAAAACGACTGTCACGCTGAACGTTAATCAGAGGATGTCACGCTGAACGTTAATCAAAGGATGTCACGCTAAACGCTAAAGGGGCAAAGATCAGCATCACAACGTAGATCTTCATCAGCCCCGCATGGTCTACAGTTAGAAATGGTAGACATAGTGGATATTTACCCTCCCGATGCCATCCCTGTCATTCATGCCTGTCGCAAGGGCACGCCAAAGATGTGTACCATGGTATATCATCGGCATATCCCCCAAAACCAACACGAGTTGAGGAGCGCATCATCTTTAAGGAGCTAAAACATTTATTATGTATATATTAATAGGCAGTATCAATATAATCAGGATTTTTGATGGCATATACATCTTATGGAACCTAAACATCATCAATACAGATGACACGAATACACACAGGATGCCCCAACCTTACCTGGTGGTGAACTGTGGAGAGTGGGAAATCAGAAGAACACGCCCAACCCCAAAAAAGCTGTATGAGATGAATTGAAGTGAAGTGAAGTGTAGTGAAGTGCAGTGAAGTTGTGTGAAGTTATGTGAAGTTGTGTGAAATTGTGAAGTGCAGTGAAGTGCAGTGAAGTTGTGTGAAGTTCTGTGAAGTTGTGTGAAATTGTGTAAAGTGTGTGAAGCTCCTGACACTCGTGATAACCGTGTGAGGTAAAGTCCACGCCAAAAGTGTGAGAAAAAATCCCACTTCAGGCAGAACGTCATACGTCATACCAGGCGAAATAATAACAGCTCAGGCAGAACGTCATGTCAGGCAGAAGTAGTATGAAGAGGTGTGAAGACGTATTAAGACATATTATGAGGATATAATATGAAGATGTAGTATGAGGAGTGTAGACGTAATAAGACATATTATGAGGATGTAATATGAAGAGATGTGAAGACGTATTAAGACATGTTATGAGGATATAATATGAAGATGTAGTATGAGGATATAGTATGAAGATGTAGTATTAAGAAGAAGTGTAATGACGATGAAGAAGCGATGTGACATGTGAGTCACGGATATATAATGAGGATATAATATGAAGATGTAGTATGAGGATATAGTGTGAAGATGTAGTATGAAGAAGAAGTGTAATTACGATGAAGAAGCGGTGTGACATGTGAACTCACGGAATGTGTTGTAGAATGATGGAGATGTAGAATGACGAGGAAGAAACGATGTGACAAGTGAGTCACGGAAAAATGACGATGAAGAAGAGGTGTGACATGTGAGCCACGGAAAAAATGATTGTGAAAGTGAATGTGACTGTGAACCTTCACGGGAGAAAACCCAAGAAAAACTTTTTCCATAAAGAATCTAAAAGATTCGAGAAATATAAGAGGTTCGAGAAGAATAAGAGGTTCGAGAAGACTAAGCGGTACGAGAAGAATAAGAGGTTCGAGAAGACTAAGAGGTTCGAGAAGAATAAGAGGAATCCAAAAAAGGATCTAAAAGGTTCGAGTAGAATAAATGTGAGTGTTTATGGAAGAAAGGCTAAAATATCTAAACCAAGTGCATGTTAAAAATCCAAACCAAGCGCAAGCTCTAAAGATCGAAGAGAAACGTGAAAGCTAAAAGGATCCAAAATAATTGCAAGAAAAATCAGGAGATCCCAGGCAAATCAAGAAAAAATCCCAGGAAAATCAGGAGATTCCAAAGAAACATCTGAATAACTGTAAAAAAAATATATATATATAGATCGCATGGTCCAAGAAAAAACAAGAATCCCACGAAAAAACAAGAATACCTGTAAAAAATATAAATATGTATCTATATAGATCAATGATCCAAAAACAAGAATCAAACGAAAAAACAAGAATCACACGGTCCGAGGACGCATGAGCGTTAATGGCCCGCGAACAAATGATGTGAAAAAATTTTTAAAAAATTACTAAAAAAATTTAAAAATTGATGTGAAGAAAATTGCTGAAAAAAAACTAAAAAAATAATAAATGATGTGAGAGAACCATGAGAACCCAACAAGCACAGCCGGCCAGCCACAGGAGTGAAAGTCCAAAATGGTCACACGTATGAGAGCCCAATAAAGGCGTCAATCAATTGCAGCCGAGGCGGTCACATGTATAAGAACCTAATAAAGGTGCCAAAACAATTACAGCCGATTACAAGAGCCGGCCACAAGCCGATCACAGGAGCCAGCAACAGGCCGTAATCTGCATGACCACCAATCCGTGTGCCCACAATCAGTGAACTTGAATGAACTTGAATGACGGTATGGACAATCTATAACTTGGATGCCGTTGATGACGGTATGAACGATCTATGAACTTGAGTGCCTGTGTGAAAATAAGAGCCTGTATGAAAAATGAATATTAGTATGACTATAGTCTCGAAATTCAAGCGCCTGTAGGAAAAATGAATATTAGTATGACTACAGTCTATAAATTCAAACGCCTGTATGAAAATGAGTGCCTGTATAAAAAATGAATTTTCGTGTGAATACAGTCCATAAATCAAGTTTGTAAACTCAAGTGCTTGTATGGACTTGTGTGAAGGTGAATATTTGCATGACTATAGTAAATATTCGTATGACTACAATCTATAAAATCAAGTTTGTAAACTCAAGTGCCTGTATGGACCTGTGTAAAAGTGAATATTCGTATGACTACAGTAAATATTCGTATGACTATAACCTAAAAACTCAAGTGCCTGGATGGACTTGAGTGTATATACGTATGAACACAACCCATAACTTATAAACTTAAGTGCCTGTATGGATTTGAGTGTATATACGTATGAATATAATCTATAATTTATAAACTCCAGTGCCTGCCTGGACTTGAGTGCATATACGTATGATTACAATCTATTAAACAAATTAAGTGCCCGTATGGACTTGAGTGCCTGTATAAAGGTAAATATACATGCGACTATAAACTGTAAACCTAAGCACACGTATAAAGGTAAATGTACATGCGACCATAAACTGTAAACTTAAGCGCCCGTATAGACCGGAGCGCCTGTATAAAGGTAAATGTGCATGCGACTGCAATCTATAAACCCGGCGCCCGTGCAAAAGTGAACAGACGTGTGATTACAATCTGTGACTATAAACTGTAAACCTGAGTCAAAATGAATGTCTGTATTAAAATAAATGCCTGTACCAGAAATGAATGTCTGTATTAGAATAAGTGCCTGTGTTGGAATGAATGCCTGTACCAGAAATGAATGCCTGTATTAGAATAAAATCCCGCATTAGAAATGGATGCCCTTTTTTTTTTTTTTTTTTTTAAATACGTTTATTGCTTTGCCCATACAACTGTTGACAGATTTCTTAAATGCTACCAATAAACACTAGGTTGACTAAAATAAAACAAAACTAAACTTACTGACTATTTGCATAGTTCTCTAAGTTTTAAATTATTGTGTTCAGTCTAATTCTTACATTCTACACTTGCCCTTAGGTACATTGACATTCTAATCTACCGTATGTACATATATAATTAGGTTGTAAGAAAACATGGGTGTAAAAAACTTACTATTTTATCATAAAACTAAAACTAGGAGGATTATATTAACTAATTAATATTGCATAATAGCTATTAGAAAAAAAAAACAAAGTACTTCAAAACTAGAGCCATAGCCACCAATATTTTTCCGTTTTTAGATTTTTTCTTTGGGTTTGATCCCTTTCACTTACTCTCATATTAAATCTCCAAGTAGTTTGGACCGATGTTGAGGAAATTTGAGGTGGGATCTGAATTCTTTTTTCTGTAGCACTACGATGCCAGTGGTATAGGACGGGTACGCCAAGAGAGTCTTGCATCATTCCTTTTTGGTCCAAGTAGATGAACGTTTCAGGGGGTACAAATCCAGAGTCGATAGCTCTTGCATGGTATTCAGGCTGTGGGCATGTAGGCCCTCGGATGAGAGAGTTGTCAATCGTGGCTGCTCTTGCAAAGTGATTCCTTATTTGTTTGATTATGAAATTGTCTATTCGTATTATGTTGGCCGAATTATAAATTCTGTTGTTCGAGATGTAATGTGTGTACTCAGATGTTGGATCTCTATACATTCCAAGGCACGCCCTTAAGCAGTGCCTTTCAAATACCCGAAGTCTCTCCATGTAACTGGGGCTGATGTTAAACCATATTGGACATCCATATATTACTATTGGCCTTATTAATGTTTGATATGAAATCATTTTAACTTTGTTATTTAAATGCTTTGAGAAAAATAATCTGCGTAATAAGTTGAATGCTGCTTTTCCTTTATCTATTTGATTATTAATATGTTGATTGTAATACAAAAACTGATCCAATAGAACTCCCAGATATTTAACTTCTGTTTTTTGCTGGATGGCCGGTCCATTGAGGTTTTCCTTAATTGTTAATTGTTTCCATTTTTTCTTGATGTTTCTATTTGCTTTGCTAAGGGGAGTCCTGAATAATATTGTTTCGCATTTATTTATATTAATTTTTAATTTCCAATCACAACAGTATTTCTGTATTTTATTGAAGTCGTTTTGCAATATCTGCTCTATTTGTTCTACTTTCTTTTCTGCTCTGTAGATAATGATATCGTCAGCATATGCAATACCAATACTGAGAGACTTAATTAGGTCACTAGTGTAAATATTATATAAAAGTGGCGAGTTTACTGTGCCCTGTTGTAGTCCATTCAAAACTTGAAATATCAGAGTTGATTTTAATCTTCCATTAGTCACTACAAATTTCTTGTTGGTTATCATATCGTAGATTATTCTTATGAGCGGTCCTGGTACTTGCAGTTGCCTAAGTTTGTATATTAGTCCGTCTGTCCATACTGTGTCGAACGCTTTTTCGAAATCTATTAAACATGCCCCTGTGCAGAGGTTCCTGTTGAGGTTCCATTGTACGTCCGAGGTCAGCTTGTTAATTGCGTGCACTGTTGAATGTTTATATTTAAAACCGAATTGGTTCTCTGGGATGACGTTGTTTTTCTCACAGAATTTTGTCAAACTAGAATTAATGATGACTTCAAATACCTTGCTTATATTCGGCAACAGGTTTATAGATCGTAAATGTGCGGGATTGCTAAGGTCTTTTCCTTTTTTTGGTATGGGATATGTGATGGCTATTTTCCATTGTTTTGGGAAATAGGTATTGTTCAGGGAGTTGTTGAATATAGTACAGTACTGCTTTATCATAATATCGGGGATGTTTTTGAGTACTATATTCGGTATGCCATCCGTTCCAGATGATTTTTTGTTGTTCAGTTTACTGAAGATGTATCTCAAATCTTCGTAATTTATAAAATATTCATCTGTTTGTTCTGTTGTCATTTCGTCGGCTTTTTTACTGTCGTCGAATACTGTAACGGTTTCATGGTCTCGCATTTCTTCGCGTTCTCTTTTGAATTCATTTATATTGTGTATGACCTCATGTTCCAGTTGAAGGTTTCGATTGTGTGTGTTATTTACATTATATATTGATTCAAAAAATGCGCCTATCACGTTCAGTTTATCCTGTTCGTCATCAATAATATATGTGTTATTATTGTCCTTCTGAAGTGCGGTTAATTGTATTTCGGCTTTCTGGATCAAGTTTGTCATGCTATCCGGGATTCTTAGTGTCTCAATACTGTTTCTGTGCTTGTTTCTAAAGATCTTATTGATCATGGGAAACATATTTAACTCATTATTTCGAATATTCCTTATTTTATTTGTCCAGTAGTTGTTAATTGATATTTTGTAGTTTTCTTTAATTAATTGACTAACATTTCTCAAATGTGCTTTAAGTAATGTAAGGTGAGTGTTGTTATAATCTTCAAATCTCCTGTAAATATTTTTTATTCTATGAAATGGATGCCCTTGTAAGAGATGAATGCCCGTACTAGAAATGAATGCCCGTAGTAGAAATGGTTGCCCGTATTAGAAATGAATGCCCGTACTAGAAATGGATGCACGCACTAGAAATGGATGCCCGTACTATAAATGAATGCTTGTATTAGGAATGATTGCCTGTATTAGAAATGAATGCCCGTATAAAAATTTTGTATTAGAAATGAATGCCCGTATAAATATTTTGAAAGGAATGCCCGTATAAAAATTTTTGAAACCCTGTAATGACCACAATCTATAACATTGAACATCTGTAATACCCACAATCTGTATGAGGATAATCCATAGCTTGGAAAAATACAAGTAGCGCTCATATATGAGCCTCATGTGTGACAAAAATATATATATAGATTGAAAATTAAGGACAAAATATATTAAAGGATGTAGTAAGAAATATATATAGAGATTAAAGAATAACAATATGGTAAAAAATGTAGTAAGAAATATATATAGAGATTGATATAACATGCATACTCAAGAACATATTGTTCCAAAGGCCCTTGCATGAGCACGTATGAACCATATGTGTGTAGCTCACTCCGGGATATAATGATATGGAATAAGGGCTATGAAATATATTGGTAATACCTGTAATACCTGTAACACTCGTGGATCAGAGACAAATGTGGCAAAAGTGGAACCAGTGGCAAAAGTGTCCATGCCCAGGTTAAATGATGTGTAATCCAATGTGGCAAAATTGGCACCAGTGGCAAAGGTGTCCGTGGCCAGCTTAAAGGTGCTGTCCAATTTTAACAATTTTGAACCATTTTAATCCAGCATAGATGCCGCCTAGATCCAATATGAATTAGGGATGTGTAGTCCAATTTGAGATGTGTAGTCCAATTTGAGATGTGTAGTCCAATTTGACTTAGATGTGTTGTCCAATTTGATTTAGATGTGTAGTCCAATTGGACTTAGAGATGTGTAGTCCAATTTCATTTACAGATGTGTAGTCCAATTTGATTTAGAGGAGTGTAGTCCAATTTGATTTGAAGATGAGTGGAGCAATGAACTTAGGGAGATATCGAGAAATTTCATGAAATCTCTTGAAAAATTCTTACATGAAAAAATCCTACATGAAAAATCCCTACATGAAAAAACCCCACATTAAAAGATCCATGAAAAATTCTTAATGGAAAAAACCATACATGAGAAAACCCTTCCATTCCGAAAAATCCACGAAAAAATTGCTGCATGAACAACTTCTCTCATTTCACATAAAAAACACTTCACGTATGGATTCAAGTACACCCCCGATACGTTTGGATGTCACAATAATAATTCACACAAATCAAATAACTCAGAAACTCAAAAACCCAAACAATTTAAACCAATTCAAAACAATCCAAACCGATTCAACAGTTCAAAATCAAAAATTCAGGTCTGCTCCCCTCGTGGTTCTCGTGGTTAGTGTGTATGAAATGTTGATTCCGATTGTGTGGTGTGTGTATGGATGGTGCTGTAACCTGGCTATGGGCTGTGCAATGCACGCGTGATAACTGGCAATCCATGAGAGACAGATGGCGTCCCTATGGTGAATATATAAATAAATAGCGCCTCCATGATAGGTGGCGTACTCTAACAGAAGGTGTGCCTCTGCTATTTAACAGAAGGTGTGTCTCTGCTAGTGTAGATATATAGATGGTGCCGTGAATATGGTGTTTCAAACTAAAACTAGATGGCGCCGTGAATATGGTGTGTCAAACTAAAACTAGATGGCGCCGTGAATAATTCACACACCAACAAAAATAATAATAATTCACACACCAACAAAAATAAACATGTGTGATTGGACTGCGACTGCGACTGCCTGAGCATGTATGTAAGTAAACTGTAAGAAATCTGTGAACATCAATTGTGGAGAACTTGTGAAATTGGGGAAAAATTGTAAACTTAATGTGGGGAAATGTGAACATTTATGAATGTGGGTGGGGATGTAAGCATTAAATGGGGAGAATCCGTGAAATTTTAAACATTAACCATGGACAATCCGTGAAATTGTAACATCAAACGTGGACAATCCGTGAAATTGTGAAGTCTGCGAAACTGTGAACATGAATTGTGGGCAACCTGTGAAATTGTGAACATCAATTGTGGACAATACGTGAAACTGTGATCAATCTTACGCTTGCGATATGTGAAATTAAATTTTGAAAACTTGAAAAGTGTTGTGAAATATGAAAAGATGTTCTAGCTCTTGTAAACATTATCCGGCCATAACCAAATATGGTGGAAAAATCAAAGTTTTACCCTCCCGATACTACCCTTCGCAGACAATGTCTTGGTACGTTAGGGTCCCTGTGAAGTGTACCATAATGGCAACACAGGTATGTCCTTACATAAAACACATGGACTGCTGTGTGTCTCATCTTTAAGGAGCCAATAATTATCAATTTAGTCGGGATTTTTTAATGGCATGTACATCTGAAGGAAACCTAACCATCACTCATTATGAATGATAAAATCCAGTGAGCCCAGTCTCTCCTGAAAAGTGCGTTATATTCCGTCTATGGAGGAAAGAAACAATGCTAATGACGATTTTCAATTGTAAATATGAACTTCAAAAATGGATTGGAAAAAGCTTTTCGTATTGGCAGATACCTTAACACTCTTCAGTACGGCTAAGTTTCTGCCTGCCGTAGACGCTTGCGAAATGTGAAATTAAATTTTGAAAATTTGAAAAGTGTTGTGAAATATGAAAAGATTTTTCTAGCTCTTGCAAACATTATCCGGCAATAACCAAATATGGTGGAAAAATCAAAGTTTTATCCTCCCGATACTACCCTTCGCAGACCATGTCTTGGTACGTTAGGGTCCCTGTGAAGTGTACCATAATGGCAACACAGGTATGTCCTTACATAAAACACATGGACTGCTCTGTGTGTCTCACCTTTAAGGAGCCAATAATTATCAATTTATTCGGGATTTTTTGATGGCATGTACATCTGAAGGAAACCTAACCATCATTCATTATGAATGATAGAATCCAGTGAGCCCAGTCTCTCCTGAAAAGTGGGTTATATTCCGTGTATGGAGGAAAGAAACTATGCTAATGACGATTTTCAATTGTAAATATGAACTTCAAAAATGAATTGGAAAAAGCGTTTCGTATTGGCAGAAACCGTAATACTCTTCAGTACGGCTAAGTTTCTGGCTACCGTAGACGCTTGCGAAATGTGAAATTAAATTTTGAAAATTTGAAAAGTGTTGTGAAATATGAAAAGATTTTTCTAGCTCTTGCAAACATTATCCGGCAATAACCAAATATGGTGGAAAAATCAAAGTTTTATCCTCCCGATACTACCCTTCGCAGTCCATGTCTTGGTACGTTAGGGTCCCTGTGAAGTGTAACATAATGGCAACACAGGTATATCCTTACATAAAACACACGGACTGCTGTGTGTCTCATCTTTAAGGAGCCAATAATTATCAATTTAGTCGGGATTTTTTGATGGCATGTACATCTGAAGGAAACCTAACCATCATTCATTATGAATGATAAAATCCAGTGAGCCCAGTCTCTCCCGAAAAGTGGGTTATATTCCGTGTATGGAGGAAAGAAACTGTGCTAATGACGATTTTCAATTGTAAATATGAACTTCAAAAATGGATTGGAAAAAGCTTTTCGTATTGGCAGATACCTTAACACTCTTCAGTACGGCTAAGTTTCTGCCTGCCGTAGACGCTTGCGAAATGTGAAATTAAATTTTGAAAACTTGAAAAGTGTTGTGAAATATGAAAAGATGTTCTAGCTCTTGTAAACATTATCCGGCCATAACCAAATATGGTGGAAAAATCAAAGTTTTATCCTCCCGATACTACCCTTCGCAGAAATTGTCTTGGTACGCTAGGGTCCCTGTGAAGTGTACCATAATGGCAACACAGGTATGTCCTTACATAAAACACATGGACTGCTGTGTGGCTCATCTTTAAGGAGCCAATAATTATCAATTTATTTGGGATTTTTTGATGGCATGTACAACTGAAGGAAACCTAACCATCACTCATTATGAATGATAAAATCCAGTGAGCCCAGTCTCTCCTGAAAAGTGCGTTATATTCCGTCTATGGAGGAAAAAAACAATGCTAATGACGATTTTCAATTGTAAATATGAACTTCAAAAATGGATTGGAAAAAGCTTTTCGTATTGGCAGATACCTTAACACTCTTCAGTACGGCTAAGTTTCTGCCTGCCGTAGACGCTTGCGAAATGTGAAATTAAATTTTGAAAATTTGAAAAGTGTTGTGAAATATGAAAAGATTTTTCTAGCTCTTGCAAACATTATCCGGCAATAACCAAATATGGTGGAAAAATCAAAGTTTTACCCTCCCGATACTACCCTTCGCAGACCATGTCTTGGTAAGTTAGGGTCCCTGTGAAGTGTACCATAATGGCAACATAGGTATGTCCTTACATAAAACACATGGACTGCTGTGTGTCTCATCTTTAAGGAGCCAATAATTATCAATTTAGTCGGGATTTTTTGATGGCATGTACATCTGAAAGAAACCTAACCATCACTCATTATGAATGATAAAATTCAGTGAGCCCAGTCTCTCCTGAAAAGTGCGTTATATTCCGTCTATGGAGGAAAGAAACAATGCTAATGACGATTTTCAATTGTAAATATGAACTTGAAAAATGGATTGGAAAAAGCTTTTCGTATTGGCAAATACCTTAACACTCTTCAGTACGGCTAAGTTTCTGCCTGCCGTAGACGCTTGCGAAATGTGAAATTAAATTTTGAAAATTTGAAAAGTGTTGTGAAATATGAAAAGATTTTTCTAGCTCTTGCAAACATTATCCGGCAATAACCAAATATGGTGGAAAAATCAAAGTTTTATCCTCCCGATACTACCCTTCGCAGACCATGTCTTGGTACGTTAGGGTCCCTGTGAAGTGTACCATAATGGCAACACAGGTATGTCCTTACATAAAACACATGGACTGCTGTGTGTCTCATCTTTAAGGAGCCAATAGTTATCAATTTAGTCGGGATTTTTTGATGGCATGTACATCTGAAGGAAACCTAACCATCACTCATTATGAATGATAAAATCCAGTGAGCCCAGTCTCTCCTGAAAAGTGCGTTATATTCCGTCTATGGAGGAAAGAAACAATGCTAATGACGATTTTCAATTGTAAATATGAACTTCAAAAATGGATTGGAAAAAGCTTTTCGTATTGGCAGATACCTTAACACTCTTCAGTACGGCTAAGTTTCTGCCTGCCGTAGACGCTTGCGAAATGTGAAATTAAATTTTGAAAATTTGAAAAGTGTTGTGAAATATGAAAAGATTTTTCTAGCTCTTGCAAACATTATCCGGCAATAACCAAATATGGTGCAAAAATCAAAGTTTTATCATCCCGATACTACCCTTCGCAGACCATGTCTTGGTACGTTAGGGTCCCTGTGAAGTGTACCATAATGGCAACACAGGTATGTCCTTACATAAAACACATGGACTGCTGTGTGTCTCATCTTTAAGGAGCCAATAGTTATCAATTTAGTCGGGATTTTTTGATGGCATGTACATCTGAAGGAAACCTAACCATCACTCATTATGAATGATAAAATCCAGTGAGCCCAGTCTCTCCTGAAAAGTGCGTTATATTCCGTCAATGGAGGAAAGAAACAATGCTAATGACGATTTTCAATTGTAAATATGAACTCCAAAAATGGATTGGAAAAAGCTTTTCGTATTGGCAGAAACCTTAACACTCTTCAGTACGGCTAAGTTTCTGCCTGCCGTAGACGCTTGCGAAATGTGAAATTAAATTTTGAAAATTTGAAAAGTGTTGTGAAATATGAAAAGATTTTTCTAGCTCTTGCAAACATTATCCGGCAATAACCAAATATGTTGGAAAAATCACAGTTTTACCCTCCCGATACTACCATTCGCAGACCATGTCTTGGTATGTTAGGGTCCCTGTGAAGTGTACCATAATGGCAACACAGGTATGTCCTTACATAAAACACATGGTCTGCTGTGTTTCTCATCTTTAAGGAGCCAAAAGTTATCAATTTAGTCTGGATTTTTTGATGGCATGTATATCTGAAGGAAACCTAACCATCATTCATTATGAATGATAAAATCCAGTGAACCCAGTCTCTCCTGAAAAGTGGGTTATATTCCGTGTATGGAGGAAAGAAACTATGCTAATGACGATTTTCAATTGTAAATATGAACTTCAAAAATGGATTGGAAAAAGCGTTTCGTATTGGCAGAAACCTTAATACTCTTCAGTACGGCTAAGTTTCTGCCTACCGTAGACGCTTGCGAAATGTGAAATTAAATTTTGAAAATTTGAAAAGTTTTGTGAAATATGAAAAGATTTTTCTAGCTCTTGCAAACATTATCCGGCAATAACCAAATATGGTGGAAAAATCAAAGTTTTACCCTCCCGATACTACCCTTATTATATTATGTATATATTGATAGGCAGTATCAATATAGTCAGGATTCTTGATGGCATATATATCTTATGGAACCTAAACATCATCAATACAGATGACAGGAATACACACAGTATGCCCCAACCTTACCTGGTGGAGAACTGTGGACAGTGGGAAATCAGAAGCACACGCCCAACCCCAAAAAAGCTGTGTGAGATGAATTGAAGTGTAGTGTAGTGAAGTGCAGTGAAGTTGTATGAAGTTGAGTGAAGTTGTGTGAAATTGTGTGTAGTTGTGAAGTGTAGTGAAGTGAAATTGTGTGAAGTTGTGTGAATTTGTGTGAAATTGTGTGAAGTTGTGTGAAGTTGTGTGAAATTGTGTTAAGTGTGTCAACCTCTTGACAATCGTGATAACCGTGTGAGGTAAAGTCCACGCCAAAAGTGTGAGAATAAATCCCACTTCAGGCAGAACGTCATGCCAGGCAGAAGTAGAATGAAGAGGTATGAAGACGTATTAAGACATATTATTAGGATATAATATGAAGATGTAGTACGAGGAGTGAAGACGCATTAAGACATATTATGAGGATATAATATGAAGAGGTGTGAAGACGTATTAAGACATATTATGAGCATTTAATATGAAGATGTAGTATGAGGAGTGAAGACGTATTAAGACATATTATGAGGATATAATATGGAGTTGTATTATGAGGATGCATTATGAGGATATAATATGAAGATGTAGTATGAGGATATAGTATGAAGATGTAGTATGAAGAAGAAGTGTAATGACGATGAAAAAGCGGTGTGACATGTGAGTCACATATATATTATGAGGATATAATATGAGGATGTTGTATGAGGATATAGTATGAAAATGTAGTATGAAGTTATAGTATGAAGATGTAGTATGAAGAAGAAGTGTAATGACGATGAAGAAGCGGTGTGACATGTGAGTCACGGAATGTGCTGTAGAATGATGGAGATGTAGCATAACGATGAAGAAACGATGTGACATGTGAGTCACGGAAAAATGACGATGAAGAAGCGGTGTGACATGTGAGTCACGGAAAAAATTATTGTGAAAGTGAATGTGACTGTGAACCTTCACGGGAGAAAACCCGAGAAACATTTTTCTAAAAAGAATCTAAAATATTCGAGAAATATAAGAGGTTCGAGAAGAATAAGAGGTTCGAGAAGAATAAGAGGTATGAGAAGAATAAGAGGTTCGAGAAGACTAAGAGGTTCGAGAAGAATAAGAGGTACGAGAAGAATAAGAGGAATCCAAAAAAGGATCTAAAAGGTTCGAGTAGAATAAATGTGGGTGTTTATGGAAGAAAGGCTAAAATATCCAAACCAAGTGCATGTTAAAAATCCAAACCAATTGCAAGCTCAAAAGGTCCAAGAGAAACGTGAAAGCTAAAGAAATCCAAGAGTAACGTGAAAGCTAAAAATAAATATGTGAATAACTGTAAAAAATATATATATATGTAGATCGCATGGTCCAAGAAAAAACAAGAATCCCTGTAAAAAATATAAATATATATCTATATAGATCAATGATCCAAGAAAAAAAAAAGACAAAAATCAAACGAAAAAATAAGAATCACACGGTCCGAGGACGCATGAGCGTTAATGGCCCGCGAACAAATGATGTGAAAAAATTTTTTTAAAAAATTTCTAAAAATTTTTAAAAAATTTTTAAAAAACGATGTGAAGAAAATTGCTGAAAAAAAACTAATAAATGATGTGTGTGTATGTGTGTGCGTGTGTGTGTGTGTGAACCCCTATGGAAAGCTTGTGTACCCGTAGGTAAATATCTGTGTGTCTGATGGGCCGTGTAGGCACCTTAACGGTTATGCTCTACGCGTTTCACCCGAGCCTTCGGGATCATAAGGAGTATTCATAAGTTATTTCATATATGTGTTTGCATTGTGTTAATAGTGTATATTGTTGTTTTGTATGTATAGATTCAAAACATAAAAATATCCAGTAAGGGATAAAATAAATTAAATGAAATAAAATACTGTTCAAGCATAAAAAATTAGAAATAATAATGATTTGATACAAGACATCATAATTCACGAGCAGTTGGTCGGTCAGTCACCTTACACGTAATTACCGTAAATTCACCTTGTGTTTTTGCATACTAACCAATTGCACTAGTTGTACAAATAAATATTTTTTGTAGTACGGTAACCCGACTGTTGTTGGAATATTGAATGAAAGTAAAAAATTATGTGTAAGTCAGCATTTATTGCTGACAATGAATATTGATTATTTGTTTCTGTTTTACTTTTACTAATTTTGTAATATGTATATATATGAAACATTTGTACGAATAAAGGTCAGTTTTTATTATAATCTAATAGGCTGTAGTTGTCTTCTGCTCAAATCCTATATCCAATCCTATCCCTGTACTGGAATCAGTGAAACCTCATTTCAGTACGAGAGTTATTTTTGCATACTTGACTTAGCGTTTTCTAAGTTCAAGTAATCCTAATTACAGAGTTAGTGTTTTCCTAACTTTCTGAACATTTTTTGGTGACCCCGTTAAAGAAAGAGCAGTATTCAAAAGAAGACTGTGTTTACCTTGTGCAGTGAATAGAAAAACGAAAATTTGTGTCAAGTTAAGAGTTAATCATGGAAGCCTTAGCGGTCAATCAAACACAACTTGGCAAAGACATTGAAAAATTAGCAAACGAGTACCGAAGCGAATCTCCGGACAAGAAGAGTCTTCAATACCTTCAAGCTAAAGTTCAAGCATTAGAAGATTTGTGGACCAAATTTGCAGAAAAACGATGATCAAATTAGAGATTTATACGATGAATCAACTGTCGGTCACCCATATTTTGCTAATGTTTAGTATCAAATAGTAAAAAAGGGATATGATGACTTCAAAACCGAATTAACAACAGTAATTAATCATGCAAAACCCATGAGAATTTGCGAAAATCACGGGAAAATAGCAATACTGACTGTACGGACACAGGAAATGGCGACGTCATTATTCGCCTGCTACGAAGACAAAAGAGCGTAATGACTATGCTCACAAATATTATTGCTGGCATTAAAATCAGTAAAGATCAAACCAAACAATATTACGACTTGAAAAGAAGCACAATAACAAATTATTAGGAACAAATAGAAGACAACAATAAATGTATCTGGGAAAATACAGATGATAATACGAGTTGCGAATATAATACGGATGAATATTTTCAACTTCAAGAGAAAGTACATGAGATATTAATCAAAATCAATGAAGATATAGAAGATACTATAAATACCAGCTCGACCGTGCCTACTAATCAATCAGGCTTAAAACTTCCGAAAGTAACCCTACCCAAGTTCGATGGGGATTACTGGCAGCAATTTTTTGATCTATTTTCACAATTGGTTCATAATCAACCAATAGGGAACTCACAGAAAATGTGGTACCTCAAGATGAACCTCTCAGGTGAAGCTGAAAAATTAATCAGACATCTTCCATTTACAGAAGATAGCTATGAAATTGCATGGGATATGTTACAGAATAGATATCAAAACAAAAGATTGTTGGTAACAGCGCTATTGGAGAAATTAATGGCACAACCTCAGATTACGACAGAATCTGCGTCAGCGTTAAAAAATCTGCATGATACTACAAAAGAATGTCTGCTTACTCTACAAAACATGGGACTTTCAGTAAAGGAGCATTGGGACCCGATCATCATTCACATTCTAGTGAAAAAATTGGATAAAAACACGCATGCATTATTTGAACAATTATTGTCATCGCCACGAGATTTACAGTCAGTAGAAAAATTGCTGAACTTTCTAGAAAAGCGGTTTCAAGCACTAGAAACCTTGGGCCAAAAATCATTGATTTCAAAATATCCACAGAAATCAAGCAAGCCCTCTGTCTTCATTACCAACCAAACTAACAAGACAAATCAAATTGAAGTATGCAAGAAGAATCATCCAATATACTTCTGCGAAAAGTTCTTGAGAATGCAACCATTCGAACGTCAAGAAAAGGCTAAAGAACTAAATCTTTGCCTAAATTGCCTTAAGAATGGCCACAATCTCAGTCAGTGCAGGTCAAGAGGTTGTCAAAGATGCAACAAAAGGCATAACACGTTCCTCCATTATCAAACAAATCAGCACGCTGGGACTCAGCTTATGAAACCATCCAGTAGTCAAGCAACGACAGCAACCAATTTAGCAGCTCAAACTCGGGACGCTTATGCTGGATACGTATTTCTGGGAACAGCTCTTGCAAACGTCATCGACAAGGATGGAAAATTAATACGATGCAGATTGTTACTAGATTCCGGGTCGCAATTGAATTTTATTTCGGAGAAATTTCGAAAAAAGTTAAGAATATCAGATGACAAGGTGAATTTGAATATATCGGGTATTGGTGATTCAAGAGTTAAAATAAACAATAGACTTAACATTACGTTAAAGTCCAAAGTCAGTGATTATGCAACTCAACTGGAAGTTTTTGTGATCAAGGAGATTTCAACGCATCAGCCGCAGCAACACATAAATATTGACAGTTGGGATATTCCAAGTAACATGCCTTTAGCAGACGCACTATTTAATTTACCTCAAAAGATTGCCATCCTTTTGGAGGTGGAAATGCATGAGGAAATAATGAGGAATGGTCAACTCAGAATAAATGAGAACCTGCCAATGCTACAAAACACCACATTAGGTTGGATAGTTCTAGGCAAGGTATCAAGTGTTGATTATATAACACCATTTTGTGGAATCACAAATGCTGATCTAGAGACACAACTGCCACGGTTTTGGGAATTAGAACAGTGCCCGAAAAAACCCATGCTGTCGTCATCTGACAAAAGATGTGAGGAATATTTTGAATCAACAGTGAGTCGAAGTGCTGAAGGACGATTCATTGTAAATCTGCCAATCCTGACCGACCCAAAATTATTAGGTGAATCAAAGCAATTGGCCTTCAAACGATTAATAAGCATCGAACGAAAACTGGCACAGGAACCACAATTAAGGAAACAGTATAATGAATTATTAGACGAATACATCAGGTTGGGACACATGCGAGAATTAAACCCGCAAGGGCTGACAAGGCCTTACTACTTCCTTCCGCACCACTGTGTCTTGAAACCAACAAGTAGTACGACAAAACTACGAGTAGTTTTCGATGGCTCTGCGAAAACTACAACCAGCTTATCACTCAATGACTTACTATTAAATGGACCCAAGATTCAAGAAGATATCAATACAATCATTATGAGGTTCCGTGTCAAAAGATATGTCTTCACTGCTGACATTGCCAAAATGTACAGACAAATTTTGGTAGCTGAGGAGGATAGAAATTTGCAACTAATCATGTGGAGAAAACAACCAACAGATACAGTTGAATATTATCAACTATGTACAGTCACGTATGGTACAAAATCCGCACCATATTTGGCAGTGAAGTGCATGCAAAAATTAGCTGAAGAAGAAGCAGTAAATTATCCGTTGGGAGCAGCTGCTGTGAAGAATTTCTATGTTGACGACGTATTGACAGGAAGTGATGACTTAGATGAAGCAATAGACACTCAGAGACAATTAAAACAACTATTAAACTCTGGAGGTTTTCAGTTGAGGAAGTGGTGTGCAAACCACCCCAAATTGGTCCAAAATATACCGAGAGAAGATTTAGAGATCAAATTAAACTTTTCTGAAATGGAAGGTGAACACATCAAAACGTTAGGCCTAGTATGGCATCCTATCATGGACTGGTTTACAATCACGACATGTCTTAAAAATTATAAGAATTTCACAAAGCGTACAATTTTGGCCGACATGTCACAAATCTTCGACCCGTTGGGATTAGTAAATCCAGTAGTGGTCATGAGTAAGATGTTTATTCAAAAATTATGGAAATTAAAACTAGACTGGGACGATGAAATACCCAGTTAACTTCAATCTTCATGGCTGCAATTCCGTACAGAATTACAGAAACTCAATGATATTAAAATTCCAAGATACATGTTTAGCAATGAACCTACAATCAGCATAGAGCTCCATGGCTTTTCAGATGCAAGCGAAAGGGCATACGGAAGTGCACTATATATCAGATCCAAGGACAAAACAGGCAAGGTGACAGTGAAGTTACTGTGCGCAAAATCCAAGGTAGCTCCAGTCAAGCCGATCACAATTCCAAGATTAGAATTGTGTGCCGCAAAGCTCGCTGCTCAATTAGTACATCATGTAAAAAGCATCATAAACATAAATTTCGATGAAATACATTTTTGGACGGACTCACAGATAGTTTTGGCATGGATCAAGGGAGATCCATCATTGCTCAAAACTTTTGTAGCAAATAGAGTAGTCGCCATTCAAGAGTTAACAGAAGGTACAAGTTGGAAATATGTTAGCACAAAGGACAACCCTGCTGATATCGTGTCCAGGGGATTGACTCCAGGGCAATTAGTAAATGCAAGGGTTTGGTTCGAGGGTCCAGCATTCTTAAAGACATCAAAGATGCAGTGGCCTCAGCAAACAGCTACAACCATCAGGTTGCAAGAAGAAGAAAAAACAGTAAAACTAACTGTAACCGTACTAGATCAAGGTAAACAGCACCCAGTTTATGTTATAGATCATGGCAACTCTTTTCGCAAATTGCAACGTGTCATGGCATATATCCTTAGAAGTGTAGAGATGTTCAAACAAAGAAGACGTCGGCGACAACTCACATCATTCCTAACCGTAAGAGAACTCGAAGATGCTTTAATTGTTATCTGTAAGGAAATGCAAAACTGCAGTTTCCAAGAAGAACTTCGTAGCTTACATAAAAATAATGAAGTACATAGAAACAGCAAATTAAAAAATGCAGCTCCATTTGTTGATACACAAGGAGTCATAAGAGTAGGTGGAAGATTAGACAATGCTAACATTGAATATGATACGAAACATCCAATAGTACTTTCAGCTGACCATTTTATTACGAAGTTACTGGCGAATCATTTACATACGTTAGATTTGCATGTTGGACCGCAGCACTGCAGGCTATAGCAAAGCAAAGGTTCTGGATTTTACAATGTAGAAATCTAGCACGATCCGTTGTCAACAATTGCGTCCGATGCACGAGAATCCGGCCGAAATTATGCCAGCAACAAATGGGAAATCTCCCTATAGACAGAGTTCAAAAGGCACGTCCATTCATCAACGGTGGTGTGGACTTCTGCGGCCCAGTATACACACACTATAAGATTCGAGGTAAGACACCTCAAAAAACTTATATTGCTGTTTTCTGCTGTTTCGCCACTAAGGCCATCCATTTAGAGGTTATATCCGACTTGTCAACAGACGGTTTCTTCGGGGCACTAAGAAGATTCACAGTCCGACGAGGAAGATGCGAACACATTTACTGCGACAATGGACGGAATTTCGTAGGCGCCAGCAATAAATTAAGGGAAATTAGTGATATATTATCCACTACCAACTCAAGAACAAAGATTGTCAATAGATGCCTTGACCAAAATATCCAATTTCACTTCATTCCCCCCCCAACAAAACATTTTCTGCAACGAACAATCACATCTGCATCTCTTACATATGAAGAACTATGTACGGTAACATCGGAAATAGAATCCGAATGACTTATTGGCTTTAACGCCTGCTCATTTCATCATAGGAGAACCAATGACATCCACAGTAGATTCAGTAATCGAACAACAGAAAATGTCATTATTAGCCAGATGGGAACTAGTATCTCATATACGGAATGAGTTTTGGCGACGCTCGTCGATGGAATGTTTGACAGAACTTCAGAAAAGAACTAAATGGATGGACCAGCAGCCAAACATTCAGCCAGGGACATTAGTAATTATGAAGGATGAAAACCTTCCTCCCTTAAAATGGTCATTAGGCAGAATCGTGGAAATAATTCAGGGTGCAGATGGAAGGATAAGTGTAGCTGACGTAAGAACAGCCACAGGAATATTTCGTAGAGCCATACACCAACTAGCATCTCTACCAGTTGAGTTAAATGATAACACAGATACATCAAATCAATTAGAAATGATAGAAAGTGAGAGGTACACAAACTTGACGGCAACGCCGGGATATACTTTGAAAACATAGGAGCTTCAAGATTAACGGCTAGCAACTGGAATCTGTTAGTATACTATGATCTGAGGGGCTATTGGGCATCAATTAACATTATTCATGAGGCACTAAAACATTTAGAACGTCTCTCTCGTACCATCACCCAAAATGATTACTACATAGAAATAGTATCTCAATATTATCATCAACTCAAGGAATTAAACAATAGTAATGTATTACTGAAAGACCAGAGTAACAATTCAACAAAACCAAGGGCCAAGATATCACCATTGGATCTTGTTGGTACAATAGCAAACAGATTATTTGGAGTTTTAGACAGTGAATATGCATCGAGAATGACTGAAACTATTAACAGAATAAAAAATAATGAAGATCACTTGCATGAACTAATAAAAAATCAAACATCAGTACTTGAAACCACTGTCAATGTGATCAAAAAGTCTGAAGAAGACAGATGTAAGCAAACAAAAAGGATAGAAGAAGCACTGGACCTTGCATATGAGAAAATGCGCAATATGAGCTCAGAACAAAAGCAGCAGAGAAGTATCCAGACCTCCAACGCTCTTTCAATCTTAGTCGCCTCACTTGTTAACGAATGCAAGTTCATGCAAGAAGCTATTGTTGATATAGTTACAGATACACATCATGGACGATCAAGCCCCTTAGTCATATCTCCTGAGCAACTTCGAATGCAATTATCAATTATCAAGGACAATTTGCCATCAGAAATCCAGCTACCTACCTTCAATGGCCAAATTAGTGTGTCGTTAGTATATAAACTAATGAAAATTCAATGCCAACTTCAGAACGATTATATTATTTTTGAACTCATTGTACCATTGTTGCGGTCCACAACCTTTGAGTTATACCGACTAATTTCATTGCCAACATTAGTGAATGACACATTTGTATCTGTAGCACCGGCAACAGAGTTCCTGATGACGAACCTGTTCAGAGATCGGTTTTATTTGATGAACAAATTTGAGTTAATGCAATGTTTTGACATTGGAAAAAACTATCATTTATGTGAACAACGGCGTCCACTTCATATTAAGACACCGACATCAAATATCTGCGAGGTAGAACTATTCGCACGTAGAACACTACCTAGAACATGTGCATTAAGGATTGCAAAACCAACAAATATATGGATTAAACTAGCTGCACCAAATCAATGGTTATTTTGCCTAGATAAGCAATACAATCCCACGTTCATCTGTGGCAATGGTATCGTTCATAAAACTCTAGATGGAACTGGAATATTATCCATGCAACACGGACGTGCAATGAAGGATGATGAGTTGCTAATCGAAACATCTAATGATGTCCAAACTCGGACAGATAAGAAGTCATTTTAACCGAATTTCAATATTACTCCAGATGATCTTGACAATTTTGAGGAAGATTCAACACCAGTATTCTACCGGTCAAGGTTAACAACACATGAAGAGGAGTTTGATAATTTAATCAAGGAAATCAAGAACATCAAAGCACATCAAACTAAACTACAAGATCTCCAACCACATGATCTACATCAATTTACCATAGGATACGTAGGAATCATCAGTGTTATTATCACTTATCTAAGCCTAACGCACTGTAAGAACAACCGGACCATGATGCTTAAGAGTAAACCAATCCCACTACCCAGAAGGAACCCAGAAGCTCAAGATTACAGCTTTGAAGTTGGAGCCTTCAAGGCGGCCCAGGATGTTCAAGCATAAAAAATTAGAAATTATAATAATTTGATACAAGACATCATAATTCACGAGCAGTTGGTCGGTCAGTCACCTTACACGTAATTACCGTAAATTCACCTTGTGTTTTTGCATACTAAGCAATTGCACTTGTTGTACAAATAAATATTTTTTGTAGTACGGTGACCTGACTGTTGTTGCAATATTGAATGAAAGTAAAAAATTATGTGTAAGTCAGCATTTATTGCTGACAATGAATATTGATTATTTATTTCTGTTTTACTTTTACTAATTTTGTAATATGTATATATATGAAACATTTGTACAAATAAAGGTCAGTTTTTATTATAATCTAATAGGCTGTAGTTGTCTTCTGCTCAAATCCTATATCCAATCCTATCCCAGTACTGGAATCAGTGAAACCTCATTTCAGTACGAGAGTTATTTTTACATACTTGACTTAGCGTTTTCTAAGTTCAAGTAATCCTAATTACAGAGTTAGTGTTTTCCTAACTTTCTGAACAAATACAATAAAATAAAATAAAATATATTAAAATAAAAATAAAAATGAAAATAGAACAAGCAAATAAGGGATCACCCATAGCGATTCTCAAAGAAGATATATAATTACCAATATGAGTCTCAAAGAAATAAGGGATCAACCATAGCGATTCTCAAAGAAAATAAATCTCCAATGTTAGTCTCAAGGAAAATAAATTACCAATGTGAGCAAGACACCCAATGTGAGCATGACCCCCAATATGAGTCTCAAAGAAAATAAAGGAACACCCATGGCGATTCTCAAAGAAAATACAATTACCAATGTGAGTCTCAAAGAAAATAAATTACCAATGTGAGTCTCAAGGAAAATAAATTGCCAATGTGAGCAAGCCACCCAAAGTGTAAATGCAACCGCAAATGTGAACATGACCCCCAATGCGAAAACATAATTCCCAATGTAAGCATAATTCCCAATGTGTAAGTGTAACCGCCAATGTGAGCATGAATCCCAATGCGAACAGTGCAAACGCCAATATGAGCATGACTTCCAATGTGAACATAATTCCCTATGTGAGCATGACCCCATGAAGGCATAATTCCCAATGTGAGCATGAGCCCATGAAGGAAGCCCATGAAAACACAAAAAACAAAAAGCACATAAAGGCCCTATGTGAGCATAATCCCAATGCGGAAATGACCCCAATGTGAGCATGGTCTCAATGTGAGCATGAACCAATGTGAGGATGACCCAATGTGGGCATGACCCAATGTGAGCAACACCCCAGGAAAGAGGCCCAATGTGAAATTTCAAGGGGAAATCTCAATGTGGAGTATGAAACAAAAGTGAGCATGACCCCATGAAGGAAGCCCAATGTGAAATCCCAAGGTGGACTCTAACTATAAAGGAAATGTGACTGTAAACGAAACACTAACTGACTATGAGTATAAGGGAAAACTGACTGTATCAGAATGTATGAAACACTAACTGTGTGAGAAGGACTCAGAATAAATCAGAATCAAAGGGAAAACTGACTGTGTCAGAATAAGGAAATCTGACTAACTATGAGTGAAAGACTGACTATGAGTATAAAGGAAAACTGACTGTATCAGAATGAATGAAACACTAACTATGAGTGTGAAAAAGAACAGTGAGAAACTATCAGTGTACACCCATAAGAGAATCCAGTCGTGAATCAAACCAGAACAAAATGATTTGAAAATCAGAGATGGCCATAAATCAAACCAGAACAAAAAGGAGTGAAAATTTAAAATGGTCACACGCATGAGAACTCAAAATGGTCACACGCATGAGAACCCAACAAGCACAGCCGGCCAGCCACAGGAGTGAAAGTCCAAAATGGTCACACGTATGAGAGCCCAATAAAGGCGTCAAGCAATTGCAACCGAGGCGGTCACATGTATAAGAACCTAATAAAGGTGCCAAAACAATCACAGCCGATTACAGGACCCGGCCACAAGCCGATCAGAGGACCAACAATCCGTGTGCCCACAATCAGTGAACTTGAATGAACCTGAATGACGGTATGGATGCCGTTGATGACGGTATGAACGATCTATGAAGTTGAGTGCCTGTGTGAAAATAAGAGCTTGTATTAAAAATGAATATTAGTATGACTATAGCTTATAAATTCAAGCGCCTGTATGAAAAATGAATATTAGTATGACTACAGTTTATAAATTCAAGCGCCTGTATGAAAATGAGTACCTGTGTAAAAAATGAATATTCGTATGAATCCAGTCCATAAATCAAGTTTGTAAACTCACGTGCTTGTATGGACTTGTGTAAAAGTGAATATCTGTATGACTATAGTAAATATTCGTATGACTACAATCTATAAAATCAAGTTTGTAAACTCAAGTGCCTGTATGGACCTGTGTAAAAGTGATTATTCGTATGACTACCGTAAATATTCGTATGACTATAATATAAAAACTCAAGTGCCTGAATGGACTTGAGTGTATATACGTATGAACACAATCCATAACTTATAAACTTAAGTGCCTGTATGGATTTGAGTGTACATACGTATGAATATAATCTATAATTTATAAACTTAAGTGCCTGCCTGGACTTGAGTGCATATACGTATGATTACAATCTATTAAACAAATTAAGTGCCTGTATGGACTTGAGTGCCTGTATAAAGGTAAATATACATGCGACTATAAACTGTAAACCTAAGCACACGTATAAAGGTAAATGTACATGCGACCATAAACTGTAAACTTAAGCGCCCGTATAGACCCGAGCGCCTGTATAAAGGTAAATGTACATACGACTACAATCTGTAAACCCGGCGTCCGTGCAAAAGTGAACAGACGTGTGATTACAATCTGTGACTACAAACTGTAAACCTGAGTCAAAATGAATGTCTGTATTAAAATAAATGCCTGTACCAGAAATGAATGTCTGTATTAGAATAAGTGCCTGTGTTGGAATGAATGCCTGTACCAGAAATGAATGCCTGTATTACAATGAAAGCCTGTACCAGAAATGAATGCCTATATCAGAAATTAATGCCTGTATTAGAATTGAAGGTCCGTGTTAGAAATGGATGCCCGTATTAGAAATGAACGCCCGTACTAGAAATCAATGCACTCACTAGAAATGGATGCCCGTACTAGAAATGAATGCCTGTATTATAAATGAATACCTGTATTAGAAATGAATGCCCGTATAAAAATTTTTGAAACCATGTAATGACCACAATCTATAACCCTGAACATCTATAATACCCACAATCTGTATGAGCATAATCTATAGCTTGGAAAAATACCCGTAGCGCCCATCTATGAACCTCATGTGTGAAAAAATATAAATTGAGGAATAAGGACAAAAATATATATATAGATTGAAAATTAAGGACAAAATATATTAAAAAATGTAGTAAGAAATATATATAGAGATTAAAGAAAAACAATATGGTAAAAAATGTATATATAGATTGAAAATTAAGGACAAAATATATTAAAAAATGTAGTAAGAAATATATATAGAGATTAAAAAAAAAACAATACGGTAAAAAATGTAGTAAGAAATATATATAGAGATTGATATAACATGCATACTCAAGAACATATAGTTCCAAAGGCCCTTGCATGAGCACATATGAACCATATGTGTGTAGCTCACTCCGGAATATAATGCTATGGACTAACGGCTATGAAATATATTGGTAATACCTGTAACACTCGTGGATCAGAGACAAATGTGGCAAAAGTGGCACCAGTGGCAAAGGTGTCCGTGCCCAGCTTAAATGTGCTGTCCAATTTTAACAATTTTGAACCATTTTAATCCAGCATAGATGCCGCTTAGATCCAATATGAATTAGGGATATGTAGTCCAATTTGAGATGTGTAGTCCAATTTGACTTAGATATGTAGTCCAATTTGATTTAGATGTGTAGTCCAATTTGACTTAGAGATGTGTAGTACAATTTTATTTAGAGATGTGTAGTCCAATTTGATTTACAGATGTGTAGTCCAATTTGATTTAGAGATGTGTAGTCCAATTTGATTTGAAGATGAGTGGACCAATGTACTTAGGGAGATATCGAGAAATTTCATGAAATCTCATGAAAAATTCTTACATGAAAGAACCCCATATTAAAAGATCCATGAAAAATTCTTAATGGAAAAAACCTTACATGAGAAAACCCTTCCATACCGAAAAATCCACGAAAAAATTGCTACATGAACAACTTCTCTCATTTCACATAAAAAAAACTTCACATAAGGATTCAAGTACACCCCCGATACATTTGGATGTCAAAATAATAATTCAAACAAATCAAATAACTCAGAAACTCAAAAACCCAAACAATTTAAACCAATTCAAAACAGTCCAAATCGATTCAAGAGTGCAAAAACAAAAATTCAGGTCTGCTCCTCTCGTGGTCCTCGTGGGTAATATGTATGAAATGTTGATTGTGATTGTGTGGTGTGTGTATGGACGGTGCTGTAACCTGGCAATGGCTGTCCATTGCCAGGTTACAGCACCGTCCATACACACACCACACAATCACAATCAACATTTCATACACATTACCCACGAGGACCACGAGAGGAGCAGACCTGAATTTTTGTTTTTGCACTCTTGAATCGATTTGGACTGTTTTGAATTGGTTTAAATTGTTTGGGTTTTTGAGTTTCTGAGTTATTTGATTTGTTTGAATTATTATTTTGACATCCAAACGTATCGGGGGTGTACTTGAATCCTTATGTGAAGTTTTTTTTATGTGAAATGAGAGAAGTTGTTCATGTAGCAATTTTTTCGTGGATTTTTCGGTATGGAAGGGTTTTCTCATGTAAGGTTTTTTCCATTAAGAATTTTTCATGGATCTTTTAATATGGGGTTCTTTCATGTAAGAATTTTTCATGAGATTTCATGAAATTTCTCGATATCTCCCTAAGTACATTGGTCCACTCATCTTCAAATCAAATTGGACTACACATCTCTAAATCAAATTGGACTACACATCTGTAAATCAAATTGGACTACACATCTCTAAATAAAATTGTACTACACATCTCTAAGTCAAATTGGACTACACATCTAAATCAAATTGGACTACATATCTAAGTCAAATTGGACTACACATCTCAAATTGGACTACATATCCCTAATTCATATTGGATCTAAGCGGCATCTATGCTGGATTAAAATGGTTCAAAATTGTTAAAATTGGACAGCACATTTAAGCTGGGCACGGACACCTTTGCCACTGGTGCCACTTTTGCCACATTTGTCTCTGATCCACGAGTGTTACAGGTATTACCAATATATTTCATAGCCGTTAGTCCATAGCATTATATTCCGGAGTGAGCTACACACATATGGTTCATATGTGCTCATGCAAGGGCCTTTGGAACTATATGTTCTTGAGTATGCATGTTATATCAATCTCTATATATATTTCTTACTACATTTTTTACCGTATTGTTTTTTTTTTAATCTCTATATATATTTCTTACTACATTTTTTAATATATTTTGTCCTTAATTTTCAATCTATATATACATTTTTTACCATATTGTTTTTCTTTAATCTCTATATATATTTCTTACTACATTTTTTAATATATTTTGTCCTTAATTTTCAATCTATATATATATATTTTTGTCCTTATTCCTCAATTTATATTTTTTCACACATGAGGTTCATAGATGGGCGCTACGGGTATTTTTCCAAGCTATAGATTATGCTCATACAGATTGTGGGTATTATAGATGTTCAGGGTTATAGATTGTGGTCATTACATGGTTTCAAAAATTTTTATACGGGCATTCATTTCTAATACAGGTATTCATTTATAATACAGGCATTCATTTCTAGTACGGGCATCCATTTCTAGTGAGTGCATTGATTTCTAGTACGGGCATTCATTTCTAATACGGGCATCCATTTCTAACACGGGCATTCAATTCTAATACAGGCATTCATTTCTGATATAGGCATTCATTTCTGGTACTGGCTTTCATTCTAATACAGGCATTCATTTCTGATATAGGCATTCATTTCTGGTACTGGCTTTCATTCTAATACAGGCATTCATTTCTGGTACAGGCATTTAATCCACCACAGGCACTTATTCTAATACATACATTCATTTCTGGTACAGGCGTTTATTTTAATGCAGACATTCATTTTGACTCAGGTTTACAGTTTGTAGTCACAGATTGTAATCACACGTCTGTTCACTTTTGCACGGACGCCGGGTTTACAGATTGTAGTCGTATGTACATTTACCTTTATACAGGCGCTCGGGTCTATACGGGCGCTTAAGTTTACAGTTTATGGTCGCATGTACATTTACCTTTATACGTGTGCTTAGGTTTACAGTTTATAGTCGCATGTATATTTACCTTTATACAGGCACTCAAGTCCATACAGGCACTTAATTTGTTTAATAGATTGTAATCATACGTATATGCACTCAAGTCCAGGCAGGCACTTAAGTTTATAAATTATAGATTATATTCATACGTATGTACACTCAAATCCATACAGGCACTTAAGTTTATAAGTTATGGATTGTGTTCATACGTATATACACTCAAGTCCATTCAGGCACTTGAGTTTTTATATTATAGTCATACGAATATTTACGGTAGTCATACGAATAATCACTTTTACACAGGTCCATACAGGCACTTGAGTTTACAAACTTGATTTTATAGATTGTAGTCATACGAATATTTACTATAGTCATACAGATATTCACTTTTACACAAGTCCATACAAGCACGTGAGTTTACAAACTTGATTTATGGACTGGATTCATACGAATATTCATTTTTTACACAGGTACTCATTTTCATACAGGCGCTTGAATTTATAAACTGTAGTCATACTAATATTCATTTTTCATACAGGCGCTTGAATTTATAAGCTATAGTCATACTAATATTCATTTTTAATACAAGCTCTTATTTTCACACAGGCACTCAACTTCATAGATCGTTCATACCGTCATCAACGGCATCCATACCGTCATTCAGGTTCATTCAAGTTCACTGATTGTGGGCACACGGATTGTTGGTCCTCTGATCGGCTTGTGGCCGGGTCCTGTAATCGGCTGTGATTGTTTTGGCACCTTTATTAGGTTCTTATACATGTGACCGCCTCGGTTGCAATTGCTTGACGCCTTTATTGGGCTCTCATACGTGTGACCATTTTGGACTTTCACTCCTGTGGCTGGCCGGCTGTGCTTGTTGGGTTCTCATGCGTGTGACCATTTTGAGTTCTCATGCGTGTGACCATTTTAAATTTTCACTCCTTTTTGTTCTGGTTTGATTTATGGCCATCTCTGATTTTCAAATCATTTTGTTCTGGTTTGATTCACGACTGGATTCTCTTATGGGTGTACACTGATAGTTTCTCACTGTTCTTTTTCACACTCATAGTTAGTGTTTCATTCATTCTGATACAGTCAGTTTTCCTTTATACTCATAGTCAGTCTTTCACTCATAGTTAGTCAGATTTCCTTATTCTGACACAGTCAGTTTTCCCTTTGATTCTGATTTATTCTGAGTCCTTCTCACACAGTTAGTGTTTCATACATTCTGATACAGTCAGTTTTCCCTTATACTCATAGTCAGTTAGTGTTTCGTTTACAGTCACATTTCCTTTATAGTTAGAGTCCACCTTGGGATTTCACATTGGGCTTCCTTCATGGGGTCATGCTCACTTTTGTTTCATACTCCACATTGAGATTTCCCCTTGAAATTTCACATTGGGCCTCTTTCCTGGGGTGTTGCTCACATTGGGTCATGCCCACATTGGGTCATCCTCACATTGGTTCATGCTCACATTGAGACCATGCTCACATTGGGGTCATTTCCGCATTGGGATTATGCTCACATAGGGCCTTTATGTGCTTTTTGTTTTTTGTGTTTTCATGGGCTTCCTTCATGGGCTCATGCTCACATTGGGAATTATGCCTTCATGGGGTCATGCTCACATAGGGAATTATGTTCACATTGGAAGTCATGCTCATATTGGCGTTTGCACTGTTCGCATTGGGATTCATGCTCACATTGGCGGTTACACTTACACATTGGGAATTATGCTTACATTGGGAATTATGTTTTCGCATTGGGGGTCATGTTCACATTTGCGGTTGCATTTACACTTTGGGTGGCTTGCTCACATTGGCAATTTATTTTCCTTGAGACTCACATTGGTAATTTATTTTCTTTGAGACTCACATTGGTAATTGTATTTTCTTTGAGAATCGCCATGGGTGTTCCTTTATTTTCTTTGAGACTCATATTGGGGGTCATGCTCACATTGGGTGTCTTGCTCACATTGGTAATTTATTTTCCTTGAGACTAACATTGGAGATTTATTTTCTTTGAGAATCGCTATGGTTGATCCCTTATTTCTTTGAGACTCATATTGGTAATTATATATCTTCTTTGAGAATCGCTATGGGTGATCCCTTATTTGCTTGTTCTATTTTCATTTTTATTTTTATTTTAATATATTTTATTTTATTTTATTGTATTTGTTCAGAAAGTTAGGAAAACACTAACTCTGTAATTAGGATTACTTGAACTTAGAAAACGCTAAGTCAAGTATGTAAAAATAACTCTCGTACTGAAATGAGGTTTCACTGATTCCAGTACTGGGATAGGATTGGATATAGGATTTGAGCAGAAGACAACTACAGCCTATTAGATTATAATAAAAACTGACCTTTATTTGTACAAATGTTTCATATATATACATATTACAAAATTAGTAAAAGTAAAACAGAAATAAATAATCAATATTCATTGTCAGCAATAAATGCTGACTTACACATAATTTTTTACTTTCATTCAATATTGCAACAACAGTCAGGTCACCGTACTACAAAAAATATTTATTTGTACAACAAGTGCAATTGCTTAGTATGCAAAAACACAAGGTGAATTTACGGTAATTACGTGTAAGGTGACTGACCGACCAACTGCTCGTGAATTATGATGTCTTGTATCAAATTATTATAATTTCTAATTTTTTATGCTTGAACATCCTGGGCCGCCTTGAAGGCTCCAACTTCAAAGCTGTAATCTTGAGCTTCTGGGTTCCTTCTGGGTAGTGGGATTGGTTTACTCTTAAGCATCATGGTCCGGTTGTTCTTACAGTGCGTTAGGCTTAGATAAGTGATAATAACACTGATGATTCCTACGTATCCTATGGTAAATTGATGTAGATCATGTGGTTGGAGATCTTGTAGTTTAGTTTGATGTGCTTTGATGTTCTTGATTTCCTTGATTAAATTATCAAACTCCTCTTCATGTGTTGTTAACCTTGACCGGTAGAATACTGGTGTTGAATCTTCCTCAAAATTGTCAAGATCATCTGGAGTAATATTGAAATTCGGTTAAAATGACTTCTTATCTGTCCGAGTTTGGACATCATTAGATGTTTCGATTAGCAACTCATCATCCTTCATTGCACGTCCGTGTTGCATGGATAATATTCCAGTTCCATCTAGAGTTTTATGAACGATACCATTGCCACAGATGAACGTGGGATTGTATTGCTTATCTAGGCAAAATAACCATTGATTTGGTGCAGCTAGTTTAATCCATATATTTGTTGGTTTTGCAATCCTTAATGCACATGTTCTAGGTAGTGTTCTACGTGCGAATAGTTCTACCTCGCAGATATTTGATGTCGGTGTCTTAATATGAAGTGGACGCCGTTGTTCACATAAATGATAGTTTTTTCCAATGTCAAAACATTGCATTAACTCAAATTTGTTCATCAAATAAAACCGATCTCTGAACAGGTTCGTCATCAGGAACTCTGTTGCCGGTGCTACAGATACAAATGTGTCATTCACTAATGTTGGCAATGAAATTAGTCGGTATAACTCAAAGGTTGTGGACCGCAACAATGGTACAATGAGTTCAAAAATAATATAATCGTTCTGAAGTTGGCATTGAATTTTCATTAGTTTATATACTAACGACACACTAATTTGGCCATTGAAGGTAGGTAGCTGGATTTCTGATGGCAAATTGTCCTTGATAATTGATAATTGCATTCGAAGTTGCTCAGGAGATATGACTAAGGGGCTTGATCGTCCATGATGTGTATCTGTAACTATATCAACAATAGCTTCTTGCATGAACTTGCATTCGTTAACAAGTGAGGCGACTAAGATTGAAAGAGCGTTGGAGGTCTGGATACTTCTCTGCTGCTTTTGTTCTGAGCTCATATTGCGCATTTTCTCATATGCAAGGTCCAGTGCTTCTTCTATCCTTTTTGTTTGCTTACATCTGTCTTCTTCAGACTTTTTGATCACATTGACAGTGGTTTCAAGTACTGATGTTTGATTTTTTATTAGTTCATGCAAGTGATCTTCATTATTTTTTATTCTGTTAATAGTTTCAGTCATTCTCGATGCATATTCACTGTCTAAAACTCCAAATAATCTGTTTGCTATTGTACCAACAAGATCCAATGGTGATATCTTGGCCCTTGGTTTTGTTGAATTGTTACTCTGGTCTTTCAGTAATACATTACTATTGTTTAATTCCTTGAGTTGATGATAATATTGAGATACTATTTCTATGTAGTAATCATTTTGGGTGATGGTACGAGAGAGACGTTCTAAATGTTTTAGTGCCTCATGAATAATGTTAATTGATGCCCAATAGCCCCTCAGATCATAGTATACTAACAGATTCCAGTTGCTAGCCGTTAATCTTGAAGCTCCTATGTTTTCAAAGTATATCCCGGCGTTGCCGTCAAGTTTGTGTACCTCTCACTTTCTATCATTTCTAATTGATTTGATGTATCTGTGTTATCATTTAACTCAACTGGTAGAGATGCTAGTTGGTGTATGGCTCTACGAAATATTCCTGTGGCTGTTCTTACGTCAGCTACACTTATCCTTCCATCTGCACCCTGAATTATTTCCACGATTCTGCCTAATGACCATTTTAAGGGAGGAAGGTTTTCATCCTTCATAATTACTAATGTCCCTGGCTGAATGTTTGGCTGCTGGTCCATCCATTTAGTTCTTTTCTGAAGTTCTGTCAAACATTCCATCGACGAGCGTCGCCAAAACTCATTCCGTATATGAGATACTAGTTCCCATCTGGCTAATAATGACATTTTCTGTTGTTCGATTACTGAATCTACTGTGGATGTCATTGGTTCTCCTATGATGAAATGAGCAGGCGTTAAAGCCAATAAGTCATTCGGATTCTATTTCCGATGTTACCGTACATAGTTCTTCATATGTAAGAGATGCAGATGTGATTGTTCGTTGCAGAAAATGTTTTGTTGGGGGGGGAATGAAGTGAAATTGGATATTTTGGTCAAGGCATCTATTGACAATCTTTGTTCTTGAGTTGGTAGTGGATAATATATCACTAATTTCCCTTAATTTATTGCTGGCGCCTACGAAATTCCGTCCATTGTCGCAGTAAATGTGTTCGCATCTTCCTCGTCGGACTGTGAATCTTCTTAGTGCCCCGAAGAAACCGTCTGTTGACAAGTCGGATATAACCTCTAAATGGATGGCCTTAGTGGCGAAACAGCAGAAAACAGCAATATAAGTTTTTTGAGGTGTCTTACCTCGAATCTTATAGTGTGTGTATACTGGGCCGCAGAAGTCCACACCACCGTTGATGAATGGACGTGCCTTTTGAACTCTGTCTATAGGGAGATTTCCCATTTGTTGCTGGCATAATTTCGGCCGGATTCTCGTGCATCGGACGCAATTGTTGACAACGGATCGTGCTAGATTTCTACATTGTAAAATCCAGAACCTTTGCTTTGCTATGCCTGCAGTGCTGCGGTCCAACATGCAAATCTAACGTATGTAAATGATTCGCCAGTAACTTCGTAATAAAATGGTCAGCTGAAAGTACTATTGGATGTTTCGTATCATATTCAATGTTAGCATTGTCTAATCTTCCACCTACTCTTATGACTCCTTGTGTATCAACAAATGGAGCTGCATTTTTTAATTTGCTGTTTCTATGTACTTCATTATTTTTATGTAAGCTACGAAGTTCTTCTTGGAAACTGCAGTTTTGCATTTCCTTACAGATAACAATTAAAGCATCTTCGAGTTCTCTTACGGTTAGGAATGATGTGAGTTGTCGCCGACGTCTTCTTTGTTTGAACATCTCTACACTTCTAAGGATATATGCCATGACACGTTGCAATTTGCGAAAAGAGTTGCCATGATCTATAACATAAACTGGGTGCTGTTTACCTTGATCTAGTACGGTTACAGTTAGTTTTACTGTTTTTTCTTCTTCTTGCAACCTGATGGTTGTAGCTGTTTGCTGAGGCCACTGCATCTTTGATGTCTTTAAGAATGCTGGACCCTCGAACCAAACCCTTGCATTTACTAATTGCCCTGGAGTCAATCCCCTGGACACGATATCAGCAGGGTAGTCCTTTGTGCTAACATATTTCCAACTTGTACCTTCTGTTAACTCTTGAATGGCGACTACTCTATTTGCTACAAAAGTTTTGAGCAATGATGGATCTCCCTTGATCCATGCCAAAACTATCTGTGAGTCCGTCCAAAAATGTATTTCATCGAAATTTATGTTTATGATGCTTTTTACATGATGTACTAATTGAGCAGCGAGCTTTGCGGCACACAATTCTAATCTTGGAATTGTGATCGGCTTGACTGGAGCTACCTTGGATTTTGCGCACAGTAACTTCACTGTCACCTTGCCTGTTTTGTCCTTGGATCTGATATATAGTGCACTTCCGTATGCCCTTTCGCTTGCATCTGAAAAGCCATGGAGCTCTATGCTGATTGTAGGTTCATTGCTAAACATGTATCTTGGAATTTTAATATCATTGAGTTTCTGTAATTCTGTACGGAATTGCAGCCATGAAGATTGAAGTTAACTGGGTATTTCATCGTCCCAGTCTAGTTTTAATTTCCATAATTTTTGAATAAACATCTTACTCATGACCACTACTGGATTTACTAATCCCAACGGGTCGAAGATTTGTGACATGTCGGCCAAAATTGTACGCTTTGTGAAATTCTTATAATTTTTAAGACATGTCGTGATTGTAAACCAGTCCATGATAGGATGCCATACTAGGCCTAACGTTTTGATGTGTTCACCTTCCATTTCAGAAAAGTTTAATTTGATCTCTAAATCTTCTCTCGGTATATTTTGGACCAATTTGGGGTGGTTTGCACACCACTTCCTCAACTGAAAACCTCCAGAGTTTAATAGTTGTTTTAATTGTCTCTGAGTGTCTATTGCTTCATCTAAGTCATCACTTCCTGTCAATACGTCGTCAACATAGAAATTCTTCACAGCAGCTGCTCCCAACGGATAATTTACTGCTTCTTCTTCAGCTAATTTTTGCATGCACTTCACTGCCAAATATGGTGCGGATTTTGTACCATACGTGACTGTACATAGTTGATAATATTCAACTGTATCTGTTGGTTGTTTTCTCCACATGATTAGTTGCAAATTTCTATCCTCCTCAGCTACCAAAATTTGTCTGTACATTTTGGCAATGTCAGCAGTGAAGACATATCTTTTGACACGGAACCTCATAATGATTGTATTGATATCTTCTTGAATCTTGGGTCCATTTAATAGTAAGTCATTGAGTGATAAGCTGGTTGTAGTTTTCGCAGAGCCATCGAAAACTACTCGTAGTTTCGTCGTACTACTTGTTGGTTTCAAGACACAGTGGTGCGGAAGGAAGTAGTAAGGCCTTGTCAGCCCTTGCGGGTTTAATTCTCGCATGTGTCCCAACCTGATGTATTTGTCTAATAATTCATTATACTGTTTCCTTAATTGTGGTTCCTGTGCCAGTTTTCGTTCGATGCTTATTAATCGTTTGAAGGCCAATTGCTTTGATTCACCTAATAATTTTGGGTCGGTCAGGATTGGCAGATTTACAATGAATCGTCCTTCAGCACTTCGACTCACTGTTGATTCAAAATATTCCTCACATCTTTTGTCAGATGACGACAGCATGGGTTTTTTCGGGCACTGTTCTAATTCCCAAAACCGTGGCAGTTGTGTCTCTAGATCAGCATTTGTGATTCCACAAAATGGTGTTATATAATCAACACTTGATACCTTGCCTAGAACTATCCAACCTAATGTGGTGTTTTGTAGCATTGGCAGGTTCTCATTTATTCTGAGTTGACCATTCCTCATTATTTCCCCATGCATTTCCACCCCCAAAAGGATGGCAATCTTTTGAGGTAAATTAAATAGTGCGTCTGCTAAAGGCATGTTACTTGGAATATCCCAACTGTCAATATTTATGTGTTGCTGCGGCTGATGCGTTGAAATCTCCTTGATCACAAAAACTTCCAGTTGAGTTGCATAATCACTGACTTTGGACTTTAACGTAATGTTAAGTCTATTGTTTATTTTAACTCTTGAATCACCAATACCCGATATATTCAAATTCACCTTGTCATCTGATATTCTTAACTTTTTTCGAAATTTCTCCGAAATAAAATTCAATTGCGACCCGGAATCTAGTAACAATCTGCATCGTATTAATTTTCCATCCTTGTCGATGACGTTTGCAAGAGCTGTTCCCAGAAATACGTATCCAGCATAAGCGTCCCGAGTTTGAGCTGCTAAATTGGTTGCTGTCGTTGCTTGACTACTGGATGGTTTCATAAGCTGAGTCCCAGCGTGCTGATTTGTTTGATAATGGAGGAACGTGTTATGCCTTTTGTTGCATCTTTGACAACCTCTTGACCTGCACTGACTGAGATTGTGGCCATTCTTAAGGCAATTTAGGCAAAGATTTAGTTCTTTAGCCTTTTCTTGACGTTCGAATGGTTGCATTCTCAAGAACTTTTCGCAGAAGTATATTGGATGATTCTTCTTGCATACTTCAATTTGATTTGTCTTGTTAGTTTGGTTGGTAATGAAGACAGAGGGCTTGCTTGATTTCTGTGGATATTTTGAAATCAATGATTTTTGGCCCAAGGTTTCTAGTGCTTGAAACCGCTTTTCTAGAAAGTTCAGCAATTTTTCTACTGACTGTAAATCTCGTGGCGATGACAATAATTGTTCAAATAATGCATGCGTGTTTTTATCCAATTTTTTCACTAGAATGTGAATGATGATCGGGTCCCAATGCTCCTTTACTGAAAGTCCCATGTTTTGTAGAGTAAGCAGACATTCTTTTGTAGTATCATGCAGATTTTTTAACGCTGACGCAGATTCTGTCGTAATCTGAGGTTGTGCCATTAATTTCTCCAATAGCGCTGTTACCAACAATCTTTTGTTTTGATATCTATTCTGTAACATATCCCATGCAATTTCATAGCTATCTTCTGTAAATGGAAGATGTCTGATTAATTTTTCAGCTTCACCTGAGAGGTTCATCTTGAGGTACCACATTTTCTGTGAGTTCCCTATTGGTTGATTATGAACCAATTGTGAAAATAGATCAAAAAATTGCTGCCAGTAATCCCCATCGAACTTGGGTAGGGTTACTTTCGGAAGTTTTAAGCCTGATTGATTAGTAGGCACGGTCGAGCTGGTATTTATAGTATCTTCTATATCTTCATTGATTTTGATTAATATCTCATGTACTTTCTCTTGAAGTTGAAAATATTCATCCGTATTATATTCGCAACTCGTATTATCATCTGTATTTTCCCAGATACATTTATTGTTGTCTTCTATTTGTTCCTAATAATTTGTTATTGTGCTTCTTTTCAAGTCGTAATATTGTTTGGTTTGATCTTTACTGATTTTAATGCCAGCAATAATATTTGTGAGCATAGTCATTACGCTCTTTTGTCTTCGTAGCAGGCGAATAATGACGTCGCCATTTCCTGTGTCCGTACAGTCAGTATTGCTATTTTCCCGTGATTTTCGCAAATTCTCATGGGTTTTGCATGATTAATTACTGTTGTTAATTCGGTTTTGAAGTCATCATATCCCTTTTTTACTATTTGATACTAAACATTAGCAAAATATGGGTGACCGACAGTTGATTCATCGTATAAATCTCTAATTTGATCATCGTTTTTCTGCAAATTTGGTCCACAAATCTTCTAATGCTTGAACTTTAGCTTGAAGGTATTGAAGACTCTTCTTGTCCGGAGATTCGCTTCGGTACTCGTTTGCTAATTTTTCAATGTCTTTGCCAAGTTGTGTTTGATTGACCGCTAAGGCTTCCATGATTAACTCTTAACTTGACACAAATTTTCGTTTTTCTATTCACTGCACAAGGTAAACACAGTCTTCTTTTGAATACTGCTCTTTCTTTAACGGGGTCACCAAAAAATGTTCAGAAAGTTAGGAAAACACTAACTCTGTAATTAGGATTACTTGAACTTAGAAAACGCTAAGTCAAGTATGCAAAAATAACTCTCGTACTGAAATGAGGTTTCACTGATTCCAGTACAGGGATAGGATTGGATATAGGATTTGAGCAGAAGACAACTACAGCCTATTAGATTATAATAAAAACTGACCTTTATTCGTACAAATGTTTCATATATATACATATTACAAAATTAGTAAAAGTAAAACAGAAACAAATAATCAATATTCATTGTCAGCAATAAATGCTGACTTACACATAATTTTTTACTTTCATTCAATATTCCAACAACAGTCGGGTTACCGTACTACAAAAAATATTTATTTGTACAACTAGTGCAATTGGTTAGTATGCAAAAACACAAGGTGAATTTACGGTAATTACGTGTAAGGTGACTGACCGACCAACTGCTCGTGAATTATGATGTCTTGTATCAAATCATTATTATTTCTAATTTTTTATGCTTGAACAGTATTTTATTTCATTTAATTTATTTTATCCCTTACTGGATATTTTTATGTTTTGAATCTATACATACAAAACAACAATATACACTATTAACACAATGCAAACACATATATGAAATAACTTATGAATACTCCTTATGATCCCGAAGGCTCGGGTGAAACGCGTAGAGCATAACCGTTAAGGTGCCTACACGGCCCATCAGACACACAGATATTTACCTACGGGTACACAAGCTTTCCATAGGGGTTCACACACACACACACGCACACACATACACACACATCAATTATTAGTTTTTTTTCAGCAATTTTCTTCACATCGTTTTTTAAAATTTTTTTAAAAATTTTTAGAAATTTTTTAAAAAAATTTTTTCACATCATTTGTTCGCGGGCCATTAACGCTCATGCGTCCTCGGACCGTGTGATTCTTATTTTTTCGTTTGATTTTTGTCTTTTTTTTTTCTTGGATCATTGATCTATATAGATATATATTTATATTTTTTACAGGGATTCTTGTTTTTTCTTGGACCATGCGATCTACATATATATATATTTTTTACAGTTATTCACATATTTATTTTTAGCTTTCACGTTACTCTTGGATTTCTTTAGCTTTCACGTTTCTCTTGGACCTTTTGAGCTTGCAATTGGTTTGGATTTTTAACATGCACTTGGTTTGGATATTTTAGCCTTTCTTCCATAAACACCCACATTTATTCTACTCGAACCTTTTAGATCCTTTTTTGGATTCCTCTTATTCTTCTCGTACCTCTTATTCTTCTCGAACCTCTTAGTCTTCTCGAACCTCTTATTCTTCTCATACCTCTTATTCTTCTCGAACCTCTTATTCTTCTCGAACCTCTTATATTTCTCGAATATTTTAGATTCTTTTTAGAAAAATTTTTTCTCGGGTTTTCTCCCGTGAAGGTTCACAGTCACATTCACTTTCACAATAATTTTTTCCGTGACTCACATGTCACACCGCTTCTTCATCGTCATTTTTCCGTGACTCACATGTCACATCGTTTCTTCATCGTTATGCTACATCTCCATCATTCTACAGCACATTCCGTGACTCACATGTCACACCGCTTCTTCATCGTCATTACACTTCTTCTTCATACTACATCTTCATACTATAACTTCATACTACATTTTCATACTATATCCTCATACAACATCCTCATATTATATCTTCATAATATATATGTGACTCACATGTCACACCGCTTTTTCATCGTCATTACACTTCTTCTTCATACTACATCTTCATACTATATCCTCATACTACATCTTCATATTATATCCTCATAATGCATCCTCATAATACAACTCCATATTATATCCTCATAATATGTCTTAATACGTCTTCACTCCTCATACTACATCTTCATATTAAATGCTCATAATATGTCTTAATACGTCTTCACACCTCTTCATATTATATCCTCATAATATGTCTTAATGCGTCTTCACTCCTCGTACTACATCTTCATATTATATCCTAATAATATGTCTTAATACGTCTTCATACCTCTTCATTCTACTTCTGCCTGGCATGACGTTCTGCCTGAAGTGGGATTTTTTCTCACACTTTTGGCGTGGACTTTACCTCACACGGTTATCACGATTGTCAAGAGGTTGACACACTTAACACAATTTCACACAACTTCACACAACTTCACACAATTTCACACAAATTCACACAACTTCACACAATTTCACTTCACTACACTTCACAACTACACACAATTTCACACAACTTCACTCAACTTCATACAACTTCACTGCACTTCACTACACTACACTTCAATTCATCTCACACAGCTTTTTTGGGGTTGGGCGTGTGCTTCTGATTTCCCACTGTCCACAGTTCTCCACCAGGTAAGGTTGGGGCATACTGTGTGTATTCCTGTCATCTGTATTGATGATGTTTAGGTTCCATAAGATATATATGCCATCAAGAATCCTGACTATATTGATACTGCCTATCAATATATACATAATATAATAAGGGTAGTATCGGGAGGGTAAAACTTTGATTTGAATGTTTGCAAGAGCTAGAAAAATCTTTTCATATTTCACAAAACTTTTCAAATTTTCAAAATTTAATTTCACATTTCGCAAGCGTCTACGGTAGGCAGAAACTTAGCCGTACTGAAGAGTGTTAAGGTTTCTGCCAATACGAAAAGCTTTTTCCAATCCATTTTTGGAGTTCATATTTACAATTGAAAATCGTCATTAGCATTGTTTCTTTCCTCCATTGACGGAATATAACGCACTTTTCAGGAGAGACTGGGCTCACTGGATTTTATCATTCATAATGAGTGATGGTTAGGTTTCCTTCAGATGTACATGCCATCAAAAAATCCCGACTAAATTGATAACTATTGGCTCCTTAAAGATGAGACACACAGCAGTCCATGTGTTTTATGTAAGGACATACCTGTGTTGCCATTATGGTACACTTCACAGGGACCCTAACGTACCAAGACATGGTCTGCGAAGGGTAGTATCGGGATGATAAAACTTTGATTTTTGCACCATATTTGGTTATTGCCGGATAATGTTTGCAAGAGCTAGAAAAATCTTTTCATATTTCACAACACTTTTCAAATTTTCAAAATTTAATTTCACATTTCGCAAGCGTCTACGGCAGGCAGAAACTTAGCCGTACTGAAGAGTGTTAAGGTATCTGCCAATACGAAAAGCTTTTTCCAATCCATTTTTGAAGTTCATATTTACAATTGAAAATCGTCATTAGCATTGTTTCTTTCCTCCATAGACGGAATATAACGCACTTTTCAGGAGAGACTGGGCTCACTGGATTTTATCATTCATAATGAGTGATGGTTAGGTTTCCTTCAGATGTACATGCCATCAAAAAATCCCGACTAAATTGATAACTATTGGCTCCTTAAAGATGAGACACACAGCAGTCCATGTGTTTTATGTAAGGACATACCTGTGTTGCCATTATGGTACACTTCACAGGGACCCTAACGTACCAAGACATGGTCTGCGAAGGGTAGTATCGGGAGGATAAAACTTTGATTTTTCCACCATATTTGGTTATTGCCGGATAATGTTTGCAAGAGCTAGAAAAATCTTTTCATATTTCACAACACTTTTCAAATTTTCAAAATTTAATTTCACATTTCGCAAGCGTCTACGGCAGGCAGAAACTTAGCCGCACTGAAGAGTGTTAAGGTATCTGCCAATACGAAAAGCTTTTTCCAATCCATTTTTCAAGTTCATATTTACAATTGAAAATCGTCATTAGCATTGTTTCTTTCCTCCATAGACGGAATATAACGCACTTTTCAGGAGAGACTGGGCTCACTGGATTTTATCATTCATAATGAGTGATGGTTAGGTTTCTTTCAGATGTACATGCCATCAAAAAATCCCGACTAAATTGATAATTATTGGCTCCTTAAAGATGAGACACACAGCAGTCCATGTGTTTTATGTAAGGACATACCTATGTTGCCATTATGGTACACTTCACAGGGACCCTAACGTACCAAGACATGGTCTGCGAAGGGTAGTATCGGGAGGGTAAAACTTTGATTTTTCCACCATATTTGGTTATTGCCGGATAATGTTTGCAAGAGCTAGAAAAATTTTTTCATATTTCACAACACTTTTCAAATTTTCAAAATTTAATTTCACATTTCGCAAGCGTCTACGGCAGGCAGAAACTTAGCCGTACTGAAGAGTGTTAAGGTATCTGCCAATACGAAAAGCTTTTTCCAATCCATTTTTGAAGTTCATATTTACAATTGAAAATCGTCATTAGCATTGTTTTTTTCCTCCATAGACGGAATATAACGCACTTTTCAGGAGAGACTGGGCTCACTGGATTTTATCATTCATAATGAGTGATGGTTAGGTTTCCTTCAGTTGTACATGCCATCAAAAAATCCCAAATAAATTGATAATTATTGGCTCCTTAAAGATGAGCCACACAGCAGTCCATGTGTTTTATGTAAGGACATACCTGTGTTGCCATTATGGTACACTTCACAGGGACCCTAGCGTACCAAGACAATGTCTGCGAAGGGTAGTATCGGGAGGATAAAACTTTGATTTTTCCACCATATTTGGTTATGGCCGGATAATGTTTACAAGAGCTAGAACATCTTTTCATATTTCACAACACTTTTCAAGTTTTCAAAATTTAATTTCACATTTCGCAAGCGTCTACGGCAGGCAGAAACTTAGCCGTACTGAAGAGTGTTAAGGTATCTGCCAATACGAAAAGCTTTTTCCAATCCATTTTTGAAGTTCATATTTACAATTGAAAATCGTCATTAGCACAGTTTCTTTCCTCCATACACGGAATATAACCCACTTTTCGGGAGAGACTGGGCTCACTGGATTTTATCATTCATAATGAATGATGGTTAGGTTTCCTTCAGATGTACATGCCATCAAAAAATCCCGACTAAATTGATAATTATTGGCTCCTTAAAGATGAGACACACAGCAGTCCGTGTGTTTTATGTAAGGATATACCTGTGTTGCCATTATGTTACACTTCACAGGGACCCTAACGTACCAAGACATGGACTGCGAAGGGTAGTATCGGGAGGATAAAACTTTGATTTTTCCACCATATTTGGTTATTGCCGGATAATGTTTGCAAGAGCTAGAAAAATCTTTTCATATTTCACAACACTTTTCAAATTTTCAAAATTTAATTTCACATTTCGCAAGCGTCTACGGTAGCCAGAAACTTAGCCGTACTGAAGAGTATTACGGTTTCTGCCAATACGAAACGCTTTTTCCAATTCATTTTTGAAGTTCATATTTACAATTGAAAATCGTCATTAGCATAGTTTCTTTCCTCCATACACGGAATATAACCCACTTTTCAGGAGAGACTGGGCTCACTGGATTCTATCATTCATAATGAATGATGGTTAGGTTTCCTTCAGATGTACATGCCATCAAAAAATCCCGAATAAATTGATAATTATTGGCTCCTTAAAGGTGAGACACACAGAGCAGTCCATGTGTTTTATGTAAGGACATACCTGTGTTGCCATTATGGTACACTTCACAGGGACCCTAACGTACCAAGACATGGTCTGCGAAGGGTAGTATCGGGAGGATAAAACTTTGATTTTTCCACCATATTTGGTTATTGCCGGATAATGTTTGCAAGAGCTAGAAAAATCTTTTCATATTTCACAACACTTTTCAAATTTTCAAAATTTAATTTCACATTTCGCAAGCGTCTACGGCAGGCAGAAACTTAGCCGTACTGAAGAGTGTTAAGGTATCTGCCAATACGAAAAGCTTTTTCCAATCCATTTTTGAAGTTCATATTTACAATTGAAAATCGTCATTAGCATTGTTTCTTTCCTCCATAGACGGAATATAACGCACTTTTCAGGAGAGACTGGGCTCACTGGATTTTATCATTCATAATGAGTGATGGTTAGGTTTCCTTCAGATGTACATGCCATTAAAAAATCCCGACTAAATTGATAATTATTGGCTCCTTAAAGATGAGACACACAGCAGTCCATGTGTTTTATGTAAGGACATACCTGTGTTGCCATTATGGTACACTTCACAGGGACCCTAACGTACCAAGACATTGTCTGCGAAGGGTAGTATCGGGAGGGTAAAACTTTGATTTTTCCACCATATTTGGTTATGGCCGGATAATGTTTACAAGAGCTAGAACATCTTTTCATATTTCACAACACTTTTCAAGTTTTCAAAATTTAATTTCACATATCGCAAGCGTAAGATTGATCACAGTTTCACGTATTGTCCACAATTGATGTTCACAATTTCACAGGTTGCCCACAATTCATGTTCACAGTTTCGCAGACTTCACAATTTCACGGATTGTCCACGTTTGATGTTACAATTTCACGGATTGTCCATGGTTAATGTTTAAAATTTCACGGATTCTCCCCATTTAATGCTTACATCCCCACCCACATTCATAAATGTTCACATTTCCCCACATTAAGTTTACAATTTTTCCCCAATTTCACAAGTTCTCCACTATTGATGTTCACAGATTTCTTACAGTTTACTTACATACATGCTCGTGTGCAATGCACGCGTGATAACTGGCAATCCATGAAAGACAGATGGCGTCCCATGGTGAATAGGTAAATAAATAGCGCCTCCATGATAGGTGGCGTATTCTATCAGAAGGTGGATCTGTGCTATTTAACAGAAGGTGTGTCTCTGCTAGTGTAGATATATAGATGGTGCCGTGAATATGGTGTGTCAAACTAAAACTAGATGGCGCCGTGAATATGGTGTGTAAAACTAGATTGCGCTTTGAATTAGTTGTGTGGTTGACCCAGACAAAAATATTAATGTGGTTTGACTGCGAAGGAAACCTGTGCAATGGGAATTCGTTACAACCCTGTGCAATGGGAATTCGTTATAAACCATCAACTTACACATCAACTAGGGAAAATAATTCACACACCAACAAATATAAAAATGTGTGGTTGGACTGCGACTGCCTGAGCATGTATGTAAGTAAACTGTAAGAAAACTGTGAACATCAATAGTGGAGAATTTGTGAAATTGGGGAAAAATCGTAAACTTAATGTGGGGAAATGTAAACATTTATGAATGCGAACATTTATGAATGTGGGGGGTGGGGGGTGGGAATGTAAACATTAACGAAAATGGGGAGAATCCGTGAAATTGTGAACATTAACCGTGGACAATCCGTGAAATTGTAACATCAAATGTGGACAATCCGTGAAATTGTGAAGTCTGTGAAACTGTGAACATGAATTGTGGGCAACCTGTGAAATTGTGGACAATCCGTGAAACTGTGATCAATCTGTGAGATTGTGAACATTAAATGTGGACAATCTATGGAATTGGGAAGAGAACGTGAGGTTGGATAGAAATTGGGGAGAAATTGTGAAATTAGTATGTTTCATGAAAAAGTCATATTCCATGAAAATTAGTATATTTCATGAAAATTGGTGTTCAAATCCCTCGACGAACTATTAATTCCTAGAAAAGAAAGAAAAGGAATACACAAAGTATTTAAATCTTAAAAAATATTATAAACAAGAATACTTATCTAAAATCCAGGCAATTTCTCTCTTTACTCCAGCAGCGTTCCAGTATTTCCCCAATCAAGAATATTATCTAAACAAAAAACACAAATGGTTTATTAATTTTAACATTAACATGTAAAAACATTATAAACTTACCTGAAACATATATTCCTCCTACATTTGTTGATGACAGCAATTGACATTACGTCAATCAGCTGTATGAGGTACGTTCAGACATCGCATCAATCGTTGCTAGGGCAACACCGAGAGGCGACAGCTCATAACTGGATGCGGCGGCTATATAAAGCCGACGAGCCGCAGCAGAAAATCATTCTTGGTTCAGAGCTCATCTGATTCTGCAATCTTCTTCGTTTTTATACTAGCATCTTGTTGCCCACCTAAGCAGAAGAATAATTCTGCCGCAGAGAATAATCTGCAATCTTCTTCTTTTTTATACTAGCATCTTGTTGCCCACGTATAAGCAGAAGAATAATTCTTCCGCAGAGAATTATCTGCAATCTTCTTCTTTATAATAGCATTTTGCTGCCCACACCTAAGCAGGAGATTAATTCTGCCGCAGAGAATAATCTGCAATTTTCTTCTTTTTTATAGTAGCATTTGGTGCCCGTGTGCCTAAAAATAGCACTCTTAAATTTATATAGGAATATTTTTCTCATAGACGATTAATTCTTCTTCTTCCTTTTTCTAGAATAAGACGAATTAAAAGAGGCGGACTACGCGATCGTCACAATTATTGCTAAATTTTTTAATTTGTTTGGATTTATTGTTGAATTTTGTACTGAATTTTATAATAGTTTGTAGGTTAGTTTAGTTCTGAATTTCTTTTAGTAAATGAATTGTCATATAGTTATAAGCATTGAAGTATTTATTAATAAAATTTTATATTTGAATTGTTAAATCGACTGAGCTGTCATTTATAAACCGGCACTCCCTCCCACGAACGAGACTAGCTCTCACAATTGGTGTATTTCATGCAAAAGTTGTCACAAATCAAAACGGAAAAACTAGAGGGTCCGCAAGTCAATGCGGAAAAACTGGAGGATCCGCAAGTCAATGCGGAAAAACCTGGGAGGTTCGGTATGTATGTAAATGGATTGCAAATATTAATTGTGAAACTTGATTGTGGGAAAACTGTGAGAAGACTGTAAAAGAGGATCTGTGAGAAAACGATCCGGTATGTATGTAAATGGATTGCAAATATTAATTGTGAACATTGATTGTAAAAACTTAATTGTGGGAAAACTGTGAGAAGACTGTGAAAGAGGATCTGTGAGAAAAGGATCCGTGAGAAAAATATCCGTGAGGAAATTACCCCATAAACATATATTATATATATATTATATGTAACTAAAAAAAAAAAAAACAAAAAAAAAATATCAATTGTGGAGAACCTGTGATGAGAATCTGTGAAAGTGGGGAGAAATTGAGGAAAAATTTAATTGTAGAAAACCTGTGAGGTTGGGGAGAACCTGTGAAATTGGGGAGAAACTGTGAATGAGAATCTGTGAGATTGGGGAGAAATTGGGGAGAATTTTAATTGTAGAGAACCTGTGAAATTGGGGAGAAACTTATCCTCATAGAAAAATAACACATTAATTTTAGAGCACCTGTGAGTGAGAATAGGGGAGAAACTTATGAGTGAGATTGGGGGAGAAACTTATGCTCATGGAAACGCGCTTCATCTTCACGGCAATGCTTTAGTGGATCATGAGTGGAAACGTAATTGGAACATAACATATATTAGGTCTGTCTGTTTACTCGAAAGTTTTTACTCGGTGTAAAAACTTTTACGCATTTTTACTCACAAACCGTCTGTTTACTTTTAACTAGTAAAAATCGAGTAAATTTATACGTTTCCCCTCTTGCACAAAGTTGCACATTTTTACTCATGATCAAGAGGATGTGTAACTTTGATATGCAATCAGCTGACTGTCAAAAGTATTAAATTTGAGGTTAAGCCGTTTGTTGGGTTATCGAAAGAATGTAAAATGATAATCTAAAGAGTCGAAATTAAAAAAATATGTTAAAGAGGGTGGGTTATTTAAAACGTGTTTCAAATTAATTAATTGTTGTCTGTTTCAGACGGAAAGGTAGCAGCCAAATTTTTGACACATGAAAAGCTAAACAAAATTTACTCGAAAAGCGTCTGGTAACTTTTCTTGATTTATCCCCTCTACCGTATAAAAGTTTTTACTGGATTTTTACGCAAAAATTTTTACTCAAAAGTAAACAGACAGACTTATTCATTTCACATATCACAACATATATACATCTCATACATCATGCACACAATTCTTAAATTCAATCCTTAATTTTTAAAAATTTTAAAATTCAATCCTTAATTTTAACTACGAACTTAGGATGTACAGCTTAAAATTCTAGGTGTACAATTCAAATTACAAAACAGTGGATGCACTCTCTGTGCATATTCGCTACAATCCCAAAAAACAGTGGAAGTACTCTCTGTGCATATTCAAATTTCAAAACAGTGGATGTGCTCTCTGTGCATATTCGCTACAATCCCAAAAAACAGTGGATGTACTCTCTGAGCATGTTCGCTACAATCCCAAAAAACAGTGGATGTACCCCCTGTGCATATCCGCTACCTATATTGAAATGTTTGAATTGTTAAGATGTGTGTGAGAAAGTCTTATGTGATTAAATGTGAGAAGAATGAGCTTCGAATAACTGAAAACTATGAGAATGTCTCATGTGAAAGTCTTAAAAGTGTGCATGTCTTGAATATGTGAAATCCGAAAACGTTTCTGTTCAGGCCACACCAGTATCCCACGATGATTCCCTGATTCATCCTCAGATAATGTTCCTAAACAGATACAAAAAGGAACACAAAGAATTTTATCTTAATATAATTTAAACAAAAATGTTTATCTGGAACTTCCTCCACTATTTTTTCACCTGAAAATAAACAAAAACTCTTATAAATAACTAATAAAATCAATAAATATTACAAACTTACCAAAAAATACCTACTGCTGTATATTTACAAATTGACATGTCAAAATGTCAACACATCACATCAGATGTTCTCGCCTTCGCCGCAGTCAGAGTTCAGTGCAACTTTAATGGTCTCATATGACGTCAGTGCGGGACGCCGCCATCAAAATATAACAACTTTGAGAACGAGCGTTGACAAGGCAACCTAGCATGAAGCCGAAACGTAGTGGTTCGCGGCGGCTATAAAAAGGCGACGAGCTGCAGCAGAATCACCCATTCCCAATTCAGAATTTGATCTGAAAACATCAGAATTTACTCTGATTTTCCTAAATTATCCAAACCTAATTTTGTTCCCATCTAAGTAGGAATTTACTCCTACTGCAGAAATTTTATTCTGCTAATTCCATCCCATACCTAAGTAGGAATTTACTCCTACTGCAGAAACTTAATTCTGCTAAATCCATCCCACACCTAAGTAGGAATTTACTCCTACTGCAGAAATTTAATTCTGCTAATATTTTATCTCCCACCTAAGTAGGAATTTACTCCTACAGCAGAAATTTAATTCTGTTTATATTTTATCTCCCACCTGAGTAGGAATTTACTCCTACTGCAGAAATTTAATTCTGCTTATTATTTTTATCTCTCACCTGAGTAGGAATTTACTCCTACTGCAGAAATCTACTTCTGCTTTAATTTTATCCTACGTCTAAGCAGGAATCTACTCCTGCTGCAGAAACATACTTCTGCCACATTAACTATTTCTATTAATACTAGAGTGCTTAAACGTGCAGCACAAGAACTTCTACTTTATTAATAGTGGACTTTCTCTCTATTTTTCAGAAATAAGGGGAACAGACCTCAGCGGGAGCATTTAGTATTGTCTTTTACTAAATTTATCTGTTGAATTGATTTAGTGGTAGTATTGAATTTTGTAGTAGGCTAGGTTAATTTTAAGCATTGAATTATTTTTTCATAGGTTAAGTATTTTTGAATTTGTGATAATAGTTTGTAAGCAATATATTGAATAAATTTTATATTTGAATTGAGACCAAGCTGAGTTATCCTTTTACAACCGGCACCCCCCTTTAGCTTGAGCACAGATCTCACATTGATCCTTTAGAGCCGGATAACTCAGCTATTCAAATATAGAATTGAGACAAATATTGCTTATTACATCACAGTGAGAAATAACTAAGCCTCTCCATTCAAAATGTCTACAGATAACGAATCTGACGTCGGTGACGAGACCATTAGCTCAGTATTAGAGTTGGTTGAGTCCCAAAAAGAGGTCAAAGAATTAATGGAAGACCTATTTAAAAGGCATCAAAGAGAAGGCAGGAAAAAACTGTCAAATCGACAGAGAAACGTTTACAAACGTTTACCGAATATTGGAAAGAATTCCAAACACGGCATAGAGTGATTCAAAAGAAAGCGACAAAAGAAGATCGCAAATTAGAATATTTCACGAAAGAGACATTTAGTGATGTACAGGAGTATTACATCGAAAAAGCAGCAAGCATGGAAGAGGATATAGACAACTTAACACCAACGCCTGTCAACAATCCTCCTCAGACTCAGACATCACATGCTAGCACAAATTCATGTAATAATGAAAGACTCCCCAGAATTAAGCTTCCCACCTTCAATGGAGAATACTCTACATGGATTTCATTCCACGATTTATTTAATTCGGTCATACATCACAACAATAATTTAAGAGACGTTGACAAATTGTATTTTCTAAAGACAAATCTAATAGGAGAGGCTGAAAAATTGCTCAGGCATTACGAAGTATGCGATGCAAACTACCGACCAGCTTGGCAGCTCCTAAAAGAACGCTATTCCAATAAGCGAATATTAGTCAACGTACAATTAAAGAATTCGTTATCTCTCCCACCCATGCACCATGACACTGCCGATAATATTAAACGTCTGCTAGACAACATAACCGAAGCGTTATTAGCATTACAAAACTTAGGAATAGAAACAAGGAATTGGGATCCACTGATCATATACTTGACAGTGCAAAAACTACACCCAGACACACACCAATTATGGGAGCAAAGTTTACAGAGTAGCACAGACCTACCTGAACTAAAGACTTTAACCAAATTTCTAGAGTCTCGCTTCCGAACTCTAGAAATGATTGGAAACAAGATTACGTCATCCAATATGACACAGAGAAAACCATTCTCACCCAAACCTACATATGGTCTGTTGAACAGAAATAAAAGTTCAGCACCAAATCACCCACCTACAAAAAAGTCCTCTTGCAGCCATTGCAAGGGTGACCATATCATATTTCACTGTCCTACCTTTAGAAATATGAACACGCGACAACAACATGAAGTTGTCACAAGTAAGAATTTATGCAAAAATTGCTTATCTCCCAACCACACAACCTCAAATTGCACTAGCAATAAAAAGTGTTATCATTGTCTAAAAAATCATAACACATTACTCCACTATGAGCAAAACGATTCGGTGACAGAATCACCTAATCAATCCTCCCAAAATTCCAATATGGAAGCTGAATTAAGCACACCCACCTATGGAAATGACGAACAACAAGTTCAAAGTTTTCTAACCGCAAACATGAAAAAAGCTCTTCTCTCTACAGCTCTGATTAACGTCACTGCACCATCCGGACTCACGATGACATTCCGAGCGTTAATAGACTCAGGGTCACAAGTGTCAATCATGACAGAAAAGGCATTTAAGCTATTACGACTTAAAGGATCTCCAACCACCCAAGAATTAATTGGACTTGGTACAACTTCCAACAATACAGCTGTGCAAGAAGCTACAGTCACAATTAATTCTTTACACACCAATTTTAAAGTTGCAAGTAGCATGCTCGTGATTAGAAAAATCACAGATGTGCTGCCAAACAATGCAATTGAAGTGTCAAACTGGAGACACATTCACAACCTCCCGCTAGCAGATCCTACCTTCTCAATTCCAGGAGAAATCGATGTTCTCCTTGGAGCAGAGGTATACGCCGCTATTATCAAAAATGGTATAAAGAGAGGATCTGGCAAATCTCCAACAGCCCAGAACACAGAATTGGGTTGGATTCTGGTTGGAGGAGTTCCAGAAACAGAACGCACAACTACGACTGTGCTATCCACCTACACCACAACAAACATTAAGTCAAACATCAAATTACAAAGAGTTTGTAAATGCACCAATACGTCAACAATACCACCAAAGGAGAGACTCCACGCTGTAACAAGGCAACGCCTTCCCTCCAAAAAATATGAATTCACCAAAAGTCATGATGCTCCCAAAGACGAAGAGTATCAGAGAAAAACCTGGAGAAATGCTTCAAGTAAAGCAGTAAAACACTACACCTTAATCACATTCTCCACCTTTAGTACAAAAGGAAAAGGTACAACAAAACTATCGCCATCTCAATCAGTTTCAAATACAACTCCACCAATGCAAGCTAAACTTAATCATAGAGAAACTAAGAATCTCAGGACTAGATGGCGCCACTATAGTTAACAACCTTTTCACTCTGCACTAGTAATGAAAGAGAATACTAATTCACCAGCGACACAAGCTGAAGCAAAATATTCCCATACTTTGCACAAAAACACATATGGAAGGATGAAAACAAAATAAAAACAATAGGTTTTCTCATTCCAATTAAAGAAAACTAATATCAAAATGCCTTTAAAGTACCCTTCTCAAAAATATTTTTAAAATCTCTCCTATCAAAAATAATTTCAAAATCCCCGCCAATAACACTCCTCTTTGGCATTACTAAATAACAAAATTTGCCGTTATATTTAAATCCGCCAAAATTCACATCAGTTTCGAAAGTTGTCAAGTGTATATTAGTGCGGTCAGGTTTTAGATTCCGTTTTTTTTTATTTGGTTTTAATTTTCCTTGTATATTATTTTTGAGTTAAATTTTTAACAATGGAGAAAGTGCACGGAATTTTAAATCCAGAATCTCTGGATTCCATGGATGCAGGCATGTCACCTACACCACCAGAGCTTTTGACTTCGTTTAAACCAATCAGGCCATTGAGCCCATTGCCACCAACGCCAAAGAAGGCAGGGCAATTCAAATCGGCCATTATACGGCCACCACCTCACGAGGTCATGCCTGTGAAGAAACTTTTCCGGCCATTCAAAGCAAGGCCAGCGGCAGAAGAACTCAAACGTCTGAAAAAGGAAGTCAAACCGAAGAATGACTTTAAATTCAAAACCAGGCCCAGGGAAAATAACCCAGCAGTTCGTATCCCGACAATGCCGCAAATTCCTACCAAAAGCCCAAAGGCAGCCTGTAAAAAAAATACAACTGATCCTAAGGCAGCAACAGACAATACAACTTCAACAGAAAAAGACCATCCAACAAACAACATCGGATTAGTGACTCCAGGGATTCCAGTCAACATTTCGGAACAAATCATGGCTACTCCCATCGTAATTAAACTGTTAGAAACTAACAACAAACCATGGGACTAGATCAAAAAGGCAAAAAAGTTCTTCCGGTGCACACTTCCTGACGGCAGAATTCTAAAAATGACAAGAAGAAAGGACGTATTCCACTTCTTTAAACAAGACAAGTTAATTTAAAACCAAACACCTTTATTAAAACTATAATCATAATTATATTAATTGTCTCTTCAATTTTGAGGCGGGAGGATGTTCAGGCCACACCAGTATCCCACGATGATTCGCTGACTCCTCCTCAGATAATGTTCCTAAACAGATACAAAAAGGAACACAAAGAATTTTATCTTAATATAATTTAAACAAAAATGTTTATCTGGAACTTCCTCCACTATTTTTTCACCTGAAAATAAAGAAAAACTCTTATAAATAACTAATAAAATCAATAAATATTATAAACTTACCAAAAAATACCTACTGCTGTATATTTACAAATTGACATGTCAAAATGTCAACTCATCACATCAGATGTTCTCGCCTTCGCCGCAGTCAGAGTTCAGTGCAACTTTAATGGTCTCATATGACGTCAGTGCGGGACGCCGCCATCAAAATATAACAACTTTGAGAACGAGCGTTGACAAGGCAACCTAGCATGAAGCCGAAACGTAGTGGTTCGCGGCGGCTATAAAAAGGCGACGAGCTGCAGCAGAATCACCCATTCCCAATTCAGAATTTGATCTGAAAACATCAGAATTTACTCTGATTTCCCTAAATTATCCAAACCTAATTTTGTTCCCATCTAAGTAGGAATTTACTCCTACTGCAGAAATTTAATTCTGCTAATTCCATCCCATACCTAAGTAGGAATTTACTCCTACTGCAGAAACTTAATTCTGCTAAATCCATCCCACACCTAAGTAGGAATTTACTCCTACTGCAGAAATTTAATTCTGCTAATATTTTATCTCCCACCTAAGTAGGAATTTACTCCTACAGCAGAAATTTAATTCTGCTTATATTTTATCTCCCACCTGAGTAGGAATTTACTCCTACTGCAGAAATTTAATTCTGCTTATTATTTTTATCTCTCACCTGAGTAGGAATTTACTCCTACTGCAGAAATCTACTTCTGCTTTATTTTATCCTACGTCTAAGCAGGAATCTACTCCTGCTGCAGAAACATACTTCTGCCACATTAACTATTTCTATTAATACTAGAGTGCTTAAACGTGCAGCACAAGAACTTCTACTTTATTAATAGTGGACTTTCTCTCTATTTTTCAGAAATAAGGGGAACAGACCTCAGCGGGAGCATTTAGTATTGTCTTTTACTAAATTTATCTGTTGAATTGATTTAGTGGTAGTATTGAATTTTGTAGTAGGCTAGGTTAATTTTAAGCATTGAATTATTTTTTCATAGGTTAAGTATTTTTGAATTTGTGATAATAGTTTGTAAGCAATATATTGAATAAATTTTATATTTGAATTGAGACCAAGCTGAGTTATCCTTTTACAACCGGCACCCCCCTTTAGCTTGAGCACAGATCTCACATTGATCCTTTAGAGCCGGATAACTCAGCTATTCAAATATAGAATTGAGACAAATATTGCTTATTACATCACAGTGAGAAATAACTAAGCCTCTCCATTCAAAATGTCTACAGATAACGAATCTGACGTCGGGGACGAGACCATTAGCTCAGTATTAGAGTTGGTTGAGTCCCAAAAAGAGGTCAAAGAATTAATGGAAGACCTATTTAAAAGGCATCAAAGAGAAGGCAGGAAAAAACTGTCAAATCGACAGAGAAACGTTTACAAACGTTTACCGAATATTGGAAAGAATTCCAAACACGGCATAGAGTGATTCAAAAGAAAGCGACAAAAGTAGATCGCAAATTAGAATATTTCACGAAAGAGACATTTAGTGATGTACAGGAGTATTACATCGAAAAAGCAGCAAGCATGGAAGAGGATATAGACAAATTAACACCAACGCCTGTCAGCAATCCTCCTCAGACTCAGACATCACATGCTAGCACAAATTCATGTAATAATGAAAGACTCCCCAGAATTAAGCTTCCCACCTTCAATGGAGAATACTCTACGTGGATTTCATTCCACGATTTATTTAATTCGGTCATACATCACAACAATAATTTAAGAGACGTTGACAAATTGTATTTTCTAAAGACAAATCTAATAGGAGAGGCTGAAAAATTGCTCAGGCATTACGAAGTATGCGATGCAAACTACCGACCAGCTTGGCAGCTCCTAAAAGAACGCTATTCCAATAAGCGAATATTAGTTAACGTACAATCAAAGAATTTATTATCTCTCCCACCCATGCACCATGACACTGCCGATAATATTAAATGTCTGCTAGACAACATAACCGAAGCGTTATTAGCATTACAAAACTTAGGAATAGAAACAAGGAATTGGGATCCACTGATCATATACTTGACAGTGCAAAAACTACACCCAGACACACACCAATTATGGGAGCAAAGTTTACAGAGTAGCACAGACCTACCTGAACTAAAGACTTTAACCAAATTTCTAGAGTCTCTCTTCCGAACTCTAGAAATGATTGGAAACAAGATTACGTCATCCAATACAGAGAAAACCATTCTCACCCAAACCTACATATGCTCTGTTGAACAGAAATAAAAGTTCAGCACCAAATCACCCACCTACAAAAAAGTCCTCTTGCAGCCATTGCAAGGGTGACCATATCATATTTCACTGTCCTACCTTTAGAAATATGAACACGCGACAACAACATGAAGTTGTCACAAGTAAGAATTTATGCAAAAATTGCTTATCTCCCAACCACACAACCTCAAATTGCACTAGCAATAAAAAGTGTTATCATTGTCTAAAAAATCATAACACATTACTCCACTATGAGCAAAACGATTCGGTGACAGAATCACCTAATCAGTCCTCCCAAAATTCCAATATGGAAGCTGAATTAAGCACACCCACCTATGGAAATGACGAACAACAAGTTCAAAGTTTTCTAACCGCAAACATGAAAAAAGCTCTTCTCTCTACAGCTCTGATTAACGTCACTGCACCATCCGGACTCACGATGACATTCCGAGCGTTAATAGACTCAGAGTCACAAGTGTCAATCATGACAGAAAAGGCATTTAAGCTATTACGACTTAAAGGATCTCCAACCACCCAAGAATTAATTGGACTTGGTACAACTTCCAACAATACAGCTGTGCAAGAAGCTACAGTCACAATTAATTCTTTACACACCAATTTTAAAGTTGCAAGTAGCATGCTCGTGATTAGAAAAATCACAGATGTGCTGCCAAACAATGCAATTGAAGTGTCAAACTGGAGACACATTCACAACCTCCCGCTAGCAGATCCTACCTTCTCAATTCCAGGAGAAATCGATGTTCTCCTTGGAGCAGAGGTATACGCCGCTATTATCAAAAATGGTATAAAGAGAGGATCTGGCAAATCTCCAACAGCCCAAAACACAGAATTGGGTTGGATTCTGGTTGGAGGAGTTCCAGAAACAGAACGCACAACTACGACTGTGCTATCCACCTACACCACAACAAACATTAAGTCAAATCCCATCTAAGTAGGAATTTACTCCTACTGCAGAAATTTAATTCTGCTAATTCCATCCCATACATAAGTAGGAATTTACTCCTACTGCAGAAATTTAATTCTGCTAAATCCATCCCACACCTAAGTAGGAATTTACTCCTACTGCAGAAATTTAATTCTGCTTATATTTTATCTCCCACCTGAGTAGGAATTTACTCCTACTGCAGAAATTTAATTCTGCTTATATTTTATCTCCCACCTGAGTAGGAATTTACTCCTACTGCAGAAATTTAATTCTGCTTATTATTTTTATCTCTCACCTGAGTAGGAATTTACTCCTACTGCAGAAATCTACTTCTGCTTTAATTTTATCCTACGTCTAAGCAGGAATCTACTCCTGCTGCAGAAACATACTTCTGCCACATTAACTATTTCTATTAATACTAGAGTGCTTAAACGTGCAGCACAAGAACTTCTACTTTATTAATAGTGGATTTTCTCTCTATTTTTCAGAAATAAGGGGAATAGACCTCAGCGGGAGCATTTAGTATTGTCTTTTACTGAATTTATCTGTTCAATTGATTTAGTGGTAGTATTGAATTTTGTAGTAGGCTAGGTTAATTTTAAGCATTGAATTATTTTTTCATAGGTTAAGTTTTTTTTTTTGAATTTGTGATGATAGTTTGTAAGCAATATATTGAATAAATTTTATATTTGAGTTATCCTTTTACAACCGGCACCCCCCTTCAGCTTGAGCACAGATCTCACACAAAACGTGAATGTTAGTCAAAAAATGGGAAATCTTTAATCATAAAATGGGAAATCTTTTATCAAAAAATGGGAATCTTTAATCAAAAAGTAGGAAATCTTTAATCAAAAGTGGGAAATCTGGAAACGTTTTAATATATAATGGGAAATCTGAAAACGTTTTAAATACGTGGAAAATATGGAAATGTTTAAATCCAAAAAAAAAAACGTTTACACATGTTCTAGATACGTGGAAAGGTTTAAATCTGAAACTGTCTACACATGTGGAAAGGTTCGATCTGGAACCATGAGAAAGTTTTATGTGAAAATGTTTAAATCTGAAACTATGAGAGAGTCTGAAACTATTTAAACATGTTCTAATATGTTTAAATCTGAAACTATGAGAGAGTCTGAAACTATTAAAACATGTTCTAATATGTGCAAATGTTTAAATCTGAAATTGTGAGAAAGTCTGAAACAATGAGTAAGTCTAAGAATGTTTAAATCTGAAAAAGACTGAACCATGAGAAAGTCTGAAAATGTTTAAATCTGAAAATATTTAAAACTGAAACTATGAGAGAGTCCTATATGAAAATGTTTAAATCTGAAACTATGAGAAAGTCTTATGTGAATGCCCTAATGTATGGAAATCCGAAATGGTTTCAAATATGTTTCAGAAACAAGGAAAATCCGAGAAATGTTTAAATCTGGAAAACCTTGAAAGTGTTTCAAATACGTGGGAAATACGAGGGAATACGAAAATGTTTTAATATGTGGAACATCCGAAATGTGTAAATCCGGGAAGCCTTGGAAGGCCTAAACTGTCATGAGCGTTGCGACTGTTATGACTGCTGCGATCGCTGCGACCGCTGTGACCGCTGTTATTTTATATTATGTATATATTGATAGGCAGTATCAATATAGTCAGGATTTTTGATGGAATATACATCTTATGGAACCTAAACATCATCAATACAGATGAGATGAATACACACAGGATGCCCCAACCTTACATGGTGGTGAACTGTGGACAGTGAGAAATCAGAAGAACACGCCCAACCCCAAAAAAGCTGTGTGAGATGAATTGAAGTGAAGTGAAGTGTAGTGCAGTGCAGTGAAGTTGTGTGAAGTTGTGTGAAGTTGTGTGAAATTGTGTGAAGTTGTGAAGTGCAGTAACGTGCAGTGAAGTTGTGTGAAGTAGTGTGAATTTGTGTGAAATTGTGTGAAGTTGTGTGAAGCTGAGTGAAATTGTGTAAAGTGTGTGAAGCTCCTGACACTCGTGATAACCGTGTGAGGTAAAGTCCACGCCAAAAGTGTGAGAAAAAATCCCACTTCAGGCAGAACGTCATACGTCAAATCAGGCGAAATAATAACAGCTCAGGCAGAACGTCATGCCAGGCAGAAGTAGTATGAAGAGGTGTGAAGACGTATTAAGACATATTATGAGGATATAATATGAAGATGTAGTATAAGGAGTGAAGACGTATTAAGACATATTATGAGGATATAACATGGAGATGTATTATGAGGATATATTATGAGGATATAATGAAGATGTAGTATGAGGATATAGTATGAAGATGTAGTATGAAGAAGAAGTGTAATGACGATGAAGAAGCGGTGCGACATGTGAACTCACGGAATGTGTTGTAGAATGATGGAGATGTAGAATGACGATGAAGAAACGATGTGACATGTTAGTCACGGAAAAATGACGATGAAGAAGAGGTGTGACATGTGAGCCACGGAAAAAATGATTGTGAAAGTGAATGTGACTGTGAGCCTTCACGGGAGAAAGCGCGAGAAAAAATTTTGCCAAAAACAATCTAAAGGATTCGAGATATATAAGAGGTTCGAGAAGAATAAAAGGTTCGAGAATAATAAGCGGTACGAGAAGCATAAGAAGTTTGAGAAGACAAAGAGGTTCGAGAAGAATAAGAGGTACGAGAAGAATAAGAGGAATCCAAAAAAGGATCTAAAAGGTTCGAGTAGAATAAATGTGAGTGTTTATGGAAGAAAGGCTAAAATATCCAAAACAAGTGCATGTTAAAAATCCAAACCAAGTGCAAGCTCAAAAGATCCAAGATAAACGTGGAAGCTAAAGAAATCCAAGAGAAACGTGAAAGCTAAAAAGATCCAAAATAAGTGCAAGAAAAATCAGGAGATCCCAGGCAAATCAAGAAAAAATCCCAGGAAAATCAGGAGATCCCAAAGAAACACGTGAATAACTGTACAAAATATATATATATATAGATCGCATGGTCCAAGAAAAAACGAGAATCCCACGAAAAAACAAGAATCCCTGTAAAAAAGTATAAATATATATCTATATATTTAGATCAATGATCCAAGAAAAAAAACAAGAATCAAACGAAAAAACAAGAATCACACGGTCCGAAGACGCATGAGCGTTAATGGCCCGCGAACAAATGATGTGAAAAAATTTTTAAAAAATTTCTAAAAAATTTTATAAAATTTTTAAAAAATGATGTGAAGAAAATTTCTGAAAAAAAACTAATAAATGATGTGTGTGTATGTGTGTGCGTGTGTGTGTGTGTGAACCCCTATGGAAGACTTGTGTTCCCGTAGGTAAATATCTGTGTGACTGATGGGCCGTGTAGGCTCCTTAACGGCTATGCTCTACGCGTTTCACCCGACCACTCGGGATCATCAGGAGTATTCACAAGTTATTTCATATGTATGTTGGTACTGTGTGTATAGTGTATATTGTTGTTGTGGATGTATAGATTCAAAAAATAAAAAATATGCAGTAAGGGATAAAATAAATAAAATAAAATAAATACAATAAAATAAAATAAAATAAAATAAAAATTAAAATAGAACAAGCAAATAAGGGATCACCCATAGCGATTCTCAAAGAAGATATATAATTACCAATATGAGTCTCAAAGAAACAAGGGATCAACCATAGCGATTCTCAAGGAAAATAAATTACCAATGTGAGCAAGACACCCAATGTGAGCATGACCCCCAATATGAGTCTCAAAGATAATAAGGGATCACCCATAGCGATTCTCAAAGAAAATTCAATTACCAATGTGAGTCTCAAAGAAAATAAATTATCAATGTGAGTCTCAAAGAAAATAAATTGCCAATGTGAGCAAGCCACCCAATGTGTAGATCCAACCGCCAATGTGAGCATGACCCCCAATGCGAAAATATAATCCCCAATGTAAGCATAATTCCCTATGTGTAAGTGTAACCGCCAATGTGAGCATGACTCCCAATGCGAACAGTGCAAACGCCAATAAGAGCATGACTCCCAATGTGAACATAATTCCCAATGTGAGCATGACCCCATGAAGGCATAATACCTATGTGAGCATTAGCCCATGAAGGAAGCCCATGAAAAAACAAAAAACACACAAAAACCCTATGTGAGAATAATCACAATGGGAATATGTCCCCAATGTGAGCATGGTCTCAATGTGAGCATGATCTCAATGTGAGCAAGACCCCACGAAGCCCCTGAAAAAAAATAAGTCCCAATGTTAGCATGAACAAATGTGAGCATGACCCAATGTGAGCAAAACCCAGGAAGGAGGCCCAATGTGAAATTTCAAGGGGAAATCTCAAGGTGGAGTATGAACCAAAAGTGAGCATAACCCCATGAAGGAAGCCCAATGTGAAATCTCAAGGTGGACTCTAACTATAAAGGAAATGTGAGTGTAAAGGAAACACTAACTGTGTGAGAATGACTCAGAATAAATCAGAATCAAAGGGAAAACTGACTGTTTCAAAATAAAGAAATCTGTCTAACTATGAGTGAAAGACTGACTATGAGTATAAAGGAAAACTGACTGTATCAGAATGAATGAAACACTACCTGTGTGAGAATGACTCAGAATAAATTAGAATCAAAGGGAAAACTGACAGTGTCAGAATTAGGAAATCTGACTAGCTATGAGTGAAAGACTGACTATGAGTATAAAGGAAAACTGACTGTATCAGAATGAATGAAATTCTAACTATTAGTGTGAAAAAAGAACAGTGAGAAACTATCAGTGTACACCCATAAGAGAATCCAGTCGTGAATCAAACCAGAACAAAATTATGTGAAAATCAGAGATGGTCATAAATCACACCAGAACAAAAGGTGTAAAAATCTAAAAGGGTCACACGCATGAGAACTCAAAATGGTCACACGCATGAGAACCCAACAAGCACAGCCGGCCAGCCACAGGAGTGAAAGTCCAAAATGGTCACACGTATGAGAGCCCAATAAAGGCGTCAAGCAATTGCAGCCGAGGCGGTCGCATGTATAAGAACCTAATAAGGGTGCGGAAACTATCACAGCCATTTATAGGAGCCGGCCACTAGCCGATCACAGGAGCCGGCCACAGGCCGTATTCTGCATGACCAACAATCCGTGTGCCCACAATCAGTGAACTTAAATGAACTTGAATGACGGTATGGACAATCTATAACTTTGATGCCGTTGATGACGGTATGAACGATCTATGAACTTGAGCGCCTGTGTGAAAATAAGAGCCTGTATGAAAAATGAATATTACTATGACTATAGTCTATAAATTCAAGGGCCTGTATGAAAAATGAATATTAGTATGACTACAGTCTATAAATTCAAGCGCCTGTATGAAAATGAGTGCCTGTATAAAAAATGAATATTCGCATGAATACAGTCCATAAATCAAGTTTGTGAACTCAAGTGCTTGTATGGACTTGTGTAAAGGTGAATATTTGTATGACTATAGTAAATATTCGTATGACTACAATCTATAAAATCAAGTTTGTAAACTCAAGTGCCTGTATGGACCTGTGTAAAAGTCAATATTCGTATGACTACAGTAAATTTTCGTATGACTATAATCTAAAAACTCAAGTGCCTGTATGGACTTGAGCATATATACGTATGAACAAAATCCACAACTTATAAACTTAAGTGCCTGTATGGATTTGAGTGTATATACGTATGAATATAATCTATAATTTATAAACTCAAGTGCCTGCCAGGACTCGAGTGCATATACGTATGATTACAATCTATTAAACAAATTAAGTGCCTGTATGGACTTGAGTGCCTGTATAAAAGTAAATATACATGCAACTGTAAACTGTAAACCTAAGCACACGTATAAAGGTAAATGTACATGCGACCATAAACTGTAAGCTTAAACGCCCGTATAGATCCGAACGCTGTATAAAGGTAAATGTGCATGCGACTACAATCTGTAAACCCGGCGCCCGTGCAAAAGCGAGCACACGTGTGATTAAAATCTGTGACTATAAACTGTAAACCTGAGTCAAAATTAATGTCTGTATTAAAATAAATGCCTGTACCAGAAATGAATGTCTGTATTAGAATAAGTGCCTGTGTTGGAATGAATGCCTGTACCAGAAATGAATGCCTGTATTAGAATGACCATACCAGAAATGATTGGCTATATCAGAAATGAATGCCTGTATTAGAATTGAATGCCCGTGTTAGAAATGGATGCCCGTATTAGAAATGAACGCCCGTACTAGAAATGAATGCCCGTACTAGAAATGGATGCCCGTACTAGAAATGGATGCCTGTATTAGAATGAAATGCCCGTATTAGAAATGGATGCCCGTGTAAGAGATGAATGCCCGTACTAGAAATGAATGCACTCACTAGAAATGGATGCCCGTATTAGAAATGAATGCCGGTACTAGAAATGGATGCACGCACTAGAAATGGATGCCCGTAATAAAAATGAATGCTTGTATTAAAAATGAATGCCTGTATTAGAAATGAATGCCCGTATAAAAATTTTGTATTAGAAATGAATGCCCGTATAAAAATTTTGAAATGAATGCCCGTATAAAAATTTTTGAAACCCTGTAATGACCACAATCTATAACCCTGAACATCGATAATACCCACAATCTGTAGGAGCACAATCTATAGCTTGGAAAAATACCTGTAGCGCCCATCTATGAACCTCTTTTGTGAAAATATATAAATTGAGGAATAAGGACAAAAATATTGTTCAGCGATGAATGAATCTAAAAAGAAAGAAAAAACAGTTAATATTAGTCAAACCAACTTAAAGTACTTAACTTAAGTACCAGCCAGGGAAATCGACTGGCATACTTTCCTCCCACGTAGAATTGGTACCTACGTACCTACATCCATGGAGGATGAGCTGAAATGAAAAGAAAATATGAATTAATTAATGCAATAAACCATGAATTATTTAAGGAACAAGAAATATTAATTGAATTTAAAAAAAAGCACAAAAAATTTCCAATTTTTCCCCATTCATATGACATGTAAACAACAACACTGTGGGAAATGGAATTTATGTAATAATTAGATAAATTTCAATTTCAATCACTCGAAATTTATACTAATCATTGAAAAAGAGTCATAGAACACAATAGCTAAAACAAAACACTTTCCCGTGAACTATTTCAAGGAAAATTACGCGCAAATTTTCACCTTTGACAGTTGTCGCAAGGGAAAGTAACTTGCTTAAATATCGAATTTTCTCAAAAATTTAAAGTGTAATAACTTAATAGAACCGAAGCTCATGAGTTATTAAATTGATGTTTTACATAAAAGAAACTTCCCGCGAGGTTTTTCCGCGGAAAAACAATGAATGAAAATCTCACCTGAAGACAGGTTAAGATTGCTAATTCTATAAATAATGGAACTTTCTTACAAAATAAACACACACAAACACTAATTATTGAGCACAATACAATTAGCACAACTTACCTTGGTCTTGTCGTGTCCCAATGCAATGAAATAGCGGAAAATCGAATAATTAATCACGATCACTAAAAGTCTTTAATTAAAACACGCTCAGATTACTTTAACATATGTACTTCTTTATTTTATTCAAAACTGACCTATCCTAATATATTAAACAAAGCTAACCCGAACCGAACTGAATGGAACTTGACACCTTAAAACCAAAAAGATGAAACGCGACTGAATACTTCACTGAACTGCACTCGCCAGACCAGTCATTGGTCTTTTATGCCCCGATATTCGGAAGTACTTTCTTTGCTCAAAACGCGGATGTAAACAAACGACAACAACCTTGTCGTTTGTTCTACCGGTTGCAGCACATGAGTCGCTTAGTAGTAAACAATCGCTTTACATAACAATTACCATGCGAGGTTAATTGTTATCGTAATCGTCGATTGCTCCACTGAGCGCTCATCGTAGCCAGCTGTTGAGCTAATCAGCGAAATAAGCGGCAGTTGCAGAACAGTACCATGCGAGGTTACTGTTTAGCAATTGCTAATTATTTTTTTAAAATGCGCCCTTGGCTGCATGAAGAATCTTCCTCATATTGGGCCATAACATCCCTCCCCCCTTGGAAAATCTAGTTTCCGCAGGGAACTAGATCTGGAGAATGCAATCAATTAAATAAACTGAAAATATCTCATCTTCGTTCGGTTCAGATTCTTTACATTATTTCATTACATTTCTGTACATTACATTTTTACATCTTTCGAAATTTTCTTATTTCCTTTTTCTAACATTGTTTGATTTTACATCATTTCACATTTCTCTTTTTAATATTGAATTTCTCCCTTAATATTCTTTCCTATGTTCTTTTCACATTACACTTTTTTTGCTTTCTGTATTCTATGTTTTTATTTTTTCACATTTTACTTTCTTTTATTGCTTCTCACATTCAATTTTATTTCTATATTTCTTTAATTTATTTAACATTTTTTCTTTCCTGTATTTCTTACATTTGTTTTCTCAGTTTTTGTTTTTACGTTCCTCTTATTTTAACATTTGCTTTTTTTTTTTTTTTGTTTTTTACAATATAACTTCTTCAAACATCTCACAAAATAAAAAAAAAAATATTTCTATATTTTTATCTATTCTACCTATTTTCTGTTACAATAAACTATAAGCTTGATATATCTTAAATAGGTACTCTAATTTTTAATAATTCCGTAGTCAATAATCTTTTCACTAATAATACTTTTTGTTTTCCTTTCATTTTTACCTTAATTACAATTTTAAAAGCATTGTCCAAATCATAAGAAAAAAACTTCAATAATTTTAATACTTTTTACAACCTTAGCCTTAACAATCTAATTTCTGTGGGTGCCCAAAATTTCCCTAAATATATTATTATAATACAATAATTACTCTACTATTCTAATTGTACCAGCTGTTTCCCGACGATGGTAGGTAAATTTGCTGTTGGCAGGTTTGCTGTTATTGGAATGATGACTTGTATACTGGATTCTGCTTGCTTGGATACCCTCGATTGGATCGGCCCCGTAAATGGTTTGAGGATGATCGTTCGAGTCTGTTCACTTTTTTGTGGCTTTAGATGGCACACTACTCCTGCTAGTACTGCTAAGGTGAAGATGCATAAACACCCGGTAGCTGATGTAGCTGCTAAGTGGACATGATGTGGAATAAATTGTCTGTTAGTCTCTTCGATCTTAATGGCTTCCTGTACTCGCTTTATATCGGCCTCATTGTCTTTCCATGCTTGGTTGCAGTTCTTGGCTGTCAACAGTCTTATCCCAGTCTCTTTACTCTCTATAATTTCCGCTTTCTGCTTATTTGATTTAGCTATGTCTACGTCATTCCATGCTGGCAACTCCAAACGATTCGGCTGCCAAATTGAGATATTTTTCTGGCTGTCGTCTTCTGCAGCTATCCGTAGGTCTCCAATCTGTAAATGGCAGGTTCTTCAATTGATAACACCCCTGTAGATGATAGTTCTCCAATTGTAGTTGGTAAATTTTGGCAGTTCGCCTCTAATTTTGTTTTTTCGGATACCACAAATAGCCAATGGTTCCTCGTCATCATTCGAACTAGACTGTTCCATTTCGGTATAACTCGATCTTTACATGCTCTCGAGTTCACATTGAAGCTTCGGAAAAGGTTTAATACGCAATTTTCTCCAATTGCTGTGAAGGTCGGGCCCAACTGTGGACAAAGAAATTGTGGCTGATCGGCGGTGGTCGAAAGCTGCTGGCACCCTTGATACTGCTGATAACTAATTAGGACATACTGCCGTTCATGGTTGTTAGCAGCTACAAATTCGGCATCCAGATCATATATGTGATACCCGCCGTCCTCTATTGTAACAGGAATTGTATATATCTTGTGCATATCGAACGCCACTCTTTGTGGCTGTGGAATTTCAATCCGGATCAATATCCCTTGATTTACTTGTAGGGATTTCACTTTTGCAATCTGCGTCAACAACTGGAAGTTCTGGAATTTCTCATCTAAATCCAATTGACGCGTGGCGTTCCTCATTATTTCACTCATTTCCCGAGCGTGAATAATTAATGGATGTAGCTTTCCGACACTCAGAGCTACCAATATACTGATTATATTTTCCTGCATCTCACTGATTTCTCGTAGATGAAGAGTCACCAGTGTAATTACTTCGCTCATTTCTAATCTGAGCTGCAATGCCGACAATTCACGATATTGACCCTGTTGTGCTTTTACTAATGCTGATATTTTGTTACCCGGTTCCTCTCGTTCTGCTGCCGCTTGTATTGTGGTAGCGTTAAATACGTCGAATGTAGAGTTGATGACCGTTATTTGGTCCTTTAACAGAGTGAAGGTTCGGTTCTCTTTTCCGCTAAGATCATCTAGGGCTGCATGGATCTCTTCTGAGTCTGCATGATCCATTGTCCCGAAAAGGCATTTGAATGCTGATCCTAATCCATCAAAAATTGAACGTCTGCTTCGTCGTGGTGATTCACTCTGGGTATGGTGTAGCAGTTCCTTGTTTTGCCTCTTAATTTTCGTGACCCAACTTCTTATTTCCTTGGCAGCTATGGTGCACCTAGATACTATTCCGTCGTGTGTCACCTCCAAACATAACTGCGTAATTAGGCTAGTGCAATTATTTACAAATTCCATGTCCCCTGTTAAATCCGGCATTTCCACCTTGGACAGGATCGTCCAGTGCTTATTGTAGAAGTTGACTTTTCCAAGATGCTCGAACAACACTCCTGTATGGGGTATCGGTTGGATATGATACCCAGTTTTCTCTGCCTCCAGCAAGGTGATGAGTGCAAATATTACCGTTATAACTGCTTTCATCTTGATAACTAAACCCTATGCTAGTCTATGGGAACCCTTATTTTTATTTTTTCTATATCTATATACTTTATATCTTAAATCTTTCTCTTTAAATCTTGGTTATTTGAGTTCTCTTTTAAATGTCTTACTTCTTTTGCAAATTGCTCCTTTAAATCTATTATTTTTTTTTCAAATTTCTTATTTAAATTGTCCTAATCTCTTTCTCTTTGTTTTTTATTACTTCCTTTTAATTTTAATTTTAATTCCTTCTCAACCTTTCTTATATATATATATTTTTTTTCACTGTACTTACTATTACAATCTAAGAGGAAGAAGAAAAAAAATTAAATAAATTAATTAGTCGAATTCCGCCAATTCCAAAATTATTGCCTCGTGCTGCACTCCTTTTAGGCTTCCGTCTTTCTGAAATGATCCAATTTTATGCTGAAACTATTCATTATATTTCCTCAATCGATTCGTGTGAATCCTCTTGAGCTTTTTTCCTTGAAGGATGGTAACTTTCTCAGGACTGTGAATGTAAATTACTTCGTAAGGGCCTTTGAAAATTGAAGATAACTTCCCCACTCGAGCTAAATCTTTCACCAGAACTTTATCCCCCACATGTATGGCTTCTGGCCTGGCTGTCTTATCATAATACCTTTTCGCAGATAGCTTGCTTTTGAGTAAGTTTTCCCTGGCCAGTTCAGACGCTTTTTGTAACTTGAAACGCAACACCGAATGATACTTATCAGTGTTGTACACGGGTTCAGGTTTATGCTGTAAGTTGCTAGGGATTTCTGATACAAATCCGAAAAGAGTTTCCATGGGTGTTAGCTTTGTACCCGCATGTACCGTGTTATTGTAAGCATGAGCTGCTGTCCTCAAAAAGTTATCCCAGCTCTGGGGTTCCCAGTCTACAAAACTTCTCAAGTAGTTAGCTAACGTAGAATGTTGCCGCTCTACCGCATTGAACTGTGGGTGATAGGCGGTGGTTTGCAGTTTCTTTATCTTAAGCATTTTGCAAAGAGCCTTTAAAACTTCGTCTGTAAAGTTAGCTCCTTGATGACTTACTAACTGTTTGGGTAATGAGTAGGGGCTAAGGATTTGCTCGAACAAGACCTGCGCTACGGTGTTCGCTTCTTGGTCTGGTATGGCCACAAAGTCAGCAAATCTAGTCAGATCATCCATCATGGACAGAATATACTTGTTACCATTATGACTAGTAGGCAACGGCCCCACTAAGTCTACGTATACCTTGTGGAATGGTTTTTCTGAAATTTCTGTTACCACTAACGGCATTTTAATCGCCCTGGAGTGCTTATTTCTCTGGCATTTCGCACAACACCCGACATGTTTGGCGATGTCCTTCTTCATGCCCTTCCAACGATAGAACCTTTTTATTCTTTCCAAGGTTTTATTTCGCCCAAAGTGCCCTCCGAATCGCGAGTCATGAAAATCTT